>LR738710.1:335647214-335930521 GCA_902687465.1 Secale cereale
CATTCTTTTTATTTATAAGCCCTTTAGGTGATGTCGCTCAGACGTCCGACTGTGGCATTCTTTTTATTTTTAAGCCCTTTGTGTGATGTCGCTCAGACGTCCGACTGTGGCATTTCTACTTATTTATATGCCCTTTTTGTGATGTCGCTCAGACGTCCGACTGTGGCATTCTTGTCCTTTATTTTCCTTTTCTTATGAGCCCTTTATGTGGTGTCGCTCAGACGCCCGACTGTGGCATGCCTGTTATTTATTTCATTACTACTTTCTGATTGCATATGCCCTTTTACTCGAACGTCATGCTTGAAGTTATATCCTGTCACATCATTATTATCAAAGTAATCCTAGAGCATCCTTGAGCATGTTTATGTCTCAGCTATGTTCATAATGTTTGCGAGTACATTCAAAGTACTCACTTGCTTGTCCCTGGCTATTGTCTTGGCCAGATTCCTTGCGAGGGAAGGAACGACATGACGCTACCCCAGAGCCTACACTATTGGGACAGCAGCCCCGCGAAGATAGGAGTTATCTCGGTCAGCTGTTCCCATGGGAAATGGAGTCCCACAAGCACTGACGCACCTCAACCGCTTCCGCCATCATATACCAGAAAACCCATGTTGTACTTGTAGACCGGAATGGTCTTGTACTACATATTTGTACCTATGCTTGGAATTTTGTGTATCAAGAGGTGACTCATCAGCTAACAGTAATCCTGGGGCTGGTGAGCACAAGGTCCGCCTTTGGTAAAATTACATCCCGAAATGCCGGTCCTGACACCTGCGGGCAGTCCTCATGAGGTTCGTCCCTCCATGGACCCTCGTGAGGCTGATCCCTCTATGGACCTTCATGAGGCTGGCCCTGCCAGTGATCCTCGCGAGGCTCGATGCGCCAGCCTTGCCGAGAGTCTTGATTCTCCCAACGTCCTCTACCTCATCCACCTCTGCGGCCGTAGCCCCGGTCACCGTGCTCGAGGCGACGACCAAGGCATCCATCACGGATGGCTCTGAGCTCCTGGCAGTCGTCGGTGTTATGGCTATGCACGTTGTGGAAGATGCAGAATTGGCTGCTTCCCTTAGAGGATTCAGGGTAGTCGCACCCACGCTTCATCTCTAGCTTGGCTATGAGCACAGCAGGCCCCTTGCGCTTGGCTTGCTTGGTCTTGGCCTTCTTGTCTTCTGGGTTAGCCTCGGGGAGCTCGACGAGTGAGAGGCGACCCTCTACCGCCCATGCACACTTGACTGCCATGTTGAACATCTCCCGGGTTGAAAACATAGGTCTTCATGAATGGCAAGCTCTTCGTTCATCCTGACGTCCCGAACGCCGTAAGTGAACGTGGAGATGATGGCCTCATCTGACACCTTGGGGATCTTTATGTGGACATTGGTAAAACAATGAATTTACTTGCACATGATTTCCCCGGCTGCTGCTTGATACGACGCAGGTCGCCTATTTCGAGGGCGCGGTCGTGAGTCCCTTCGAAGTTGGAGATGAACCATTCACGCAGCTCCTCCCAGGAGGAGATCGACCCCTCGGGGAGGTTCAGGAGCCATGAGCATGCACCATCCTTGAGGGCCATGGGAAACCAATTGGCCATGACCTTCTCGTCTCCACTGGCCACCTCGATGCTCAACTCTTAGACCTGCAAGAACTCAACGGGGTCGGGTGTTCTATCGTAGCATGGAGGCAGATCTATTTTGAAATTGTCGGGCCAAACGACGTGCCGCTGCTCGAGACTAAATGCCTGGTAGCCTGCTGCACTGTCGGGTGCCCGCTGCGCTGTCGGGTGCCCGCCGTTGAGGTGGAGCTTGCTCAGGAAACTCACGCACTGCTACAAAAGGCGGTGCGCGAGCTTGACGAGCGGCGCTGGGAGCGCGCGCACTTCACCTTGGGGCCGCTGCACCACCTAGTAGCTTTCTTCATCACGCGCAAGCATCCTGCACCGCTGGTTGCGCTGGGGAGCCTCACGCCTTGGCTTGAGGGTGATGTCATGCCAGAGAGGAGGAGGAGGTGCGCCGCGGGCCAGGTCGCCCACCAGAGGTGATGAAGGAGGCAGCGAGCAGGATGACACAAGCGCTTCTCCCGCGGCACTGACGAGCTCAGTGATGCGGTCTAGCCATTCATTGTAGAGGTCATCAGCCGGGCGATAGTGTAGGAGCTCTCGCACCATGAGCAGACCGGCCTGCAAGTTTGCCGACCCGCGACAAGCGTGGGAGGATGAGGCGGCCGTAGGAGGCAGTGACGGAGTTCTGGTAAGGCCGTCGCACCATGCGGATAGTGGGAGCGACGTGTCTTGCTACTCAGGGACGGCTGGACCGGTGGCTGCGTCCGTCACCGGCGATGGAGTACGACTAGGGATACCGTCGCCTGGAGGTGCGGTCTGTGCCACATGGGCGACGAGAGCGTCCCGATGCTCAACACGAACTCAACGAGCATCCGCCATGGAGACGATGAAGCGTTGGCGAATCGATTGAAAGAAGAGAGACTCCGATGGACCCCTACCTGGTGCGCCAAATGTCGGATTTGGGGCTCCGCAAAACCCTTGTAAGTTCGAACACTAGGGTGTGTGCGAAGAACTCAACTCCCCTTTCAGTCTACTCGCCGTTTCTACGAACTAGCTCGAGGAACAAGAAAGAACACGACACAAGGAAATTTACCCAGGTTCAGGCCACCTAGCGGTGAGTGGCCCTACTCCTGCAATTTGGTGGATTGCCTAGTATAGTGGGTGAACAACGTCGCGAGGTGTGTTCTTGATGGTGTGTGTATAGAGGGAGGTTTCAGTGATCTGTTGGATCTTGGATCCGATCCCCTCCTCTGGTGGTGGCTATTCTATATTTATAGTGGCCTTGGTCCTCTTCCCAAAAATATAGGCGGGAAGGGATCCCACAATGGCCAAATCTGAAGGGAGACAACTAGTACATCTTATCCTGACTAAAGGTGGTCTTCTTCTTTAAAGCCTCTGATCCTGACGCCACGGTCGGCTCGGCGATGACCTCTGTCCTGCCGTCCTGGCGATCCTGGTCTTGTTGCATGGAAAAGGAAACCTTAGCTTGATTCCTTGGGACTCCACGTCTGCGCTTTCCTCTTTAGCACCCAAGAGGAAACTGCTAGTCCTGCGCCCGCTGGCACCCGCCTGGCCTTGGTCGTCATGGCTTGCATCATCCGATCCTCATGAGGTGAGTCATCCATAGAGTTATCTGCCCCTCAGGAGCCATCCTAGCGGGGCTGCTCCCTCCGGAGGTCTTGGCGTCCCCCGCGAGGGTCTTGAGTGCCGATGCTGAAGATGGGCCGTACCAGGCCGGCGTGTGAGCCACGTCATGGGCCGCAGGCAAGCATGTCTGGGTACCCTGCTCCACAGAACGCCGACAGCCTACCCTGACCTCATCGGGCCCCAGGAGAGTTAGCCCGAATAGGGGTCAGAAGTCGCAGAGAAGGTGATGGCGAAGTGATCGGTGGAGACGGACCACAAAGCACCACCAGCAAGGCTAGCAGGACATGGTGAGGCTGGAGGAGCTGCAGCCCAGGAGGAAGCCTCCGGGGGTCCAACAGGAAGACTGCTGGAGGTGTGGAAAGTGGTGTCGCGGCTTGACGAAGACGGTGCTACCGGCACTCAGCCGGAATCAGATTCGTCGCCCTCTCAGTCAACACCAGTGCCCTTGCAAATGGAGTAGGGATGTGGAGGCAGCCGCGCGGAGGCTTGTATAGCCTGATGACGAATTCTAAAGGCTCGTCCCCAACATGCCCTTCCATCAAGGAAGGGGCAACTAGCGGAGGCATAACCGGAGCACCGCCTCGTCCTCCTCGGCCCTGAGCACCCCAACGACCTCGACCTCACCCCCTACCGCCTCCTCTACCAGCGACTTCCGCCCACGCATCATCAGAGGAGGGAAGCAGGTGCTGTCGAGCAGAAGTTCTCGGTGCTACAGGAGCAGGACCGGAACCACACCCGCTTTCCATGGTATGTGAGAACTAATACAGGGATGCGGAGCAGTGGAGGGGGTGGGTGAACACCTCGCCCCTTATTCTTTTTTGTAGGCAGGCGGGGCAGGGAAAGACGAAATTCTCATGCAAGGACGGCCGCCCCATTTGGCCGATCTGGTTTCCCTCACGCCATTAACGGCTCGGGAAATCTAGGCAGACCCACTACGCTAATTCACGGCACCTGACTCTTTGCCACAACACTCACTTCCACGCTTTCCGCAACCGCCACCGACCATGTGAAATGCATGTTGGCCCCGTGGCTAGAGTTTTTGAAGCAGGAAGGATAGCGGGGTGGCAGTTACCACCCCGTGAAGGCGGGGGCGGATGTTACGCTGGTAGTGGCCCATTACCCCCCCCCACACACAGACACCAAAATTTGCGTTACGTGACTCATGGGAGATGCGAAAACTGGCCTAGGATCAAAATCATGGAGAAGCAAAGAAGGTCTCAAGAAAAGCAAGCCCTCCCTGCACCTCTGCTTGTGCACTGGTTAGATCCTACCCCGACGACGCCCAACGGTGCTGCGGTGCTAGGCTCGGGGTCTACTGTCGGTACAATGAACCCTGGGTATGTTTCCCCAGAATGTGCACAGGCCCAGGAGCAAGTTACTACACCAACACCATATCAAGGCTTGAAGGAATCAATCCTTAAAAAAACCAGGAAGTTGGTCGAAGGTATCAAGACAACCAAAACCAAATGACAAGGCAAGAAACCACCGGAAGAAGACCTCTCGTTGCCGGGCATACAAGGCAGGCGGGATGGGACCACCCTGGAAACAATCCTCCAACATCGTCCCGGTAGGCCTGCTGGTGGCCCATGGAGGCAAACCACCACCTCACATCGACGCCCGTCGTCAATCAGTGCGGTGTCAAGCTCCTAAGTGGCTCATTGGCAGCCCCCTGCCACATGGCGGCCACTTCACAAGGAAAGAACCTGTAAATGACACCCATCCAGCAACGTGTCAAGCAAGCAGGCGCGAAGCTGGCAAACAGCCCGGTAGGGCATGCCGGGTGAGCTGTGATGTGACGCTAAGTTGCGCATTTAATGCGCCCTGTCAGCCTACAAAGTTAGGTATGATAGCACAGTTTGCTATCTGATCAGCCTACAAAGACTGATTTGCCACTGTGGTGACCACTTAATCTATAAAAGGAGGCCCTGGGCAACCGTAGAAAGGATTCGTCCATTCGAACTGCCACCCACATAAGCGTGCGACCGCTCTCACCTCGACGCAACCTTGCCGGGCAAGAGTGTCGTGCTCATTTTCCACCATTCCACCATCAAACCACCAAAGTAGGAGTAGGGTTTTACGCCTCGTAGCAGCACGAACCTGGGTAAAAACTGCCCGTGTGATCCCTACCATGCTGCGCCACGCTCTCCGCTCTTTGTGCAACGTGCCCATCCCCTCGCCAAACCAAAAAAACGACCTTTGTCCCATAGGTGGTCGTGGTTTTCCCGCGAGAGCATGCGTAGTAGTACTTTGCTTCGAGGGCTCATAAACTTTTACAATAAGTATGTGAGTTCTTTATGACTAATGTGAGTTCATGGATTATGCCTCTCTAGTACCACGCAACTTTCACCGATGCATAAAACCCTCCTTATACATTCCTCATAACAGTCACCATACCTACCTATTATGTCATTTCCATAGCCATTACGAGATATATTGCCATGCAACTTCTATCATCATCATATACATGACTTGATCGTTCATTGTCATATTGCTATGCATGATCGTAAGATAGCTAGCATTATATTTTCATGGCTTGTCCGTTTTTTTATGTCTTTGCGATGCTAGATCATTGCATATCCTGGTACAACACCAGTGGCATCCATATAGAGTCATCATGTATTAGTTTTATCGAGTTATAATATCGAGTTGTGAGTAAATAAAAGTGTGATGATCATCATTATTAGAGCATTGCCCCATGTGGGAAAATAAAAAATAAAAAAGAGGCCAAAAAAGCCCAAGAAAAAGAGAGGCCTAAGTGCCCCCAAAAAACGAAAAAAGAAAGAGAAAACACAAAAAATGAGAGAAAAAGAGAGAAGGAGCATGCTACTAAATTTTTCCACACTTGTGCTTCAAAATAGCACCATGTTTTTCATATAGAGAGTCTCCTATATTATCACTTTCATGTACTAGTGGGAATTTTTCATTATAGAACTTGGCTTGTATATTGCGATGATGGACTTCTTCAAATGCCCGAGGTCTTCATGAGCAACAAGTTGGATGCACACCCACTTAGTTTTTAGTTTGATCTTTCATACACTTACAGCTCCTAGGGCATTTGTTGCATGTCAATCCCTGCTCCTCACATTGATATCGATTGATGGGCATCTTCATAGCCCGTTGTTCCACCTAATTGATGTGAGACTTTCTCCTTTTTATCTTCTCTACATAAACCTCTACCACCGCATTCTATTCCACTCACAGTGCTATATCCATGGCTTGTAAGTGCATCTAGTGCCCCTTAGTAATTTTTGTGTATTGAAGACTTATAGGTTAAGGGACTAATGTGTTTATGAGTATACACAGGTCTATAAGTCTATGACGAGGTTGATATTTACAGAGAAAGTCGACCCCTAAAAATGAAGTTCTTCGACAGAAGACTTTGATTTTCTGAAGACTTCCTGAAGACTTTGAAAGTGAAGAAATTTGTGTGACCTTGAAGACTTGGTATTCATTTGAGGAACATGAAGCATGAAGACTTTTGTTTTCATAGTTTCTTTTTCCCTTTCTTGAATCATAGGAAACACTGTACTGTTAAAGGGGGTCGAGGAAATACTAAGGAAAAATTTCCATGTGATGCTCAACTCAAAATCCAACACCTACCAATCCCTTCGAGTGAAGCCATTGGAAATATCATACAGTTCAGTCATATTCTTCAGTGACAGAGACGAAGTTCTTCTGGTCTCTGAGGAATTTGTTCTGACTGAGGAGTTAGGAATTTGCTAGTGCGGATTACCTACACAGTGAGGAACATGATAGCCCTGAGGAATTTGATACTCAAATTTCTGACCGTTGTTGTGCTACACGCCACCTGTCCCAAAATATCTACCCACCTAACGGTCATATCAATAAAGGGCATGTATGTCTTATCATGTCAGGCTGTTCCCTAGGCTATAAATAGCCACCCCCTACAACCACTAGCTGGTTGGCTTCTCCGAGAAAAACTGACACTTGTCATAAGAGCAACCCTTCCTCCGAGGACTTTGAGCGAAAATCATCAAGTGAGGAAAAACCCAAAACAAACCCAAACACCTACAAACCCAAAAGTGATTGAGCATCACTGAAGAGATTGATCCTGCGTGGATCCGACGGTTGTTACCTTTGACGACTGTGCTTCTTCCACACGGTTAGGCATCATGGTCTAGAGCATCCAAGAGGAATTGTTGATCGCCGAGTGACCTAGTCTGTGAAGGTTCGGAAGTCACCTGAAGACTTACCACGAGTGATTGGGCGAGGTCTGTGTGACCTTAGCTCAAGGGGATTACGGTGATGACTTGGTGTCTTCGACTATGTGTCCAAGACTGGGTGTTCGGGACTGTGTGTCCTCAGGTTTAAATATTTAGCCACCCTAACCAGATGTACAATAGAGACGGTAGTTGGAACTGGTCTAACAAATCAGTGTCGTCACCAAGCTTACTGGTTCTATTTCCTCAACTCTTTCATTTCCTCATAGCTGTGTTGTGTGCTTGTTCATATCTGTTTGAAGACATTGGCTGAAGACTTTCTCAATTTCCCCAGTTCAATTTCTTCAGTCTGTTTGTCTTCATCCTTGGCTATCCTGTTTGTACGCTTTCTGTACTCTGTGTTTGTCTTCATTTCCTCGTGATGACCATGCTTGTATTCTGTCATGTTTACTTCTGAGTACTTATTCCGTTGCAAGTAGTTCTTTGCTAAGGAATTCCTCAACAGCAAATTCCTCAGTGAAGAATTTATAAAAATCGCCTATTCACCCCCCTCTAGTCAATATAATGCACTTTCAATTGGTATCAGAGCAAGGTACTCCCTTGTTCTGTGTGATTTTGCTTTAACCGCCTGGAGTTTTAGTTATGTCGACCGCAGGTATAATCAAGGTCTCAGTTGGGTGTCCTACCTTCGATGGGTCAGACTACCCCTACTGGAAGAACAACATGCGAATGCATCTTGAGGCAATTGATAATGATCTCTGGTATGTTGTGGAAAATGGTGTTCCCTCGGTATCACCTTCTCTGAAAGCTATTGATGTGAGGAGATTCAAGCAACTCGATTCTCAAGCGAAGAATATCATTTGTGGCCATCTGAGCAAAGGACAGTATGGAAGAGTGAGTGCTTTGGAAACTGCAAAGCATATCTGGGATAGGCTGTCCAAAGTCAACGAAGGATTCTCAACACAGCGTGACTCTCGAGTTGATGTTCTTCGCAATCTCTTCAACCGTTTCAAAAGACTTGACAATGAAAATGTTCAGCAAACCTTCGATCGTCTCACTGACATCTCAAATGAACTTCAAGCACTTGGTGCAACTGACATCACCGACCATGAAGTGGAGAAGAAATTGCTGAGATCGCTTGATTCCTTGTTTGATAATAGTATCAATTGATCCCGCTGATATCCTCGAAAGGCCAAACACTCATGAGTTCCAGCTTGCTGAAAAGAGAGATCTCTATGGTCCGAGCTGTGGCAGATCACATGCCTTGAAGGCCAAGGTCGTCTCTGAATCTGAAGGTGAAGATTCTGGTAGTAGCCTTGGTGATCCTGAAGAACTGAGCCAGAAGCTAGCATTGCTCATGAAGAAATTCCAAAGGTTCTCAAGACGTGGTCACTTTGGAAAGTTCTCTAAGAGAAATGATTCCTCATCCAGTGACTACAACAAAAGGCTATGTCACAAATGCAAGAAGCATGGTCACTGCATCCAAGATTGTCCTAAGTGGGAAAAGGAATACGAAAAGAAGAAATACAAGGATTATAGTTCTGATGATGCAAAGAAGAAGAAGAAATCGACAAAATCTTCATCATCCAAATCCTCAAAATCTTCATTTCACAAGAAGAACAACTCCAAAAGGGCTCGGGCATTCATTGTCAAGGAAATGGACTCTGAAGCTGAATCTGAGGATCATGAGGAAGAGGAGGAATCTGAGGAATCCGAGTCTGGTATGGCAAGTCTAGCTCTCGCTACTGCATTCATCAGCAAGTCCATCTTCAAAAATGAAGAAAATGATTTCACCAACAAGGCTGATGAAGACAATGATGACTATGCTCCTACCTATTGCTTCATGGCAAAGGGTGCCAAGGTGCTCAAATATACCTCCTCTTAATCTAGTGAGGATCTCTTAATCTAGTGAGGATGAATGTGATGAAAACCTTAAGCCCAACTATTCTAAACTTGCTAAAATTGATGTGCAATAACAAAAGGCTCTTGATGAGGTTCAAAACATGCTAGATAAAAGTGATGATATGTTGGGTGAAGAAATGGATCGATCTAAAATCTTGACTGGAAATCTTCACAGACTTCAGTCCAAGTATGATAACCTTCAAGGTCATCATAACACTCTCTTGTCTGATCATGAGAAGCTTTCTTATGAATTTCTTAAAAGAAAACAAGATCTTGAAAAGCTAAGAGTGAGTTATGAAGATCTTCAGAATGAGCGCGATTCATTACTTGCTCAACAAATCAGCGCTTCTCAGGAAGAATTCATTCCTCCATGCTTGAAATGCATTGAACAAGAAACTGCTAATTCTTCACCTGAATGTTCAAGTGCTTCAAATGCTACAAATTCTTCAACTGTCTCTGCTATCACTAATTCCTCATCTGAGGACATTGCTAGTATCACTGACAATGCAGGGCTGAAGGAATTGTACATGATAGGCATGTACAAAAGCCTCCAAGGGCATCAGACTCTTTGTGATGTGCTTAAAAAGCAGATCTTCAACGGAACCCTAGTAAAGAGGGAATTGCCTTTGAGAGGAAACTTAATGATGATGGTTCATATTGGAAGCCTGAGCAGTACCCCAAAACCTCATGGGTTGCTGCAAAGGGACCTCCAGTTGATCCATCCAATTTATCAGGCTTTACATGTGATTCTCCTCATTCTTTTGATGAGTCATTTGAATCCAACTATAAACTATTCAGAAATCAGAATGGTGAAGTATTTGCTAGATATGTTGGAACTAACTGCAGGAATGGTCCCCGTACGAAGAAAATATGGGTGCCTAAGAGGCACCTTGAAAATCTTCAAGTGAATGTCCTCATGACACCTCGTGTGAGGAATAGGAACCCCAGATCCAATTCTTCATATGGATCAAAATCTTCAGATGGATTCAATTCCTCATATGGATCAAATTCCTCAAAAGGATCAAAGTCCTTATATGAATATCATCGTGCTAACAACTCTGTTTCGCAGGGAAGAGCTAAGGGCTATGAATATGAGCATGATTCTTCTAACCATTATTTTCATAAGTACTCGAAGAATTACTCTGCTTATTCATATGCTTATCCTAACTCCTCTTATGTGAAACGAAACGGGCTGGCGTCTATGCCACCTTTCTCTTATGCAGCTCACAGAGTGATGAACTCTTTGCGACCCCTTCAGATGTGGGTGGTGAAGAAAAAGAACAAATCTCTTCTGCAGGGCCAGGTCTCCAGACATGCTTAAACGTCTGAAGAATTTGCTGGAGACCTGAAAACTGCCTGAAAGGACGCGGGCTAATCACGAAGAAATGAACTCTCATTTCTCACGTCCTCATACTTTTTTATCTATTACATTGCTTGATAAAATTGATCTGATTATTTGATGTCATATTCTTCATTGATGAAGTATATGAGTTTGTAAGCTGCACTAATTCATCTTTAGGATGATCAACCCAAAGCCACTAAGTGGGTCCTCGATAGTGGATGTACAAATCATATGACTGGTGACAAAAATCTCTTGGTGGATGCTCCCTTATCACTATCTCATCTGAAGCATATCATCTTCGCTGACAAAGGTAAAAGTCAAGTATTGGGTCTAGGTAAGGTTGCGATCACTAGGGATCGACACATGGACAAAGTCATGCTTGTCGAGTCTTTAGGATACAACCTCATGTCTGTCTCAATGCTTTGCGATCTAGATATGGTTGTTGCCTTTGGCAAACATCGTTTTGATGTGATCATGGAATTTGACAACTCCATAGTCTTCGAAGGCTTTAGGAGAGGAGACTTGTATATTGTTGATTTCTCTACATGACCTCAACCAGCTGTGTGTCTTCTTGCAAAAGCTTCAGAAGGCTGGCTATGGAATCGACGACTTGGTCATGCATGCATGAGGAATTTGCACATGCTTGCGAAGAAGAAGCATGTCCTTGGCATTGAGAATGTCAAATTCCTCAAGGATCACTTATGCGGTGCCTGTGAAGCTGGAAAGATTACCAAGGCCAAGAATCCAGTAAAGACTATCATGATTACTAATCGACCATTTGAATTGCTTCACATGGATCTCTTCAGTCCTAATCAATATTCTGAATTTTCAAATGATGCTTCTGTATATGGCTTTGTTATTGTTGATGATTACTCTCGATATACATGGATACACATTGTTACTTACAAACAAGAAGTGCAGGAAGTCTACAAACGATTTTCTTCGAGGGCTTCGACCAACTTTGGTGTGAAGATCAAGCATATCAGAAGTGACAATGGAACTAAGTTCAAGAACTCTGGTCTCGATGACTATCTTGATGAACTTGGTATTACTCATGAGCTATCTGCACCTTATACTCCTCAGCAGAATGGAGTCATAGAGCGCGAGAACACAACTCTTGCTGAGATGGCTCGCACTATGCTTGATGAATACAAAACCCCTCGTTGTTTCTGGATTGATGCAGTTGATACTGCGTGCCACATCATCAACAGAGTATATCTTCACAAATTCTTCAAAAAGACTGCCTATGAACTCCTCACTGATAAGAAACCCAATGTAAGTTATTTGAAAGTTTTCAATGCTAAATGTTGGATTAGAGATCCTCATCACAACTCAAAATTTGCACCGAAATCACATGAAGGGTTTATGCTTGGTTACGGAAAGGACTCGCACACCTACAGAGTCTTCAACAACATTCTTCACAAGGTTGTTGAAACTGTAGATGTGCGGTTCGATGAAACTAACGGCTTGAAAAGAGAGCACCTACCTACTGTGATAGATGAACGAGCACCTGAGGAAACTATCAAATTTAAGGCTACTGAGGATGTCATTCCTACTGAAGAAAATGCTGAAGAATTCATTCCAGAACCTGAAGATCGTCGAGCTAATGCACCTGAGGAAAATGTTGAAGAAAATGATGCTGAAGAAAGTGCTGATCAAATTCCTCGACGACAACCAGCTCATCCTCGCGTTGTGAAAGAAGTGCAGATTGAGAAAATCATCAGCGACATCAATATACCAGGTCCTCTCACACGCTCAAAAGCTTCACATTTATCTAACTTTTGTGGGCACTTTGCTTTTGTCTCTATCACAGAGCCCACTAAGGTAGATGAAGCATTTCTGGAGCCTAAATGGATTCAAGCTATGAAAGAAGAATTACATCAGTTCGATCTCAACAACGTCTGGGAACTGGTCAAACGTCCAGATCCTCGCAAGCATAATATCATCGGTACAAAGTGGATCTATCGCAACAAGCAAGATGAAAATTGCCTTGTGGTAAGGAATAAGGCACGACTTGTAGCTCAAGGCTACACACAGGTGGAATGAATTGATTTTGATGAAACTTTTTCACCTGTTGCTAGACTTGAGGCCATTCGCATATTACTTGCTTATGCTAACCATCATGATATCATTCTCTATCAAATGGATGTGAAAACTGCATTCCTCAATGGTAAGCTTGAGGAAGAAGTATATGTTGCTCAACCCTGAGGTTTTGAAGATCCAAAGAATCATGACAAAGTCTTCAAACTCAATAAGGCTCTCCATGGCCTCAAGCAGGCCCCTCGAGCTTGGTATGATACTTTGAAGGAATTCCTCATGAAGAAAGGCTTCAAACCCGGTTCACTTGATTCTACTCTCTTCATCTTATGATGGTGAATTATTTGTGTGCCAAATATATGTTGATGATATTATCTTTGGCTGTACTAACCAATGCTAGAGTGATGAATTTGCCTATATGATGAGTGAAGAATATCAAATGTCTATGATGGGAGAGTTGAAATTCTTCCTAGGTCTTCAAATTCGTCAACAATGTAATGTCATATTCATATCTCAGGAGAAATACCTCAAGGATGTACTGAGGAAATTCAGTATGCACGATTGCAAAGGCGTCAAAATTCCTATGCCCACAAATGGCCATCTGTGCACTGATGAAAATGGTATTGACTTCGATCATAAGGTATACCGCTCCATGATTGGTTCTTTATTGTACCTATGTGCATCTAAGCCAGATATAATGCTTAGTGTTTGCATGTGTGCCCGATTTCATGCTGCACCGAAGGAATCACACCATGAGGTTGTGAAACATATTCTTCGATATCTAGCTCACACACCAACACTTGGATTATGGTACCCCAAGGGCTCGGCTTTTGATCTCATTGGGTATTCAGATTCTGACTATGTTGGTGATCGTGTGGACCGCAAATCAACATATGGTACATGTCATTTCCTCAGAAGATCTTTGGTCTGTTGGTCGTCGAAGAAACAGAACTTCGTATCACTATCTACCGCTGAAGCTGAGTATATTGCTGCTGGCTCTAGCTGTGCTCAATTGTTATGGATGAAGCAAACTCTCAAGGACTATGGTGTCAATGTGAAGAATATGCCTCTCTTCTGTGACCATGAGAGTGACATCAAGATTGCTCACAACCTAGTTTAGCACTCGAAGACAAAGCACATTCAGATTCATCATCATTTTCTTCGTGGTCATGTGTTGAAGGGCCACATTTCTATTGAACATGTGAAGACTGAAGAACAGCTAGTCGATATCTTCACAAAGCCCTTGGATGAGAAGAGATTTAGCAAGTTGCAGTGTGAGCTAAATATCTTAGAATCTTCGAATGTTCTTTGAATTGGACACTCATCCTAACACTTATGCAAAATTGATGACTTAGATGTGCAACACATGAAGAAATTGATTTTCTTCAATCAATGCGGAATAACGCTCTAAGTGTGAAGAAATTAATGAAGAATTTGATTCTCAGAACCCTACGACAATTGTACGCGGTGTCTGAAATCATCATTCTTATACGGTGGGTCACGCCACCACAAAAGTTGAAAATCTTCAATTTGAGTTTTTGAAATTCCTCAGTTGTTCATATTCTTCAACTTTGCATTGTCTTCACTATTTCTGTCTCTGTTCTTCATTGGCTATATATATATGAGTTTATGTCCTCTACAGCATTCACTTAGTGCTATTTCTTCACGTTGTTTTTTCAGCTAAGTGAATGTGATCGGACCCTTCCCCCTCTATGCTAAACTCAACCCATTCCATTCACAAATTCTTCATATGCGTTCTATTTGACACTTGTTCAAAATCTTCACTGTGTCCTTGTCAGCTGAAGAAATTGCGAACGCAATGTTAAAACTTATCGTTTCCAAAATTTTCGGTTTTGCCGCTCAAATCGTTCTGCTTCCCACGACAATACTTATCTATTCACCCACGATCTCACACGATCTCCACTACATAGTACGTGGGTGACACATGTCGTGTGAATGAGAAGGGTGAGGGGCACATTCGTCCAATTTCTTCCGGTGAACGGTTTTTTCACCTCAGCTATAAATACCCCTCCCCTTCCCTCACTTCACTTTTTACTCCGCTCATTCTCACTCTCCTGCTCGAGCTTCTCCAACCATAGCGCCGCCGTTACTCCATCGTCGCCGGTGAAGAAGAGCTTCACTTCCTCGAGCTCATCGCCGTCGTACTCGCGCCGGCCGTGGATTTCTTCACTCCGCCGCCGCCGTAGCTGTCTTCCTCGGCCAAGTTAGGGCGTGGAAGATCTGCACAGACGAACTTCACTTCTCCATCCCACAGTTCGTCGTGATCTTCATCTAGGGTAATTAAAAGTTAAATTTACTGCCCTCTTTGATTCAAATGTTTTCTTCAAAATTCTCAAAAGGTGTTTTCTTCGTCAAATCTTCACACACTAAACACCTCACATATCATCTGCTCTTGATTTGATTTCTCTAAGCTATGTTTTTATTCAAGATTCCTCAATTGTGTGGATTTTTCAATCTATACAACTCTAGAACCTAAGACAAAGAACGCTTAGTCAAATTCTTCAAGACTCATCTGGTCAAATTCCTCAAACTTGTTATTTTTTTACAAAACCTTCTGAGAACGCATATGACCTCTCCAAATTCCTCGCAACTATACTCTATTCACAGGTACTCATGTCCGTTGCTGAAGCACTAGGTTCTCATCAACTTAACTCATTTGCAGCGTTCCTCGAAGAAAAGTTGCACACTTCTTCAGAAAGTTCAATTGTTCAAATTCCTCGTCTGAAGAAAATGGCTCATGGAAAGAGGCCACAGAAAGGAGGAAAGAGGCCTGAGGTCAATACTGCTTTTGAAATACCCGAAGACATATATGCTGACTATTGCACTCCTGATGAGGCAATGTACGGAAAAGAGGACAAGAATCGGCGCAAAGTGCGCATACAAAGAATAGAGTGGAGATGGGCACGTGAGTGGAGGGAGTACAGATATGTCACTCCCAAATACATGAAGAAATTTGCACTCAATCCTCCCTGCCCAAGACCTCCACTGGCACGTGGCCTAGTTGCTGATCCCACAAGACTCAAGTGTGGTGAGGATTTTCTAAAGAATGGGCTAAGCGCCAGGCCAAGTTGGCTAGACAAGCAAAAGAAGCAGTGAGGAAATTCAATGAAGACTCTTCTGTTGCTGCTGCTGCTGCCTCTGCTGAGGCTTCTGCTTCCAAGCCTAAGAAGGCCATGGCTAAGAAGCCTGCTCACAAGCCAAGTGCTTCTTCCTCAGCAATGCCCTCACGTCCAGTTTCTTCAAAGTCCTCACGAAAAATTCCTCAGACTGCTCTTGCTCCTCCAAAGTCCTTAGCACCTCCGCAAAAGTTTTCAGATGCTGCAACAAAGTCATCTGCTCCAGTTCATCTTGCCACATGTCAGAGGACTGTGGGCATATCCATTGCCTCAGGAGCCTCTGCAAGCTCCTCAGCTGCCCCAAGTTCCTCAGCGATACCAAGTTCCTCATCTGGTCCCTCGCTGTTGAAGAAAAAGGCAACTGCTGGACGAGGCTCTCGCCCAAGTCCTCATAAGAAACAAGTTGCTTTCCAAGTGCCGTCTGTTGACGAAACTGATGATGAAGAACTGGTTCAAATCATCAGAGACAGGCAAGAAAGGGCCGCTAGATCCAAAGGAAGTGAAGTACCACTGCTGTTGGATCCAAAGGTGATCCTTGATTTCATTGATCTCTGGCATAAGGACCCAAACACTCCTATGCCTGACTTCAACTTGACTCCTGGCCAAAGTCATATGCTGACCGCCTTCGTAGGTGAAGAAAAATAGAAGTTTGAAAGGGCCAGGCAGACAAAGAAAGCGCAGTACAAGAAGGAGCGCTTCCTGAATAAGAATGTTGTCAACATGACAACTGAAGAACTTGTAAAGCTTCAGGGTGAAATCAAAACCCTTAGTGATGAATTTGAAGCATATCGCGCTGACTGGATGGGCGCCAAAGTTAGATTTGTAAATTTGACTAAATCTTTTTCTTCAAGTGCTGCTCGTAAGACTCACATTGAAATTCCTCAGGCTGAAGCTTCTGCTTAGTCTGCTAAAGGACATACCAACACCACTGAAGAACATCAGGCTGTTGAAAAAAATCCCAGGGCCGATGACCCCTCTCCAGACGCTGAAGAAATTGCCAGGGCAACCTCTAGTGTTGCGCCTGAAGAAAATGTCAGGCCAGCTGAAGCTCCAAAGGCTGTGCCTGAAGATCGTGAAGAAGTCAGGACAATTGCATCAGTTGTGCCTGAAGAAATTGAACCAAATTCCTCTGCTGCTCCTGCGCCTACTCCAACTCCAGTCCTTCCATCTTCATCAGATGTGAAGAAGACAAAGGCTGCAGAGCGTGCAACTATGAAGAAAAGGAAGGCATCAGCCTCTTCAGATTCTTCAGCTCCAAAGAAAATGAAGCCATTGACAAGCTCAGCTGAGAATCCAGTTGATGCCGTTCCAATTTCATCTATGCCATCAAAGGACCTTGTTCCTTTTGATGAAGATTATGTGATTCCAAGTGAATCGGATGAATACATTCCCTCTGCTGCTTCCTCAGAGCATACAGATGAAGAAATTGAAGTGGATGCTATCCCTTCAACCCCAATCATCTCCTCGCCTATGTCTCAGTTTACTGCTGAAACAGCCGGCGTTGAGGAATTGGAAGAACAAGACTCGGACATGGACATTGGGAATAACACTCCCTTGATGACTGATGAATTTTGGGATAGTCAGCATCCCAACTCCCCTCTGTTCACACCGCTGCAACAAATTCCTCATTCATCGGCACCTACTGTTCCATTGGGCTCTGAGGAAACTCACCCCACACAGTCTGTTCATGAAGACATTCCAGCCACTAGTGCTGAAGAAACTGTTGATGCTGCTGATTCGATGAAGACTGCCACTGAAGAGGAACCAGAAATTCCTCAGACTGAAGAACCTGAGATTGCGAATCCGGAGGTTGTCATGCAATTGACTGATACTCCTCAACCCAATCCAAAGGATCCTTTCTCAAGGAAGCAGTCTTTCAAGAAGGTTGATTTCTTCGACGAGAATGTGTTATTCACTGATTTCAATCCCTATGACTCTGCGCGCATAAGGAAGAGGCATTTCTGGACTGCCAATCAGGCAAATTTCTATTCCTCAGTGCTTCACAACAAAGACAAAGTCTTCGATCATCAGCATATTCCTCACGTGGATATGGAATCTCTGCCTTGCTTTGTGCCAGTCCTTAGTGTTCTTCACGATGCTGGACTTTTGGCTTTTTGCACTAATATATGCAATTGGAATGAAGAACTGATTCTCCAATTTTATGCAACCCTGCACATCATTGGCAATTCTGAAGATGTGAATTCATGGGTGCTGGATTGGATGTATGAAAACACTCACTACAAAGCACCAGCCTCTGAATTGCTTCAGGCTCTGCCTCTCAGTCCTCCAAATGAAGCAGCACGTTGCATGTATGAAGAAACTGAACTCACTGATCACTTCATGCAAGTACTTATGAAGCCTTTGAAGCCAGTTCAAGCCCCGCGAACAAGATTTCTCGTGAAGGAATTGCTGTTTCTGCCATGGACTGTCTATCGCATTCTGACGAACACATTGAGTCCAATCAAGGGCCACGACTCGAATGATGAAGAAGTCGTTGGCATCATGAAGAATCTGCTATTCAACATCATCCATGGCATTCCCGTCAACTTTCATGATTTCTTCATGAGGACAATGGCAAATGTTGCACTGTCCCCTTTCAACCTGAAGCCTTATGCTCCATGGATTATAAGATTCATCAGGAAAAGGTCTTCAGTGAACTACAAAGCTGACACTCTCAATCATTGCAGCTACTTGCCCCCAATTGAAGTCCTCAAAAGGACATTTTCCTCAGCTGATGACAAGGGCAAGGCCACTGCTGTTTTTGATGAAGGCACTCGTCCATTGGAAGGCCAGTTTCGCAAAGCTGCATCTTATTCCACCAATGATGACTCTGCCACTCATGACTCTGCCGCCAACGCTCCCAAGCAAATTCCTCAAGGCACAGCCCCCAGGGTGATGACTGATCGTGAGCTTCTCCTCAGTCTTCATCAGAAGGTTGATCGCAACCACAAATGGGTCAAGCGTCAGTTTGGTTCAATTCTTCACAACATGACCTCTACACATAATGCAGTGAAGAAAAACCATTACTACCTTCATGAAACCCTCCACTGCACCTGGGCTATTCTGTCTCATATGTATGGCGAATAAGATCTGAAGAAAATGGGTCTCAAGGATGACTTTGACTGGTCTGCTCCTCCTCCGAAGAAATACAAGAAGGTCAACGTTCCTCCCTTGGTGGCCATCTCCTACTCTTCATCACGCGAGACCGATGAGTATGAAGACTTGGATGACACTGCGGCAGGCCCTACTTCAACCATCGACCCCAACAACGCTGTCGCTCCTTCATCATCTTGAGATTCTTCAGGGGTGTTAGTCCTCAATTTCGATCCTTTTGTTCATTCGATGCCAAAGGGGGGGAAATTTGAGTTAGTCTTCAAGCGGGTCTATATATATGGGCGTTTGTTTGCTAAGTTACAACTCTTGTTCTTCTGATGACTTTCTGGATGGAGTTGTAAACTTAAACTCTATGGTGACCTGATACTATTGCTGTGGTGTTTCGGCATGCTTATTCCTCATTAATGTTATGCATGCATGCTGAATTACATCAGTCACCATATTTCATCATGCATTTCAAATTCTTCATATTATATGTCAAATGCGTGTATGAGTTACAAGATATAGGGGGAGATCTCCATGATAGTACTCTTCAAGTGTGCATTGCTTCAAAAGCAAATTCCTCACTATGCACATCTTCAGGGGGAGTTCTTCTATGTATTGCAATCAATTTCCTCAATATCAATATTTACACTTCATATTTTTATCCCCGTTGAAAACTTAACCTATATTGTCATCAATCACCAAAAAGGGGGAGATTGTAAGTGCATCTAGTGCCCCTTAGTGATTTTGGTGTATTGAAGACATATAGGTTAAGGGACTAATGTGTTTATGAGTGTACACAGGTCTATAAGTCTATGAGGAGTTTGATATTTATGGAGAAAGTCGACCCCCAAAAATGAAGTTCTTCGATTGAAGAGTTTCTGAAGACTTTGAAAGTGAAGAAATTGGTGTGACCTTGAAGACTTGGTATTCATTTGAGGAACATGAAGCGTGAAGACTTTTGTTTTCGTAGTTTCTTTTTCCCTTTCTTGAGTCATAGGAAACACCGTACTGTTAAAGGGGGTCGAGGAAATACTAAGGAAAAATTTCCATGTGATGCTCAACTCAAAATCCTACACCTACCAATCCCTTCGAGTGAAGCCATTTGAAATTTCACACAGTTCAGTCATATTCTTCAGTGATAGAGATGAAGTTCTTCTGTTCTCTGAGGAATTTGTTCTGACTGAGGAGTTAGGAATTCGTGAGTGCGGATTAGCTACATAGTGAGGAACATGATAGCCCTGAGGAATTTGATACTCAAATTTCCGACGTTGTTGTGCTACGCGCCAGCTATCCCAAAATATCTACCCACCTAACGGTCATATCAATAAAGGGCATTTATGTCTTATCATGTCTGGCTGTTTCCTAGGCTATAAATAGCCACCCCCTACAACCACTAGCTGGCTGGCTGCTCCGAGAGAAACTGACACTTCTCATAAGAGCAACCCATCCTTCGAGGACATTGACCGAAAATCATCAAGTGAGGAAAACCCCAAACCAAACCCAAACACCTACAACCCCAAAAGTGATTGAGCATCACTGAAGAGATTGATCCTGCGTAGATCCGACACTTGTTACCTTTGAAGACTGTGCTTCTTCCAGACGGTTAGGCGTCATGGTCTAGAGCATCCAAGAGGAATTCTGGATCGCCGAGTGACCTAGTCTGTGATGGTTCGGAAGTCACCTGAAGACTTACCACGAGTGATTGGGCGAGGTTTGTGTGACCTTAGCTCAAGGGGAACACGGTGAGGACTTCGTGTCTTAGACTGTGTGTCCAGGACTGGGTGTCCGGGACTGTGTGTCCTCGGGTTTAAATAACTAGCCGCCCTAACCGGATGTTCAACTGAGGTAGCAGTTGGAACTGGTCTAACAAATCATTGTCTTCGCCAAGCTTACTGGT
The DNA here is from genome assembly GCA_902687465.1 of Secale cereale. NCBI lineage: Eukaryota > Viridiplantae > Streptophyta > Magnoliopsida > Poales > Poaceae > Secale > Secale cereale. Next base: position 335,668,015 of record LR738710.1, read on the forward strand.
TCTATTTCCTCAACTCTTTCATTTCCTCATATCTGTGTGTGTGCTTGTTCATATCTATTTGAAGACTTTGACTGAAGACTTTCTCAATTTCCTCAGTTTAATTTCTTTAGTCTGTTTGTCTTCATCCTGTTATATCATGTGTGTACGCTTTCTGTACTCTGTGTTTGTCTTCATTTCCTCTTGATGACCATGCTTGTATTCTGTCATGTTTACTTCCGAGTACTTATTCCGCTGCAAGTAGTTCTTCGCTATGGAATTTCCTCAACATCAAATTTCTCAGTGAAGAATTCATAGAAATCGCCTATTCACCCCCCTCTAGTCGATACAACGCACTTTCATGGCTACCGCTCATGTATTGCGTGATAGTTGAAAAAGTTGAAGCGCGTTAAAAAGTATGAAACAATTGTTTGGCCGACACCAGGGTAGTGCATGATTTACATTTTGTGTTAAGAAGATGGAGCATGACAAGGCTATATGATTTTGTAGGGATAACGTTCTTTAATATTGATATTTTCAAATACATGACTATTTGGTGGGATGCCCAAGTATTGATGTATTTATATCAAATTGACAGACTATTGCTTTGAATCACTCGTGTCGTAATATTCATGCCATGATTATATTAAATGATCAAGATAATGATAGGTAGCATTCCACATCAAAACTTATCTTGTTTATCATTTACCAACTCAGGGTCGAGCAGGAAATAAGCTTGGGGATCCCGATATATCTCATCGTATCTATATTTTTTGATTGTTTCATGCCAATATTATACAACTTTTGCAGAGTTTTGGCAACATTTTATATCATTTTTTTGGAGTAAAGAATTGATCTAGTATCCAGTGCTAGTTCATATTTGTTACATGTTTTTTGTTTCACAGAAAATCCATATCAAATGGAGTACAAATGCAATAAAAAATTACGGAGAATTATTGGGAATATATGTGATTTTTGGGAATAATAATCAACCCGAGACGGTTCCCGAGGGGGCCACAAGCTCGTAGGGCGCGCCCCTACCCTTGGCGCACATAGAGGGCTTGTGGGTCCCCTATAAGGCAATTGGTGCCCTTCTTTAGCCACAAGAAAGATAATATCCGAATAAAAATCGTGTTAAAGTCTCAGCCAAATCGGAGTTATGGATCTCTGAGAATTTAAAAATCGGTGAAAGGCCAGAAACGGGGGTCACAAAACTGAAGAGAAACAGAGAGATAGATCCAATCTCGGAGGGGCTCCCACCCCTCCGCCACCATGGAGGCCATCGACTAGACGGGAACCCTCCTCCCATCTAGGGGGATGGCCAAGGAAGAAGATGGAGGAGGGGGTTCTCTCCCCCTCTCTCCCGGTGGCGCCGGAGGCCCATCATGGCAAGGATCGTGACGGCGATCTACAACAACAACCTCGGTACCGTCAATACCAACTCTCTCCCCCTCTATGCAGCAGTGTAACACCCCTTCTCCGCGTTGTATTCTCAATTTAAACATGGTGTTCAATGATATATATTATTATCCAATGATGTGCGGTTATCCTATGATGTTTGAGTTGATCCATTTTGTCCTATGGGTTAATTGATGATCGTGATTGGTTTGAGTTGTATGTTTTATTATTGATGCTGTCCTATGGTGCTCTACGTGTTGCGCAAGTATGAGGGATACCCGTTGTAGGGTGCTACAATATGCTTATGATTCGCTTATGGTGGGTTGCTAGAGGGATATAAGCTTAAACCCGAGCAAGGGGGTTGTTGCGTATTGGAGTATGCTACTTCTCGAGCTTGCGTTGTATTCCCTCAAAGAGGAAAGGGAGATGCTGCATAGTAGCGTAAGTATTTCCCTTAGTTTTTTAGAACCAAGGTATCAATCCAGTAGGAGACCACGCGCGAGTCCCTCGCACCTGCACAAACAAATAAGAACTTCGCAGCCATCGCGATAAGGGTTTGTCAATCCCTTTACGGTCACTTACGAAAGTGAGATCTGATAGAGATGATAGTTTATATTTTTGGTATTTTTGTTTACAAGAACAGAAAGTAAAAGCGGAAAAAGTAAAGTATATGTAGATTGATATGTTGAGAATAGACCCGGGGGCCATAGTGTTCTCTAGTGGCTTCTCTCATGATAGCGATATTCTACGGCGGGTAAACAAATTACTGTCGAGCAATTGATAGAAAAGCTAATAATTATGAGACTATCTAGGCATGATCATTGTATATAGGCATCGCGTCCGAGACAAGTAGACCGACTCCTGCCTGCATCCACTACTATTACTCCACACATCGACCGCTATCCAGCATGCATCTAGTGTATTGAGTTCATAAGAACAGAGTAACACCTTAAGCAAGATGACATGATGTAGAGGGATAAACTCAAGCAATATGATATAAACCCCATCTTTTTATCCTCGATGGCAACAATACAATACGTGCCTTGCTGCCCCTACTGTCACTGGGAAAGGACACTGCAAGATTGAACCCAAAGCCAAGCACTTCTCCCATTGCAAGAACTATAGATCTAGTAGGCCAAAACAAACCAATAATTCAAAGAGACTTGCAAGGATATTATGAGCACACATAAAGAGTTCAGAAAAGAACCAAATATTTATCATAGATAATCTTGATCATAAACCCATAGTTCATCGAATCTCGACAAACACACAGCAAAAAGAGATTACATCGAATAGATCTCCTCGAAGACCGAGGAGAACATTGTATTGAGATCTAGAGAGAGAGAGAGAGAAGAAGCCATCTAGATACTAGCTATGTGTCGGGGTTTTGGAACGACATATGCCAACGGATGGCTTATCATGCATGTGGTCAAAATAATGTCGCCGGGCTCGGGAAGCGGGATGAGGCGGAACTTAGGATGCCTACGGATTTTACCCAGGTTTGGGGCTCTCCGAGGAGATAACACCCTTAGTCCTGCTCTGCGGGGGTTCCGCGTCATGACTGATGTCACTATGGTAGCTACAGGGTTGCTCCTTGAGCTGTGTGGTCTAGAGGAAGAAGATGAACAAGGCTAGCTCACCTCCTATCTCTTCTCTACGGTTCAATCTCGTAACCTTCTAACCCCTCCTCATGGAGGACCCTGGGGGGTTTATATAGGCCTACCCCCAGGGGTACAATGGTAATCTCGACAGGTGGCTCCCAGCCGTCAGTGTCTTCCGGCGCTGGCCTTGCCGCCCGCCTGCTGGGGCCCGCCGCCTGCGGGCCCACGTGATTGTCTTTCACTATAGATGCACCTCTGCTGACGACAGCCTCGTCAGGAGGGAAGTGGCTACAGTGCCGCCGTCTCCTACCGTACACTGCCGCCACGCCCTGTCTTGTCATCTTGATGAGGCTCGGTCTACTAGGGCGAGATTTGCCGCCTGCTACCAGGCGGCCGTCTCCCCTGGCCGTCTGCCAGGGGCGGCTTGTTCATGAGCTACTCGCTGACTAATGGGGCCAGCCGCCTGCTGGCCTTGCCGTCTGTGAGTATTGGGATCGTGGCCTCCTCTGACCGATGCTTGGTCACGAGCAACGTGGCTATAGTGACCCGCCGCTTAGGAGATATTCATAAGGTACACGTTCACTATAGCCACTCCCTTATAGATGTTCTAAGGACATGTTCACCTGTAGCCACGCCTCTGCTGCGTGGGGGTCCCCCAGCACGCGTCCCTTGGGAGGGATATGGGACCGTCTGCTAGCTGGTGGTGTTGGTGCTGCCGCCTGTTGGGTCCCTGCCACCTGCTGGCAGCCGGCTCGTAGGGCAGGCTACCCTAGGAGGCGGCCCGATGAGCAGACGGCCGCGGTGGACCAGGAGGCTGTTATTTTTCTTGAAATACCAAGGGTGGTCGCCGAGGGTACCCATGGTCAATATCTCCGACAGTAGTCCCCGAAGCTGGTGGAACTCCGCGGCGGCGCTGGAGGGCTGGGGGGTACCAGCAGCTTCCCTCCTTAGGCAGGCTCAATGTCCTTGACCTGTCTTCTGTGGATAGGCGTCTGCTGGCAGTCGGCCCTGCGCTGATGGAGCCGGCCTCCAGCAGCCGAACCGTCGTCTTAGAATCTTCGGGCGGTAGGCACCGCCTGGTCGGCACGCAGTCGAGCAGGCCCGCCGACCGTTGGCAGCTCCCCATGCGTCACCGCCCCATCGCGTCGGCCAGTCAGCCCACGTGCGTGACATGACGTAACAGTGGGCCGGGGCCCGCCACTACAGGGCCTCGGTCCTCGCACGAATCCAGAGTGGTAGGGGTAATCAATTACCCTCCCACGCGCATTTAAGGTGCGCGGATTAGGCGCGCGAAAGGCGGGGGTCGTGCGGGGCGTGGAGCGGTTAATCACACGCCCGTCCCCTCAGCTTCGCCGCCCGGGCCTATATATAGGCCGGGGGAGCGGACCTGCCACCGTTCTCGCGCTCACTCCTCCCCGTCCTCAGCAGCCGGCCGCACCATGTCCGCCCCAGCGCCTCCCCGACACCATGGCCAGTGGGACGGCAACGAGGTCCTGCAGGAGCACATTGACGTCCTCCGGCGGTCGCGAAAGCTGCCCCCCGCCAACAGGGTTGCCGTGCGCCTCGCGCCGTTGGTGGAGATCAGGCCGGCCCCGCGGCAAGGCGAGCGGGTCATCTTCCGCTCGCACTTCCCGTGCGGCTTCGGCCTCCCGGCGAGCGGTTTCTTCCGATCCTTCCTAGAGTTCTTCCACATCCAACCTCACCACCTCACCCCGAACATGGTGGTGACGCTCTCATCCTTTGTCGTCCTCTGTGAAGCATACCTCGGCATCCTCCCCACCATAGAGCTTTGGACCGAGCTCTTTTACGTGAAGCTCGGCACTGCCGTCCAGAGCATGCCCGCCCAGTGCGGAGGGTGCATCGCGGTGAAGCGTAGTGGGACGAGGAATTTTTTCCCTGCGCTGCAGCTTGTGGGGTCGGTGAAGCAGTGGCAGAAGACATATTTCTATGTCTCCAACGTCGACCCCGAGCAGGACATCATCTGTCTGCCAGAGTGGGTGCCGGGTCCGCCCGCCGAGCCTCGCGATTCCTGGAAGACCCGGCCTGCCTCCCTCACGGAAGGCGCCTCCATCGCGTTGCGCCGTCTCCGGGAGCTGAGGGACAACGAGGGCCTGGTCTTCGCGGATCTGTTGCTCACGCTCGCAGAGCGTCGAGTGCTGCTGCTGCAGCGCTGCCCTCATCTGATCTGTGATATGAGCGGGCGCCGGGACCCCAGTCGGACGTGCACCAAGCCCCTGCCATACAGGGAGGTAGCTAACCTGGTGAACCATATCTCCAACTGCAAAGTCTCCGACTCCGGCTCGGCCTTCGGCAAGCCGCCGTACAGCCGCGGCAACCAGCCACCCGCAGTAAGCTCTTCAACCCTCTCTTTTCTTTCTGTTACGTCCGGCTGCCGTAGCCGTCTGACCCAGATGTCTTGTTCAGATCTTCCCCGGCCAGCCGGCGCCGGGCTCTGGCCAGCCGGGCCACCCCCTGGAGCCGGATCGCTCACAGAGTGACACAAGTGTCCCCGATCTTGGGGCCGCCGCTATGGAGGAGGAGGAGGTGACAGGTGGCGGGGGCCAGCCGTCGGGCGGCCTGCCAGAAGGCGGTGTTGAGAGCTGGCCGGACGATGACGAGGAGGTGGAGGAGGCACCCGTCCGTGCCAGCCAACAGGCCGGGCCGTTTGGCACAGCCGTCGGTGGGAAACGACGGTCCTCATCAGGGCCGTTTGGTGCTCCGCCCAAGAAGCTCTGGCTGTCGACCGCCGCCACCAGGCGTCGGGAGGCGGCCGCCAGGGCGAATGTGCCCAAGATGCCCAAGTCCAGGCCGATTGTGTCCGGGTAAGTGATTTGCATCCCTCCTTTGTGTGGTGCTCATCTTTCTCAGCCGATCCCCTCTTGATTGACTCCCCATTTCTTTGGGATATCCGTGCAGCGCACCGCTTTCCCTCTCGCGGGTGCCAGCGGGCTCTGTTGTGGGAGGCATGGATGCCCCTCCTGTGCCCCCTCACGTAGATCCAGCCGCCGCGCTCCGGGAGGCGACGGAGAGGAACGCCCGCGAGGTGCTCGCGGAACGCAAGGCCGCGGACCGCGAGCGAGCGGTGACCGATGCCGCCGCCAGGGCGGAGGCCGAAGCCACCAAGAAGGCCCAGGCAGACGCGGCCCAAACCCGGGGGCAGGAGACGGGCTCCCAGCAGCCAACGGGCCGCACCATCCTCCCGGAGGCAGGCTCTCTGGAGCCGTCGGCCCAAGCGCCGGTTGCTGACGAGCAGCCGGCTCCAGACAACGGGGGGGACGACTGCATCATCCTGGAGAAGCAGGTGCCGCCCCCTGCGCCGCCTGCTGGGGAGCAGGGCAGCCGGCCAGCAGGGATGGAGGTGCCGCCAGCTGGGGGCGTGCTGGTGACTAGCTCACAACCGGCCCTCCGAGCCCCAGCCCGTCGGCGCCCTGCGAGGGCGGTCTCCGTGCCGCAGCAGGTGGGGGCCGGCGGGACCAGCTCGTCCGCGCTGGAGAATGAGGCGACCAGCGCGGCGCCGTCAGGTTGGAGGCCCGGAGGTGGCGGCGCATGGATCGTCGCGTCACGGGACGTCCTCGACCACTTCAACTCCTTGGGAAACGTCGTGCAGACGGCGCTGCAGGAGTTCGTGGCCACACAGTCCTTCGTTCGGGCACGTGTGCTTCGTGTTCTTCTGTTTTTATTCCTTTAATTTCTTCTCTGGGGGCGCGTCAGCGCACCCACTGGGTGTAGTCCTCGAGTTCCAAGCCGACTGCTGAGCATGCGGCTTGGAACTCCAAAGTGTACATCGTGGGCTGATCTTGCGTCTTGTTGTAGGAGTACCACAACCTCCGCGTGGCCTCCTACAACGCTCAGCGCCAGGAGCTGGCGTAGCTGGAGGCTGCCTTGGCAGACAGCCAACGTGAGTGCCTCCTCTTCTCCTTGCGTGGGCGCGTCAGTGCACCCGCTGGGTGTAGTCCCTGAGTTCCGAGCCGGCTGCTGAGCAGGCGGCTTGGAACTCCAAGGTTATCTTTTTGCCGCTGACATTTGTTGTTTTTCTTCCTCCCTTGCCAGCGGTCGCAGCCGACCTCTGCAGCCAGCTGGGCGAGGCCCAGTCGGAGCTGGCTGCGAAGGAGCGAGAGCGTGGTCTTGCCCCTCAGGACCGCGACCGCCTGGACAAGGAGCTGGCGGACCGGGCGGCGGCACACAAGGTCGAGCTTGGGAAGATGTCGGATGCCGAGACACTTCTTCGGGCTGAATTCGAGACCGAGCTCTCGAATTGGGCCGAAAAGGAGGCGGCTCTCCAAGACGGCTACGTAGCCATTGGAGATATGGTTGACGGTGAGATGTCTACCCTTTCATCTTGTATTCGCCGTCTGTAACAGCGGTCTTTCTTTTCTTCTGATCCTTCTTCTATTTTTGGCAGAGTTCTTCCCGGGCTACTCTGTGGCCGCCACCCAGGCCATCGAGGCCGAGCGTGCTGCGAGGCGCCAGGCGGGCCGGGCGATCGCACCCAATGCGCCCAGGACCCCGGCCGAGGAGCTTCTTGCCATTCGGGTGCGTCTCCTGCCGGTCCGCCGTCTGCTTCGCCATCTGCAGCGTGCTGGCGCCCAGGTCCTGGCCGCCCTCTGGCCAGGTGTGCCAGCACTCCGCACTCCCAGTCGGACTACCGACTGGCTGGAGGCGGACGGCCAACGCTTCGTGGCTTGGAAGGGCTCTGCAGCGAGGGCTGGCACGCGGACCGCCCTTGAATTCTTCAAGAGATGGTATCCGGGCCTGAGCCTTGAGCAGCGGGAGACCTTCCGTGCGGAGGCCCAGCCGGAGCTGGCTGTGGTGCAGAAGGAGCTCGTCCAACGCGCTGCCGCCCTTGCCGAGTACGCCGACACCTCCGTCTTCATCCCAGAGTTGGACGACAGGGGCCATATGGTGCCGCCTGGCAACTTCGGGCTGGACCTGGCAGCATCGGAGGAGCCAGACAAGGAGATCGCCTCCAATGAAGGGGACGAGGAGGAGGAAGGCAGCGACGAGGAGACCAGCTCCCAGGAGGCGGATCTGTCTGCCAGCTGCCAGCCTGACCAGTCCTCGACAAGTGGACCAAGTGTGGTGGCCCCGCCTGCCGCAGGAAGCGGCCAGAGCGAGACCAACCAGGCGGCCCCCTCGGAAGCCGGCTCCGTCGTGCCGCCTGCCCAGTCTGCTGCGCCTTAAGTTTTTTCTTTTGTATCTTCTGTTTCCTGTTTTCTCTGTAAGACTTTGTAGGGTTAATCCGAACAATTCCACCCGCTGGGTGTATCAGTAAGTTTTTACTGCAAGGCGGCCCTTGAGGCCTTTTGGATGTAAATATTCTTTTTAATGCTGCATGGTTTTTTTGCAATTGTGTCGAGTCCTCGGATTAGCCCTGTCCTAGTTTCCTTGTGGCGATTTTCTTCTTGCCGTCTCCTTTAACTGCCGCCCTGCCAGTCAGACAGCCACTCTGTGGTTCTGTGACTGGGTCACGGGCTTGGCTGTTTTCAGGGTGGGCAAGTATCCCGCCCTCTGGAAGGCGGCCTGGCCAAGCCTAGAACCGGCTGGCCGGCTGTTTGACAGCCGGCTGCTCGTGTGAAGAGGCCGGCTTGCCCCATTTCTTGCCTTTGGCTCCTGCCAGTCTGACACCCGCGTTCTGCGAGTCTGTGACTTGATGCGGGAGAGGGCTTGGATGCCATCACATTACTTATCTGACTATTTAAGGAGAATTTCTTAGACATAGGGCTAGGCGGCCAGTCCCCGGGCCGTCTGCTAGGCTACGGTGCCGGACAAAGGAGTGAACAACAATCATTCACAGGCATAATTCTTATCATATAGGTAAAGGGTTGGGCAGTCCCCGAGAACTCCTCGGGGGTCCCAATGGTTCTCAAAATAACTTTAGATAGCGCGACACATACGGTCTTTCAGCTATAAAAGCGATGAAGTAGGTTTGCGTTCCATGGGTGCTCTGACTCCTTGCCTGAGTCGTCTCTCTTGCGTGCTCTTGGCTTCTGGGCATCAATGAGGTAGTAGGCATCGTTGCCTAGTACATTGCTGACAATGAACGGTCCTTCCCAAGGAGCCGAGAGCTTGTGCTGGCCGGCTGTTCGCTGGATCAGCCGGAGCACAAGGTACCCCTCGCGGAAGGAGCGTGGCTTGACTCACCGGCTGTGATAGCGGCGGAGTCCCTGCTGGTAGATAGTGGAGCGGCTGAGTGCTACCAGACGGGCCTCCTCCAGCAGGTCTACACCGTCTTTGCGTGATTCTTTGGCTTCAGCTTCCGTATACATGGTGACGTGAGGAGAGTCAAACTCAACATCCGTTGGGATGACGGCCTCGGCCCCATACACGAGGAAGAAAGGAGTGAAGCCGGTGCATTTGTTCGGAGTGGTTCTGAGGCTCCAAAGGACAGACGACAATTCTTTGATCCAGCAGTCGGCTGATCGCTCCAAAGGTTCGACCAGCCAGGGCTTGATGCCAGACAGTATAAGGCCGTTGGCGCGCTCGACTTGGCCGTTGGACTGTGGGTGGGCAACGGACGCTAGGTCCGGTCGGATGCCCTGTCTTGCACAGAAACGGGCAAGTGCGCCTTTGGCAAAATTTGTGCCGTTGTCGGTGATGATGCTGTGCGGTATACCATACCGGACTGTGATGTGTGCGATGAATGTCACAGCAGTTGGGCCATTGGGTTTCTTGTTGGGTTTGGCTTCGATCCACTTGGTGAATTTATCTATTGCCACGAGTAAATGTGTCAAGCCTCCTCTGGCTGCCTTGAAAGGGCCTACCATATCCAGGCCCCAGACGGCAAATGGCCAAGTGATCGGAATAGTCTTGAGTGCAGAAGCCGGCAAGTGTTGCTTGGAACTGAAGCGCTGGCAGCCGTTGCACTTTCTTACCAAATCTTTGGCATCATCCAAAGCAGTCGGCCAGAAGAAACCGTGGCGGAAAGCTTTGGCGACGAGGGATCTTGAGGCCGCGTGATGGCCACATTCTCCTCGGTGAATGTCCTTCAGGATAGCCATCCCCTTTGCTGCTTCTACGCAGCGCTGGAAGACACCCATTGCGCTTCTTCTGACAAGCTCTTTGTTGACTATGGTGTATGCTGAAGCTCCGCGTTGAACTTGCCGTGCCAAAGTTTCTTCTGCTGGCAGCTCTCCTCTGAGCAGGAATGTGAGGATTGGCTGCGCCCAAGACGGTGCTGAGACTCCTGTTGCTTCGGCCAAAGAGACTAGGGTGGTTGGGCTGGGAGGTGGAGGGCTGGGCTGAGCCGTCTGCTGTGCATCCCAAGTCCCCGAGCCATCTGCTGGAGGAGGCGCCTCCTGGCCGCCTGCTGGAGCAGTCCCCGGGCCAGGAACTGGCGCGACTACGGGTGGTCCGTCTGTTGGAGTTGGAGTGTCGAGGCCGCCTGCTGGAGCAGTCTCTGGGCCGCCTACCCCAGGGTCGGCTGGTATGAAGATTGACTCCGACTCTTGTGAAGGCTTGATAGACGGCTTGCGCAGGCATTGAAGAGATACGCCGGCTGGTACTGCTTGGCGGGTGGAGCCGATTCGTGCCAAGGTTTCAGCTTGCATGTTGTCGGCTCGTGGTACGTGGAGGAACTCGCAGCCATCAAACTGTCCACTGATCTACTGGACAAGGAAGCGATAGCTTGCCATGTTTGCGTCCTTGGCGTCCCAGTCCCCAGACGACTGCTGGATAACCAAGGCTGAGTCACCATAGCACAGCACTCGGCGGATGCCAAACTCCTTGGCCATTCGGAGCCCGTGGATAAGTGCCTCATACTCGGCCACGTTGTTAGAGGCGGCGAAGTGGATCTGCAGGGTACACTTGAGCTTGTCACCTTTGGGGGAGGAGAGGACGACACCGGCTCCTAGTCGACGAGGAAGTCAGCCAATGCTTGACTTGATGGTGGTGCGCGGCTGGTAGAAGATGGTGAAGGGGCCAGCTCAATGGCCCACTTGGCCACTCTTCCTGAGGCATCTCTGTTGCCCATAATTTCAGCAAGCGGGGCCGTGCAGACGACCGTGACATAATGCTCTTGGAAGTACTGCTTGAGTTTCTTGGCGGTGAAGTACACGATGTAGCACATGTTCTGGTAATGAGGGTAGTTCTGCTTGGATGCTGACAGCACTTCGCTCAAGTAGTAGACAGGCCTCTGGACGAGCAAGGCTCTGCCGTCCTCTGGGCGCTTGACCACAATGACAGTGCTGACCACCCGGCTGGTGGCGGCTATGTAAAGGAACATGGGTTCCTTGTCTGCTGGCGCCGCAAGGACAGGCGGGGTGGACAGCAGTCTCTTGAGCTGCTGGAAAGCTTCGTCTTCCTGGTCGTTCCACTCGAAGCACATAGTCTTCTTCATCAGTTGGTACAGGGGGAGTGCCTTTTCTCCCAGCCGGCTGATGAAATGGCTGAGAGATGCCAGGCACCCCGTGAATCTCTGGACATCCCGCACACGGGTCGGCCGTTCCATCCTCTCAATGGCCTTGATCTTCGCAGGGTTGCACTCGATGCCGCGTTCGGATACCAGGAAGCCAAGGAGCTGGCCAGCTGGTACCCCGAAGACGCATTTCTCCGGGTTTAGTTTAATTCGAAAGCGGCGCAGGTTCTCAAATGTTTCTTGGAGATCCTCCAAAAGGGTTCCTCTCTTCACCATCTTCACCACGATATCGTCCACGTAAACATGGGCGTTCCCGCCAAGCTGCTTGAGGAGACACTTCTGCATGCAACGCTGAAAGGTGGCGCCGGCATTTCTCAAGCCGAACGTCATGGTCAGGTAGCAGAAGGCCCCAAATGGCGTGAGGAAGGCGGTCTTCAGGCGGTCGGCTGGATCAAGCTTGATTTGGTGGTACCCAGAATAAGCATCAAGGAAAGACTGCAACTCGCATCCGGCTATGGAGTCGATCACTTGATCTATTCGCGGTAGAGCAAACAGATCTTTAGGGCAAGCTTTGTTGAGCCTGGTGTAATCAATGCACATGCGCCATTTGTTGTTCTTCTTCAGCACTAGGACTGGATTCGCAAGCCAGTCGGCGTAAAAGACTTCCATGATGAAGCCGGCTGCTAGCAAGCGGGCAACTTCTTCCCCAACGACTCTTCTCTTTTCTTCTGACTAGCGGCGCAGCGGCTGTCTGCCAGGCTTTGCATCTTCTCTCACGTGTAGTTTGTGCTCGGCGAAATCCGTCGGGACACGCGGCATGTCTTTGGGGGATCATTCAAAGATGTCCCAATTCTCACGGAGGAAATCGACGAGCTCGCTTTCCTATTTTCTGTCTAGGTTTGACCCTATGACAGCAAATCGCTCCGGGTGAGATGGGTCCAAGGCAATCTTCTTTGTTTCCTTGGTTGGCTGGAACGAGCCTTGCGGCTCCGCCTCCCTGGGATCGGCTGGTATGGCCAGCTGCTCGCCAGCCATTGCCACCAGCCATTCCAGACGGCGCTTTTCCTCAGCTATGACAAGGGACTCCGCCAGGCGGCTGCTGGATGTTGCGCATGCAATGGACTTCTCGTAGTCCCCATCTATGGTGATTATTCCTTTGGAGCCCGACACTTCATCTTGAGGTAGGCATAGTGGGGTACTGCCATGAACTTTGCAAGAGCTGGCCCGCCCAAGATCACGTGATAGGGACTTTCCAGGTTCACCACTTCAAACCAGACCGGCTCCCTCCGGAAGTGCATCTTGTCACCAAACAGGACATCGACCCTGGCCTTGCCGATTGGTGAGCAAGAGAGGCCTGGCACAATGCCATGGAACACGGTCCTGGTATGCTGAAGTTGCTTTTCTTTGATGCCCAACTTCTCCATGGTGTCACGGTACATGATGTTGATGCTGCTGGCGCCGTCTACCAGCACCCGGGAGAAACGACAAGCCCGCCTGTCACTGGAGAGAGTTACGCCCAGGACCAAGGCATAGGCCCCTGGCGACGACATAACAGCCGGGTGAACCTCTCGGCTCCAGCTGACAGGCCTCTCAGACCAATGCATGAACTCCGAATCCTTGACGGCAACAGTATTGACTTCTCTACGTTGCTGGCGCCGGCTGTGCCTATCGTCCGTCTGGCTGGTGAAGACAACATAGGCTCCGTTTTCTTCTGGGAACTCATCCTGGACCTGGCCGCCAGGGCGGGCAGCCGGCGGATTAGGAGGCGGGGCTAGCGGCCCAGCAGGCGGCGGGGGCAGAGCTTCTCCCCTTGCAATCCTTGTGAGCCAATGACACTTTCGTGTTGTGTGGTTGGAAGGCTTGGCGCCACTATGGAACTTGCAGGGGGCGTCCAGAGCTTGGTCAAAGGAGAAAGCCGGCTGCCAGACTGGTTTGCCGCCCTTCTAGCGCTTGGGTCCTGCTTGAGCTTCTGGCTGCTGGCCGTGGACTGCGGCCACCAGCCGGCTGTTGGCAGCCGGCGCGTGGGCCTTGCATTTCTGGTCGCTTGTCTGCTGGCGCCGGCTGGACTCTCCTGCCGGCGTCTTGGAAGTTGGAGGAGTCATCTTGCGAGAAGCATCCACTTGTAGCTCGGTCTTCATGGAGGAGTCAGCGGTGGCGTACTTGTCTGCTATGCTCAGCAGTTCATCCAACATGGTCGGCTCGTCACAAAGGAGACGATGCTTGAGTAAGGTGCCTTCTCTGCACCTGGCCGTGAAATACTCGATGGCTTGTACCTCATGCACTCCCTGACAAGAGTTCTGAAGCTCTGCCCAGCGTGTTAGATAATCGCGGGCTGACTCGTCTGGGCCTTGGACACACAGGGAGAGCTGACGCGGCTTGGGAGGACGCTTGTAGGTGCTGGTGAAGTTGCGAGTGAAGGCATCGGTGAAGTCCAGCCAGCCATTGATACTATTGGGTTTAAGGCTGTTCAGCCAGGTCCGAGCCGTGCCCTAGAGCATGAGGGGAATGTACTTCACCGCAACGCGTCTCTTGCCGGTAGCTATGCTGACGGTTGTGGAGTAGTCCACCAGCCAGTCCTCTGGTTTCATTGATCCGTTGTACTTGGGGGTATCCCTAGGGAGCGAGAAGCCCTTGGGAAAAGGCTCTTTGCGGATGCGAGGGCCGAAACAAGCCGGTCCGAGGTCATCTTCTTCTTCAACCTCCTGGGACTGAGCCAGACGGTCCAGGCGGTGGCGGGCGTCGTTCTCCCCAACCCCCTCGCGGCGGCCCAAACGGCCCGCCAGAGAGGGGTGGTGAAAGTGCAACTAATCCCCGGGTGGTTTTGGCAATTAATAACAACATATATATCATTGAACTAATAGTTACTTGAGAATCATTTCAGAGAAGTTCAGTGATATGGGTATGGCAAGGACTGAAGAAGTGGACCCCTCAAAATGCTAAGGCAAGCATTGGCAAAAGCTCAAGACTCCATTTTTGGTTTAGTGATCCAAGATCACATTGAGTCCATAGGAAAAGCCAATACTATTAAAAGGGGATGAGGTTATGTTGATGATCTGGTTGCTCTAGTGCTTAGTGATATATCTCCTTCAACTATCAGCAACTTTCACTACAATATACACTCATAAGTAATCTCGGTCCCACCGATATTCCAAACTCAGTCACACCGAGATGGTATTTTCGGTCCCACCGAAAACCCCAACGTTCACATTATTTGAACTTTCGGTCTCACCGAGTTGTCCACTTCGGTCCCACCGAGATTGCTCAAATATGTGTGTAACGGTTGGATTTTGTGTGGAGGCTATTTATACCCCCTCCACCCCCTCTTCATTAGTGGAGAGAACCATCAGAAAGAACTACCACTCCTACCTTACATTTCTGAGAAGAGAACTACCTACCCTTGTGTTGAGATCAAGTTGCTCCACTCCTACCATATGAAGCTTGATCTCTAGCCTTCCCAAGTTGCTTTCCACTCAATCCTTTCTTCCACCACAGCCAAATCAGTGAGGAGAGTTGAGTGTTGGGGAGATTATCATTTGAAGCACAAGAGCAAGGAGTTCATCACCATCTACAACATCTATTACCTTTTGGAGGGTGGTGCCTCCTAGATTGGTTAGGTGTCACTTGGGAGCCTCCGTCATCGAGATGTGGAGTTGAACCAAGAAGTTTGTAAGGGCAAGGAGATCGCCTACTTCATGAAGATCTACCCCGAGTAAGGCTAGCCCTCCGTGGGCGTAGGCCATGATGGAATAGACAAGGTTGCTTCTTCATGGACCCTTCGTGGGTGGAGCCCTCCGTGGACTCGCACAGCCATTACCCTCCGTGGGTTGAAGTCTCCATCAACGTGGATGTACGATAGCACCACCTATCGGAACCACGGGAAAAATCATTGCGTCTCCAAATTGCGTTTGATCTTCTCCACCTCTCTTTACTACATGTGCAATTTACTTTCCGCTGCCTATACTCTAGAATTGCATGTGTAGGGTGATGCTTGACTTAATCATAATTGTGAATCTACCAAAAACTGTTCTTTGTCAAAAGGCAGAATTTTTATATTTACAAGTAGTCTAATCACCCCCCCCCCCTCTAGACATACTTTCGATCCTACAAGTGGTATCAGAGCTTTGTTCTCCATTGTATTGGTTTCCATTGCATTGGACTCCATAAGCTTGGTTTCACAACCTAGGAGAGTATGGCGTCTAGTGAGGGTAATTTTCGTATAGGTCCTTACTTTGATGGTACAAATTTTGCTAGTTGGAAGCATAAAATGAAAATGCATATTCTTGGTCATAACCCAGCCGCATGGGGCATTATTTGTGTTGGTATGCAAGGTGAATTCTTCGAGGAAGGAAAAGTTCCGGATCGCGAAGCTACACCTGAAGAATTGCGGATGTTGCAAAATAACGCTCAAGCTTGTGACATTCTCTTCAATGCTTTGTGTCCCGAGGAGTTTAACAAAATCAGCCGTCTTGAAAATGCAAAAGAGATTTGGGATACTTTGGTTGAGATGCACGAAGGTACCGAGTCAGTGAAGGAATCAAAGCTAGATATTCTTCAAGGTCAACTTGACAAGTTCAAGATGAAGGATGGTGAAGGAGTCGCTGAAATGTACTCTAGGCTTGCTCTCATCACAAATGCGATTGCCGGCTTAGGAAGCTAAGAAATGACCGACCGATTCATCATCAAGAAGATTCTCAGAGCTTTGGATGGAAAGTATGACACCGTGTGCACTTTGATCCAAATGATGCCAAACTACAAGACTCTCAAGCCAACTGAAGTCATTGGAAGAATTGTTGCTCATGAGATGACACTTAAGGATAAGGAAGAGCTTCACAACAAATCGAGTGGTGCTTACAAAGCTACAAGTGATGCTCCCACAACCTCAAGTGACAAGTTAGTTTCCAATGAAGAGATAAGCCTAATGGTTAAGAACTTCAACAAATTCTACAAGAATAGAGGCAAAGAGAGAAGCTCAAAGTCTAGATCATATGATGAAAAGAGATCTTCTAGTCGTGAACGAAACTGCTACAATTGTGGAAGACCCGGACACTACTCAAATGAGTGTACGGCTCCCCACAAGAGAAGAGAAGAATCTCCAAGAAGAAGAAGTTCAAGAGATGAGTCACCTCGGAAAGAGAGAAGGAGTAGAGATGATCGTTATGAACGAAGACCCTCTCGGAGAAGCAAGTATTCAGAGAGGAAAGACAAGTCATCAAGGAGCTACACAGGAAGAAGACATCAAGCTCATGTAGGTGAATGGGTCTCCGGCTCTGACTCCGACAATCAATCCGATGGAAGCTATCACTCCGACTCCGACTACAGTCAAGATGAAGGTGTTGCCGGTCTTGCTCTCGTATCCTCCAACTCCAACTCCTACGACTTATTTGATTCACCAAATGAGGGAATTGGAAGATGCTTCATGGCTAAAGGCCCCAAGGTATCACACCCTGAATTCATTGACTTCAATAGTGATGAGGATGACTTGCTTGGTGAAGATGAGCTCTTGCATGATAAATCTAGTGAGCCTAGTAACGATGAAAATGCTAGTAGTCTTTATAGTCGAGAAGAGTCGAACGACAATGCTATGAAGGAGATTGAGCGTCTAACTAAAGAACTAAACACTCTTAAGTTAGCTCATGAAACAACTCAAGAAGATCATAGAGAGCTCCTAAGATCTCATGAGAAGCTACGCTTCGAGAAGCTCACTCTAGAGCAAGAACATGAGTTTCTAAAAGCAATCAATGATGATCTTCCAAAGAAGAGTTCTTCATATCTTGCCAAACGACTTCTCTTGTCTAATTTCTTGCCACCCATTAAGACTAAGCATGACAAGCATAAGAAAAATTCTTCCTCTAGCAGTAACAATAACCATGTTAAATCTAATGTTGTTGCTTCTAGTAGTTCTCTTGATTTCACTAACAATGTTTCAAGCCAAGTTACACTTGAGCAAGAGAATAGTTTATTGAAAGGGATCATAGAGAAAGGTGTCTACAAGAGCCTTGCCGGAAGCAAGAACTTTGAGGAAATTGTTCGCAAGCAAGGAAGGCACCGGAAGAATCAAGGAATTGGTTTTGAGCGAAAGTTCAACGCCGAAGGTGTTGAGTGGGAAGAAGGTCAATATCCTACTCCACAGTTTGTTTCTCAAAAGGAGAAGTATGATCCTACTTCTTCCAATGTGGAACAAGCTCAAGATGACCTTCCACCACAAGACCACAAGCTAAAAGCCAAGGACAAGCTTCAAGAGGAGATTGATGCATTCGTTGAAGCACCTCAAGCCATGGTTAAGTGGGTTCCCAAGGAAACGTCAAGTTCTACTTCGTCAAGCTCAACTACAACCCCAAGGATTCCCATCAAGATGATGTGGATCCCGAAGAAGAAGAACTAGAAAGTTCTTGAGGGTGACTCCGTCAACATACTTCACTCACATTCATCTTGGCAAAGAACTTGTGCAATCAACTTCCACATCATGCACTAGTTCATGGAGTCACAAACCCTCTTGTTGGTAAGTCAAGGGACAAGGTAATCATTGCTTTCATGGATATCATCTATTGTGAACATCAATCTATGTCCATGGATATCCGTGTTTGTTCCTTGTGGGACTAACCCATGTAGGTATTGAAAGTGCCCTAATCCAAAGGATAGCTCCCAACTCTTGATGATCTCCATCAACAATTGAGCATCCACATCTTCAACATCTACATGAAGTCTTCTACGACAACCCAAGGTTAGTTTGACCCTTTAAAAGGGGTTCTCACATCTAGGGGGAGCTTTGCTCTAAAAATTGAGCTAAAGCATCTTCAAATGATGTGAACACATCAATGCTTTATGTAAAAGTGGTAACCCCACTTGTGCTTAAACGATGAGTATGACCTATGATCAAATGTTCTCATTTGGCTCCTTAGTCAAAATACTCATATAAAGATGACCTAGTCATCGACAAATTGTGTGTTAATTGCTAGAGTTTTGGTTGTGCATGTTTGACACATATTTAATTTGCTATCTTATTGTGTGAGCATGTTGGATGCATGATTTTATCCATTCGAGGACATCCATTTGTTGTTTTGGTTGTTTTGATTTTTCTGACCAAATGGATGGACAAGAATGCCTAAGTACCTCCCCTAGCTATCTATGCTTTCTTGTCTCAAATTCTATTCATGCTTAAATCACAAACTTTGAACAAGTCATTTTCGGACCCTCCGGGTGAGGAGCACTCGGAGCCACCGATCCGTCAAGGGCTAACCTCCAAAACCTTCTAAGTGATTTCGGTCAGACCAACTCACTCAAACTCGGTCAAACCGAAAGCATTTAGACTGATCTAGGTTTCATCTCGGTGAAACCGAGTTGTGATTTTCGGCGTGACCGAAGTGCATAACTGCCTAGCAGTTATCCATCTCGGTGCCACCGAGTTTTACAACTCGGTCCCACCGACAACAAAGGGATATATATACCAAGGGTCGCGCGCGTTGATTCCTCCTTCAAACGTTTTCGCCCCCACATCCCTTGCTATCGTCGCCTTGATCTCCGGATCGTCGCCGTCGTCGCCTGTGCGCCCTCGCCGCAGGTCTCCGTCGCCATCAACGGACATCTCCTCCACGCCGTTTCCGCTGTAGAGAAACTCCACCAAGTTAGGGTGAGTTTTGATCCCACTCATGCTCCCATCTCCGATTCAATGCACGTTTGGATTGCCCAAAATCTTGCCACGATTGAAATCTTCCTTTACACCAGATTGGTTCGTTTGAACTAGATTCGAGTAAAAATTTTAGGGTTAGGTTTCCACGGAACACATCTCGGTGAAACCGGTTTTATAATTTCGGTGTGACCGATTTGGCCTCTGGCCATTGCACTGCACCCTTCGGTCCAACCGAATTGTGCAAATCGGTGTGACCGAAATGTAGTTTTTGTGAAACCCTAGTGTTATCGGCAGGACCGAAACCCACTTCGGTCAAACCGATAGTGGTGTGTAAAGCTTCTGTTTAACACTTCGGATTCACCGATACTCAAACTCGGTCTGACCGAAATGTCTTCTGTGAAAACTTAAAACTAGAATTTGAACTCATTTTTTTGCAAAAACTTCTGCAGTTTGTGATAACTCTTCTTCTCTGCCTATACCTTATCTATTCATAGGTTGTCAGCCATGTCAGATGCCAGTGACAGTCAGAACAGGTCAGAGTCACCCATTGCAGACATTCCTGAGGCAGACACTAGTCCTGAGACTAGTAGCCCATTTGATGATGGTGAGAGGAGTACACCAAGTGGCATGCCTCCTGCAGCCACCAGAGCTAGAAAGGAGAAGAATTCCGATGATGAGGATTCTGATTTCGTTGTTGAGGAAGAGGTGACCTCAAAGCCTAAGAGGAAGGTTGTTGCCAAAGAGCAACAAGGTCAGCAATCAAAGAAGGGCACCAGCAAAGTCAAGCAGTCAACTGTTGCCAAGAAGCTGAATTTGGGAGAGGCAGCTCCAAGCAAAGTGAAGAAAACCTCCAAGAGAAAGACGGTAGTGTATAGTGATTCTCATGCAGATGCAGCAGTCGAGGATGAAGATGAGGAAGCACCCCAGCCTGCTCCTCAGAAGCAGAAGCTCATGGGTGATGCCATTAAGGCCGGAGCCACATCAAAGCCCAAGAAATCTGCTCAAGCTAAGGCAGCTCCAGCAAAGCCTGCTGCCAAGCCCAAGAGGACTACCAGAAATATTCCAGCGTCTGAAAAGAACAAGGATGATGTGCCACCAGCTGAGTCTGACGAGGAAGGACAAGTGTTGCTGAAACTCCGTCCAAAACTGCCACTTCACAATGATGCTCATCCTCAAGCTGAGGATATGAAGGCAAGGAAAGATAGAGGTCTCAGGCTATGGAGACAAGCTGACCCATATGCCGTGAGGAGAAGAACTGCTGTAGATCCCAGATTTCACACCAGAGAGCAGCAGGACTTCTATGAGACCGTGCTGATGGACAAGAAGCCAATAGTCGCAGACACCGGATATGTTGACTGGGAATACATTGACAGCGAAGAGCACAGAGATTTCTTTCCACATGTGCATGAAAGTTTCACTGCATGTGGAGTTGCAGAGTTTGTGGGTCAGAAATTGACCAGTTGGAACGATGAGATGATAATGCAATTCTATGCCACAGCTCACTTCTATCCTGATGGAAAGATCACATGGATGCCTGAAGGTCAAAGGTTCTCTTCTTCTGTTGAAGAATGGGCTGAAATTCTGAATGCTCCAGTGCAGCGAGAAAATGATATTGATGTCTATGGGATTCCAAAGAAGAATCATGATTCCATGAAGAACATGTACAAAGAGATTCCCGCAGCAGATTTGGAAGTTTGGAAGCTCGGCTCAATCTACCATCTCCAGGCAGGCTTACCTACCACCAATACTATTTTGAGGCATACCTTGATGCCCAAGTCTGGAGATCATCGCATGATCAGAGGATATTCTATCAACATGCTGCATATACTTGATGAAAAGGCACCTTTCAAGGTGATGGACTTAATGGTAGAGACCATTAAGAGGACTGCAGCTGACCAGAAAAGGTCATGTGGATTTGCCCCACAGATTCAGATGCTTATCAATGCCAAGTTTGGCACGGGCAAATTCTTGTTGGATAGGAAACACTTACCGCTGCAGCCAGAGCATGAAGACAATGTTGTTGTGATGGATGAGGAGGATCCGACATCTGTTGAAGGTCAAGCCAAGATCGAAGCTGCTAAGAAAGCCAAAGCTGACAAAGAAGCAGCAGCAGCAGCAGCTAAACCAAAGAGTTTCGGAGAGCAGATTCTTGAAGCTACCCAAAGGATTGAACAATGCCTGGCCAGCATTGAACAGTCTCAGGAGAGCTTAGAGAGGATTGTTGACGAGAAGATCCACGCTCTGGACGTGAAGCTGACTGAAATTCAAGTGACCGTCAACAAGCTTGAGGCAGACATTGAGGAAGCAAAGCAGGACAAGGCAGAGCATATGCAGGATGACTTAGTCCAGGATTCTCATCGACAGACTGCTCCGGTTCCCAAAGGATCCCGATCAGCTGCTATTCCAGTGACTGACACCAGGACTACAACTTCAGCACCTCCTACAGCTCCACCAGTTACTCCAGCTACAGCTCCAATGTCCACTCCTCCAGCACAGACATCAGCTGAAGTCTTCGCCGATGCCGTCATATCCACTCCGACATCAACCCAGACGGGAGCCGCCAGCAGAGCCCACAGTGACGTTTAGCTCTATGCTTTTTCGAACTTTTTGGTAACTTGTTGCCAAAGGGGGAGAAATTGTATAGATCATAGGGCTTCGAGAGAGAGAGTGTTGTTATCTTTGCGCTTTTGCTCTTTCGTTCTTTTGCGGTTTCTTTGAGATACTTTTGGTTTTCGAGACTTTCAGTGTGCTTGATACTCCGTTTGATGCTACCTTAATGAGTGCTTGGTCGTACTATGCTTTAATGTGTGTTTAATGCTTATCATATGCTATTCCTATCTTGTATGACTATTTACTCATGTCTTGGTGATTGGGTGCATGCTGTTCATTCTTATCATTTTGTGCGCTCCACCAAGATGTATGTGACATGGAAGAGTGACCCATGATCCTAATCGATTGTGCATTTGCATTCAAACGCAAATCTTAAATAATGCACAAATTTAGGGGGAGCTATTGCTTATCACATACTTCTCAAAGCGACGATATTATTCATTGATATATCTCTTGTCGAAGCTTTGATCTATATGTTGTCATCAATTACCAAAAAGGGGGAGATTGAAAGTGCAACTAATCCCCGGGTGGTTTTGGCAATTAATAACAACATATATATCATTGAACTAATAGTTACTTGAGAATCATTTCAGAGAAGTTCAGTGATAAGGGTATGGCAAGGACTGAAGAAGTGGACCCCTCAAAATGCTAAGGCAAGCATTGGCAAAAGCTCAAGACTCCATTTTTGGTTTAGTGATCCAAGATCACATTGAGTCCATAGGAAAAGCCAATACTATTAAAAGGGGATGAGGTTATGTTGATGATCTGGTTGCTCAAGTGCTTAGTGATATATCTCCTTCAACTATCAGCAACTTTCACTACAATATACACTCATAAGTAATCTCGGTCCCACCGATATTCCAAACTCAATCACACCGAGATGGTATTTTCGGTCCCACCGAAAACCCCAACGTTCACATTATTTGAACTTTCGGTCTCACCGAGTTTTCCACTTCGGTCCCACCGAGATTGCTCAAATATGTGTGTAACGGTTGGATTTTGTGTGGAGGCTATTTATACCCCCTCCACCCCCTCTTCATTCGTGGAGAGAGCCATCAGAAAGAACTACCACTCCTACCTTACATTTCTGAGAAGAGAACTACCTACCCTTGTGTTGAGATCAAGTTGCTCCACTCCTACCATATGAAGCTTGATCTCTAGCCTTCCCAAGTTGCTTTCCACTCAATCCTTTCTTCCACCACAGCCAAATCAGTGAGGAGAGTTGAGTGTTGGGGAGATTATCATTTGAAGGACAAGAGCAAGGAGTTCATCATCATCTACAACATCTATTACCTTTTGGAGGGTGGTGCCTCCTAGATTGGTTAGGTGTCGCTTGGGAGCCTCCGTCATCGAGATGTGGAGTTGAACCAAGAAGTTTGTAAGGGCAAGGAGATCGCCTACTTCGTGAAGATCTACCCCGAGTAAGGCTAGCCCTCCATGGGCGTAGGCCATGATGGAATAGACAAGGTTGCTTCTTCATGGACCCTTCGTGGGTGGAGCCCTCCGTGGACTCGCGCAGCCGTTACCCTCCGTGGGTTGAAGTCTCCATCAACGTGGATGTACGATAGCACCACCTATCGGAACCACGGGAAAAATCATTGCGTCTCCAAATTGCGTTTGATCTTCTCCACCTCTCTTTACTACATGTGCAATTTACTTTCCGCTGCCTATACTCTAGAATTGCATGTGTAGGGTGATGCTTGACTTAATCATAATTGTGAATCTACCAAAAACTGTTCTTTGTCAAAAGGCAGAATTTTTATATTTACAAGTAGTCTAATCACCCCCCCTCTAGACATACTTTCGATCCTACAGGTGGTCAACAGGCGGAGGAGACACGCGCCTCTCCCGCCTGGGAGGAGGCGAATGTTCCCCTCGTCGTTCTATGGCCCTTGGGCGGCCGTCTTCATCGCGCTCGATGGTGACGCGAGTCTGCCAGCTGCGGCTGGCAGCAAGCTCTGAGTCTCGCCGGTTGGTGGCGCCGACTGCTGGAGAGCGAGAGGTGGCTCCTTGCTCCCGCCGAAATGGGCGGTTGTCTGCGTGTGCGCCGGCCTTTGATACCCGACGACGGGCCTCCTGCTGCGTGGCAGCAGCGTCGAGGAGCTGGCGGGAGCGCTGAGTCATGCAACGAAGCTCGTCTCCCTCCAAGTGGCCCATCTCATTGACTGCCGCCTGGGCAGCCCTTAGGTTCTCTGAAAAAGTGAGGTACACAGGCCGCGGGGCCCCCAGCATGTCTGCTAGCAGCCCACCGCGATTGTGGACGACGCCGGCTCGGCTAGGCTCCCCAGCAGCCGGCGTGCCACAAATGGCGCGGTCCATCTCGCGGCGGTAAGCTTCGGTGAGGCGTCGGGAGGCAGCCAGTTTGTTGGCGCTGTCGAGAAGCGAAACACGGAGTGCCTCTAACGGCTCGCCGTCTGGCCCCGCCGCGACAGGAGCGGGGAGGTGCTGCAGAGCGGCCTCGAGCGGGTCTGGGCCCGCCCTGCTAGATGGTCCGCCGTGGTCGGTGACGAGCACCTCCTTGATGGTGCTGATGGTGCTGCCGATCGGAAGAACGGGGAGGGGGTCGTTGATGATCACCACGTGCTCGGAGAAGGAGTCGACGGGCCCCGCGCCGAGGTCGACGATCATGTCTACTTGTGGGTCGGAAGAGCCTACTGACTCCACGTCAGAGGCGCGCTCGTCGACGATGTGGAGCTTGTCGAGGAGCTTGACGAGGCAGCTCTCCTGCGCCACTGGCTCGGCCGCCGGAGAGGGCTCGTCGAGGATGTGGACGTCGCCGAGAAGATCGGCGAGCCCGCTCATGGCGCATGCGGCCTCAGCACCGCGAAGCATCCGATTTCCACGCCAGCATTCGTGCCGGGCTGGCTACTCTCGCCAGTGAGGAACAAAGTTCCCGTCCAGAACATGTCTCCGGATGACGGTGCACCTAGCCCCACGGTGGGCGCCAAATGTCGGGGTTTTGGAACGACATATGCCAATGGATGGCTTATCATGCATGGGGTCAAAAGAACGTCACCGGGCTCGGGAAGCGGGATGAGGCAGAACTTAGGACGCCTACGGATTTTACCCAGGTTCGGGGCTCTCCGAGGAGATAACACCCTAGTCCTGCTCTGCGGGGGCTCCGCGCCATGACTGATGTCACTATGGTAGCTACAGGGTTGCTCCTTGAGCTGTGTGGTCTAGAGGAAGAAGATGAACAAGGCTAGCTCACCTCCTATCTCTTCTCTAGGGTTCAATCTCGTAACCTTCTAACCACTCCTCATGGAGGACCTTGGGGGGTTTATATAGGCCTACCCCCAGGGGTACAATGGTAATCTCGACAGGTTGCTCCCAGCCGTCAGTGTCTTCCGGAGCTGGCCTTGCCGCCCGCCTGTGGGCCCGCGTGATTGTCTTTCACTGTAGATGCACCTCTGCTGACGACAGCCTCATCAGGAGGGAAGTGGCTACAGTGCCGCCGTCTCCTACCATACACTGCCACCACACCCTGTCTTGTCATCTTGATGAGGCTTGGACTTCTAGGGTGAGATTTGCCGCCTGCTACCAGGCGGCCGTCTCCCCTGGCCGTTTGCCAGGGGCGGCTTGTTCATGAGCTACTCGCTTACTAATGGAGCTAGCCGCCTGCTGGCCCTGCCGTCTGTGAGTAGTGGGATCGTGGCCTACTCTGACCGATGCTTGGTCACGAGCAATGTGGCTACAGTGACCCGCCGCTTAGGAGATATTCATAAGGTACACGTTCACTGTAGCCACGCCCTTATAGATCTTCTAAGGACATGTTCACCTGTAGCCACGCCTCTGCTGCGTGGGGGTCCCCAGCACACGTCCCGAGGGAGGGATATGGGACCATTTGCTAGCTGGTGGTGTTGGTGCTGCCGCCTGTTGGGTCCTTGCCACCTGCTGGCAGCCGGCTCCTAGGGCAGGCTACCCTAGGATGTGCCCCGATGAGCAGACGGCCGCGATGGACCAGGCGGCTGTTATTTGTCTTGAAATACCAAGGGTGGTCCCCGAGGGTACCCATGGTAAATATCTCCGACACTATGGACCCGTAGGTCTGTGGTAAACTACTCACAACTCATGGTGAGGGCGATGATGATGATGTAGAAGCACTCCGTGATGGATCCCCCCTCCGGCGGATCTCCGTAACATGCTCCAAGATGGGATCTCGCGGGAACGGAAGGTTACTGCGGAGGAAATAGGGTTTTCTCTCTATTGCTGATGGTTTCGGGGTACATAGGCTTATATAGGAGGAATGCGGACACCGGGGGACTCACGAAGGGCTCACGAGGCAAGGGGCGCGCCCTGGGCAGCGGGCCACGCCCCCACCCTCGTGGACACCCTGTGGCCCCTACTTCATGGTTGTCAAGTCTCCCGTGCGTGATTTTCTCCAAAAATATCTCTCCCGAAGGTTTCATTCCGTTTGGACTTCGTTTGATATTCCTTTTCTGTAAAACCCTGAAACAGGCAAAAAACAGCAATCTAGACTGGGCCTTTGGGTTAGTAGCTTAGTCCCAAAAATGATATAAAAGTGTATGAGAAAGCCCATTAAACATCAAAGACATCATAAATAATAGCATGGAACAATCAAAAATTATAGATACGTTGGAGACGTATCAGTGTAAAGAGGACTTGATGCCTTATAATGCTATGGTTGGGTTTCACCTTAATGATCTTTAGTAGTTACAGATGTTTGCTAGAGTTCCAATCATAAGTGCATATGGTCCAAGTATAGAAAGTATGTTAGCTTATGCCTCTCCCTCATATAACATTGCAATAATGATTACCAGTCTAGTTATCGATTGCCTAGGGACAAATTACGTTCTTGTGAAAAAAGCTCTCTACTAAAACTAACTTAATTGTTGGTTTATTTAAATATCCCCGTGCTTTCATTTACATGTTTTTTATATTCTTGCAAACTTATCCTACTACATCTACAAAGTACTTATAGTTTCATACTCGTTCTAGGTAAAGCTAACGTCAAGCGTGTGTTGAGGTCTATCTGTGGTCGATAGAACTTGAGAGAATATAAATTCTGCCTTTAGCTACTCATTGGGTTCAACACTCTTACTTATGGAAAGAGGCTATAATTGCTCCCCTATACTTGAGGGTTATCACCTCTGGTGGAAGGAGGCGGGTTAGGTTGGGGGCGGGTCGGGGAGTTTCTACTATGGTTCGTGTGTCGTGTCCTTATAGAGCCCGATAGTAAAAGAATAATATGTTCTTACTAGTAACATAATAGTCCAGTTATATATATAAAACAAATGGGCAATTGGTTTCTTTTTTTGTTTTTGTTCTTCATAGTGATTTTGTATCTCATTGGATTTTACATAATATTAATATATATTTAAACGAGCTTTCATCTGGTCCTAATATTGAGATGAATTTTATTTCGTAACCCAGCAAAAATATGCGATTTTTTTAAAATTTTGCAAATTTTGTAGTTCAAATTTGTAACCCTGGTCCTGACCAAAAATGGGGAGCAATTCTAAAATGGAAAATGGGTTGCAATAAATTCCATATGAATTATAAAACGGGCTATAAATTTTTAAAAATAATAGAAAATGGGTTGTACATGCCAGAGATTTTGAGGCTAACTTGTTTACGCAAGGTTTTATCAATATATAGTCAACACACGATCCAGCAGTAGTTACTGTTGGATGTCCATCCAACGACCGTCGTGCTTCTTCAATCTCGGATCATCTTACTCCAGCCGCCTAAACAAGCGTCAGTGGGACTGCCTGCTCCACTACTAGGAAAAGGCCTACTAATGGCGCACCTAATTTGGCCATTAATGGCGCATTAGTGGTGCGCCATTACTAGCACGCCATTAGTATATTTTACTAATGGCGCACCTCTGGTGCGCCATTAGTATCTGGTATACTAATGGCGCACCGCAGATGCGCCATTAGTATGCACAGTAGTTCGCCATTAGTATGCCTCCCAGGGGCCATGTGTACCCAGGTGCTTTGGCATACTAATGGCGCACTCCAGCAGGATGCGCCATTAGTAATGTCCGCATAGTAATGGCGCACTGGCTGGTGTTGCGCCATTAGTATCCTTTGGCATACTAATGGCGCACTGTGTTGTGATGCGCCATTAGTATGAATATTAGGTATTTTTTAATATTATTTTTTTGTTTTTTTGCACAGATTACAAAATGTATAATTGCACAGAATATAGACAGCACACATCAACAACAAATTCATCGAATACAATAGAAGATTAGTCTCTGAATACAATTCATCATATTAGTCTCCGAATACAATTCATCATATTAGTCTCCGAATTGAAAAGACCGAACAAAGATAGAACAATATATTACAAGTCTCGAGACAGCGAGTAGCGAGTTTGTCTTCACATTACAAGTCGATATCGATCATCTAAACTACCATCACATAGAAGAAAGCTGCGGTCATCACGATGAGCATCATCATGATGAAACTCGTCTTCATCCGGTTCCTCCAACGCTCCCTCCCCTCTCCCGCTAGATAGCGGGCGTATCTACATTCGGCCTCGGCCCTAGTGGTGTACCCTTTGTAACTGTTACCGCTGAATCGGTGAACCTGTCTCCGACACTCCTCCCAGTCGTCGTAGACTCCGGGAACCTTACCCTTGTACACGACATACGAGGGCATGGCTATGCACTAGCCAAACGAAACGTTAGTACCAATTCACAGACAATACATAAGCAATATATAAGTATGCAACAGAACGATCGAAAGAGAAAAGCAAGACATTAATAGCATCGATTACATCTAAGTTGAACGACTCTCGAAACCAAAGAGACATACTACAAGTTCATTAAAGTTTAATTACAACATGAGCCAATCGATGTTTCAGAACTAGACACAACATCACTGCTTTCGACTCGACTCAATGCACCGGAGCATGGATGAAGCCGCCGTCTATCGTGGGAGTCATGAAATCACGGGCGTTGTCATCCTGCATTTGTAACATTGTGTCGATGTCACTGTTCGACGGTTGATTTCTGAGGTAGAACTGCCCCGAGGTACGAAAGACATCTTGATGGATGATTTCCGCAAACTCCGACTGGATGCGAAAGAATTCTTGTCTGATGTCCTCGTCCTGGATTGTGGACACGCTCGCGGCCCAATCTTTGAGTTTACTCGGTAGCAGAAGTTGATGATGGTCCCGTATGATCGCCCGCATGTGATGGATGGCGTAGTAGGCACCCTTCTGACCGCCAGGCGGCTGCTTGACGCAACAGAACGTCGTATTGTGGGATAACATGTGCTTGTCGTACTTACGAATAGGCCTGGTGAAGGTGCCTCTAGATTTGGCGTAGCCGGGGAGAACATCATCAAGAACCTTCTTGACATTTGTGTAGTCTACTTTCGACTGACGGTCCAGGTCGAAATACGTGGCCATGGAATATTTGGGGCTTAGGAGGATGAGCGTGCACTGTGTGTCACTGCAGAAAACACGGAATGTTAAAAGAAGAACGATCGAAATCTAAGAATTCATATGTTACGGGGCGGTTGAGGCGGAGGACTTACTCGGGAAAGTAAGACACAAGGAAGTTATCCTTATCTCGGTTTGCCAGAATGACGCCTTCGAGGTAAGAACTCGTGACTTGCCGGTCCCCAGCGCTGCCCAAGATCTTGGCACGCATGTAGAAGGGGTCGACTATCACAATGTCCGGGGTCTTGTCGCGAATGATCCGCATCTCCATACTCAGCGAAAATAGCCGAACGAAGGTGTAGTGCAGCGGAAGAAGGTTCAACATAGCGTGGATGTCATCAAACCGCAGGACGATCGTACCCCCGATGGAGTTATCCACAAAGCCCTTGCCCTCTGGCACCTTGGCCGCGAAAACCGGGTATGTCACATCCTTCTCTCTGAGACGCCGCTTCTCCAAAGAAAGAACACTGTCATGCAGACTCCGCATAGCACCAGTTGCAGCATCGAGCATATATGTCAGTAGCATCGGCCTACCCGCCAGATGCACCCTCCTCATTACATCCTCAGGTGAAGGTGGCCCATCTTGAGCACGGATCGTACTCGGTGCCGGCTGGCTCGCACCCTTGTTAGTTTTTCTTTTGCGTGCCTTCTTCTTCTCCTGAATTGGGGCCGAGTTCTGCTCAGAGACCGCCTTCTTTAGTGTGTTGGGGCTGATAATATTTCGCACCTCGCCTATCTGAGGCTCGGTGAAGTAGGCAGCTGGAGGCGTCTCCTAAGAGCTGAACGGCAGACGACGCCTGTTGCAACTTGGCTTCTCCGTGGTACCAGCTAGATCGCACACGTCTTTTGTTGGGTTGGGTTCTTGAGAAGGAGGCCCCATGAAGTTGCCACCGTACCCATGATCGACAAAGTACTGATCGACGTTGGCAAATGTATCGTCGTCGTCATCGTTCTGATCCTGTGCCATATGCATGTTTGGTTCCAGTGGCATAGGGATTTCCGGCACCGTTGCGGCGGTCTTGCCATGGGGACGACTTGGCGCCGGCACGACTGGCGGTGTTGTCTTTGGGGTGGTGTCCCCCATCCCCAAACGAATCTGGCTCTTCGACCAAAGCAGGGGCCAACTCAGGCAGGCGCTAAGGGTCATCACGTCATCATCGTCGGCCCCGACGGGTCGAATCGGAGGTAACACCTCGTCGCAGCCTGGCAGCACCCGAACCAGTTGAACCCTAAACAAGTTGGGTGGCATCTGGGTACCGTGGTACAAGGGGTTGCCCGGTTGAACGATTTTGCCCTGGGCGACATCGACCAACTCATTGTTCACGAAGTGCAGGAGAGTGCACGGAACGTCGGCGGCGCCCTGCGAAAACATGTAGGGCGTCAGGGATGCCCAGTCAAAGGCAAGGAGATGAAGTCCTCGGCCGAGAGAGGCTTAATTAGTTACCGTGATGATGGCGTCGAGCTCGGCTAATGTCGAGGCACCGCCAACGGCGGGCGTGAAGTTAACGGAGGGGCCGCTTGCTGCAGAGGTGCCGGCCGGCGTACACCCGGGTGCATTAAGCTCCCATGCCGGTGTCGGAGACACCAATGCCGCCTCCACCGGAGACACCCATTGCCCCGCCATCGCGTTTTGCGAGTTGCTGGCCGTGAAGCTGGGAATCGGGGGCGGCCCCTGTTGGCCAGCCGCAATCCACGCCTGCAACCCCTCGATCAAGCTAGGCACAATGGCGGTGATCGTCGCTCCGAGCTGTTGTTGCACTTGCTCTTGGACAATCTCCGGAATCCGCGCCACCTGTGCCTTGAGTTCTTGAACCTCGCGCGCCTGGCTTTCCGAGCTGGTCTTTTTCTCCTGTCGCCCACCAGCGTTATAGTATGACGACCATTTTGTCGATAAGCCTTTGCCGGCCACACGACCAGCTAACGTCGGCTTCTCAAGCTTATCCTTGTTCTTCATTACATTCAACGCCCTATTTAGAGTCGTGTCCCAAGGGCTGCTCTTAGTCGACCCCGCGCTACTGCTTTCAGTCACCTGCGGAAGGAATGTGAATCATTTAGAAATTTGGCTTCATTAATTAGAATGCAACCATATGGAGCTAATTACGCGGGGGTGTATTCCTTACCAGAACAGCCTCAAGCGCCCTGGTCTTCGGATCCATGGTAAGCTCCTTTGTTTTCGGGTCCTTCTTGTACCGGGCCCTGACAAAGTTCCTGGTCTGCTTGTCACCGTATTTATCGAAGAGGGGCGGTAAGCCTTGCTCGGCACGGTCCGCCTCCTCCTTGTCCCATATAGGCTCCACCACTCTGTAACCGCCGGGACCGAGTGTGTGTTCCCCTAAGTTGAGCTCCCGCATTTCTTTCCCCCACTGACTTGATTCGGAATGTGCGGTGCTCGAGCAATTGATCTTGAATTCGTTGTAGTCATCTTCGCTGATCGAAGGATTTTTCTCATTGATCTTCTCATAACTCTCACCTTTCTCGATCATTCTCTTCACATTGGTTTTCCAAGTAGACAGGGCCTTGCTCATCCTCGTGAGGGCAGCACTGTTCACTTTATTCCCTTTGAGGCTTGTGTAATCAAATTGAGCGGGGAACTTGTATCGTTCGTGCAGCTTCGTGAAGAGGAGGTTGCGCAAATTCCCTCGGTCAGGATGCCTCAGGTTCTCGGTGTTGATCGAGACGGTGCTCCGGAGAATGC
Source organism: Secale cereale (assembly GCA_902687465.1). Taxonomy (NCBI): domain Eukaryota; kingdom Viridiplantae; phylum Streptophyta; class Magnoliopsida; order Poales; family Poaceae; genus Secale; species Secale cereale. The sequence continues at coordinate 335,699,691 of LR738710.1, forward strand.
ACCCGAGCTGAAGCGAGTACCCCTTGACTATTCGTTCGGGCGCCGTTGGATTCCCGTCGGAGTCCACTTCAGTAACTTCCTCCTTGAGGGTGCGGAGCACGGTCGGGCGCCGGTCCTTCCGTTGCCTCTTCGGTTGGCTGCCATCTATGCATGCGCCGCCATCATCAGTGGTGGCATCCTCGGCGGCACCATCAGTGGTGGCATCAGTGGGGTCATCCTCGGCGGTACCATCAGTGGTGTCAGGATCGGTGGGGAAGGCGGCGTCCTCATACAAGTGAGGTTGTTCCTCCATCTCCTGGGACAGCTCCCAGAATGCCTTCCCGCCCGAACTGCCGGCCTTATCGTTGTTGGCTATGTTTCTCTCTAAATAGGAACAAAGTTTGGTCAAAAAGTTGGTTATTGTCAAGGAACAAGATCATGGTCTCATCATTTAGGGTTTGTCGACACCGAGGCATCCTAAAAGCTAAGCTTTTATAATTGAGGGTTTTTCGAAGCCGAGGCACCCTAAAAGCCTAAGCTTTCATCATTTCGGTTTTTATCGACACCCAGGCACCCTAAAAGCCAAGGTTTCATAATTAATGGTTTGTCGACACCGAGGCACCCTAAAAGCTAAGCTAGGAAGGAGAATTCTAAGTTGCGCCTAATCACTTGACTCTATTGCCGCCTATGGTTTAATGCAGCTAGAATAAAGGGGCACTTGATCCTACTTAATTAACTACTAAGATACCCCGGCCCATGCATTAGTCACAAGTACCCCATATGTCCTATTTTCTAGCAAAGTCATGCTAAAATTCACGGAAAATTTCAGCATGACCTTTGCTGAAAATAGGACATATGGAGTACCCGAATTTGCCGGAACGGAAGTTAATCGACATTCCAGCAAACTCAAGGGCCTCTCGGGGTACCTGCAAAACTATCACAATGTGATCACAAGTCTTTCTCAATGTGATCATCATCTTTACAAGTCTTTCTCAATGTGATCACAAGTAATTCAGAGGCATCACAAGTAATTCAGAGCATCACAAGGCATTAGTAGTTCAGTACATGAACAAGTTTTACCAAGCACATCAATATGTACTGTATTTCATTGTGGAGTGATATACAGTATGTTACAGCAAAGAAACTGCTTAATCCACATGCCTCAGCTTATCAACAGTCATTACTTGTCAAATACAGAAGAAGGAACAATTTATTTGTGACATAGTTACAAATGATGACAGAATAAAGCAACACCCTGTACTAGCCTAAAAACCTATAATTAGAGCAACTTCATATTAAAAAAATTGTAGACGCTTCCTTCAGTAAAAAAAAGGAACTATGGTAGTAGTGCCAGACCCATATTTTTAGGACTGATATTTAATCCATTGCTACAACTGGAGGTATATGTGTCAAGAACCCTCATGGCATGCTAACTGTCAAAAGGTCAGCCAACAAGGCAATGGCCTGAATGTCCTTATCATGGTATTAACCTAAACCAGAAAAAAAATACCTCACTTATACGAGGGTTATATTCTACAAATACAAATTCCACATATGCACAAAAGCTCCCTCGAAAGAGAAACAAAAGTGTGGCCACACAAATACAACAAATGCTGTAAGCCAGAGTTGGCAAACTTAAAACACATATTAGCTACAGAAGTTTCAGAGTGAAGCCTTCTCTTGTTCAACCCATGTTAGACTGGCTGCTTCATCCTTTTGTTTGAACCCCCTTGTTTAAAATCCCCCTTATCTTATTTATTTTTTCACCTGAGGCCATGTAAATCATGTAAACATTTTTTATCTATAAAAAATCACACAGTGTGGGGCTTCCCCCTATGTTATTTCAGTCAAAAAAAGGGAACAGCAAACCCATCTCTTTAGCACTTATATTTAACTTAACCTAGACAAGCTAGCTGTGGCACCATCCTAGGCTCATTAGGCCATGGTCCAACCGAGATATAAGATTCACCGATCCCTCCCATTAGGTCGATCACATGCCTACTGTGAAGGCAGTCAATTCTCCCTCAGTGAACTTGTAAGTGTGAATGGTTAATCTACAAAATGTCAGAAAGAAAGCACCTCACAGGTGCTTTTTTTTCCTATAGCATTGCAATGTTTGGGGAACAGTTTTTCCTAAAAACATATAATCTATAACAAATGGTTAATCTGCTAAACTACTGAAACTACTCCAAGTCCTACACTAAACTACTGAAACTACTCCAAGTCCTACACTAAACTAGTGAAACTACTGCAAGCAAACAAGTCAAGAAGAGAGAAGAGAGAAGAAGAAAGAAGGTTTCAGTTAATTAATTTAAGGAGTGTACACTAAACTAAGCAAGTACTACTGCTTGCAAGTCCTACACTAAACTGAAAATGTTTCAGTTAATTTTAATTAACTGAAATTGTTTCAGTTAATTAAAGTTTCCTTTCGATTTAGAGTTAAACACTAGCACTACCTGACATGAATAAGCACTAGCAATATTGACAGGAGTAGCACAAGTTCCTGGGGTATGTACTTAGTCATGACTAAGAACACATGAACCTAACCTTACACTCTAAACTGGAGGGATCTAAGGCTGAAAACATTGGGGGCAATTGCGGGGCTAGAACACAGGAGTTTACATAATAGCACAAGCATACTCCCAAGGACGAGACACATGAAGCATTACAGAGAATCCCACCAGAGCAAATTCACCAACCCAAACACATGAAGCATTACACACGCGAATCATACTCCAACCAGAACAAAACCCAACGGAAACCCTAAATCTACACACCTACCAGCAACTACAGGAAACGAAACACATACCAGCGCCTACCCCCGAGGGGATTCAGACATAAAAGAGCTAAAAACCTAAGCAGAGGAATCGCATCAATTTCATAGAACTTACACAAACACATCGGGAACCATGGGGAAAATCTAAAAGAGCACATATACCAAATACTGGCAGGAACATACAGCGTTGATGATTCAGAGCACATATATCAATTTCATACAGCGTTGATGATGCCATGGGTAGGAGGAGGATACCTTGGCTGGTGTTGGCGACGGTGAGGGGCCCGTGGTCGGCGAGGATCTGGAGGAGGCTGGGGCGTCGGGGGCGCGGGCGTCGAGGCCAGGGCGTCGGGGGCGCGGGCGGCGGCGGCGTAGCTCCGGGCGTCCGGGGCGTCGGGGGCGCGGGCGGCGGCGGCGTAGCTCTGGGCGTCGAGGCCGGGGCGTCGGGGGCCAGGGTGTCGGCGGTGATGGAGAGAGAGGCGTCGGGGAGAGGGGGGCGAGGGCGTCGGCGGTGAGGGAGAGAGAGGCGTCGGGGAGAGGGGGGAGAGATCTGGCGAGAGGGAGAGAGAGGAGGGTGCGGCCGGTCCCAAGTATGGGGGGATTACTAATGGTGCACCGCTGCTATGTGCGCCATAAGTATGTAGATTCTATTGGCGCACCGCCCCCAGGTGCGCCATTAGTATTGTGTTCTACTCACTAGCCCGACAGAAAGCTATATATTTCACCTAACCCACTACCTAACAGAACCCCCACACTAGCCCGACTGGTCAGCACTTTGCACACCCACCAGGAGGTCCTGGGTTCGATTCCCAGCCTCCCCAAATTTTTTTTTGCTTTTAAAAAATGCTGTTTGACACTTATTTGTGTTTAAATATGTTCAAACTTGTTTAAATCATAACAGTAATATTTTTTATTAAAAAGTAATAATTTTTTAAAAAATATCATCAAATTTGATATTCGAAAATATTTATGAATATGAAAAAATATCATCAAATTTATTATTTTGAATATATCATGGGTCGGCGGCGGCGGTTGAGTAGGGGAATCGAGGGTGCAGGGGGTCGGCGGCGGCGCCCGGTGGACCGGGGGGTGCTCGGCGGCGGCGGTTGAGTAGGGGAATCGAGGGTGCGGGGGGTCGGCGGCGGCGGTTGAGTAGGGGAATCGAGGGTGCGGGGGGTCGGCGGCGGCGGCCGGTGGACCGGGGGGTGCTCGGCGGCGAGGGGGACCGGATCTGGCGAGGTGGGATAGCGATCGAGATGGAGGGGGGGTCGAGATCGAGTGTCCATGAAATTTAAAAATATTCATGATAGTTCAAAAAGTGCCCATGGAATACAATCGAGAAATGAAGGGTACGATTTAAATACAATCGATCTTAGCTAGCTATCTGTTCACAATCTTCTTGCCCTTCTTTTTCGCAAATGGAGTTCTTCTGTGGAACGGACGTCCTTTAGGTAGGGTGGTCCTGCTTCTTCTTGTGGTGTAAGCTGCTACTTCATCATCGTCGTCATGTTCGATCCTCGGGTCGCTGTACTTGTCGAAGTCTTGCTCATTGGCTACTCCATCCATTCCGATGATCTTCCTTTTGCCTCTCCTCACGACAACACGACTGGGCTTTGACGGATCGGTAATGAAGAAGCATTGGTCAACTTGGGAAGCCAGTACCCATGGCTCATTTTTCGCGGTGACGTTTGCGCCCGTGGTCTTGGATATGGCTTCGGGTATAACCATGGTGGGGAAATACCGGTCTTCTTTTAGGACGCTCTTGGCCCATCTGACACGGAACATCGGGACCTTCTCTCCAGCGTAGCTCAGCTCCCAGATCTCCTCGATCCTTCCGTAGTATTTGTCCTTGTCATTACCGGTGCAGGATTCCATCGTTACCCCGGAGTTCTGATAACCATCGCTCTTCATGTGCTTGGCCTCGGTGTAGAATGTGTAGCCGTTGATATCGTACGCCTCATAGGTCATCAGGTTGTGCTCGGCGCCCTGTGACAAGGCGAATATGAGTTGTTCTTCCGTAGAAGAATCATCATGTAAAGGGTACGACAGAAGCTTCTGCTTGAACCAACGCGTGAAACATGAGTTGTGCTCTTTGATTATATCTCCGTCCGTCCTCTGTTGGCCTCGGTCATTGTACGTCTTCTCAATAAAGGTTTTGTGCTGAACCACCCAAGGATCGACCACGTCTATGTGTTGTAGCGCGACTAGGTTTGCTCTTTCAAAGTCGGCGAGTCGACCCTCGAAGTCGACATACATTTCGCGGCGACCCTCATGGTGACCCCATCCAGCGAGCCTGTCGAGGTGCCTGTTGACGGGCAGACCAATGGGGTTCTCGATGCCTAGATAATTCGTGCAGTAGGAGATGCACTCTTCGGTCAGAAAGCCCCTGGCTATGCTTCCCTCTGGACGTGACATGTTGCGAACGTATCCTTTGATGACACCATTCATCCTTTCGAACGGCATCATGCTGTGCAGGAACATCGGCCCGAGTTGGATGATATCGTCCACGATATGGACCAGCAGATGCAACATAACATCGAAGAATGTGGGCGGGAAGTACATCTCAAGCTCGCATAGTATCACCACGATCTCTTCCTGTAGCCTTCTGAGTTGCCTCACGCCAACAGACTTCCGAGAGATGACGTCGAAAAAGTTGCATAGGCCAAATAGGGTTTCACGGACGTGCGCGTCCATGATACCACGGATTGCAACTGGAAGTATCTGCGTCATCAGCACGTGATAGTCGTGAGACTTCATCCCGCTGAACTTCAGCTTCGCCCGGTCTAGGTATCTGCTTATCTTTCCCGTGTAACCGTAAGGAAGTTGTACTCCTACGGGGCAGGTGAAAAACTGCTCGATCTCCTCCTGACTTAGAGTGAAGCACGCGAGAGGGTAGTCATTTCCGGTCTTCTTGGCCTTTTTGCCTTTGCGACGACTTTTCGTGTCCTGCTTCGCCTCATCATCATCATCATCATCATCATGATCATCATATATAGCGTGAAGCTCCTGCCTGATGCCCATTGATTTCAAGTCTGCCCTTGCTTTCGGCCCATCTTTGGTCCTCTCTGGCATGTTGAGCAGGGTACCAAGCAGAGTCTCGCACACGTTCTTCGTGATATGCATTACATCAAGGCTGTGAGGCACACGGTGGATCTTCCAGTACGGCAAGTCCCAGAAAACAGACCTCGTTTTCCATACCTTCAGCGGCGGCTCTGGCGCCTTTCCCTTCTTTCCCGGCTCTGGCGCCTTTTGCTTCTTTCCCGGCAGTGGGCAATCTTTCCAATTTTTCAACAGCTCGTCTATTTCCGCGCCGCTCCTCGTATGTGGGCGTCCTCGGGGTTCGATTTCACCATCGAACAGATCCTTGCGTTTTCTCCACAGGTCATCGTCGCGAAGCCACCTTCGATGTCCCATGAACACGGTTTTCGAAGACCCGGGATCTCTATCTAGCTGGCGATACGTTGTGTCATTCATGCACCTGACGCATCCAGAATATCCGTGGACCACCTGCCCCGCGACATATCCGTAACCGAGATAGTCGTGCACCGTCGTGAGCAGCGCTGCTCTCATAGGGAAATATTCTTTCTTTGCGGCGTCCCACGTATTGGCTGGCGTTTTCCATAGCGTGTCTAGCTCCTCTTTCAGCAGCCCCAGATACAGATTGATGTTGTTCCCTGGTTGTTTCGGTCCTTCAATTAGCATACTCATGTGAATGTACTTCCTCTTCATGCACAACCAGGGGGGAAGGTTGTACATCCACACAAACACAGGCCAGGTGCTATGTGTGCTTCTCTAGCTGCCAAACAGATTGACTCCATCGGTGCTCGCGCCCAGCACGATGTTTCTTGGATCGTTCCCAAATTCTAGGTCTTCGAAGTTCAACGCTTGCCACTGGCTCGCATCCTTAGGGTGACTCAGCATCTTGTCTTTTTTATCTATCTCCGGATCATTTGCGTCATCTTCTCGCTTCTTCTCCTCCCTATCTGCGTGCCAACGCAGGAGCTTTGCTACCTTAGGGTCCGCGAAATACCGCTGCAGACAAGGAGTGATCGGAAAGTACCACACCACTTTTCTAGGAGCTTTCTTCCTCTTCTTGTATCGAGTGACACCGCACACCGGACATATGGTAGACTCCGCGTGCTCGTCCCGATAAATGATGCAATTGTTCATGCACACATGGTATTTCACGTGTGGTAAATCCAGAGGACACATGATTTTCTTCGCCTCCTCCAAACTGGTGGGGCACTTGTTCCCCTTGGGAAGACGTTCGTGCCAGAATGACATGTTCTCGTCAAAGCATGCGTCGGTCATTTTGTGTTTTACCTTCATCTCCAAAGCCATGAGCGTTACTTTCAGGCGGGTATCCTCGGGCCTGCATCCTTCATACAATGGAGTAACCGCGTCTAACTCAAGTTGATCCATCTTGGCTTTCTCTCGGGCGGCAGCTCTTGCGTTATCGGTCTGCTTGAGAAGCAGCTCTCGAATATGAGGGTCCTGCACCCAGCTCATCGATGGTCCAGCGTCGTCTGCTCCGCCGACATCATCATCTTCATGATCATGCCCGTCGTCTGCTCCGGCATCTTCCTCATCATCATGTCCTGCATCTTCTACATGATGACTGTGTACAGCATCACCGTCGTGATCATCTCCTCGGGATTCTTCGTCTTCTCGCCCTCCCGAGCCGCGGTGGTTGTCTTGCTGCCCTTCCTCATTTCTTGCCCGGCCCCCATGGACGACTTCGTAGTCATCTTCATCACCTTGCCACCGATAGCCATCCATGAAACCACGCAAGAGCAGGTGGTCCCGCACCTGCCCGGAATCCGGGTCCGCAATAAGGCTCTTTAGCTTGCATCTTCGACACTGACATCTTATCTCCGTCTCGTTCTTTTTAAGCATCTCGGCCTTCGCGGACCTCAAAAACCTATTCACGATGCCTTCGGTCATCGTGCGCACCATGGTCGCCTGCGGGGTAGAGCAAAACGATATTTTAGAACCAAGAAAAAATTTGCCATGACTTTCCCTAAAAATAGGACAAAAAAGAATGCTTAATGCCAAAATTCTCACCGAAACGGAAATGAATCAACATTCCGGGAAAATATTGGCAACTATCGCATTTCAAGTACCGGTACACCTCCAAACACAAACACATATGCAACACAACAAACATATGCAACACCACGAACATACATAGATCTAGCTAGGCCATAAAAAGTGCATGTGCACATTGTTGTATGGAGAACAACATAAATATAGCTTCCCCCCTTACTTACCTATCAAAACAAGGTAATTTAACCACTTAATTTGAATGAATATATGGTGGAAATGAGGTGAAAAAGAGGAGGGACCCGAGAGGAGAGGAGGTCGAGAGAAGGAAGTGGGGGAGAAAGTGAGTGTGGGTAGGAGAGGCTGTCCAAAATATCTTGTTGTTGCCCGCTTACTAATGGCGCACCCACTATAAATGCGCCATTAGTAATCAAGGTTACTAATGGCGCATTTATAGTCGGTGCGCCATTACTAGTTTTGCAAAAAAAAACATACTAATGGCGTACTGTCGCACAGTGCGCCATTACTAGTTTAAACTAGTAATGGCGCACTCTGGGACAGTGCGCCATTAGTAGTTTTGTAAAAAAAGAATAAAAAATATCATAAAAAAAGAACATTAATGGCGCACTTTACTGCTGGTGCGCCATTACTAGTTACAACTAGTAATGGCGCACTTCGTACCGATGCGCCATTAGTATGTATGGACAGGCGCGCTAGTTCAAAAAAAAACTTCTTGATACTAATGGCGCACTCTGGGCCTGGTGCGCCATTAGTAGTTTGATCTCTAATGGCGTATCTGTTGTTGGTGCGCCATTACTATATACTAATGGCGCACTGCTTGTCTGGTGCGCCATTAGTATCAATTCCATCTATAGCCCTTTTCCTAGTAGTGCTCCCTCCTCCCGTGGTTGGTTGTGATGCCATGCAGGCTTCACTAGTCCATCCTACTCCATCCGCTGGCCTGGCCATCCCTCTACCGACCCGCGCCTCCTGTTATTCTCCAGTGACGGCAGCCAAACCAGCCTACCGTCATACTCCCCTCTGAGTGGGCATCCGCAGTTTTGACTTCACCAGCTCCGGCTCATCCCATTCCTTGGCCTCGCCGTCTTCCACTGCGTTGGTGCTCTAGGCACAGCGTGCTCAACGTAGTCAACAAATAACAGACATCGGAATAGGGATGTATGTCAAGAGGCTGACAGTAGGGACCCCGTGGTCGATGACCGCACTCAACCAATGGCCTCCTTATTACGCGAAAAATTATGATTCCTCCCCTTGACATCTGTGGCCCACCAGCTATATCTTTGCAAGGAAGGATTTGCCTCCTTATTACACGAAAAATACCGATTCCTACCCATAACAATAGGGACTCACCAGATTTGGAGGCTGACCCATGGGCCTACTAAGTTGACCCGTACGCAGGGCTTTGTCAACTTAGTCAACAAACTATTCTAGCAGAAGTGACCATTGGGTGTTAATCGAACGCCTGTGTCAACTTATTATTGTTTGCTAGTCGGTTATGCTTTTGATATGAATAAATGTGAGACCTAAATTTATTGTGAACATGGTTAGTTTATAATCTTTGCTGAAAACTTGAACCATGGCTGGACATATTTACAACAACAAGATCAAACAGAGTTTGTAAAAGTTTTTCTTTGTCACTTTCAGTTTATCAACTAAATTGCTTGAGTACAAGCAATGGGTTAAGCTTGGGGGGGGGGGGTTGATACGCCTCCGTCGTATCTACTTTTCCAAACTCGTTTTGCTCCCGTTTTGGACTCTAATTTGCATGATTTGAATGGAACTAACCCTACCTGACGTTGTTTTTAGCAGGATTGCCATGGTGTTATTTTTGTGCAGAAATCAAAGTTCTCGGAATGACCTGAAAATTTACGGAGAATTTTTATGGAATATATAAAAAATACTAGCACAAGAATTATCCATAGGGGGGCTACCCATAGGCCACAAGCCCTGGGGCGCCCCCTAGTGCGGGCCTCCAAGGCTTATCGGCCCCCTGAGCCTCCTCCGACCCTAACTCCAACTCTATATATTCACGTTCGGGAGAAAAAAATTAGAGAAGAAGGATTCATCTTGTTTTACGATACGGAGCCGCCGCCACCTCCTATTCTTCATCGGGAGGGCTGATTTGGAGTCCGTTCGGGGCTCCGTAGACTGGAATCCGTCGCCGTCATCATCCTCAACCTTCCTCCATCACGAATTTTATGATGCCCGCCATCGTGTGAGTAATTCCATCATAGGCTTGCTAGACGATGATGGGTTGGATGAGAATTATCATGTAATCGAGTTAGTTTTGTTAGGGTTAGATGCCTAGTATCCACTATGTTCTGAGATTGATGTTGCTATGACTTTGCTATGCTTAATGCTTGTCACTAGGGCACGCGTGCCATGATTTCATATCTGAATTTATTATGTTTTCATGAATATTTATATGTGTTATTGATCCGATCTTGCAAGTTGTAGACACCTACTATGTGTTATGATCCGCATACCAAAGGTGACAATAATTTGGATTCTTTCCGGTGATTGCCATAGTTTGAGGAGATCATGTATTCACTAAGTGCTAATGCTTTGTTCCGGCTCTCTATTAAAAGAAGGCCTTAATATCCCTTACTTTCCAATAGGACCCCGCTGTCACGGGAGGGTAGGACACAAGATGTCATGCAACTTCTTTTCCATAAGTACGTGTGACTATATACGGATTACATGCGTACATTATATTAATGAAGTGGAGCTAGTTTGTCTTTGCCCTAGGTTATAGCTTCTGCATGATGAATATGATCCAACACATATCATCACCGATCCATTGCCTATGAGTTCGTCTCATATTGATCTTCGCTAAGTTACTTTCGTTACTACTGCTATTACAATCACTACAAAACTGCCTCTCTTACTTTTGCCACCGTTAGCGTTACTTCCATATTACTTTCTACTAAATACTTTGCTTGAGATATTTAGTCTTTCAGGTGTGGTTGAATTGACAACTCAACTGCTAATACTCATGAACATTCTCTGGCTCCCCTTGTGTCGAATCAATAAATTTGGATTGAATACTCTACGCTCGAAAACTATTGCGATCCCCTGTACTTCTGGGTCATCAGTCCATCGGGCATCGCAAACGTTTCATGTCACAGAACCAGTTGTTCTCTATTTTTTTCCTTGCACATGTTGTTTTCTTTCTAACCATGTGTACATTATTTTATTCGCTCCTTTTTAATTTATTTTTCCTTGTAATTTATTATTTGGATTGGAAATTTTGAAATATGAAACTTGGAATTGAAATTCTCAGCAGCATGGTTCAACAACCAATCCATAAATAAAATTCTCAGTATAATATGTTCAGTAATTAGAGGATTAGGCAGCAATAAACTATGATGAGCCACAATATTTAGAGGGGGGTAAAGGTGAAGATACAAGTGTAGATCATTTTGGTTGCCGGTGGTGTTGAAGAAGCGGAATGCCCATAATGTGCCCTCCTGCATGCCATAGGCACGAACAACTTTTTCCAACCCCTTGTGACACTCGCCCGCCCATCCTTCACCACCTTCCAGAAGACTTCTAGACCATAATCATGGTAGTATGAATTATATACTTCAACCTTAGTTGCCTCCACTCCGGTCATGTAGTTTGCAAGGTGATAATCAGTAAATTGCTTCGGAAACCACTGAAAAGAGAAAACTTTCAGATACTCATGTCTTATAGAGTAACTTGTTATGGGCAGGGGAAAAGGAAACACATTACTTAGCATCCTAAAGTTCATTGTTGTCTTGGACAAAGTGTAAATAAAGAGCTTAATTCCCAGCAACCGTCTCTTTCGGCTAACAATCTTTCTTAGTTTCCTCACATGATACGTGTTCATGAATATGTGATTGCCCATATGCAAAAGGGATCGAAGCGTGGATCAGTACCGCTCATATACGTACCTAGAAGCCACCAGTAAATGTTAGAAGCTAAAATGTGATTGCACAAATGATGTAAAATATAACTACCTCTGTTCCTAAGTACAAGTATTTTTAGAGATTTCAATATGAAGTACATATGAGTGTATATAGACATAGTTTAGATTAGAATCTAGATTCTCTCATTTTGCTCTGTATGTAGTCTGTATTGGAATCTCTAAAAATACTTATGTTTAGGAACATATGGTGTATAAGACATGGGATGCAGCTAACCTCGACGGCAAACAATAGCATCGCCCATCGTAGCCCTGTGTAAGTACATGGAAAGGCAATGTTAACTACAACAGGGTTAACATCTACCAAAAATAGCAAATGGTAATAAAACGGCAGCATATGTAGTGATATCTTCATTGTGAAAGTGTAGCATGGTAGCAAAAGGACGGATTAAATCATGGATAGAATTGTTTAGTACAATAGACAACCTAGTATAGCCATTGAAACTGGTAGTGATAGAAATTAAATTGACAGAGTTAAACATCGCAAGGCAGGTGCTGCTAGAGCAAAGAATGGCCTTGTTGTCTATAAAAGGTAGGGAAAATAAATAAGACGGGTTGAGCGTTTTTACTACAACATGCTAAAAACATCAACCATACAAAACATGGCCATTGCAACTATTATTGGTAATATTCAACTGGTAGTTCATACTTGGTAAGTCTTGAGGGGTAGTTTTTGGAGCACTTCATATGGACAATTGCCCACCCCTAATCGGCCGCAGTGGAGGCAAAGTATTCCCCTCGGTCAAAGCGTGGATCAGTGTCGCTGACATGTGTACCTACAAGAAGCAAGTAAATGTCAGAAGTTAAACTACCATTGCACAAATGATGTAAAATACTAGAAGACATGGGATGCAGCTAACCTCGACGGCAAACAACAGCATCTCCGATTATGGCCCTGTGTAAGTACATGGAAAGGATATTGGGAAACGTTGCATGGAAAACAAAGCAAAAATCTACCCACATGCAATGATCTATCTACGGAGATACAAATCAACGAGGGGAAGAGTATGCCTACGTACCCTCGTGGACAGTAAGCGGAAGCTTTCCACAACGTGGTTGATGTTGTCGAACTTCTTCTTGCTTTAACCGATCAAGTACCGAACACATGGCACCTCCGCGTTCTGTACACGTTCAACTCGGTGACGTCCCTCACCTTCTTGATCCATCAAGACGTCAAGGTAGTATATGAGTTCCGTCAGCACGACGGCGTGGTGACGGTGTTGGTGAAGTGATCCGAGTAGGGCTTCGCCTAAGCACTACGAAGATATGACTGAGGGAATAAACGGTGGAGGGGGGCACCACACACGGCTAAAAGTTGTTTGTTGTGTGTTCTAGGGCGCCCCACACAAACATATATATATAGGTGGGAGGGAGAGGGAGGCAGCTAGGGTGCGCCCCAAGTAGGATCCGAATCTGACTTGGGGTTTCCCAAGTGGCGCCCCCTCCTGCCTTATTTCATCGGATAGAAAAGGGAAGGGGAAAGAGAGAAGGAGGGGGGCGAACCCCCTCTTCTCCTTCTCCAATTCGGCCTCCTTCCATAGGGGGGCCACCACCCCTTGTGGGCTGGTGTGCTCCCATCTCCCGGCCCATATGGGCCTTATATTCCCCCCGGGGGTTCCGGTAACCCCCCCGGTACTCTGATATATACCCGATACAGTTCAGAACACTTCTGGTGTTCGAATATTATCGTCCTATATATCAACCTTTAGAACTTGACCATTTCAAGACTCCTCGTCATGTCCGTGATCATATCCGGGATTCTGAACAACATTCGGTCACCAATCATATAACTCATATAATACAATATCGTCATCTAACATTAAGCATGCGGACCCTACGGGTTTGAGAACTATGTAGACATGACCGAGACACCTCTCCGGTCAATAACCAATAGCAGAACCTGGATGCCCATATTGGCTCCTACATATTCTACAAAGATCTTTATCAGTCGAACTGTTATGACAACATACACAATTCCCTTTGTCCGTCAGTATGTTACTTGCCCAAGATTTGAACATCTGTATCTCTATACCTACTTCAATCTCGTTACCGGCAAGTCTCTTCACTTGTTTAGTAATACATCATCCCGTGACTAACTCATTAGTCATTTAAATGCAAGGCTTATTATGATGTGCATTACCGAGAGGGCCCATAGATACCTCTCTAATACTCGGAGTGACAAATCCTAATCTCGATTCACGCCAACCCAACAAGACACCTTCGAAGATACCTTTAGAGTATCTTTATAATCACTCAGTTACGTTATGATGTTTGATAGCACACAGGGCATTCATCCGGTATCCGAGAGTTTCATGTGATAACCCACAAGTATAGGGGGTTGGAATAGTTTTCGAGGGTAGATTATTCAACCCAAATTTACTGATTCAACAAAAGCAGAGACAAAGAATATTCTCATGTGTTAGTACCTGAGTTGTCAATTCAACCACGCCTGGAAAACTTAATATGTTTAGCAAAGTAGTATGGAAGTAATGGTAATGGTGGCAAAAGTAATAGTAGCAGTTTGTAGTGATGGTGACAACAACAATAACGAAAGTGACAAAGCAAGTATCAATATGGAACGAACTCGTGGGTAATGGATTGGCAATGATAGGTGTAGGATAATATTCATCATGTAGCAGTTATAACCTAGGGTGACACAGAACTAGCTCCAATTCATCAATATAATGTAGGCATGCATTCCGAATATAGTAATACATGCTTATGGAAAAGAACTTGCATGACATCTTTTGTCCTACCCTCCCCTGGCAGCAGGGTCCTAATGGAAACTAAGGGATATTAAGGCCTCCTTTTAATCGAGTACCAGACAAAAGCATTATCACTTAATGAATACATAAGCTCCTCAAACTATGGTCATCACTCGGAAGTGTCCCACCAATTGTCACTCCGGGGTTGCCAGATCATAACTCATAGTAGTTGACTATTGACTTGCAAGATAGGATCAAGAACACAAATATATTCATGAAAATATAATAGGTTCAGATCTAAAATCATGGCACTCGGGCCCTAGTGATAAGCATTAAGCATAGCAAAGTCATAGCAACATCAATCTCATAACATAGTGGATACTAGACTATATTCGCAATAAAATTTAGGTCTGATGTTTTCTCATATCAATAACATAATCAACTAGCAAGCAATAATAATAAATCTCGGATGACAACACTTTTTCAAAATAATCATGATATAATATGACAAAGCGGTATCTCGCTAGCCCTTTCCGAGACCGCAAAACATAAATGAAGAGCACCTGAGAAGATCAAGGACTGACTAGACATTGTAATTCATGGTTAAAGAGATCCAATAACACTCATACTCAATATCAATTAATAAAAAATCATATAAATGACAAAGGTTCTCTCCAACTGGTGCTTTTCATAAGGGGATGATGACTCAGCAATGAAAGTAAGTAGATAGGCCCTTCTAAGAGGGAAGCAGGGATTTGCAGTTGTGCCAGAGCTCAAGTTTTGAAATCAGAGATGAATATAATTTTGAGCGGTATGCTTTTTTTGTCAATGCTACATACATTATACGCGGTTCCCAAACTAAATGGTAAAGTTTTACTCCCCCTCCACCATCAAACACACTCCACGGCTTATCCGAAACAACGGGTACTGGGGGAGCTTTGTTTAATTATTTTTTATTTTGTTTTTGTTCTTTTGATCACGGGACTGGGCATCCCGATTACCAGCCATTTTCTCATGAATGACAAGCAGAGTTCACTCATGGTGAGAATAACCCACCTAGCATGGAAGATAAAGACAGCCCCCAGTCGCCACATGAGTGATTTGGGCATACAAAACAGAATTTTATTTGATGGTTTAGAGTTTGGCACATGCAAATTTACTTAGAACGGCAATTAAATACCGCATATAGTTAGGCATGGTAGACTCATATGGAACAACTTTGGGTTTATGGAAGTGGGTGCACAAGCAGTATTCCCGCTTAGTACAGGTGAAGGATAGAAAGAGACTGGGAAGCAACCAGCTAGAGAGCGACAATGGTCATTAACATTCCTTGAGATTAACCAACATTCAGTGGTAGCATGAGTAGGATATAAATTACCATGAACATAAATATCGTGAAGGCTATGTTGATTTTGTTTCAACTACATGTGTGAACATGTGCCAAGTCGAGTCACTTAAATCATTCAAAGGAGGATACCATCCTATCATACCTCATCACAACCATTTTAAAAGAATGTTGGCACGCAAGGTACACCATTATAAACTCCTAGCTAATTAATCATGGCATGAGTAACTATAATATCTATTTGTCACTTCAAACATGTTTAATTCATAATGGGCTGAATCAGGAATGACAAGCTAATCATATTTAAAAAAAATAAGTCGAGTTCATACCAGATTTTCTCCTTCTCAATCATTTCATCATATATCATCATTATTGCCATTCACTTGCACAACTAAATAGTGTGAATAATAATAAGAGTACGCATGCATTGGACTAAGCTAGAATTTGCAAACATTTTATTCAAAGGAGAAGACAAGGTAATATGGGCTCTTTGTTAAATCAACAATAATGCATATGAGAGCCACTCATCATTTTCATCGTGGTCTTCTCCTCTCGATCCCCAAAGGAAAAGAAAATAATTTCAAAGGAGCACACTGAATTATTTTTGGAGTTTTTGTTTTTCTAAAGGAATCAGAACAAGAACAATAAAAACTATTTACACGGGAAATCTCCCAACAAACAAAAGAAGAATGAGAAATCATTTTGGATTTTCGTTTAATACTACAAACTACTAAAAGAACAGGCAAGAAAGAAAAGATAGAAAGAAGAAAGAAATATTTTTGGGTTTTCTAAAGTTTTTGAAACACAAAAGAAGAAAGCGAGAAAAATAAAGTAACATGGATAATACAACGAAAAAGTATGAACACCGACAACTGGAATGAATGTGTGCACATGAATGTAATGTTGGTGAGAAATACGTACTCTCCCAAGCTTAGGCTTTTGCCTAAGTTGGTCTAGGCCATGGCTCAAAGTATCCCTCTCCTGGGTATTGAGGTGGATCCTGAGGGTTCCACTGGTTTGCGAGCTCCTACGGCTCCCACTGAAAGATAGGCTCACGATACAGATCAAGGGTTGGTGCTGGCTCAGGTACTGAAGGTCGAGGAATTCCCCAAAATCTAATGTCCTCGGGCCAAATAGTGTACTTGCCTGAAGAATATCAAACAAAGATGGTCCAGGCAAAGTAATAGTCTGAAAAGTATTCTGACTGAATATCAAATTATAAATAAGCCTCTTTTCCTCATCAGAACGAATAAATTTATGCACTACCATGCTGTCCTAAAAATAGCTTCGCAAATGATGAATTGAGCAAGGAGATCGAAAATGGCAGCAAGATGAGCTAGAACAAGCGTTTGAGCTGGTGTATGATTTTTTCTGGAGGAAGAAGGAGAGGATGGGTGCTGGAATAAGTGGAGGGGGCCACGTGGGGCCCACAAGGATAGGGGTGTGCCATACACCCTTGTGGCCCACTGGTGCAGCCCCTTGGTGCATACTCAGTGCCAAAAAACTTAAAATATTCTAGTAAATATGATATGAAATTTTCAGGGCATTTGGAGAACTTTTATTTTCGGGACATTTTTTATTGCACGGATAATTCAGAAAACAGACAGATAATAGTATTTTTACTTTATTTAATCTAAATAACAGAAAGTAAAAGGTGGGTACACAAGGTGGTGCTCTGTAAATTCATCCATCTCATGCTCATCAAAAGGAATCCATCAACCAGATTGACCAAGTCTCATTAGCAAACTTCTTTTGAATAACATAAAACCAGAGAATTTTGAAATAACACTAGGTCACCTCAATGGGGATATGCATGTCCCCAACAATAAAAATACCATAGTTATTCTTAACAGTAGGAAGAGGGAATTCAAAACCTCCAATAGCAATAGTTCAAAATTTTCCAATAGAATTGACACTATTAACTTGAGGTTGTTTCTTCGGAAAGTGTACCGTATGCTCATTACCATTAATATCAAAAGTGACATTGCCTTTGTTGCAACCAATAGCAGCCCCTGAAGTATTCAAAAAGGGTCTACCAAGGATAATCTACATACTGTCGTCCTCGGGAATATCAAGAATAACAAAGTCCGTTAAGATAGTAACGTTTGCAACCACAACAGGCACATCGTCAAAAATACCGATGGGTATAGCAGTTCATTTATCAGTCATTTGCAAAGATATTTCAGTAGGTGTCAACTTATTCAGTTCAATTTTATGATACAAAGAGAAAGGCATGGCACTAACACCCGCTCCAAGATCACGTAAAGCAGTTTCAACATAGTTTCCTTTAAAGGACCATGGTATAGTAGGTATTCATGGGTCTCCAAGTTTCTTTTGTATTCCACCCTTAAACGTATAATTATCAAGCATGGTGGAAATTACAGCTTTCGGTATCTTTCTTTTATTAGTAACAATTTCTTTCATATATTTAGCATAGAGAGACAATTTAGGCATATCAGTTAAACACATAGCAAAAAGATAGGTCTGATCATCTCACAAAAGCGTTCAAAATCCTCATCATCCTTTTTCGTTGATGGTTTAGGAGGAAAGGGCATGGGTTTCTGAACCCATGGTTCCCTTTCTTCACCATGTTTCCTAGCAATGAAGTCGCTCTTATCATAACGTTGATTCTTTGATTGTGGGTTATCAAGATCAACAACAGTTTCAATCTCTACATCATTATCATTACTAGGTTGAGCATCGGTATGAACATTCCCACTAGGTTCATGTTCATTACCAGACGTAGTCTCGGCATCAGAAATAGAGATATTATTGGTATTCTCAGGTGTGTCTATAACAGGTTCACTAGAAGCATCCAAAGTCCTATCAGTTTTTTAGTTATTTATTACTAGGACTAGGTTTATGATTATTAATTCTCTGATAATCTTGCTCAATTCTCTTAGGATGGCCCTCTGGATACAAATTTTCCTAAGTCACTTTACCACCTCTAGTTGCAACCATAACAACATTATCATTGCTCTTACTATTCAACTCATTAAGCAAATCATTTTGTGCCTTGAGTACTTGTTCTACTTGAGTTGTAATGTCAGGACCGGTATTTCAGTAAAATAATTACCGAGAGACCGACCTTTTAATCGAACCAGTACGGAAGAATACTCCTTACTGGTAGACAAATCCTTGATACGGAATTCTAGAGTACTGAATATTATACGTGGTTGAGCTGAGGTTGCTCAACAATTTATTACAAGTACGCCGATATAGCACATAAAGGTGGATATGACACAATGGTAGGGTGGCATACTACTAGCTCGCAATAAAAAGGTGGTGGATATGTCACAGTGTGGTGGGTGGCATGACTCCATTATCTTACAGTTCATCGAGTCTCGGAGTGAGACACGATGAATTTATTTGGTGGTTGGCGGAAGCGGTTATATAACAGTGATCAACTCCAAGATCGCAAGAGACTGACTGGGACTCCACTAGACGTCGGACTCGCTATCGAACTCTTCATCCATGAGATCGCCTTCGTCAACATCTGGCCAAATCAACAAGCCAGGTGAGTACTTTGAATGTACTCGCAAGACAGTTCGGACATAAGATATCATAAATGCAAACATGATGCATATGAGTGTGCTAGCAAAATGTATCTGAATAATAAAATTTCTGCGCGGCAAGTAAAAATAGAAGTCGGGCGGTAACCCTCCCAAAATCCATAAGATAAATAAAAGAAAACCGAACGAGTGTCTGAGTGACACCTCGTGAGGAAAAATGAATAAAAACATGCCATAGTCGGACGTCTGGGCGACGTCACATAAAGGGCTTATAATGAAGGTAAAAAACAAGAATGCCATAGTCGGACGTCTGAGCGACATCACATAAAGGGCTTATAATGAAAATAAATAACAAGAATGCCACAGTCGGACATCTGAGCGACATCACATAAAGGGCTTATAATGAGAAATAAATAACAAGAACGCCATAGTCGGACGTCTGAGCGACATCACATAAAGGGCTTATAATGAAAATTAAATAACAAGAACGCCACAGTCGGACGTCTGAGCGACATCACATAAAGGGCTTATATAAACAAGAATGCCACAGTCGGACGTCTGAGCGACATCACATAAAGGGCTTATAATGACAATAGTATAATGGTAAAATACTTCAGGAGGTAAATCAGCATAGAGATAACTGGTTAGTTCATCTACCCAAAATGATATTGACAAAAATCACCAATCTTGTTACTATCATAAAATTACTACAGACGGTCACCGGGGTTTTGACACGAAGTTTGACTCTAGGCCATAAACATGGCTACTCGGAAGATTTGAATCTGCAGAGCTTGTACTCACTGCCAACGGATTCCACTAGCCACCGGGACTAGTTCCGTCTACGATGTTTTAGCAGAAACACAACTGACCGGTGCACACCCATTTCACATCCTGCTGTCCGGAATCACCTGGGACAACATTCACAAAAAACTTTAAGACGAGGAGGCTACAACCTCGAATAGCATGGGATTAAATTTATATATGCGCGCTCTAAGGGGTTCCCCCCTCTTGGTCCCAACCAGAAACACCCATGCCCCCTGACCGGATGACGGGCTTTAATCCAGGGCCATGGAACCCTCATCCCGGCCCCTCTACTTGGTGTGTACACGGAAAGATGTTTGCAACTGACTAAACCGTAATCTTAACAGATGGCATATAACAGTACCAAAAGGAGACGAACAGAATCATGACTTGATCCATGGTGATACTAGAATTAACCATTGACTGGCATGATCCAACAATACCAGTACACGACCCATCATGTCACCACATGACCTGGGTGTTTCAGTCAACATTCGGGTTCAACCGAAGCATGCTTGCATGAAATATAATCATCCACAAATGCTTATATGACCATGCTATGAAGAAGAACTACTCAAGCAAACATGCAACACACTCATCATATCAAAGGTTAAAACATACTTGCCTGGTTCGTAGTAGTCGGAGTCTAACTCGGTGAGGTTCTCGGCTCCATCACGTCCTTCGGTATCTACGTATTCAAACAAAACGAATACTAACATAAATACCGCGCGTGCATTAAAGTTGTCCCAACTATTTTTCAAATAAATATGAAAAAAAACTAGACAGAAAACTAAAGAGGACAGAAAAAGAATCAACTCAAAATCATCTTTTGCTTAAAAGATATTAGAGTTTCTGTCCAAGGGCTTGTTTCTAATGAAACAGAAAGTTTCCAGGGGTTAGAATAGAAAAACAGAAAAAAGAATTGGTACGTAGTAAGTCAGCCAAATAGGAAGACGTACTTTGGCCGAAGGCGCCTTCCAGAAAAACACTTTGGAAGGAAAAGAGAGGCTGACGAGGGGGTCCCACTTGTCAGGTTTAAAAAAACAGAACAGAGTCGCGCCGGCGCCGATCCACGGCGAGGTAGGGGAAGGGAGTGGTACCTACAGGTTCCTGGTGCTCTTCCGCGTCGGTGGGTGGTGGACTTGAGCGTCGGCGAGCCCCATGTCGACGGCGACCCTATCTCCGGCGGACGGTGGCTCGGGTGGTCGTGGGCCTCGTCGGAGAGAGTTTCTGGGGTCAAATTGGAGTGGGGGTTAGTCTCCTAGAGGTGTCAAGAGGCTACGAACGAGTCCAGGGCGGTGGAGGAGCTCTCACCAGAGAGAACGTTGCTGGAACCCGAGGCGGACGGAGGTGGCCGGAGTTGAGGAAGAAGGGCCCCTCGAGGCTCTTCAAGTTGTTGGGCGTGCTCTAGTGAGGTGGTGGAGATGGGCTAGGTCGAGAGAGAGCTCGGAGGCGCTATATATAGCCGGCCCGAGGCGGTTGCCATGAACGGGATAAGTCCGGCGATCGATTACGGTGGCGCTGTGGCTGGACGGTTTGTTTTGGAGCTTGAGCGTCGACCAGGAGGTGCACTGATCCCATTTCGGTGCCTAACTTAGCAGGGTAGGGGCGGTAATGGCCTGTCCCCAACGGAACGGCCGTGCGGCATGTCGGCGGCAGAGGCCGCGCCCTGTGCGTGCCTGGCCACGGCGACTGTGCTGCAGGCCTGCGCTGGTAATGGAGAAAGCCACGCGGAGCTCCCAGGCAACTTGGGCGGTGCCGAACGGCGTTGTGCCGCAGGGTGCCTCCTGTCGGCCGCCACGGGTGGCTCTGCCGCCGCAGAAGGCGCCGGCGTGGGCGGGCCAGGGCGCCACCGACGCCAAGAACCAGCCAAGCGCGCGTGCGGTGCTCTGGATAAGAGTGAGGTGCAGTGCAGCATCGATCCAAAACGGCACTGGTGAGATTGACGAACGCTGACTGACAAAACCGACGAAGCTGCACTGTCGCCTATAAAGTTCAGTTAACTTTTCTAAAACTAACAGAAATAGTGCACCCGAGGTGTTTGACGAAATGATTTTGGCATGTGGAAAATCTTGCTGGAGCTGACATTTGGTGGAGTGGTCCCTTGATGCATCTAGAGGCTGCCTAATATGAATTTCACCAAAATTTGCAAATCTGGTCCAAACTTGCAGCAAGTGAAATTTAAATTTTTTGAACTGTGGACCAGTGAAACAAGATGGATCCAGGTTGTGGGTGCTAAGTACTATCCAGGGGAGTTAGTTTGGAAACAAAACTCAAAGTGAACATGGTGGTCCCTTTGTAAATCACCATGGCTTATTTCAAAGGACATAAATTGCTTTTGTTGCAAATTAATTAGAAGAAAAATTCCAATAAGGTTGAAACTTGCTGGAATTGATGAGAGACTTGCCTCCAGGTGAAAAGGAGGTTTTGGAGAGAAATATTTTCATTGGGTGCCATGGAAGCGAAAAGTTTGAGAGGGAAGACTAGTCCAAGATTTTTATAAGGTGGATAATCATGGAGGGGAAAGAATCAAATAAACCCTTTGAAAATCAACTTGTGTTTGAGCTAACACAAGAAGCAAACCTTCAAGACCAGAATCAAGCTTGAGAAGAACACACAAACTTTGGTCAGAAAAGATTTTAGAAGGGTTTTGAAGAGAAGATCAAATATCCCCCTTCCAAAAGACCAAAAGTTTGGAAGAAAACAAATCCAAAAATTTGGAGTGTTACATGTAACCATTGAAGCATGTATACAAATAAGTTTAAGATCATTAGAAGTTCTAGTCACATGATCACCCAAGCGTTCAAGCATATAAGCATTACGTTTCAGTTGTCTACTAACATAAGCATTGAAGCTTTCTTGTTCAACAATGAGATTATCAAACTCGTCTAAGCATTGTCTAGCAGACTTATTATGAGGAATATCACCTTCATCATATCTATATAGAGAATTTACCTCTACTACCTATGTTGGGTTATCAAGACCATGTATTTCATCAATAAGCTGTAAATTCTTAAAATATTTAGCTTCAATACCTTTTTCCTTCATAGATTTCTTTGCCTCTTGCATATCTTCGGGATTGAGAAATATAATACCTCTTTTCTTCGGAGTTGGTTTGCGAACAGTCCAATCATTATCATTGCTCAATATATTATTGAATAGTTTTTCAGCTTGTTCAATAGTTCGTTCCCTGAAAACACAACCCGCACAACTATATAGGTGGTCCCTAGATGCATCAGTTAGTCCATAATAAAAGATATCAAGTATTTCATTTTTCTTGAGCGGATGATCAAGCAAATCATTAAGTAATTGGAGAAGCCTCCCCCAAGCTTGTGGGAGACTCTCTTCTTAAATTTGCACAAAATTAATTATTTCCTGTAAGGCAGCTTGTTTCTTATGAGCAGGAAAATATTTTGCAGACAAGTAGTAAATCATATCCTATGGACTATGCACACAACTAGGAGCAAGAGAATTAAACCATAACTTAGCATCACCCTTTAATGAGAAAGGAAACAACTTAAGAGTATAGTAATAGCGAATTTCTTCCTCGTGAGCAAATAGGGTGGCTATATCATTTAATTTAGTAAGATGTGCCACAACAGTTTCAGATTCATAACTATGAAAACAATCAGATTCAACCAAGGTAATTAACTCAGGATCAAAAGAGAATTCATAATCCTTATGAGTAACACGGATAGGTGAAGTAGCAAATTCAGGATCATATAGCATTCTAGCATTCAAAGATTTTTCTTTTCCACTTGCATACTATTTTTTTAAGATCATTCCTATCATCACAAGAAGGAAAGTCTCTAGATACCTCTGCTTCCATAACATATCCCTCACGCACAATAGGCAATTCATATCTAGGGGAAGTAGGTCTAACCAGTGTTTCGAAGTTTTCAGTATCAATAATTTCATCAGTTTCAGAAAATATCATCATCTTCAGCATAACCAATAGTACTAGTTCTAGCAAGATGTATATCAGGTAATTCACCTAATGGCATAGTTTCATAAAGCATAGTTGATGGCATAGTTTCATAAAGCATAGTTGTAGCATCATAAGCATCATTCATAATAGAAGTGGCATCATTAATAACGTGCAACATATGAGGATCAATAGCAGGTGTAGGTGTCGCAATCTTACTCGAAACATATGGTGAATCAAGTGTAGAGCTAGATGGCAGTTCCTTACCTCCCCTCGTTCTAGAGGGAACGATCTTGGTTCTATCATCCTTAATATTCTTCATAGTGATCAGCAGCTATAAATCCCAAGTAATTGTGATAATAGAGCTATGCTTCCCGACAACGGCACCAAAAAAGGTCTTGATAACCCTCAAGTATAGGGGATCGCAACAATTTTCAAGGGAAGAGTATTCAACCCAAATTTATTGATTCGACACAAGGGGAGCCAAAGAATATTTTCAAGTATTAGCAGCTGACTTGTCAATTCAACGACACCTAGAAAACTTAATATCTACAGCAAAGTATTTAGTAGCAAAGTAGTATGGAAGTAACGATAACGGTGGCAAAGGTAACAGTAGCAGTTTTGTAGTGATGGTGACAGCAACAATAACGAAAGTAACGAAGCAAGTATGAATATGGACCGAACTTGTAGGCAATGGATCGGCAATGATAGCTGTCGGATCATATTCATCATTGAGCAGTTATAACCTAGGGTGACACAGAAATGGGTCCTATTCATCAATGTAATGTAGGCATGTATTCCAAATATAGTCATATGTGCTTATGGAAAAGAACTTGCATGACAACTTTTATCCTACCCTCCCGTGGTAGCGGGGTCCTAATGGAAACTAAGGGATATTAAGGCCTCCTTTCAATAGAGTACCAGACCAAAGCATTAGCACTTAGTGAATACATGAGCTCCTCAAACTATGGTCATCACTAGGAAGTGTCCTGGCTATTGTCACTACGGGGTTGTCGGATCATAAAACATAGTAGGTGACTGTTGACTTGCAAGATAGGATCAGGAACACAAATATATTCATGAAAACATAATAGGTTCAGATCTGAAATCATGGCATTCAGGCCATAGTGACAAGCACTAAGCATAGCAAAGTCATAGCAACATCAATCTCAGATCATAGTGGATACTAGGGATCGAACCCTAACAAAACTAACTCGATTACATTATAAATTGCATCCAACCCATCACTGTCCAGCAAGCCTACGATGGGATTAATCAGGCACGGCGGTGAGCATCATGAAATTGGTGATGCAGGATGGTTGATGATGATGACGGTGACGATCTCCACTCTCCGGAGCCACGAACGGACTCCGTATCAGGTGTACTGATGAAGAACAGGAGGTGGCGGCGGCTCCGTATCGTAAAACGCGATGGGATCGTCTCTCTGATTTTTTCCTCCCCAAAATAGGTTATATGAGTTGGAGTTGGCGTCGGGGAAGGTCCAGGGGGGCCACAAGGTAGGGGCGCGCCCTAGGGGGGCGCCCCCACCCTTGTGGATAGGGTGTGGGCCCCCACCCTTGAAAATAGTGTCAGTCCAGGTTAGTTCCATTCAAATCATGCAAATTAGAGTCCAAAAGAATGGCAAAACAGTTTGGAAAGTTATATACGACGGAGACGTATCAGCATGATCTCATACTCAAATGAACATGTATTTGACATAGATAAAAGAAGTAGCAATAAACTGTACGATCAAATGCTAAGCTAATGGATGGGTCTTGTCCATCACATCATTCTCATAATGATGTGAATAGATGCTTTATCAAATGACAACTCATGTCCATGGTTAGGAAACCTTAAACATCTTTGATTAACGAGCTAGTATAATAGAGGCTTACTAGGGACACCGTATTTGTTTATGTATTCACATATGTATTTAGGTTTCTGGTCAATACAATTCTAGCATGAATAATAAACCTTTATCATGAATAAGGAAATATAAGTTATAACAACTTTGTTATTGCCTCTAGGGCATATTTCCATCAGTCTCCCACTTGCACTAGAGTCAATAATCTAGATTACATTGTAAGGAATCTAACACCCATGGAGTCTTGGTGTTGATCATGTTTTGCTCGCGGAAGAGGCTTAGTCGACGGGTCTGCAACATTCAGATCCATATGTACTATGCAAATTTCTATGCCTTCATCCTTATCCAATTCATGAATGGAGCTGAAGCGTCTCTTGATGTGTTTTGTTCTCTTGTGAAACAAGGATTACTTCACCAAAGCAATTGCACCAGTGTTTTCACAAAAGATGGTTATTGGACCTGATGTACTAGGTATTACACCTAGATCAGAAATGAACTCCTTCATCCAGACTCCTTCATGTGTTGCTTCCAAAGTAGCTATGTACTCCACTTCACAGGTAGATCTCGCCATGATGCTCTGCTTAGAACTGCACCAACTGACAGCTCCACCATTCAATAAAACTATGTATCCGGTCTGTGACTTAGAGTGTCATCCAGATCTGTGTCGAAGCTAGCATCGACGTAACCCTTTACGACGAGCTCTTCATCACCTCCACAAACGAGAACCATATCCTTCGTCCTTTTCAGGTACTTCAGGATGTTCTTGACCACTGTCTAGTGATCCACTCCTGGATTACATTGGTACCTTCCTGCCAAACTTATGGCAAGGCACACATCAAGTCTGGTACGCAACATTGCATACATGACAGAACCTATGGTTGGGGCATAGGGAATGACTTTCATTTTCTCTCTATCTTCTGCAGTGGTCGGGCATTAAGTCTGACTCAATTTCACACCTTGTAACACAGGCAAGAACCCTTTCTTTGACTGATACATTTTGAACAAATTCAAAACTTTCTCATGGTATGTGCTTTGTGAAAGTCCAATTAAACGTCTTGACCTATCTCTATAGATCTTGATGCCCAATATGTATGCAGCTTCACCGAGGTCTTTCATCGAAAAATTCTTATTCAAGTATCATGTTATGCTATCCAGAAATTCTACATCATTTACAATCAATAATACATCATTCACATATAATATCAGAAATGCAATAGACCTCCCACTCACTTTCTTGTAAATACAGGCTTCTCCGTAAGTCTGTATAAAACCATACGCTTTGATCACTTCATCAGATCTTATATTCCAACTCCGAAATGCTTGCGCCAGTCCATAGATGGATCTCTGGAGCTTGCACATTTTGGTAGCACATTTAGGATCGACAAAACCTTATGGTTGCATCATATACAACTCTTCTTTCAGAAATCCATTAAGGAATGCAGTTTTGACATCCATTTGCCAAATTTCATAATCATAAAATGCGGCAATTGCTAACATGATTTGGACAGACTTAAGCATCGCTACGGGTGAGAAAGTCTCATCATAGTCAACTCCTTGAACTTTTTGAAAACCTTTCGCAACAAGTCGAGCTTTGTAGACAGTGATATTACCATCATCGTCTGTCTTCCTCTTGAAGATCCATTTATTCTCAATGGCTTACCGATCATCGGGCAAGTCCACCAAAGTCCACACTTTGTTCTCATACATGGATCCTATCTCAGATTTTATGGCCTCAAGACATTTATCGAAATCTGGGCTCGTCATAGATTCTTTGTAGTTCGAAGGTTCGCCGTTGTCTTACAACATGACTTCCAGGACAGAGTTTCCCTACCACTCTGGTGCGGTACTTGTTTTGGTCGACCTTCGAGGTTCGGTAGTAACTAGATCCGAAGTTTCATGATCATTATCATTAGCTTCTTCCCTAGTTGGTGTAGGCATCACAGGAACTGTTTTCTCTCATGATCTACTTTCCAATTCGAGTGAAGATATAATTACCTCATCAAGTTCTACTTTCCTCCCACTCACTTCTTTTGAGATAAACTCCTTCTCTAGAAAAGATCTGTTCTTAGCAACAAAGATATTGCCTTCAGATCTGTAGTAGAAGGTGTACCCAACAGTTTATTTTGGCTATCCTATGAAGACACACTTCCCCGATTTGGGTTCGAGCTTACCAGGCTGAAGCTTTTTCACATAAGCATCGCAACCCCAAACTTTAAGAAACGACAACTTTGGTTTCTTTTCAAACCATAGTTCATACGACGTCGTCAACGGATTTAGACGGTGCCGTATTTAATGTGAATGCAGCTGTCTCTAATGCATAACCCCAAAATGATAAAGGCAAATCAGTAAGATACATCTGAAACTGTAAGTAATCCCCAAGTGGTTTTGGTTATTCATAACAACATATAGCTCATTGAACTAATATCCTTTCAAGATAAATATTTTAGGACAAAAACTAAGTTCAATGGTTGGCATGGCATGGATTAGAAAGGTGGACCCCTCAAAATGCTAAGGACAAAAACTGGCAAAAGCTCAAGACTCTACATTTTCATTTTAGTGATCCAAGATCACATTGAGTCCACTAGAAAAGCCAATAGTATTAAAATGGAAGAGGTGTTGCCTAATGGTCTACTTGCTCAAATTACTTAGTAATATGCTCCAAATCCCTCAACCACTTTCTCATTTCCACATATGTCCTAAACCAAAAAGTCAAACTTGGCCCCATCGATTTGATCTATCCAGCGCCACCGAGTTCACTTGACATAGCCACTTCCACAAACCCTAATCAGTTCGGTCTCACTAGTAGGGATCTCGGTCTCACCGAGATGAGATTGCAAACTATCTGTTTCCCCTTCTTAACATTTTGGTCTAACCGAGATGAGCGAATCGGTCCCACCGAGTTGGCATTGCAAACTCTCTGTTTCCTCTTCGTAAAGTGTCGGTCTCACTGAGATGAGCGAATCGGTCCCACCGAGTTTGCTTGACCAGGACTCCATTAGCCTATTACCAAAATCGGTCTCACCAAGTTTGTGTAATTGGTCAAACCGAGTTGAGATTTTTCGCTTACCCTAACGCATCTGTCTCACCGATTTGATACCGTCGGTCCCACAGAAATGTCTAACGTTCACATTTTGAACTGCTTTGGTCTGACCGATTTCGTTTATTCGGTCTGCCCGAGTTGGGTCAATTGTGTGTAATGGCTTGATTTTGTGTGGGGGTTATATAAACCCCTCCACCCCTTCTCCATCAGAGAGAGAGCCATTAGAACGTGCCTACACTTCCAATATTCATTTTTTGAGAGCGAACCACCTTCTCATGTGTTGAGACCAAGATATTCCAATCCAAACACAAGAATCTTGTTCTCCAGCCTTCCCCAAGTTGCTTTCCACTCAAGTCTTCTTTCCTCCATATCCCAATCTGTGAGAGAGAGTTGAGTGTTGGGGAGACTATCACTAGAAGCACAAAGAGCAAGGAGTTCATCATCAACACACCATTTATTACCTTTTGCAGAGTGGTGTCTCCTAGATTGGTTAAGTGTCACTTGGGAGCCTCCAACAAGATTGTGGATTTGAACCAAGGAGTTTGTAAGGGCAAGGAGATCGCCTACTTCATGAAGATCTACCCTAGTGAGGAAGTACTTCGTGGGCGACGTCCATGGTGGGATATACAAGGTTGCTTCTTCGGGGACCCTTCGTGGATGGAGCCCTCTGCGGACTCGCGTAGCCGTTACCCTTCGTGGATTGAAGTCTCCATCAACATGGATGTACGTTAGCACCACCTATCAAAACCTGGCCAAAAACATTCGTGTCTACAATTGCGTTTGCACTCTCCAACCCCTCCCTTGACCTTCATATGCAATGCTTTACTTTCCGCTGCCATAACTCTAGAATTGCATGTGTAGGAAGATTGCTTGACTTGTGCTAAGTTGCTAAAATCTGCCAAAACTTCAAATTGGTAAAAGGCTAATTTTTTATTTGGTCAAGTAGTCTAATCACCCCCTCTAGACATACTTTCGATCCTACAAGTGGTATCAGAGGTTTGGTCTCCATTTGCATTGATTTCCATAGCTTTTGTGATCATAACCTTGGTTTCACAACCTAGCAGAGTATGGCGTCTAGCGAGGGAAGTTACCACCGTAGAGGTCCTTACTTTGATGGTTCTTATTTTGCTAGTTGGAAGCATAAGATGAAAATGCATATTCTTGGACATAGCCTCGCCGTTTAGGATATTGTGTGTATTGGTTTGCAAGATGAATTCTTCGGTGGGAAGGAACCGAATCGTGAAGCTACCGCTGAAGAATTGAAGATGTTGCAATACAATGCTCAAGCTTGCAATATCCTCTTCAATGGATTGTGTCCCGAAGAATTCAAAAAAATCAACCGTCTTGAGAATGCAAAGGAAATTTGGGATACTTTGATTGATATGCACGAAGGTATCCAGTCCGTCAAGGAATTCAAGTTGGATGCGCTTCAAAGTCAACTTGACAATGTCAAAATGTAGGATGATGAAGGTGTCACTGAAATGTAGTCTAGGCTTGCTCTCATCACAAATGAGATTGCCCACATAGGAAGCGAAGAGATGACCGATAGATTCATCATCAAGAAGAACCTAAGAGACATGGATGGAAAATATGGCATTGTATGCACATTGATCCAAATGATGCCCAATTACAATGATCTCAAGCCAACAGAAGTCATTGGTAGAATTGTTGCTCATGAGATGTCACTTAAGGATAAAGAAGACCTTCACAACAAGTCTAGTGGCGCTTACAAAGCTTCATGTGATGCTCCTACATCATCGAGTGAGAAACAAGTCTTCAATAAAGAATTGAACTTAATGGTGAAGAACTTCAACAAATTCTACAAGAATAGAAGCAAATAAAGAAACTCCAAGTCAAGGTCCTACAATGACAAAAGGTCTTCTAGTCGTGATCAGAATTGCTACAATTATGGGAGCCCCCGACACTACTCAAATGAGTGTACGGCTCCACACAAGAGAAGAGAAGATTCACCTAAAAGGAGAAGTAGAAGAGAAGATTCGCCACCAAGATAGATAAGGAGTAGAGATGATCGTTATGAACGAAGACCCTCTTGAAGCAATGATTCGGAAAGGAAGGACAAATCATCAAGGAGCTATACAAGACAAAGACATCAAGCTCATGTTGGTGAATGGGTATGCGGTTCTGACTCCGATGACCACTCCGAGAGGAGATATTACTCCGACTCCGAAGATACTCAAGATGAAGGTGTTTCCGGAATTGCTCTTGTGTCATCCAACTCCTACGACATATTTTACTCACCAAATGAAGGAATTGGAAGATGCTTCATGGCTAAAGGCCCTAAGGTATCACACCCCGAATATCTTGATTTCAATAGTGATGAAGATGATTTGCTAGGAGATGATGATTTACTTGTTGGTAGCAATAGTAATGAAGACTATGATGAAATTGCTATTAATCATGCTAATCAAGATAGAACGAATGACGATGATAAGGAGAAGATTGAGCGTCTAACTAAAGAACTAAACACTCTTAAGTTAGCTCATGAAACTACCTTAGAGGATCATCGAGAGCTTTTGAGGACTCATGAGAAGATACGCTTTGAAAAGCTAAATCTAGAGCAAGAGCATGAGTTCTTAAAAGCAATTGATGACCCACAAGTATAGGGGATCCATTGTAGCTCTTTTTGATAAGTAAGAGTGTCGAACCCAACGAGGAGCAGAATGAAATGGCAAGTGTTCTTCAGTAAGGTAATGTATGCAAGTGCTGAAATTATAAGTAGCAGAGTAGTTTGATAGCACGATAATTATGTAACGAGCAAGTAATGATAGTAGTAGCAAAAGTGCAGCAATATAGCCCAATCCTTTTGAGGCAAAGGACAGGCCAAGACGGACTCTTATAATAAGCAAAGCATTCTTGAGGGTACACAGGAATTTCATCTATTCACTTTCATCATGTTGATTCAATTCGTGGTCGCTACTTTGATAATTTCATATGTAGGTGGGTCTGTGCTTAGGTGTTGTTCTTACTTGAACAAACCTCCTACTTAAGATTAACCCTCCCGCAAGCATCCGCAACTACGAGAAAAGTATTAAGAATAAATTCTAACCATAGCATTAAACTTTTGGATCCAATCAGTCCATTACCGAATAGCGCATAAACTGGGGTTTAAGCTTCTGTCACTCTTGCAACCCACCATCTAATTACTACTCCACAATCCATTCCCTTATGCCCAAATATGATGATGTGTCATGTAGTCGACGTTCACATGACACCACTAAGGGAATCACAACATACATACTTTCAAAATATCGAACACATATCAAATTCACATGATTACTTGCAACATGATTTCTTCCGTGACCTCAAGAACAAAGGTAACTACTCACAAATGAAGAACATGCTCAAGATCAGAGGGGTATTAAATAGCATAATGTATCTGAACATATGATCTTCCACCAAATAAACCATATAGTAATCAACTACAATATGTAATCAACACTACTAGTCATCCACAACCACCAATCTATTGTTTCAGTAATAAGATTGAACACAAGCGATGAACTAGGGTTTGAGATGAGATGGTGTT
This sequence comes from Secale cereale, assembly GCA_902687465.1. Classification (NCBI taxonomy): domain Eukaryota; kingdom Viridiplantae; phylum Streptophyta; class Magnoliopsida; order Poales; family Poaceae; genus Secale; species Secale cereale. The sequence goes on from LR738710.1 coordinate 335,732,198, forward strand.
GTTGAAGATGTCGATTAAGATAGCCATCCCCAAGATGGGAGAGTTGTTGGTGATGATGATGACGATGATTTCCCCCTCTGGGAGGGAAGTTCCCCCGATGGAATCGCTCCACCGGAGGGCAAAAGTGCTCCTACCCTAGTTCCGCCTTGAGACGATGGTGCTCCATCCCGAAAGTCTCCTCCTTATTTGTTTCTAGGTCAAAAGGGCTTATATACCAGAAGATGGGCACCAGAGATGGACCTGGGTGAGCACAACCCACCAGGGTGCGCCTAGGGGGGCTAGCGCACCTAGGTGGGTTGTGCCCACCTAGTGGGCCCCCTCTGGTGGTTATCAACTCCAGTAATTTTTTATATATTACATAAAAAATCTCCGTGAAGTTTCAGCTTGTTTAGAGTTGTGCAGAATATTTGGCCTGACGTAGTTTTTTTCAGGTCCAGATTTCCAGCTGCCGGAATTCTTCCCCTTGGTGCATTCCTAGAAAATTATGAGAGAAAGGCGTTAGAATTACTCCAAAAAGCATTATTATGCATAATAAAAACATAAATAACCACAAGAAAAAATTATGCAAAATGGACGTATCAGCAATCAATGATGATCTTCGTAAGAAAAGTTCTTCTTATATTGCGAAGCGTTTACTCTTGTCTACCTACATGCCTCAAGTAAAATCTAGCAATAAGAGCAAGAAAGATTCTTTCTCTTGTAGTAACAATCATCATTATAAATCCAATGTTGTTCTTCTAGTAGTTCTCTTGATTCCACTAATGATTCTCTTAGCCAAGTACACTTGAGCAAGAAAATAGCTTATTGAAGAGAATTATAGAGAAAGGTGTTTATAAGAACCTTGCCGGGAGTACGCAATTCGAGGAAATTGTAAGCAAGCAAGGAAGGCACCGGAAGAATCAAGGTGTTGGTTTTGTACGAAAGTTCAATGCCAATGGAATTGAGTGGGAACAAGATCAATACCCCAAGACAAAGTTTGTTTTTCAACAAGATAAGTATGATCCTACTTCCTTCATGGTGACACAAGCCCAAGATGATCTTCCACCACAAGACCACAAACTAAAAGGCAAGGACAAGCTTCAAGAAGAGATTGATGCATTTGAAGATGCTCCTATGGCCTTGGTCAATTGGGTTCCCAAGACTACGTCAAGTTCTACTTCATCAAGTACATCTACAAATCCAAGGATTCCCATCAAGATGATGTGGACCCCAAAGAAAAAGAACTATAGAGGTCTTCAGGGTGACTCGGCAAACATACTTCACACATAATCATATTGCCAAGGACAAGTGCAATTAACTTCCACATCTTGCACTAGTTCAAGGAGTCACAAACCCTCTTGTTGGTAAGACAAGGGACAAGGTAACCTAATGCTTTCATGGACATCATCTTGTGTGTAATTCACTCTATGTCCATGGATATCTTTGTTTGTTCCTTGTGGGACTAACCCATGTTGGTATTGAAAGTGCAACTCACTCCAATGGATTGCTCCAAATGATTTACATCAACATTGAGCATCTACATCTTCAACAGCTACACGAAGTCATCATCGACAAAACCCAAGGTTAGTTCATCCCTCTTAGGGCGATATCACATCTAGCGGGAGCTTTACTCTAATAACTAAGCTAAAGTAACTCTAATGGTGAGAACACAACAGTGGTTTATGTAAAAGTGGTAACCCCACTTGTGGTTAAACGATGAGTATGACCTATGATAAAAGGTTTTCATTTGACACCTCAGTAAATATACTCATATATAGATGACCTAGTCCTCGCCAATTGCTTGATGGATGCTAGAGTGTTTGTGCATGCTTTGCCACATATTTCATTTTCCATCTTATTGTGTGAGCATGTTCAGTGCATATTTTTCTCATTCGGGGACATCCATATGTTGCTTTCACTGTTTGGCTTTCTTCTTTTGCCGAATGGATGGACAAGAATGCCTAAGAACCCCCTCTAGCTATCTATGATTTTCTTGTCTCAAACTCTATTCATGCTACATTATAATGGTTGATCAAGTCAGATTTGAACCATCTAAGTGAGGAGCACTTGGAGTGACCGATTCGTCATAGACTTAAACTACCAAAACATCTTAGTGCATTTCGGTCTGACCGATCCATTCCTTTAGGTCATACCGAGTCCATTAACTTCATCTAGGTTTTCAATCTCGGTGCAACCGATTAGAACAATTCGGTCACACCGAGTTGCAGTAACTACTAGCAGTTTTGCATCTCGGTGCCACCAAGTCGTTCCACTCGGTCACACCGATAGGGTCTGGATATATATACCCAAGGGTCGAACCTTGGAAAGTTTCCGAATCTTTTTGCCCATGCCTATCCAGCTCCGTCGACTCGAGGTCTCCGGATTGTCCTCTTGTCGCCAGCGACCCTCTGCCATTTTCGTCGTAGCGAACTCATCGCCAAGGGAGGGTATGAGTTTGATCCTCTATGCTTTCTCAGTCTAATTCTTAGCACAAAGTCAATGCCATGTTTCTTTCCACGTTTGAGATCATCCTATCCAGCGAAAACTCCCTTTAGGTTATATTTGATTCAAGACGTTTAGGCTTAGGTTTCTGCCGAACTCATCTCGGACTAGCCGAATTGTAGAAATTGGTCTCACCGATTTGGCTTAGGCCATTGCACTTGTAATGTTTGGTCCAACCGAAACTTACAAATTGGTGTGATTGAGTTCAACTCTCAGTGAAACTCTAGCAATCTCAGAGTCACCGAACTATGTCTCGGTCTAACCGGTTTCACCAGTTTAGACTCTAAAAGTTGCTTCGGTGTCATCGAGTTTAACAAATCGGTAGCTCCGAAATGCTTTCTGTAGAAACCTAAAACTAAGTTTTTGACTCAATTGTTTTGCAAAAATCTCTGCACTTTGTGATGCTCATCCACTCTACCTCAACTATATCTATTCACAGGGTCAGCTTGCAGTTTCAGATATGTTTGAGGACAATGACAGCTAGAACAGGTCAGTGGAGTAGGCAAATTTGAGTGACGGCTCTAGTACCTCCAACAACATCTACTATGAGAGCAGCAGAAGCACTCCAAGCAATCTTCCAAAGGCTACCACCAAGACAAGGAAGAAGAAAAATTCTGACAGTTGTCAACTGAAAAATTCTGGCGGTAGGTTGGTGGAGCTCATCGTGCCGTTGGCCCTGATCAAAGACGAGTGACGGCGGGTCCCGCGGCCGAAGGGCGATGCCTGAGCGGCGCGGACGCCACGGGCTTCCGCGTGCGTCTGGTGCACCTCCGCAATCGCGGTCGAAGTTTATTGGAGCTGGAAGACGCGGGGTTGGTGGACGAGTCCGGACGAGGTCGCCGGAGAGGCGAGATCTCGACACGCCCCCTACCTGGCGCGCCAAATTTCCGATTCAGGGCTCCGCAAAACCCGTTAAGTTCGAACACATGGGCGTGAACGAAGATCTCTCCCACTCACGTCTACCTAGAGCCTCGCTCTCGTCTCAGTGGAAGGATTCAAGCAAACAACGAACAAACACACAACAGTTTATCCAGGTTCGGGCAACCGCGAGGTGTAATACCCTACTTCCTGCTTTGGTGGATTGGCTCCGGGTGAGCTACAGTATGAACTGGTACAAGGGTTCCTGAGCTCAGGAGGGTCAAGAGGCTAGTGTTCTTGCTCCTTGTGTGGTGGTCAAGTGTGTGAGTCGATCTCCCTTTCTCGGTGGGAATCCTAGCTACTTATATAGGCGGCCACGGCCCTCTTCCCCCGAAATGTTTAGGCGGGAAGGGATTCCACGACGGCCATTTTGAGCGGGAACACAAGGACATTCCTATCCTGACAAAAGCAGTCTTCACCTGCAAAAGGATCAGGCGATGACGCGGTGGTGGTCTCGACGATGACATCATTCTTGTTGTCCTTGCGGTTCGGTCTCGTTGCACCAATGAGGAAACCTTTGCCCCGCTCCTCGGGAACTTGCGGCTGCGCTGTCCCCCTTGCACCGAAATGGTAACATCGCCACTAGTGGGTGCTAGCACCCGCTGGCGCGGTGCGTCACTGCTGACATCACTGTCTCCTCCCGAGGCAGGCTTGGCCTTGGGTTCTCCATCCCTCCGGAGCACATTATCGAGGCTGCTCCTGAGGGGGTCTTGGCGTTGTTCTCCTCGCGAGGCCTGGCCCCTTGCGAGGGTCTTGGTCAACTGTTCGATCAGCTGGGCCGTACCAGGAGGCTTGTAGGAGCGCGTCGCGGCCCGCAGAGACACAAGTCTGGGTACCCCGGTTCCCAGTACCCTGACAGTAGCCCCCGCGCCCACGGCGCGTGCGGAGTTGGCTTTGGGGCGAAGCCTTAGTCGAGGACGAAGCGCCGCGGGCCCCACAGGCTGTGGGCCAGGCCGGCGTGCGACGGTTGGATGGGACGTGGGCGGCCCCGCCTCCCACGCAGTCTTGGTAGTTGTGCGCCTTGCTAGTCGCACGGCCGGTAGGGCTTCTCGCTGCCACTTCTACTTCCTTCTTCCCAATCGCCGCCTTCTCAGCTTGCCTTCTCTTCCCTCTCCTGCTTGCCGCCATGCCGCGTGTGGCGAAGAAGAGAGGGGACGGCGAGGCTGCCGCGTCGTTGCCGGTGCTCGAGCCGGCGCTCGGTTGCTCCGCCATAGTGAACCAGGAGGGTCTGGACAAGGTGCGCCACGCCTTGGCCGACGCAACTAAGGAGTGGGGACCGACCCGCATCTGGCTCGCCTCCCGGCCGGTGAGGGAGTTTGGCACCAACGACATTCAACTTTATCTTTATGCTATCTTCGGGGGTCTCGTCCCCCCTTTCTCCGCCTTCTTCTACGCAGTGCTCACGCTTTACCAGATTCGGGTCCATCGTCCTTCTTTTTCGGCTTCACGTTCCTATGTGAGGCTTTCGTTGGCGTTTCCCCTTCCGTGGCCTTGCTCGGTCACTTCTTCGCGCTCTCCTTGGTTGACGGATGGCAGCGCTCGGGGTGCGTGTCGTTGCGCGCGGTGGAGGCGACTGCTGCCTCCGGGATAGATTTCTCGCTTCGTCCTGCCACCGACGGGTTCCGCCGGCAATGGGTGTTCGTCGACGCCATCGAGTACAGCCCCCAATTTCCATCTCCCGATGCACCAGCGGTGCCGCACTCTGGTTGGAGGCACGAAGCCCTCTCGGATCCTCGCGCAGAGCCTGTGATGCGTCGCCTGGCCAACTTGAAGAAGAGCGGGTCGACCCTGGCGATGGTGGTGAGGGACTTCCTTGTCATCCGTGTCGCCCCTCTCCAGCGCCATTACATCCCGATGTGGGTTCTTGATGATCGCGCGCGTCTTCAGCGGGAGAAGCTCCCTCCTGAAACGATCCAGGGGCTGATGCGACTGCTTGTGGGTGAAGTGCCTGAGGCTCGCCCTGGTTCTGCGGTTCCCTTGTACTTGGCTCCAAGAGCCGGAAGGGCCCTTGCTGACAGGATGCCCTGCTTCGATGCGTGGGGGCTGGTCCCAGGAGGCACCCCCAATCCTCGCGACGATTCCTTGGTGGTATCCGGGACCGCAAGCCCGTCTTTCCTTTCTGGGGCGGACGCATCTGGCGGAGCCCCTGGCCTGGGTTCGGCCCCATCCTTGGAGCGAGTGGACGAAGCCCCGGCGCCGGTGTTGGTGGAGGTGGCTGGGAGCGCTGAGGCGCCGCTGGCTCCTGAAATAGCCAAGGTGGAGTTGCAGCGGCCTCTGGCCGAGGCGAGTCTGGGAAGCACCACTTCAGGGAGCGAGGCGCCGGCTGTGGGTGCCTGCTCCGGCCTTGCTCCGGGACTAGGCATATCTACCTCGGGGAGCCTCCTGCCATCCTTCGCGATGCTAGGCAAGAGGCGGAGGTTGAGGAGCGTATTCGGTCTTGCTCCGAGGGCCTTGAAGAGGATGAAGCTGACTGTACCAAGCAGGTGCGTGTGCTTCGGTTCTCCCTGTCTCTCTTAGTGTGGTTCCGCTGACCTCTTGATCTACAGGGTCTCTTCTTCTTCATCCACGAGTCACCCGGAGAGGCCCGCAGGAGCTTCTGCCTGCATTCCGTCTCCGAACCAAGCTGGGCCTTCAGGAGGCCATGCCCGGGCCCTCGAAGTCGCGCACGGGTCTTATCGCACAGGTCGTGTCCCCATCCCCCAAGCGTCCTTGGGGCTAGGCAGCTCTTGGTACATCGGGAGCCCGCTCCATGCTCTGGGTCTTGTCACCACCATGGGTCAGCCAGCCCTTGAGGCGGCTCAAGCAGTTGTCCGTCCGTCAAGGCCATACCTGCTCCCAGCGCCGGAGGTGCCGCATGCCTCCGGAACTAGCTCCGAGGTACACGCTAAACCCGCGGAAGAGGGGGAGCGCCCTTTGGGCAACACGGGTGCCGGGGATGAGCCGGGTCGTCTTTTGGAACTTGCGGTGCGTTGGAGTGTGGTCCGCCATGGCCTTGTGCAGGAGGCATCGGACGCCCTGAAGCGTCTCGAGGTCGAGGTTGCTGAGGTTGATGAGCGCGTCGAGGCTGAGGGTCTGCACCTGGCGAGGGGTTGGCGCCAGCTGAGGGCTACCGTCAACCTAAACCTGATGCAGCACGACACTGCCCTGAGGAAGGTGGAGGCGTCGGTCGCCGCGGCTCAGGAGGCTTGCGACCACGCCCTGAAGGAGGACCGAGACGCCGAGCGCCGCTACGCGGCCGCGGAGGAGCGTGAGCGCGAGCTCGAAGCTTCAACGCCGCGCTTGAGCGCCAGGTTCGTGCCCGACGGGTTGCCCTTGCTGCACATGTGGCTGACGATGATGGTCCCGCTGGCCTCTTGCCGCGGGAGGAGGCACTGGCACTTGAGGCGATGGAGCTGAGCATGGAGCGCGAGCGCCTAGAGCCGATGGAGCACCAACTAGCGGAGGACGAGGGCAATCTTGATGACCGCAAGGTCGCGGCGAAGAAGGCTGCTAGGGAGGCGGAGCGCCTCCGGAAGGATTGCCGCCAGAAGCTGGGACTTCACGAGACTCGCGTTCTGACAGGCACGAGGAGCTCCAGAAGGAGATCACAGTACTTAAGAGTAGCGTGGCGGATGCCGAGCATCGCCTGCAGGTGTCGGAGAGGGCTCATGTTGCAGCCGAGCGTCGCGAACGATCGTCGAAGAAGGCTTGTGCTGAGGCCGAGCACCGCGAGCGAGCATCGGAGAAGGCTTGCGCCGCCACCAGGGCGGAATTGTCCTGCCTCTACCAGGAAGTGGAGGACGTTTCCACCCTCGCGTCTCGAACCTCCGAGGTAACTGCACGAGTCCATGGAATGCAGCACACCCGCTCGGAGAGGCTTGAGGCCCTGCGGCATCGGGCTGGCTGGGCCCTAGACGAACTCCTTGGCTCGGGGGTCGCTGGTCCCCTGGTTCATGATGACGCCGGGTACCTCGGGTTCTTTACCAGGGTGGTCGAGTGTGTTGAAGGTGGGGTCAGGAAGGCTCGACGGCGCGTTGAGGAGCAAAGCCGCGATGTCCTGAGGAGCGCGATTTCCCGCATCTTCGGCAACTTGCACCGTCTTGAATCTCGCGCGGACTTCGAAGCCCTGCCGGAGCCCGCACCTGCGGCGGTCGCCGGCCCCTCGGAGAATTGGGTGAGTGATCACGTGGACGCGCTGGTGCTTGGGGGGGAGACACCGTCAGTTCCGGCGAAGACGTCAATGCTTAATCCAGTTCCTGCCATAAATTTCCTTTTTGGTTGTGGCTCCGAAGCCGGGTGAGGCGGGTGTCACAAGGTTTATACTTTTGATGATGCAACGAAACACTGTATGAATGGGCTTTTAAGTACTCTCTTGTTTGCTCCAGAGGTCGTGACCTCGAGTCCTTGTCGCGCGTCGGGACGGAGCGTCCGCCAGCTTCGTTCGGGCGCGCCTCGCGAGTACTTGCTGTGAGCGCAAGAGTGGTTGGCGGTCCGGTAGCGGATAGACAGAACACGTGCCCATGCCCGGGCCCCTGCTCGCGAGGATTGACATGGCGGGGTTGCGGACGTAGCCTGGCTTGGCTAAGCGAGACGAACAGATGAACTAGAGAAAAGAAAACACGGCGGAAATCGCGAAACATAGACAAAACTCTCCCTTTATTCAAGAAACGAGTCACACGGCGGCGAGATCGGCCTGAGAAGGCCGATACAGAAGGAGCAAATACAAACACCAAAAGGAGGGGCCGCATCCGGCCCCTTAGCGGGTCTTCAGTCTTCTCCCCAGCGCGGAGCGTAGGGCTACTACTGGTGGATGTGGGCATAGCCATTGGGGGCCAGTGTCGATGGCCAGCGCGGAGCATGGTGCTTCCACTCGGCGTGGGAAGGAGGCCGCGAGGTCCTAGGGTTATGCTCCGGAGACTCCGGGGCGTGTACAGCCCCACTCATTATTACGTGAGAGTGTCACGAGCGGAGATCTTCTGATGTGCCCGCCCCTTTGCTTTGAGGGCCCCGCCCCGCGCTAGTACGCTCCCTCATGAACTCACCCGAAGGCGGCATCCATGAAGTGGGACAGTGCTCATGATGGGGGGATGGGACCTTGGCCATAGGCCCCCCTCTGAGCACCAGGTGTGCCGCTTACGCGATCTCCGAATGCATTTCGCCCCTGAGGACTAACGTCGCTCAGAGATGTGGCGTCCTGAGGTGCGAGGGGGACCCCACCCTACTCACACTCCTAATGGCCCCTGAGCCCTTCCTGATGAGGGCTGGGCTAAGCTGGTACGGGATTTCCTGAGCAGGGGGACAGAGCCGCGGTCTTGGGCCCTCCTAATGCGCGTAGGACGGGCTACCGTCCCGCCTCCAGATGCACCCTCCGCAGCCCAGGGGTTGGTGCGCCAGGAGGCGCGGCGTCTTGAGGTTGAACGGAGGGGGGAAAAGGCCCCTCCCCGCGCGCATCGTACCCGCCGCCAGTGAGCCCCTGGTGAAATCCAGGGCGGGCCATGCGCGACGGGTCAGGCGCGGGGGGACGAGGGCCTGACCCGGGCCTTCCCTCCCCTTTCTGTCTTGATGTGCCATCCAGAGTAGCCCCCTGGCCTGCCGAGGTCTGGGCCAGAGACATTGTTGGCCCGAGGCCAACAGCCGGTGCTGCGGGGTCAGCCCCCGCAAGCCCCGGTGCGTGTCTCACCCGAGCTCCATGGTCGTGGGCGATGATGGTGGTGGGTCAAGGGTCATGAGCGGGGGATCCACCCCCTGAGCTCCCGCTCTTGAGCCCCCTTGTGCCAACGCCTCGTTGCATATGGCGTTCGGTGTAGCCCTCAGGTCGCTCTCCGGTGGCTCCTTGACGGGGGCGGTTTCTGAATACAAAGGGCTTCCAGGCAGAGGGGCGGCGTCATATGTAGGGTTTAGCAGATCATACCCCATGTCGCCTTCGTAGGTTGCCGCGGGTCTTGACCATACGGGCGACCGGGTGTGGCTGAGGCGGCACCCGGTCCCCGACGTTGTCGTGTGGACGCAGAACGGCTCGGCTCCGGTGCTGGCGGCGTCGAGGAGCTCGGCCACCCTGAGAAGCAATGCGTCGTGGCCACTGTCGAGTAGCCGACACTTTAGCAGCTCCCTGGCCACCAGTATAGCAGCCCTCATGTTCGCCATCTCGCGCCGGTCCCGCGAGCTTGCCGCCGTGTGTTCGGTCGTCCGTGTTGTCGCACGGCCTTGGCGTCGGCTGGGTGGAGGATGCTGCCGGTCCTCTAGCGGCAGGTTGGTGGTGCTCATCATGCCGTCGGCCCCGATCAAAGACGGGTGACGACGGGTCCCGCGGCCGAAGGGCGATGCCTGAGCGGCGCGGACGCCACGGGCTTCCGCGCGCGTCTGGTGTGCCTCCGCCATCGTGGTCGAAGTTTGTTGGAGCTGGGAGATGCGGGGTTGGTGGACGAGTCCGGGCGAGGTCGTCGGAGAGGAGAGATCTTGACATGCCCCCTACCTGGCGCGCCAAATGCCCGATTCAGGGCTCCGCAAAATCCGTTAAGTTTGAACACAGGGGCGTGAATGAAGTTCTCTCCCACTCATGTCTACCTAGCGCCTCGCTCTCGGCTCAGTGGAAGTATTCAAGCAAACAAAGAACAAACACACAAGAGTTTATCCAAGTTCAGGCCATAGCGAAGAGTAATAACCTACTTCCTGCTTTGGAGGATTGGCTCCAGGTGAGCTACAGTATGAACTAGTACAAGGGTTCCTGAGCTCAGTAGGCGAGCTCAGGAGGGTCAGGAAGCTAGTGTTCTTGCTCCTTGTGTGGTGGTCAAGTGTGTGAGTCGATCTCCCTTTCTCGGTGGGAATCCTAGCTAATTATATAGGCGGCCACGGTCCGCTTCCCCCGAAATGTTTAGGCGGGAATGGATTCCACAACGGCCATTTTGAGCGGGAACACAAGGACGTTCCTATCCTGACAAAAGCAGTCTTCGCCTGCAAAAGGTTTAGGCGATGACGCGGTGGTGGGCTCGACGATGACATCCTTCTTGTCGTCCTTGCGGTCTTCGTTCTCATTGCACCAATGAGGAAACCTTTGCCCCGCTCGTCGAGAACTTGCGGCTGCGCTGACCCCCTTGCACCGAAATGGTAACTGCGCCGCTGGCGGGCGCTCGCACCCGCTGGCGCGGTGCATCACTGCTGATATCACTGCCTCCTCCTAAGGCAGGCTTGGCCTTGGGTTCTCCGTCCCTCTGGAGCACCTTATCGAGGCTGCTCCTGAGTGGGTCTTGGCTTTGTTCTTCTCGCGAGGCCTGGCCCCTCACGAGGGTCTTGGGCAGCTGTTCGATCAGCTGGGCCATACCAGGCCGCTTGTAGGAGCTCGTCGCAGCCCGCAGACAGGCAAGTCTGGGTACCCCGATTCCCAGTACGCCGACATCAAGATCTTCCACTCAAGAAACCATGGTGTTTACTCTTGAAACAAGAGATGATGAGCTAGCAGGATCCAAGAAGACAGCTAGGAAGACTACTTCTAGAGTGGATGGCAAGCCATCTATGAGATATGATGATGATGCTGATGATGATGCAGATGGGTCTGTTGCTCCTGCTACGAAGACTCAGAAGCTGATGGGGGATGCCATCAAAGCTAGGGCTACTTCATCCAAGCCCAAAGCTGCCCCCAAGGCTTTATCACCCAATAGATCCACCAGAGACATTCCTGCAGCTGACAAGAACAAGGCCCTAGTGATAGATGTTCTAGAAGAAGAGCAAGATCAAGAAGAGGAATCCTCAGATGATGATGAGTCCATGATAGTCAGGAAGCTTAAGCCAAAAATTCCAGATCATAATGATGCCAATCTTGTTGCTGAAAATATGAAACTGAGAAAGGATGTAGGTCTGAGACTTTGGAGACAGACTGATCCATATGCTACTAGGCGGGGAACTGTTGTGGACTATAGATTTTAGACCAAGGAACATCATAACTTCTATGATACAGTGTTGTTGGACAAGAAGCCCATCATGTGTGACATGAAGTGGGTAGAATGGAAATACATTGACAAGCATGCTGAGTTCTTTCCTGGTGTGCATAAAAGCTTAAGGCAGAATGAAGTTGACAAGTTTGGTGGGAAGAAACTGACCAGATGGAACAATGAGATGATCATGCAATTCTACTCCACTACTCATTTCTATCCAGAGGTAGAATTGTATGGATGATTGAAGGGACAAGGTACCAATCAACTATTCCTAAATGGGCAAGATTGATCAATGCCCCCAAGGAGGATGACAATGACACAGATGTGTATGCCAAGCCCAGGAAGGTTGATGACTCTATGGCAAACAAGTACAAGCCAATTCCTGACAAATACTTGAAGACTCACAAGCTTGGCTCTAAACATCATCTGATGTCTGGACTGACCACCATCAACACCATACTGAGGCACACCTTGTTTCCCAAGTCAGGAGATCATATGATGATCCGAGGTCACTCCATTAACTTGCTCCACATGTTTGATGTTCCAGAAAAGTTTAAGGTCATGACCCTGATTGTGGAGACAATCAAGAGGACATCAGCAGACCAGAAGAGGTCTTGTGGATATGCCCCTCACATTCAGATGCTTATCAACTCCAAGTTGGAGAAAGGGACATATCTACTTGACAAGAGGCATCTACCTCTTAGGCCAGAATTTGAGGACAATGAAGTTGTCATGGATGTATCCCATCCTACATCTGTTGAAGGCCAAGAGAAGATTGCACAAGCAAAGGTAGCAAAGCTAGCAAGTGCTTGTGGAGCTCCCAAGACCAAACAAGATCAGCTCAGTTGTCTGCTTGAGGTCACTCTAAAGATTGAGAAGAGTTTGGCAAACTAGAGTCAGAATCAAGCAAGCCTTGAGAGGATCATCGAGATCCAGACAGATGTGGAGAAACTCAAAGAAGATGGTGAGGACAGAGATACAACCAATGCTTTTCAAAGAGTCCCAAGAGGACCAAGATCTTTAGCTGTGCCAAATGTCGAGCCCAGGCCTACACTTTCAGCTCCTGTAGCCACTGCCACAGTTGTTCCTCCAGTATCAACACCTCAATTTCCAAAGACTTCTTCGGAAGCATTTGCAGATCCTCTTATCGCCATGCCACCTACGTACACTGGAGCCATCAGCGAGTAGACTTCTTTAGCAGCTCCCGGAGATTGTGCCTAGAGTGCCATATAGCACTATGCATTTTCGAGCTTTTTGGTAACTTGTTGCCAAAGGGGGAGAATGTGTATAGATCATTAGGCTTCGAGAGAGAGTGTCTTGCTTCTATTTTTTGGTTATTGCTTGCTACTTTGTTTGATCATTCGGTTATTGCTACAATTTTCTTATATGTGTGAGATACTTTATGTGCTTGATCATATCATAATATGATTAATGTGTGACTATTTGATTGTGTATGATCATTCACTCTGTTATTTTGGAGATGAGTGCTTATTGCTTAAATGTTATCATTATGAGTGTTCCACTAAGATGTATGTGACATGGAAGAGTAACCCTTGATCCTAATCGATTCTGCATTTGCATTCAAAAGCAAATCTTGAATAATGCCCAAATTTAGGGGGTGCTCTTGCTTATCACATACTTCTCAAAGCAACGATATATTGAAGTCTTATATCATTTGACAAAGATTTGATCTATATGTTGTCATCAATTACCAAAAAGGAGGAGATTGAATGTGCAACTAATCCCTGGGTGGTTTTGGTAATTAATAACAACATATAGCTCATTGAACTAATATTCTTTCAAGATAAATATTTCAGGAAGTTCAATGGTCGGCATGGCATGGATTAGAAATATGGAGCCCTCAAAATGCTAACGACAAAGATTGGCAAAAGCTCAAGACTCTACATTTTCATTTTAGTGATCCAAGATCACATTGAGTCCATAGGAAAAGCCAATACTATTAAAAGGGGATGAAGAGTTGCTTAATGGTCTACTTGCTCGAAGTACTTAGTAATATGCTCCAAATCCCTCAACCAGTTTCTCATTTCCAAATATGTCCTAAACCTAAAAGTCAAACTCGACCCCACCGATTTGATATATCCGGCGCCACCGAGTTCACTTGGCATAGCCACTGCCAAAAACCCTAATCTGTTCAGTATCACCGATGGGGATCTCGGTCTCACCGAGATGGGATTGCAAACTCTTTGTTTCCCCTTCATAACATTTTTGTCCAACCGAGATGAGCGAATCGGTCCCACCGAGTTGGCATTGCAAATCTCTGTTTCCTCTTCGTATTGTTTCGGTCTCACCGAGATGAGCGAATCAGTCCCACTGAGTTTGCCTGACCAACACTCTGTTACCCTATTACACAAATCGGTCTCACCGAGTTTGTGTAATCGGTCAAACTGAGTTGAGGTTTTTCCCTAATCCTAACGCATCGGTCTCACCAAGTTGATACTGTCGGTCCCACCAAAATGTCTAATGTTCACATTTTGAACTACTTCGGTCTGACCGAGTTCGTTTATTCGGTCTGACCGAGTTGGGTCAAATGTGTGTAACGGCTAGATTTTGTGTGGAGGCTATATATACCCCTCCATCTCTTCTCCATCAGAGAGAGAGAGAGAGAGAGAGAGAGAGCCATCAGAAAGTGCCTACACTTCCACAATTCATTTTCTGAGAGAGAACCACCTGCTCATGTGTTGAGGCCAAGATATTTGAATCCAACCACAGGAATCTTGATCTCTAGCCTTCCCCAAGTTGCTTTCCACTCAAATATTCTTTCCACCAAATCCAGATCTGTGAGAGAGAGCTGAGTGTCGGGGCGACTATCTCTTGAAGCACAAAGAGCAAGGACTTCATCATCAACACACCATTTATTACCTTTTGGAGAGTGGTGTCTCCTAGATTAGTTAGGTGTCACTTGGGAGCCTCCGACAAGATTGTGGAGTTGAACCAAGGAGTTTGTAAGGGCAAGGAGATCGCCTACTTTGTGAACACCTACCCTAGTGAGGCAAGTCCTTCATGGGCGACGGCCGTGGTGGGATAGAGAAGGTTGCTGTCAGATCTTGGGTTCCGGCAAAACCCTTGAGGTTCGAACTCTGGGGTGCGCATGAAGATCTCTCCTTCCGCCCTAGCTCGTCTACTCACCGATCCCTAGGCCTAGCTCATCAGATCCGAAGGACAAGGGACACTCGGTTTATACTAGTTCGGGCCTCCGTTATTGTGTAACACCCTATTCCAGTGTATTTGGTGGATTTCCTTGTAGGCTGAGGAAGAACTAGTACATGGATGAACTGCCTCCTGAGGAGAGGGGTTCCTGTGCTCGAGTGAGCTTGTGGGTATGTGGGTGTTCATTATGATCCGATCCCTTTCTAAGGTGGTGGCCAGTCCTATTTATAGTGGCTCGGGTCCTCTTCCCAAATATTGAGCGGGAAGGGATCCCTCAACGGCCAAATTTGAAGGGGGCAGCTAGTACAAGCTATCCTGACAAAAGGGGGTCTTCACCCGCCAAAGGCTCTGGTGATGACGCTGCCGTGGGCTCCGCGATGACCTCCGTTCTACTGTCCTGCTGGTCTTGGTCTTGTTGCACCGATATGGAAACCTTTGCCTGATGCCTTGGGACTCCTCGCCTGCACCTGCTTCTTTAGTACCAAAGAGGAAACTTACACTCTGCGCCCGCTAGCACCCGCCTGGCCTTGGTCGTCACTGCCCACATCACGGGGACCTCACGAGGTACCCCTTGCCTTGATATCTTCGATCCTCATGAGCGGGCCTAGTGCGACCGCCCTAGGGGGCGTCTTGCGTAATCCGCCTCGCGAGGCTTGGCCCCTCGCGAGGGTCTTGAGTCATTGCTAAAGATGCTGGGACGTACCAGGCGGCCTGACGAGCCACGCCTTGGGCCGCAGGCAGGCAAGTCTGGGTACCCCTGTTCCCAGAACACCGACAGTAACCCCCGGGCCCAAGGTGCGGTCGGGCTTGGCTTTGCGGCGAAGCCAAGGGCCAACTGCGGTGCGCCGCGGGCCCCGAAAGCCAGCGGCCTCGACTTGCGCATGGCGATTGATGGGACATGGGCGTATCAACTTCCCCACGCAGCCTTGGCGACTGCCGACTTGACAAGTCGCTGCATGCATAGGAGATCATCATTACCTGCGATTATGGAGGCCGGCGGTTGGCCTTCTCCTGACTATAAATAACGCGGAGAGCAGGGGGTCCTCGCTGCCCATCTTCTTCCTTCGTTCTTCTCGCTTCTTCTTCTTCCTTGCCCTTCGCTTGGCCGAGCTGTTCATAGCGCCGACCAGGAAGTTTTCGTCTGTGGAGACGGGGAAGTCCCAGTAGGAAGGGCCTGGCTCACCACCAGCCAAGAGGGAACAAGGTCGTCGTCGCAAGTGTGCCGCGACTCCCGTCGGGGCTGCTAGCGGGCGTGGGCAGACCCCCACAGCGCCCATAGCCGCCCTTGTTAACCGCGACGGCGGTTCAACAAGCGGCGGGGGCCGTCATGGCGTTGGCGGTCCTGTGAACGAAGGGAGGCTCCCTAGGGTCGCAGGCCTCCCCAGCCGCGCTCCCACTTGGCGGAGGTGACGCTGGAGTTCGTCGGGTGGTTAGAGAGCCCAGCCGGCACCCGGCTCCAGCTCCCGCACTCCTTAGCCGGCGAACTCCTCGCTGCGAGCTCCGGTGGTTTTTGGCTGCAAGCGGATGGTTGTTGTAGTAGGGCTTCGTGGGTCGCGGTGGAGGTCTCCACCTCGGGCACTATGACTTTGGCTTGTGGCTGGCAGACATTCGCCCGCGCGTGCGTCTTGGGCGGACGGTGCACTCTTCATTTCAGGTATGGCGACGACTCGACCATCTTCTTAAGAGTGTTTGGGGAAGATGGGCGACGCACCGAGTACTGTTCCGAGGACAACTGCGGTGACGAGGTGGTTGGCCTTGGCGATGGCCGCAGCTTGTCCAGCTACGGCGGCTCCTCCTTCAGCGACAACTCCAGTAGCGGTGGCTACATCCTGGAAGGTGACGCTGGGTCGTCTCAACGTTATGCTCGGGTGAAGCATGAGGAGGGCTCTGGCTGTGCTCGGGGTGTAGGTCCTCGTGAGCAGTCGCGCCTCGAGGGTCGTCGTCAGCCGTTCTTGGTCCTTCTTTCTTCCTGCATCGTTCAAACAAAAAAGTATGGAGCCTTGGAAGGGCAAGTAATGAACCGTGATTTTATGATGTTTAGCACCATGCTTAGTGTCCCTATCCATCATTGCGTGATTTGTGTACTATGCGCTCTTAGGATGAGGATACTTATCTTGATGCACATGGGATTGCCTTCATCTCGCGACGTTTGACCCTTTGTGAGGCTGGAAAAACTCGTTAGGCGTCTATTATCCTTCATCGCCTGAGGCCTTTGATGCGGGCAGAGCATGGTCGGCTTCCCCTTGTCACGGCACCCGTGGGGCACGAACATAAGGAGGGGGGCGTGCCAATCACAAGCCCCGGTTTGGGCGCCTCGTGAAGGCTAAGGGGTGAGCGCTGGGAAGAGCGCTTGGCAACTACCGCTATCCTTGAGCTAGCCCGAAAACTAAGGGAAGAACCACAGAGGGAAATCAAAACCAAGCAATGGAGGAACGCCAGAACTTTAGAATCCATTAAAAGAGAAGACAGGGGCAAGCCAACTCCAGAAAGCAAATGAACAGCCGAGTTTGGCACCTAATCTAGTCTTCTCACCAGCGCGGAGCTAACTGCTGCCAATAGGACGTGGGAGGGAGCCCCCGAGGCCCAAGGGCGGCTCTCTGGATACTCCGGGGCATGTATAGCCCCACTCATTATTACGTGAGAGTGTCATGAGCGGAGATCATCACAGGCGTGAGCCTTGCTTCACAAGCACTTGGCCTTGGCTTCTCAGGCGTAGGGCCTTGTTCCTCGCAAGCACGAAGCCTAGTCATCTTAGGCGCAGGGCCTTGTTCCTTGCAGGAACGAAGCCTAGTCTTCTCAGGCGCAGGGCCTTGTTCCTCGTAGGCACGAAGCCTAGTTTTCTCAGGCGCAGGGCCTTGTTCCTCGCAAACACGGAGCCTAGTCTTCTCAGGCGCAGGGCCTTGTTCCTCGCAGGCACGGAGCCTAGTCTTCTCAGGGGCAGGGCCTTGTTCCTTGCAGGCACGGAGCCTAGTCTTGTCAGACACAGGGCCTTGTTCCTCGCAGGCACGGATCCTAGTCTTCTCAGGCGTAGGGCCTCGTTCCTCGCAGTCATGGAGCCTAGTCTTCTCAGGCGCAGGGCCTTGTTCCTGGCAGGTACGGAGCCTAGTCTTCTCGAGCGCAGGGCCTTGTTCCTCGCAGGCACGGAGCCTAGTCTTCTCAGGCGAACAACCTTGTTCCTCGCAGGCACGGAGCCTAGTCTTCTCAGGCGCAGGGCCTTGTTTCACGGATAGAACCTCTAGAGGTGCCGGATGTTCCACGCGTTCGGGACAGGGACGTCGTCCCCTGTTTCCAAGCACACGGCGCCATGTCTGGAGACGTGGGTGATCTTGAAAGGGCCTTCCCACATGGGCGAGAGATTGTGCAGCCCCTCCCTGGAGAGGACTCTCCTCAAGACGAGATCACCTACCTCGAGTGTCTTGGGCGGATGCTGCGGCAATGGTACCGCCACAACGCCTACTGGTATCTTGCCGCTCGGAGTGAAGCGTCACGCCGACGCTCCTCCCCCAGCACGTGGTCTGATACGTCTCCAATGTATCTATAATTTATGAAGTATTCGTGCTATTATGTTATCGATCTTAGATGTTTTATATACATTTATTTCTATTTTATATGATTTTTGGGACTAACGTATTAACCTAGAGCCAAGTGCCAGTTTCTGTTTTTTCTTGTTTTTGAGTTTTACAGAAAAGGAATACCAAACAGAGTCCAATTGACGTGCCAATTTTTGATAATTTTTTATGGACCAAAAGAAGCCCCTGGAGTAAAAGAGTTGGGCCAGAAGAGTCTCGGGCAGTCCACGAGGGTGGGGGGCATGCCCACCCCCCTGGGCGTGGGCCCCTGTCTCGTGGACGACTCGGAGACCCCCTGGACGTGAGACCGACGCCAAAAATTCCAATAAATACAGAAACCTCCAGAAAATAACCTAGATCGGAAGTTCCGCCGCCCCAAGCCTTTGTAACCACGAGAAATCAATCTAGGCCCTCTTTGGCACCCTGCCGGAGAGGGCCATCATCATTGGAGGCCATGGAGGAGGATCCCGGAGGGGCCATCATCGCCATGAAGGCCAGAGACCAGTGGGAGAACCTCTCCCCATCTAGGGGGGAGGCCATGGATGAGGAAGCACAAGGGGGAGAACCTCTCTTCCTCTCTCTCGGTGGCAGCGGAGTGCCATCGGGAGGGGAATCATCGCCGCGGTGATCGTCTTCGTCAACATCACCATCATCGTCACCATCCTCATCTCTTTTACGCGGTCCACTCTCCCGCACCCCGCTGTAATCCCTAATTGAACATGGTGCTTTATGCCACATATTGTGATCCAATGATGTGTTGCCATCCTATGATGTTTTGAGTAGATATCATTTGTCTTTGGGTTAATTGATGATCTAGATTGCTATAAGTAGTATGTTTTATTTTGGTGCCGTCCTATGGTGCCCTCCGTGTCGCGCAAAGCGTGAGGGATTCCCGTTATAGGGTGTTGCAATACATTCATGATTCACTTATAGTGGGTTGCTTGAGTGACAGGGGCATAAACCCGAGTAAGGGGATTGTTGCGTATGGGATAAAAGGTACTTGATGCTTTAATGCTATGGTTGGGTTATACCTTAATTATGTTTAGTAGTTGCGGATGCTTGCTATAGTTCCAATCATAAGTGCATATTATCCAAGAAGAGAAAATATGTTAGCTTATGCCTCTCCCTCATATGAAATTGCAATGACGACTACCGGTCTTGTTAACAATTGCCTAGGACAATTCCGCACACCGATCCATCATTATTCCACACTCGCTATTTATAATATTTAGTAGTATATTCTAACTTTATGATAACATCACCTATTTTTATATTTTAGCTCTCCGATATCATGCAAAGTTATCCTCTTCATACCCACAACGTAGTTTTATTTCTCGTTTCTAGTTGGAAGCAAACATTCGGTGTACGTAGAGTCGTATCAGTGGCAGATAGGACTTGAGAGAATATTTATCTTACCTTTAGCTTCTTGTGGGTTTGACACTCCATACTTATCACTTCCACCATTTGGAATTGCTACGATGATTCCCTGCACTTGGGGACCAACAGGCTCTTTTCTGGCGCCGTTGCCGGGGAGCAATAGCATGGGGTTGATATTCTCATGTGTGCTTGTTTGCTTTCTTCACTAAGTAGATTTTGTTTTTCCTTTCTGTTTCTGTTTATTTGTGGGTGAAACATACAAAAAAATTAAAAGAATGAAAATACAAAAAATTACTTGCCTCTTATGCCTAAAAAGTTTTTCAAAAATAGAAGTGATTGGAAAGTTATGCATTGATGAAGTGAGGGTCGACCTTGGGCACTTGTGTTCATCCTCATGGAAACAATGTACAATTTTTCATGGAATTTTCTCTGTAAATAGTTATCCCCTTGTATAAATCCATTGTATTATAAAAATAATGTGCCAAGCTTTGGTTTTGGGATAATTAGATTGCTTGTTTTCTATGTGTAGAACAAAAAACAGAAACTTTGGCTGTAGCGCGTGATTTTACATTTTTTACAGGAAGGTCAAATGGGTCTGAAACTATTTTCACATTACTTCTACACAAATTGTTTAAATTTTCATATTTTTCAGATTTTTTTAGAGTTACAAAAGTTTACTAAACTTCCAGATTACTACACACTGTCCTGTTTTTGACAGATTCTGTTTTCTATGTGTTGATCCCTTATTTTGATGAATCTTTGGGTAGGATCGGGGGGCATGAACCATGGTGAAGTTGGAATACAGTAGATAAAGTGCTGATATGAAATTGGAATAAGTTTGCAATAGTACCTAAAGGTAGTGATTTTCTTTATTATACTAACGGATCTCACAAAGTTTTTGTTAATGTTTTGTGTTGATGAAGTGTTCGAAGATAGAGGAGCTATCGATATGAGAAGAACAAAGAGAGGCAAGAGTTCAAGCTTGGGGATGCCCAAGGCACCTCAAGTAAATATTTCAAGGATACTCAAGCATATGAGCTTGGGGATGCCCCGGTTGGCATCACGTCTTTCTTCTTCAACAATTATCGATATACCTTGGTTTTTGTTTTGTTCACATGATTTGTGTCCCTTGTGTTTTCCTTTTTTTATTTAAGAACAATGCTACTATGAGATAGCCTTTCCTTGATTTATAGAATTCTTCATGTGCTTCACTTATAACTTTTGAGTATGATCTTATAGAATGATCTTTGTGCCTCACTTAAATCTTTTGAGTACGGTTTTATAGAATACTTCATGTGCTTCACTTATATATTCTCAGCTTGGATATTTGCTAGTCGATATTAATCCTAGAATATTCCATGTACTTCACTTATATCTTTTGTAGTATTAATAATACTATCATCTAAAGTGGATTTGGAAGAGTGTCAATTTTAGTTAGTAATGATTCCATTATTTCGAGTTTGCTCCCACTATTCCGAATGAGAAGAATTTTTCTTATGTGGAGAGTAGTAAAATTTGTATGCTTGTAGATCATGAAAAGAATGCTTTATGTGATGGTTATATTGTTGAACCCATTCATGATGCTACTGAAATTTTTTATGAGGGAGGAATACATGCTTGTAGAAGTTGGAATAATATCAAGTTTCTTCTCTATGTGCTTAAAGCTCTGAAGTTATACTTGTCTTGCGTTCCTATGCTAGTTGATTCTTGTTCCTATAAATTATGTGCTCACAAAATCCGTAGGCTTAGGAAGTGGGTTAGATTTAAATATGCTAGTCATATTATTCATGATGCTCTCTTTATGTTTCAGTTCTTATCTTTTATGTCAGCATAATTGAAATCATCATGCCTAGCTAAAAGGCATTAAAGAAAAGCGATTGTTGGGAGACAACCCAATATTCACCCTTCCTGTTTTTGTGTATTTACATGATTAAGCTACTGTAGTAATCATGTTTTATAGCTTTAGTTCCAATAAAGTTCTAAGTAAGACCTTTGGGAAAACTTGGGTGAAAGTTTATGTGATCTTGCGTTAAAAAAACAGAAACTTTGTGCTCACGGAATTAGCTGCCATTTTTTAGAGAAGAGTTCTTTTGAGTTGATTCTTTTTGCAGAAGATTAATAGACAAATTCCTCACGTCCAAAAATTTATTTCATAATTTTTAGAGTAGCAGAAGTATGGTTGTTGTTCACATCATTACAGACTGTTCTGTTTCTGACAGATTCTGTTTTCATTGCATGGTTTGCTTGTTTTCTAGTTTCTATGGCTTATATTTCTCTATATAAATTGTAGAAATGATATGGTCCAGTAGGAATTGTGTGAGAACAATTATGAACCTTGTCTTTGACAGTACCAAAGTGAATGGTTTACTCTTTATCATACTAACCTATCTCATGAAGTTACGTTAAGTTTTGTGTGGTTGAAGTTTTCAAGCTTTGGGTGAGATATTGATATGAGGAGTATAAGGAGTAGAAAGACCCTTTGATTGGGGATGCCCAAGGCACCCCAAGGTAATATTCAAGGAAAACTCAAACGCCTAAGCTTGGGGATGCCCCGGAAGGCATCCCCTCTTTCGTCTTCAAAACTATCGGTATACCTTACTCGGAGCTATATTTTTATTCATCACATAATATGTGTTTTGCTTGGAGCGTATTTTCAATTTTACTCATTGTTTGAATAAAATCTTTGGACCTGAAATCTTGAATGAAAAAGAATCTTCCCATGGCTAGTTAATTATTTGACTACTGAGTGGCCTTCACTTATATCTTTTCGAGTAGTTTGTCATTTACTCACGTGCTTCACGTACATCCTATGAGTAAATGGTTGAATGAATTGAATATCATAAATCCGAATTTATATATGTTTCATATTATTATACCATGGGGAGTAATGACTTCACACAGAATAAGTATAGGTAGTAAACTTATTGAAAGTTAGCAAACGCAAAACTGGTCACTTGAACAATTCATGAAAGAATATTGAAGGAAGAGAGATTTCACATATAAATATACTATCTTGGACATCTTTTGTAATTGCGAGTACTCATTAAAATATGACATGCTAAAAGGTTGATGTTGGACAAGGAAGACAACTTAATGGGTTATGTTTTCTTATATCTGAAACATTATATTTTCTTGGATCATCGAACATGTTGGGCTTGGCTTTCCCTCTCATGCTAGCCAAATTCTTTCCACCAAGTAGAAACATCCCTTAAACCAGTTTTGCCATGAGAGTCCATCATACCTACCTAAGGATTGAGTAAGATCCTTCAAGTAAGTTGTCATCGGTGCATGCAATAAGAATTGCTTTCTAAATATGTATGATCTATTAGTGTGAAGAAAATAAGCTTTATACGAACTTGTGATGTGGAAGAAATAAAAGCGACAGATTCCATAATAAAGGTCTTTATCACAAGCGGCAACATAAAGTGACGTTCTTTTGCATTAAGATTTTGTGCATCCAACCATAAAAGCGCATGACAACCTCTCCTTTCCTCGGCGAAGGGCCTATCTTTTACTTTTATCTTCTACCCTTATACAAGAGTCATGGTGATCATCACCTTTCCTTTTTACACTTTTTCCTTTGGCAAGCACTTAGTGTTGGAGCGATCCGGATATATATATCCACTTGGATGTAGGTTTTCATAAATTATTATTGTTGACATTACCCTTGAGGTAAAAGGTTGGGAGGCGAAACTATAAGCCCCTATCTTTCTCTGTGTCCGATTAAAACTTTGAACCCATAAATACCACATGAGTGTTAGCAATTGTGAAAGATCAAATGATAGTTGAGTATGTGGAGTTTGCTGAATCAAAGCTCTTACATACACCCTTCCCGAAAATAAGATGAATTGCAATTGTTTGATGACTAAGAGCATTGTTTGTTAGTTTTCAAGAAATTTTATGATCTATACTTTAGCTTGTTACTTGATCATGAAAAGTTTTATGAGATGAGCTACTGTTAATGCATATAATGATGCTAGAAAAGGTGATTGAAATTATCATTGATCAAACTTGTGCACCTGCTAGCATTCACACTTCATAAATTATTTCTTTTATCATTTACCTACTCGAGGACGAGCAGGTATTAAGCTTGGGGATGCTGATACGTCTCCAATGTATCTATAATTTATGAAGTATTCGTGCTATTATATTATCGATCTTAGATGTTCTATATACATTTATATGCTATTTTATATGATTTTTGGGACTAACCAATTAACCTAGAGCCCAGTGCCAGTTTATGGGTTTTCCTTGTTTTTTAGTTTTACAGAAAAGGAATAACAAACGGAGTCCAATTGACGTGCCAATTTTTGATGATTTTTTATGGACCAAAAGAATCCCGTGGAGTAAAAGAGTTGGGCCAGAAGAGTCCCGGGCAGTCCATGAGGTTGGGGGGTGCGCGCACCCCCCTGGGCGTGGGCCCCTGTCTCGTGGATGACTCGGAGACCCACTGGACGTGAGACCGACGCCAAAAATTCCTATAAATACAGAAACCTCTAGAAAATAATCGGAAGTTCCGCCACCGCAAGCCTTTGTAACCATGCGAAATCAATCTAGGCCCTCTCTGGCAGCCTGCCGAAGAGGGCCATCATCACCGGAGGCCATGGAGGAGGATCTCGGAGGGGCAATCATCGCCATGAAGGCCAAGGACCAGAAGGAGAACCTCTCC
Source organism: Secale cereale (assembly GCA_902687465.1). NCBI lineage: Eukaryota > Viridiplantae > Streptophyta > Magnoliopsida > Poales > Poaceae > Secale > Secale cereale. The sequence goes on from LR738710.1 coordinate 335,756,287, forward strand.
CCATCTAGGTGGGAGGCCATGGAGGAGGAAGCACAAGGGGGAGAACCTCTCCTCCTCTCTCTCGGTGGCGCCGGAGTGCCATCGGGAGGGGAATCATCACCCCGGTGATCGTCTTCGTCATCATCACCATCCTCATCTCTTTTACGCGGTCCACTCTCCCGCATCCCGCTGTAGTCCCTACTTGAACATGGTGCTTTATGCCACATATTATGATCCAATGATGTGTTGCCATTTTATGATGTTTTGAGTAGATATCCTTTGTCTTTGGGTTGATTGATGATCTAGATTGGTACGAGTTGTATGTTTTATTTTTGTGCTATCCTATGGTGCCCTCCGTGTCGCGCAAGCATGAGGGATTCCCGTTGTAGGGTGTTGCAATACATTCATGATTTACTTATAGTGGGTTGCTTGAGTGACAAAAGCATAAACCCGAGTAAGGGGATTGTTGCGTATGGGATAAAGGGGACTTGATACTTTAATGCTATGGTTGGGTTATACCTTAATGATATTTAGTAGTTGCGGATTCTTGCTAGAGTTACAATCATAAGTGCATATGATCCAAGAAGAGAAAGTATGTTAGCTTATGCCTCTCCCTCATACGAAATTGCAATGATGACTATTGGTCTTGTTAACAATTTCCTAGGACAATTCCGCACACCGATCCATCATTATTCCACACTCGCTATTTGTAATATTTAGTAATATATTCTAACTTTATGATAACAACACCTGTTTTTATATTTTAGCTCTCCGATATCATGCAAAGTTATCCTCTTCATACCCACAACGTATTTTTCTTTCTCGTTTCTAGTTGGAAACAAAACGTTCGGTGTATGTAGAGTCGTATCAGTGGCATATAGGACTTGAGAGAATATTGATCTTACCTGTAGCTCCTTGTCGGTTCGACACTCCATACTTATCAATTCCACCATTGGGAATTGCTACGATGATTCCCTGCACTTGGGGACCATCATGGTCCGTCTCTTGCATGACGCCCTGTCGTGCCTCGTCAAAAGCTAGGACTCACGGGGATCGGTGCCTGACCACGTGAGGGAGGACCGCTTCAGCTCCATAGACGAGGAAGAATGTGGTCTCGCATGTTGGCTTGGTTGCAGTGGCGCAGATTGACCATAGCACGTACGGGAGCTCGTCATGCCAACCCCTTCCGGAAGCATCGAGCTTCTTTTTGAAGGTCCTAGTCTTGAGGCCTCTCAGGACCTCCGCATTAGCACGCTCGGCATGGCCATTGCTTCTGCGGTGTGCTACAAAAGCGTAGCAAATATGCGTTCCAAGGTTAGCACAATATATCTTGAAAAGGTTGCTAGTGAACTATGAGCCGTTTTCGGTGATGATGCGGTTAGGGACCCCGAACCGGTTTACGAGGCCCTTGATAAACTTGACTGCGGAGCCAGCTGGGATGGTTCGGACAGCTTCCACCTTAGCCCATTTGGTAAATTTGTCGACGGCGACGTAGAGGTATCGGTAGCCCCCGGGCGCTCGAGGCAAAGGGCCCAGGATGTCCAGCCCCCAGACCGCGAACGGCCAAGAGAGTGGGATGGTTTGGAGGCCCTGAGCCGGTAGGTGGATCTGCTTGGCATGGAACTGGCAAGCCTCACAAGACATCACCAGTTCGGCGGCATCGTTGAGTGCCGTGGGCCAGTAAAAACCACTACAGAACGCCTTGCCGACCAAGGTGCGCGATGATGAGTGATGCCCCCAGTCCCCGGCGTGGATGGCAGCTAGCAGCTTGCCTCCCTGCTTCTTGGAGATGCATCGCAAAGAAACATCATTTGGTCGTTTTCGGTAAAGCTCACCGTCTTGGATGTAGTATGTCATAGCCTATCGGGCCACACGTTCGGCGTCCTCCACCTTTTCTGGCAGCACTCCTCGCACCAGGTATGACTTGAGTTCCTCGGTCTAGCATCCGTCCTGAGTCTCGAGCGCCAGGAGCTAGCGGGCTCCTGAGGCCGGGCCGCAGGCAGGGGCTCCCGAGGTCCATGGCTGGGGAGTTCCTCCTGAGGCTTCGCCAGCCCTTCTTGCGGGGTTGACGCCGAGGGCCTGAGGAGCCTCTCCTTAAGACACCCGGCTCTTGGGGCAGGCGTCTGGATGCTCTCTTGGCAATGTCGTCGGCCTCCTTATTAGTGCCGCAGGGCACATGCTCCAGCTCCAGTCCCAAGAACTGCTTCTCCATTTTGCGTACCTCCATGAGGTATGCCTCCATATGCTCGTCCTTCGGCTCGTACACCTTGTTGGAGAAGTTGCCGAGGAGCTGGGAGTCGCCCCTGATGATGAGGCTTTTCGCCCCCAGGGCCATCGCCGCCTTGAGACCGGCGATGAGGCCCTCGTACTCCACGATGTTGTTGGAGACCTTATCGCCTGGCTGAAAGCAGATCTGCACGGCGTAGTAGAGCTTGTCTTGAGTGGGCAAGATGAGCACAGCCCCAGCCCCCGCGCCCTGGCGAACGAACGTGCCGTCGAAGTACATGACCCAGCCATCCGGCGCTTCGCTCTCCGGCGGGAGGGACTAGTTCTGACTTGCTTCGGGTCCTGGGGCATCGGTCCATTCTACCACAAACTCATCAACTGCGGCCCCCTTGATGTCTCTGGTGGTGCTGAACTCTAGCTAGAGTGCCTGCAGCTCTATATTCCATTTCGTGACCCTTCCGACCGCGTTTGGGCTCCGGAGTACCCTTTCCAGAGGGTAAGCTGAGACGACCTTGATGGGGTGGCCTTGGAAGTAGTGGCACATCTTACGTGAAGAGACGGGGAGCGCAAGTAGGAGCTTCTGCGGCATGTGGTAGCGTGCTCGGGCATCATGGAGCACCGTGTTGACGAAATATACCGGGTGCTCGAGGGGGGTGAAGTCCTGACTCCTCTGTGGCTGTGTAGTCTGACTGGGTAAAGGTGCTCCAGGGGCTTGGTCGCCAGTTGGGGAAGCTACGGCCTCAGGAGAGTCGTCTTGCAGGACGTGGTCGTCCTCCGGCCCTGCGGGGGCCTTTGGAATGCCGCCTTGGGTTACGAGGTCTTGTCTTGGCGCTCCTCTCAGATAGCCACCAACGCTGCACTGGATGAAAGTGGTGTTGTGGCCAAGTAAAGCACCACTTGTTCTTGAGGTTTGAGTGCCACCATTACCGGTGGACTGGTGAGGTATCTCTTGAGGTCTTCGAATGCCGCATCAGCCTCAGGGGTCCATTCGAATGGGCATTTCCTTTTCATCCGCTTGAAGAAAGGGAGGGCTCTCTCGCCAAGCTTGGAGATGAAATGCCCAAGCGACGTTGCACAGCCGGCCAACTTTTTCATGTCCTTGAGGTTCTTGGGCGGACTCATCTTTTCTATGGCCTTGGCCTTCTCAGGGTTTGCCTCGATCCCTCGGTGCGACACCAGGAAGCCCAAAAGCTTGCATGACGGGACGCCAACCAAGCACTTTTTCGGGTTGAGCCGCAGGTCTACCTTGCGCAGGTTGGCGAAGTTTCTACCAAATCTGTGATAAGGGTTGCGGCCTCCTAAAATATTACCACGATGTCATCTACGTATGCCTTAGTGTTCCTCCCGAGCTGTTTTCCTAGTGCGAGTGCATTAACCGCTCAAAGGTTGGTCCAGCGTTCCGCAACCCAAACGTCATGCAAGTGTAGTAGTATACTCCACACAGGGTGAGGAAGGCAGTCTTCTCGACGTCTTGTCGTGCCATCTTGATCTAGTGGTAACTTGAGAAGGCATCCAGGAAGCACAATAGGTCGCACTCGGCGGTGGAGTCGATGATCTGGTCGATGTGGGGCTGAGGAAACGGGTCTTGCGGGCAAGCTTTGTTGAGGTTGGTGAAGTCGACACACATGCGCTCCTTTCCCACTTTCTTGGGCATGATGACGGGGTTTGCCAGCCACTCCGGTTACCGGACCTCGCGAATGACACCTGCCGCTTCCAGCTTACGAGTCTCCTGCATGATGAAGGACTGCTTCTCCATAGATTGGCGCCTGGCCTTCTGCTTTACGGGGCGCATATTGGGGCATACGTTCAGGTGATGCTTGATCAGCACCCTCGGGACTCCCACCATGTCCTTGGGTTCCCATGCAAACACATCCTTGTTCGCGCGCAGGAATCCAACCAGTGCCTCTTCTTGAGCTGGGGGAAGACCAACACCTATGGTGAAGGCGACACCTGACGGCTCGTCTTCATCCACGGGCACCTGCTTCGTCTCGGCTTGGTATTGAGAGAAAAGTTGCTTCTTCTTGGCCGGTGGAGCCCCCTCGGTTCCAAGGACGGCTTCACTGGACGGATGCGCCGCCGCCGTGGTCCGGAAGACGCGCTTGAGGGCCTCCAGAGCCTCCTTGGTGTCCCCCACCACGGTGAGGACACCGTTGCTCCCTGGCATCTTCATGAGGTTATAGGCCGGATGGGTCGCGGCCATGAACTGAGCCAGCTCGAGGTACCCGAGGATGGCGTTGTACGGGAGGCTGATACGGGTGATGTCAAAGTCGATCAGCTCGGTGCGGTAGTTGTTTCGGGTGCCAAAGGTGACCGGGAGGCGGATCTGCCCCAGAGGGCTGGTGGAACCGCTGCTGACTCCGGAGAAGGGTTTGGTGGGGCGCAGCCGCTCGAGCGGCACATGAAGCAAGCTGAAAGCCTCCACTGAGAGAACGTTGAGGCCAGCCCCACTGTCGATGAGGGTCTTGGTGACTGCCTCGTTGTAGATGGTGGGGGTGCAGACCATCGGAAGAGCACCTGAGCCTGCAGTGGAAGCAGGGTGGTCCCCTGAGTCGAAGGTGAGGTCGGTCTTGGGTGCCGCCCATCCAGGATGAGCCCCCTGGCGTATGGAGGCAACGCCCACTGGCAAAAGATCTGCTTGATTTGGCGGCCGGAGGGTGGCGCTTGGGAGCTGCCGAGGAGGGACGCGCGGACGTGGGGCGCCGGCGCCCTGAAGCGTGCGACGAAGAGGTTGCGCAGCTCCTCCCAGGACGCCACGGATGATTCTGGCAAGCTGAAAAAACCAGGAGCGCGGCATGCCGGTGAGCGCCATGGGGAGCCAGCTGGCCAGGACCTTGCTGTCGGCGCCGGCCGCCGAGATGGCCTCTTCGTAAGCCTGGACGAAGATGGCCGGGTCCGCTGCCCCGTTGTAACGGGGCGGCAGATCTGGCCTAAACCTAGGTGGCCACGGCACCCGCCGTAAGGCGGGGGTGAAGGCTCGATGGCCCGAAGCGCCACCGCGCACGGCCGCCAAGCCGGTCGTAGGAGGGATGCCTGCCATCCGAACTTGGCGGATGGAGAGCGGGACGGATGGGGAAGAAATTTCGGGACACCCCTACCTGGCGCGCCAAATGTCGGATCTTGGGTTCTGGCAAAACCCTTGAGGTTCGAACTCTAGGGTGCACACGAAGATCTCTCCTTCCGCCCTAGCTCATCTACTCGCCGATTAGCTCGTCGGATCCGAAGGACAAGGGACACAAGGTTTATACTGGTTCGTGCCATCGTTGTGGTGTAATACCCTAATCCAGTGTGTGTGGTGGATTGCCTTGTAGGCTGACGAAGAACTACTACATGGATGAACTTCCTTCTGAGGAAAGGGGTTCTTGTGCTCGAGTCCTCTTCCCAAATATTGAGCGGGAAGGGATCCCACAACGGCCAAATTTGAAGGGGGACAGCTAGTACAAGCTATCCTGACAAAAGGTGGTCTTTGCCTGCCAAAGGCTCTGGTGGTGACGCCGATGTGGCCTCCGTGATGACCTCCGTTCTGCTGTCATGCGGGTCTAGGTCTTGTTGCACCGATATGGAAACCTTTGCATGATGCCTCGGGACTCCTCGCTTCTTTAGCACCAAAGAGGAAACTGGCACTCTATGCCCAATGGGCTCGCCTGGCCTTGGTCGTCACTGCCCACGTCATGGGGACCTCGTGAGGTACCCCTTGCCTTGATATCTCCAATCCTCATGAGCCGTCCTAGTGCGGCCGCCCCAGGTGGTGTCTTGCGTTGTCCGCCGCGCGAGGCTCGGCCCCTCGCGAGGGTATTGTGTGGTTGTTGAAGATGCTGGGCCATACCAGGTCGCCTAACTAGCCACTCCCTGGGCCACAGGCAGGCAAGTCTGGGCGCCCCATTCCCAGAACGCTAACAGTTGCTTCTTCGTGGACCCTTCATGGGTGGAGCCCTCCGTGGACTTGCGCAGCCGTTACCCTTCATGGGTTGAAGTCTCCATCAACGTGGATGTACGATAAGACCACCTACCGGAACCACACGAAAAACATCCGTGTCTCCAATTGTGTTTGCACTCTCCAACCCCTCCCTTTACCTTCATATGCAATGCTTTACATTCCCCTACCACAACTCTAGAATTGCATGTGTAGGAAGATTGCTTGACTTCTCCTAAGTTGCTAAATCTGCCAAAACTTAAAATTGAGAAAAGGCTAAGTTTTTATTTGGTCAAGTAGTCTAATCACACCCCCCTGTCTAGACATACTTTCGATCCACTACAACATCATAGAACGCACCATATCTAATAGAGTACGGATACGACGTTTGGACACACCATTATGCTATGGTGTTCCAGGTGGCGTGAGATGTGAAACTATTCCACATTGTTTCAAATGAAGACCAAACTTGTAACTCAAACATTCACCTCTGCGATTAGATCATAGAAACTTTATTTTCTTGTTATGATGATTCTCTACTTCACTTAGAAATTCTTTCAAATTTTCAAATGTTTCAGACTTATGTTTCATCAAGTAGATATACCCATATCTACTCAAATCATCTATGAAGGTGAGAAAATAATGATACCCACCGCATGCTTCAACACACATCGAACCACATACATCAGTATGTATTATTTCCAATAAGTCATTAGCTCGCTCCATTGTTCCGGAGAACGAAGTTTTAGTCATCTTGCCCATGAGGCATGGTTCGCACGTATCAAATGTTTCATAATCAAGTGATTCCAAAAGTCCATCAGCATGGAGTTTCTTCATGCGCTTTACACCAATATGACCTAAACGGCAGTGCCACAAGTATGTTGCACTATCATTATCAACCCTGCATCTTTTGGCATCAATATTATGAATATGTGTATCACTACAATCAAGATTCAACAAGAATAGACCATTCCTCAAGGGTGCATGACAATAAAACATATTACTCATATAAATAGAACAACCATTATTCTCGGACATAAATGAATAACCGTCTCGCATTAAACAAGATCCGGATAGGCAACAAATAACAAATATTTAGCTCTAAAACTAATCCCGAATGTAGATTGAGAGGCAGCGTGCCGACGGCGATCACATCAACCTTGGAACCATTCCCGACGGACATCGTCACCTCGTCCTTAGCCAGTCTTCGTTTAATCCGCAGCTCCTGTTTTCAGTTGCAAATATGAGCAACCGAACCAAGATAAAAATACCCAGGCGCTGCTACGAGCACTAGAAGGAACACATCAATAACATGTAGATCAAATATAGCTTTGTTAACTTTGCCATCCTTCTTATCTGACAAATACTTGGGGTAGTTCCGCTTCCAGTGACCATTTCCTTTGCAGTAGAAGCACTCAGTTTCAAACATAGGACCAACTTTGGGTTTCTTCATGGGGTAGCAACCTGTTTGCCATTCTTCTTGAAGTTTCCCTTCTTTAAGTTGCCCTTTTTTTGAAACTAGTGGTCTTATTAACCATCAACACTTGATGCTATTTCTTGATTTCTACCTCCGCCGATTTCAGCATCGCGAAGAGCTCAGAAATAGATTTCTCCATCCCTTTCATATTATGGTTCATCACAAAGCCTTTTTAGCTTGGTGGTAGTGATTGGAGTACTCTGTCAACAACACTCTCAGGTGGAAGATTAATTCGCAGCTCAGTCAAGTGTTTATGATACCCACGCATTTTGAGTATGTCTTTACTGATATAACTATTCTCCTCCATCTTGCAGCTATAGAACTTGTGGGAGACTTCATATCTCTCAAACCTGGCATTAGCTTGAAATATCAATTTCAGCTCCTAGAACATATCATATCCTCCATGACGTTCAAAATGTCTTTGAAGTCATGTTTCTAAGCCATAAAGCATGGCACACTAAAGTGAAGAGTAGTCATCTCCTCGCGCTTGCTAGATGTTCATAGCATCCAGGTTAGCGGGAGTCGGTGGGTCACCCAGCGGTGCATCAAGGACATAATTCTGTTGTGCAGCAATGAGGATAATCCTCAAGTTACGGACCCAGTCTGTGTAGTTTCTACCATCATCTTTCAACTTAGCTTTCTCTAGGAACACATTAAATTCAAGGGAACGGTAGGACGCTACTTCTCGAGCTTGCGTTGTATTCCCTCGAAGAGGAAAGGGTGATGCAGCATAGTAGAGTAAGTATTTCCCTCAGTTTTTGAGAACCAAGGTATCAATCCAGTAGGAGACCACGCGCGAGTCCCTCGCACCTGCACAAACAAATAAGAACTTCACAGTCAACATGATAAGGGGTTGTCAATCCCTTTACGGTCACTTACGAAAGTGAGGTCTGATAGATAGGATAGTATAATATTTTTGGTATTTTTGGATATAAGAACAAAAAGTAAATAAAGCAAAGTAAAGTAGATGGAAGATTAATATGTTGAGAATAGACCCGGGGCCATAGGTTTTCCTAGTGGCTTCTCTCATGATAGCAGAATTCTATGGTGGGTGAACAAATTACTGTCAAGCAATTGATAGAAAAGCGCATAGTTATGAGATTACCTAGGCATGATCATTATATATAGGCATCACGTCCATGACAAGTAGACCGAAACAATTCTTCTTCTACTACTATTACTCCACACATCGACCGCTATCCAGCATGCATCTAGAGTATTAAGTTCATAAGAACAGAGTAATGCTTTAAGCAAGATTACATGATGTAGAGGGATAAACTAAAGCAATATGATATAAACCCCATCTTTTTATCCTCGATGGCAACAATACAACACATGCCTTGCTGCCCCTGTTGTCACTTGGAAAGGACACCGCAAGATTGAACCCGAAGCCAAGCACTTCTCCCATTGCAAGAACTATACATCTAGTAGGCCAAACTAAACCGATAATTCAAAGAGACTTGCAAGGATATTACAATCATACATCAAAGATTTCAAAAAAGAATCAAATATATCTCGTAGATAATCTTGATCATAAACCCACAATTAATCGGATCTCGACAAACAGACCGCAAAAATATTACATCGAATAGATCTCCTCGAAGATCGAGTAGAACTTTGTATTGAGATCCTAAAAGAGAGAAGAAGTCATCTAGCTAATAACTATGGACCCGGAAGTCTATGGTAATATACTCACAACTCATGGGTGAGGCTATGGTGTTGATGTAGAAGCACTCCGTGGTAGATCCCAACTTCGGTGGAGCTCTGGAACAGGCCCCAAGATGGGATCTCGCGGGAACAGAAGGTTGCGGCGGTGGAATTAGGGTTTTCTCTCTTGCCTCGATGTTTTCAGGGTACATGGATATATATAGGAGGAAGGTGGGCATTGGGGGAGCCAGAGGGGGCCCACAAGTGTGGAGGGCGTGCCCAGGGGGAGGGGGCGCACCCTGGACCCTCATGGCCGCCTCCTTCGTTCCCTCGCTTGTACTCCAAGTCTTCTAGGTAGATATGGTTCCAAAAATAACTCTCCCGAACATTTCATTCCGTTTGAACTCCGTTTGGACTCCGTTTGATATTGCTTTTCTGCGAAACCCTGAAATAGTAAAAAAAAACAGCAATCTGCACTAGGCCTTGGGTTAGTAGGTTAGTCCCAAAAAAATATAAAAGTGTTTAATAAATTCCATTAAACATCCAAAACAGAATATATAATAGCATGGAACAATCAAAAATTATAGATACGTTGGAGACGTATCAAGCATCCCCAAGCTTAATTCATGCTCGTCCTCGAGTAGGTAAATGAAAAAAACAGAATTTTTGATGTGGAATGCTAACTAACATAATTCTCAATGTAATTGTCTCTATTGTGGCATGAATGTTCGGATCCGAAATATTCAAGGTAAAAGTTTATATTGACATAAGAATAATAATACTTCAAGCATACTAACAAAGAAATCATGTCTTCTCAAAATAACATGGCCAAAGAAAGTTCATCCCTACAAAATCATATAGTTAGGCTATGCTCCATCTTCGTCACACAAAATACCCCAATCATGCACAACCCCGTTTTCATCCAAGCACTTGTTTCATACTTTAATTTTTTCAAACTATTTCAACTTTCACGCAATATATGAGCGTGAGGCATGGACATAACACTATGTGGAATAGAGTGGTGGTTGTGGAGAAGACAAAAAGGAGGAAGATGGTCTCACATCAACTAGGCGTATCAATGGGCTAGGGAGATGCCCTCAATAGATATCAATGTGAGTGAGTAGGGATTGCCATGCAACGGATGCACTAGAGCTATAAGTATATGAAAGCTCAAAAAAAGAAACTAAGTGGGTGTGCATCCAACTTGCTTGCTCACGAAGACCTAGGGCATTTGAGGAAGCCCATCTTTGGAATATAGAAGCCAAGTTCTATAATGAAAATTCCCACTAGTATATGAAAGTGACTAAACATGAGACTCTCTATCATCAAGATCATTGTGCTACTTTGAAGCACAAGTGTGGAAAAAGATAGTAGCATTGTCCCTTTTGTTTTCGTTTCTTTTTTTCTTTTTTTTGGGCCTTTCTTTTTTTTTCCTTGGCCTTTCCTTTTTTTCTTTTCCTTTTTTTCCTTTTTTTCTTCGGGACAATGCTCTAATAATTATGATCATCACACTTATATTGATTTACAACTCGATATTACAACTCGATACTAAAAGAAATTATGACTCTATATGAATGCCTCCGGCACTGTACCGGGATGTGCAATGAATCAAGAGTGAGATGTATGAGAAATTATGCATGGTGGCCTAGCCACAAATACGATGTCAACTACATGATCATGCATGGCAACATGACAATGATCAAGTGTGTCATAACAAACATAACAGTGAAAAGTTGCATGGTAATATATCTCGGAATGGCTATGGAAATTCCATGATAGGTAGGTACGGTGGCTGTTTTGAGGAAGGTATAAGGTGGGTGTATGGTACCGGCAAAAGTTGAGCGGTACGAGAGAGGCTAGCAATGGTGGAAGGGTGAGTGTGTGTATACTCCATGGACTCAAAATTATTCATAAAGAACTCACATACTTATTGCAAAAATCTACAAGTCATCAAAACAAAGTACTACACGCATGCTCCTAGGGGGGAGGTTGGTAGGAGTTAACCATCGCGCGCCCATCGCGCGCCCCCGACCTCCACACAAAGGATGACACTCAATGAAATACCTCATGCTTCAAATTTGTCACACAACAGTTACCATACATGCATGCTACGGGACTTGCAAACCTCAACACAAGTATTTCTCAAATTCACAACTACTCTACTAGCATGACTCTAATATCACCATCCTCATATCTCAAAACAATCATCAAGTATCAAACTTCTCATAGTATTGAATGCACTTTATATGAAAGTTTTTACTATACTCATCGTGGATGTCTATCATATTAGGACTAGTTTGATAACCAAAGCACATTATCATGCTGTTCTAAAATACTCTCAAATAGATTTAAGTGAAGCATGACAGATGAACAATTTCAACAAAATAAAACCACCACCGTGCTCTAAAAGATATAAGTGAAGCACTAGAGCAAAACTATCTAGCTCAAAAGATATAAGTGAAGCACATAGAGTATTCTAATAAATTCTAAACCATATTTATCTCTGTGAAAAGGTGTGTCCAGCAAGGATGATTGTGGCAAACTAAAAAGAAAAGACTCAAATCATACACGATGCTCCAAGCAAAACACATATCATGTGGTGAATAAAAATATAGTCTCGAGTATAGTTACCCACAGATGAAGACGGAAGAGGGGATGCCATCCCGGGGCATCCCCAAGCTTAGGCTTTTGGTTGTCCTTGAATTTTACCTTGGGGTGCCTTGGGCATCCCCAGGCTTAGGCTCTTGCCACTCTTTGTTCCATAGTCCATCAAAGCCATACTCAAAACTTGAAACTTCACAATACAAAACTGAGCCAAAAATCTCATGAGCTCCGTTAGTATAAGAAAACAAACCACCACTCAAAGGTAATGTAATAAACTCATTCTTTGTTTATATTGGTGTTAAACATACTGTATTCCAACTTCTCTATGATTCATATTCACCAATACTACTCATAGATTCATCAAAATAAGCAAACAACACACGAAAAACAGAATCTGTCAAAAACAGAACAGTCAGTAGTAATCTGTAACTTTCGAATACTTCTCTAACTCCAAAAAAATTGTAATAAATTGGTAAACGTGAGGAATTTGTCTATTTGTCATCTCCAAAAAGAATCAACTAAATAGCACTCTCCAGTAAATTCTGGTGGCTAATTTCATGAGCTCTAAAGTTTCTGTTATTTACAGCATGATCATATAAACTTCACACAAGTCTTCCCAGAGGTTCTACTTGGCACAAACACTAATTAAAACACAGAACCACATCTAAACATAAGCTAGATGTAATACTTATTCCTAAAGAGAAGCAAAAACAATGAAAATAAAATTGGGTTGCCTCCCAACAAGCGCTATCGTTTAACACCCCTAGCTAGGCACGATACAAGAATCGATCTAGGTATTGCCATCTTTGGTCTTTACCCTTTTGGCAGTGTCAAGTTCGAATCCGGGAGGTTCTTTAAGTTTCCTTCATATTCAGAAATCTTTAAATCTAATGAATCCAACCACTTATTGCAAAGGGTAATCAACATATTCATGCGGTGGAGATTTCCACTAACACTCTTAAGAGGTTCAAGAGACTTTTGTAATATTTTCGTTACTTCACAAATTTTCTCAAAAACTTGTGTCTCTTCCTGGGCTTGATGTAACCCTTTTTGTTCAGGTAGTGTTCCCACTAGTCCCTCTATAATTTCATGCGCAATACTAGGATCAGCTTCGATAAAATTCCCTTTGGCGATGCAATCCAAGAGTTGTCTATGGGACATATTTAGTCCAACATAAAAATTGCGAATCAATATTCTAAAATTCACCTCTAAGGTGCAGTTACGATAAGATACCATCATCCTAAACCAACCATCTTTAAAGTTTTCTCCTTGCTTTTGCTTGAATTGAAGAACTTCAAACTCGGTAGACAAAGGAGCGGATAAGGGACTAGCCATGACGGCAAGGCAAAGCGAATGATAAACACAAGGCAAAAAGAAGGGCAAATAAAATGGCAAGGGTGAAGTAGGCAGAGGAAAACGACAGGCAAATAAATGTAATGCGGATGATAAGGGTTTGTGATAGGTACTGGGTATATGACTTTTGCGTAAGCCTCCCCGACAACGGCGCCAGAAATTCTTCATTCTACTTCTCGAGCTTGCGTTGCATTCCCTCGAAGAGGAAAGGGTGATGCAGCACAATAGCATAAGTATTTCCCTCAGTTTTTGAGAACAAAGGTATCAATCCAGTAGGATACCACGCGCGAGTCCCTCGCACATGCACAAACAAATAAGAACTTCGCAGCCAACACGATAAGGGGTTGTCAACCCGTTTACGGTCACTTACGAAAGTGAGATATGATAGATAGGATAGTATAATATTTTTGGTATTTTTTATTATAAGAACAAAAAGTAAATAAAGCAAAGTAAAGTAGATGGAAGATTAATATGTTGAGAATACACCTGGGGGCCATAGGTTTCACTAGTGGCTTCTCTCATGATAGCAGAATTCTACGGTGGGTGAACAAATAACTGTCGAGCAATTGATAGAAAAGAGTATAGTTATGAGAATATCTAGGCATGATCATTATATATATGCATCACGTCCGTGGCAAGTAGACCAAAACGATTCTGCATCTACTACTTTACTCCACACATCGAACGCTCTCCAGCATGCATCTAGAGTATTACGTTCATAAGAACAGAGTAATGCTTTAAGCAAGATGACATGATGTAGAGGGATAAACTCAAGCAATATGATATAAACCCCATCTTTTTATCCTCGATGGCAACAATACAATACGTGCCTTGTTGCCCCTGGTGTCACTGAGAAAGGACACCGCAAGATTGAACCCAAAGCCAAGCACTTCTCCCATTGCAAGAACTATAGATCTAGTAGGCCAAAACAAACCGATAATTCGAAGAGACTTGCAAGGATATTATAATCATACATAAAATATTTCAGAAAAGAATCAAATATTTCTCGTAGATAATCTTGATCACAAACCCACAATTTATCTGATCTCGACAAACACACCACAAAAAGATAACATCAAATAGATCTCCTCGAAGATCAAGGAGAACTTTGTATTGAGATCCAAAAGGAGAGAAGAAGCTATCTAGCTAATAACTATGGAACCGAAGGTCTGTGGTAAGCTACTCACAACACACAGGTCAGGATATGGTGTTGATGTAGAAGCACTCCGTGGTAGATCCCCCCTCCGGCGGAGCTCCGGAACAGGCCCCAAGATGGGATCTCACGGGAACAGAAGGTTGCGGCGCTGGAATTAGTGTTTTCTCTGATGCCTTGATGTTTTCAGGGTACATGGATATATATATAGGAGGAAGGAGGGCATCGGGGGAGCTGGAGGGGACCCACAAGGGTGGGGGGCGTGCCCAGGGGGAGGGCGCACGCCCTAGCCCATCGTGGCCGCCTCCTTCGTTCCCTCGCATGTACTCCAAGTCTTCTGGGTAGATACGGTTCCAAAAATAACTCTCCCGAAGGTTTCATTCCGTTTGGACTCCGTTTGATATTCCTTTTCTATGAAACCCTGAAATAGGCAAAAAAGCAGCAATCTACATTAGGCCTTGGGTTAGTAGGTTAGTCCCAAAAATAATATAAAAGTGTATAATAAAGCACATTAAACATTCAAAACAGAATATATAATAGCATGGAACAATCAAAAATTATAGATACGTTGGAGACGTATCATAGCAAAGGCTGTTGATCTACAACATAGGTGTGAAAATACTATCAGTACTAAGTTCAAGATAAATTAAGTTCAATTAATCAAATTACTAATAAACTCCCACTTAAAATAACATCCCTTAGGTTATCTAAGTGATACATGATCCAAATCAACTAAACCATGTCCGATCATCGCGTGAGATGGAGTAGTCATCAATTGTGAACATCTCTATGTTGATCATATCTACTATATTACTTATGTTCGACCTTTCGGTCTCCAGAGTTCCCAAACCATGTCAGTACATTCTAGGCTCATCATGTTTAACCCAAGTATTCCGTGTGTGTAAAACTGTCTTACACCCGTTGTATGTGAACGTAAAGTCTATCAAACCCGATCATCACATGGTGTCTCGAAACAACAAACTGTAGCAATGGTGTATAATTGGGGAGAACAATACTATCTTGAAATTTAGTGAAGGGATCATCTTATAATGCTACCGCAGTACTAAGCAAAATAAGATGCATAAAAGATAAACATCACATGCAATAAAAATATGTTACAAGATATGGCCATCATCATCTGGTGCTTTTAATCTCCATCTCCAAAGCATCATCTTGATCTCCATCGTCACCGGCTTGACACCTTGATATCCATCATAGCGTCGTGGTCATCTCGCCAACTATTGCTTCTACGACTATTGCCAACTCATAGTGATAAAGTAAAGCAATTACATGGTGTTTTCATTTCATACAATAAATAGACAACCATAAGGCTCATGACGGTTGTCGATAATTTACAAAACATGATCATCTCATACAATAACGTATAACACATCATGTCTTGACCATGTGACATCACAACATGCCCTGCAAAAACAAGTTAGACGTCCTCTACTTTCTTGTTCCAAATTTTATGTGGCTGCTACAGGCTTCTAGCAAGAATCGTTCTTACCTACGGCAAAAAACCACAACGGTGATTTATCAAGTTTTTTGTTTTAACCTTCAATAAGGATCGGCCGCAGTGAAATTCAATTCAACTAAAGTAGGAGAAACAGACACCCGCCAGCCACCTTTGTGCAAAACAAGTTGCACATGACGGTGGAACCGGTCTCTTGTACGTGGACATGTAATGTTGGTCCAGGCCGCTTCATCTTACAATGCGGCCGAAACAAAATAAGACGTTGGTGATAAGGAGTATGACGATAACCACTCACAACTCTTTGTGTTCTACTCATGCATATCATCTATGCATAGACATGGCTCATGTTGCCACTGTTGGGAAACGTTGCATGGAAAACAAAAAAAGTTATACGCACACGCAATGATCTATCAACGGAGATAGATAGCAACAAGGGGAAGAGTGTGTCTAAGTACCCTCGTAGACTGTAAGTGGAAGCGTTTCGAGACTCATTGTCATGTCCGTGATCATATCCGGGACTCTGGACATCATTCGATCACAAATCATATAACTCATATAATATTATATCTTCATCGAACGTTAAGCGTGTGGACCCTACGGGTTTGAGAACTACGTAGACATGACCGAGACACCTCTCCTGTCAATAACCAATAGCGGAACTTGGATGCCCATATTGGCTCCTACATATTCTATGAAGATCTTTATCGATCGAAGAGTTATGACAACATACACAATTCCCTTTGTCCATCGGTATGCTACTTGCCCGACATTCGATCGTTGGTATCTCTATACCTAGCTCAATCTCGTTACCGGCAAGTCTCTTTACTCGCTCCGTAATACATCATCATGTGACTAACTCATTAGTCATTAGCTTGCAAGGCTTATTCAGATGTGCATTACCGAGAGGGCCCAGAGATACCTCTTCGATACTAAGCGTGACAAATCCTAATCTTGATTCACGCGAACCCAACAAGACACCTTCGGAGATACCTGTAGAGCATCTTTCTAAGCACCCAATTATGTTGTGAAGTTTGATAGCACACGAGGCACTCCTCCGGTATCCAGGAGTTGCATGATCTCATGGTCATAGGAACATGTATTTGACAAAGATGAAAGCAGTAGCAATAAACCGCACAATCAAATGCTAAGCTAATGGATGGGTCTTGTCCATCACATCATTCTCATAATGATGTGGTCATGTTATCAAATGACAACTCATGTCCATGGTTAGGAAACCTTAACCATCTTTGATCAACGAGCTAGTCTAATAGAGGCTTACTAGGGACACTGTATTTGTTTATGTATTCACACATGTATTCAGGTTTCCGGTCAATACAATTCTAGCATGAATAATAAACCTTTATCATGAATAAGGAAATATAAATAATAACATCTTTATTATTGCCTCTAGGGCATATTTCCATCAAAGGCATCTTAACTACAACAGGGTTAGCATCCACCAAAAATAGCAAATGCGAAAACATCTCTACTATATCTTCATTGCGGAGAGTAGCGCAGTAGCAAAGGGACAGATTAAAAAATGGATACAACTATTAATTGCAACATGCTTAACATCATCCTAAGTCATGTTTTGTAAGTTTGTAGCTGCTATTTGACAAATTGAGCTGGGAAGTTCATACTTGAATATCACAGTGTGAAGTACTGAAAATAATAAGGCCCGTTGAACTATAGGGAACCTAGTATAGCCAGGCCCTGCCCCATGTCAGTGGACGAAGAGCAGAGGACGAAGAGCAGAGGTGTTATTCCAGGTCGAAGCATGGATCCGTCCCGTTGACATGTGTACCTACAGGAAACCAATAAATGTTAGAAGTTATACTGCAATTGCACAAATGATGTAAACTAATATAAGACTTGGATCCAACTAACCTCGGCGGCAAACAACATAATCGCTTGTCATGGCCCTACATAAGTACATGGAAAGGCATGTTAAATACAACAGGATTAGCATCCACCAGAAATAGCAAATGGAAATAAAACGAAAACATCTCTAGTGATATCTTCATTGCGGAGAGTAGCAAGGTAGCAAAGGGAAGATTAAAAATGGATACAACTGTTAATTACAACTGGCTTAACAGTATTCTGAGTCATGTATTGTATGTTTGTTGCTGGTATTAGTGAAATTGAGTTGGATAGTTAATACGTGAACATCACACAGTGTGCAGTACGGAATAAACAAGGCATGAACATGCTTAATACATCAACCGTATAAAACATAGCCATTACAAGTGGTATTGGTACGATTGAGCTGGTCAGATCATAGTTGGTAAATCATGGAGGGTAGTCGTTGGGGCACTTCATCTGGGCCAGAGCCTACGCCAAGTTAGCGGTGGTGGAGGCAAGGTGTTCCTCCAGGTCATCACGCACAGCGGCCATCGCGCCATCGACCGCCATCAGCTCCTCGACCACCCCTTGATATGTGGTTGGGCTTGCGCGGCGATGCTCTGGAGGTAGGGCTATAGGGATTTGGAGGCATGAGGATGTTTCTCCGGCATCATTTAAGCAATCAGGCTGGGGCCGTGATAGAGATAGGTGGGTTACGAGAATAATCGACGATGCTCGAGCAGAACATAGATGTGGTTGAAGACGTGGTTGCAGCGGCGGCGTTTTGAGCTGCAGGGAGGGGCATGGGGGAGATACTGCGGAAATTTGATTGGTGTAGATGTGGTGGGAGGAATAAATTCTGAAATCGCGTGCCTAATGAAAATTTTGTTGTGACACTTAAAACTTTGGCAGGGGAAACATACAACACACACGAAGCGCGTAAAATATTCGTGTGCGAGAAAAGAGAAAATTGGCATAACCGGTCTCCAACAAAATGTACATGTGTAGTTAATTTTTTTGGTCTATGGTACGCTTGTTTTATTAGGAAACATCACACAGGTAACTGACTTATGGATCGTTAACGCAAAAATACGCACATGGGTACGACATACAAAACCGTGTGTTTTGTGATCTAATATTTCTTATATCTATAAGCATCAAAGCGCTCAAATAATGCGCTTACCAACATTGTACGTTAATAATAGATAGTCCCGATTAAAAGTACTACTGGTAATTTTCTATAAAACTTGTTGGAAATATCCATAATCCAATAAAATTGGTATGTAGTACTGATAGATGCTCATAATTAATTATATACACTTACGACTGACACACGCACTAACTACTTCTTATATGCGGGCAACAGGGCATGCTGGTGAGATGCCGGCAGCCACTGTGCTTCAATCTCCGCCGAGCTCTCCTCAGCATGGTGTGTGGCCTCTTCTTTCTTGCGGTGGTGGGACTCTTATTTCTTGACTAGTTTCTTCCTTTTCCTCTCCTTCTATGCGGCTTTGGCCGTCTCTAGATCCACCACCCATTTTGCCATGGCAGTATCAAAATCCGCCCATGTACTTGTGTGGCCACGGGCGGCGATGAACTCAGCGCGGTGGGATGCCATTGATTCCTTACCATGTGTGTGGTCGGGGCAGCGAGGAACTCGGCGCTATGGGATTCCATCGCTTCCTTACAAGTTACTGCGCGGCATAGTGCCATGAACAATGCCTAGAGAGAGATCTAGGGTGGAGTGGCCGGACATTCATACAGTGCGGTGGTTTTAAAGATCTCAAGGACAAATGATGAAGGAAATTTGGCTTCCCATACAATCTTGGTCATTCATTATCGCACAAGGTTCAACTCCGTCGCCTCCGCAAACAGTGTGCATTGACCCTATTCTGTGTTGCGTTATGATTGGCAGAACCCCAGCCACGCGGATCGTGCATGTGCACCGTAGGATGCGCCGCGATTGAACGACAATCCATGTCCCTCTCATCACACCCGTGAAGTTGTAGCTGGAGTTGATTTATCTGTGCTAAATGTTAAGAAAGTGCACATAATCCCCTAAATATGGTAAATGTTACTGGAAAAGTGCCAAATTTGAACATGGTGATTTGCAGGGTGTATGTTCATCTTAGAAAAAAAACTCAAGAACAAAAAAATGAAGGAATTTGAATTCCCCTTCATTCCTAGTGATTTCCCTCTCGAAACCATGGAACTTCCTCGGTGATGGTTCGATTTATGAAGGGCATGATGACTACATAAGCCAAACATTCTCCAATTTTTACCAGGGCACGGTGAAGACATACCATGGCACCATGATAGGCGTCACATTTTTCAAGCATGTATTTCATTTTTCTATAGTTGAAAAGCTAATAAATGACATGTTTGTGGTTGACTATTGCCACACATTTCCTTCAAATCTCTGCCCATTCCTTGTAAGGCTTGAGAATTTACTAAATAGCACGAGCATTGTTTTCCAGACCGTTCTTGTGCACCTTTTCATGCACCGATTGTTTGAAATTGAATTATGTGCATTAATGCCTACAAAATGCACATAATCCCCTAAATATGGTAAATGAGCCCGGAAAAGTATAAAATTTGAACGTGGTGATTTGCAGGTTATATGTTCATCGTAGAAAAAACTCACGGACAAACAATGAAGGAATTTGGATTTCCCTTCAATCTTGGCGATTTCCCACTCGAAACCATGGAACTTCCTCGGTGATTGTTCAATTCATGAAGGGAGCGCATGAAAACATCAACCAAACCTTCTCAAATTTTTACCAGGGCATGGTGAGGGCATACCATGGCACCATGTGTGCCGTCATGTTTTTCAAGCAAGTATTTCATTTTTCTATAGTTGAAAAAACAATCAAATGACGAGTTTGTTATTGACTATTGTCACATATTTCCTCGAAATGTCTGCCCATACCTTGTAAAAGGCATGATAATTTACTAAAATAGCACGAGCATGGTTTTCCAGGACATTCTTGTGCACCTTTTAATGCACTGGTTGTTTGAATTTGAATTATGTGCATTAATGAATACAAAATGCACATAATCACCTAAATATGGTAAATGAGCCCGGAAAAGTGCCAAAATTGAACACAGTGATTTGCAGGGTGTATGTTCATCATAGAGAAAAAAATCTTGGACAAAGGACGAATGAAATTTGGATTCGCATTCAATCTGGGTGATTTCCCCCGCGAAACCATGAAACTTCCTTGGTGATGGTTCAATTTATGAAGAGCGTGCAGGACGACATAAGCCAAACCTTCTCAATTTTTTACCAGGGCACGGTAAGGGCATACCATGGCACCATGCCAGGCATCATGTTTTTCATGTATCTATTTCATTTTTATATAGTTGAAAAAACAATAAACTACGAGTTTGTGGTTGACTATTGCCACAATTTCCTTGAAATCTATGCGCATACCTTGTAAAAGGCATGATAATTTATTAGATAGCACGAGCATGGTTTTCTAGGCCATTCTTGTGCACCTTTCATGCACCGATTGTTTGAATTTGAATTATGTGCATTAATGCCTAGAAAAGGCACATACTCACCTAAATATGGTAAATAAGCCCAAAAAATACCAAATTTGAACACGGTGATTTGCAGGGTGTATGGTCATCGTAGAAAAAAACTCATGGACAAAGGACGAAGGGAATTTGGATTCCACCTTAATCTTGGTGATTTCCCCCTCGAAACCACGAAACTTCCTGAGTGATGGTTCGATTTATGAAGGGTGTGCATGATAACATAAGCCAAACCTTGTCAATTTTTCACCAGGTTAGGGTGAGGCCATAGCATGGCACCATGCCAGGCGTCATTTTTTTCTAAGCCTGTATTATATTTTTCTATAGTTAAAAATCAATAAAGGACGAGTTTGTGGTTGACTATTGCCACACATTTCCTGCAAATTTCTGCCCATACCTTGTAAAAGGCATGAGAATTTACTGAATAGCACGAGCAAGGTTTTCAGACCATTCTTGTCCACCTTTTGATGCACCGATTGTTTGAATTTGAACTATGTGCATTAATTCCTGGAAAAGGCACATAATCACCTAAATATGGTAAATGAGCCCAGAAAAATGCCAAATTTACACATGGTGATTTTTAAGGTGTATGTTCACTGCATAAAAAACTCATGGACAAAGGACAAAGGGAATTTCGATTCCCCATCAATCTTGGTGATTTCCCTCTCGAAACCATGAAAGTACCTCGATGATGGTTCGATTTATGAAGGCTGTGCATAACGACATAAGCCAAACCTTCTCAAATTTTTACCAAGGCACGGCAAGGTCATACCATGGCACCATGCCAAGCTTCATGTTTTTCCAGCATTATTTCATTTGTCTATAGTTGGAAAAACAGTAAACGACGCGTTTGTGGTTGACTATTGCCACACATTTCATTGAAATATCTGCCCATTGCTTGTAAAAGGCATGAGAATTCTTTAAACAACACGAGCATGGTTTGCTAGACCATTATTGTGCACCTTCTCATGCACCGGTTGTTTGAATTTGAATTATGTGCATAAATGCCGAGAAAAAGCACATAATCACATAAATATGGTAAATGAGCCCGAAAGAATGCCAAATTTGGAAACGTTTAATTGGAGGGGGTATGTTGATCGTAGAAAAAACCAAATCACAAACTAGGAAGGAAATTTGGATTCCCTTCGATCTTGTTGATTTACAATCGCGCACGATTCATCTATGTCGCCTCTCTGAACCCCAATCAACCTGCGTAAATCGTCGTTGATTCATTTTTCTTCTAGTTGATTCGAGGGTTTTCATTCAAGTGCCTACAGTGCAAGCACAAATTGGGCAAGTGTGGCCCCGGCCAGTCAGAAACAAAGTTCTATCACACCATTACAGATGACTTCAGGGAGCCTTCTCTATGTTCAATCTCACCCTACCAGGATCGGCATGACGTAAATTTATAAATATATATCGTCTATATCTACATTTGCATAAAAGGTACGGTGCCACATGCAACCTAGACGTCAAAGCCAATTTTTACCCTATATTAGGCAAATTAATGATGTATTGTTCATTCAGTTACTCTCATATCAAATCATTGTTACATTATCTATTTTTAATTACATATTTTTGCACTTTGCTTCCAGTTATATATTGTTATGTTCTATCAATTACTCCCATATTCGCATCTATCTCGCTTATTTCAGTATGTCAAATTTACTATCTTAATTTTCATTTCAAGCAGTACATCTCTTGCTTTGCAAGAACACGAGTAGAAGAAAATGTTGGGATTTACTTTGTTGATGTCTCCATGGATGTCATATTGACAAAGCAGCATGGATTTACAATGAAAGGTAGCATAAAACTTGATAAAGATGGTCACTCCTATTTCGATGGGGACCTTTGGAGAAAAAATTCTAAATTTTATGAACTGAAAGCTGGCAATAAAATTCTAGTGGGTGCACCACAACCTGGTGTAATTAACATGGATGTTTACTATCGGTGTTCTAGGAACCAGGGTACCCAGACTTGGCTGCCTACGACCCATGACGTGGCTCCTTCACCGACCTGGTATGTCCCATCTTCTGCATCGACACTCAGGACCCTCGCGAGGGGCCAAGCCTCCCGCGACGGACGACATGAAGACCCTCGGAAGGAGCAGGCTGGCTCCCGAGGGGAGGAGATCTCAATTCAAGCCCCCACCTCGTGAGGTTCGGATGACGCAAGCGCCATGTAGGCCCCAGCGGGTGCAGGACGACAGGTTTCCTCTTTGGTGCTAAAGAGGCAAGCACAGGCGTTGAATCCCGAGGAATAAACCAAAGGTTATCATTTACATGCAACAAGACCAGGATCATGAGGATGGCAGGACGGAGGTCATCACCGAGCCCACCGTGGCGTCAGGATTAGAAGCTGTGCAGGCGAAGACCATCTTTAGTCAGGATAAGATGTACTAGTTGTCTCCCTTCAAATTTGGCCATTGTGGGATCCCTTCCCGCCTACATTTTGGGGGAAGAGGACCAAGGCCACTATAAATATATCATAACCACCACACATGAGAGGGACGATTCAGAGGGATCATTGGGACGGATCATTGAGACCTCCATCACCACCACAAGCAAGAACACACCTCGTGAGGTTGGTCAGCCACCATACTAGTTCTTCCTCAGTCCACCTCAAGGCAATCCACCACATTGTAGGAGTATGGCCACTAACCGATAGGTGGCCTGAACCTGGGTAAACTGCCATGTGTCATTTCCTTTCCTGTTCCTCGAGCTAGATCATGGAGACGGCGAGTAGGCCGATAGGGGAAGTTTAGTTCTTCGCACACACCTCTGTCTTCGAACTTACAAGGGTTTTGCAGAGCCCTGAATCCGACATTTGGCGCGCCAGGTAGGGGTGCGTCGGAATCTCTCTTCTTTTGACCGGTTCGCCATCGCCTCACCGTCTCCATGGCGGATGCTCGTCGAGTTCGTGCTAAGCGCTGGGCTTCCCTCGCCCCCCACGTGGGTCAGACTGCGCCTCCAGGCAACGGACTCCCCCGTTGTTCTCCATTGCCAGCGGCAGATGCTACCACCGGCCCCGCTGCCCGAGAGCAGCAAGATTCATCCCTTCGGCTCTCCGCACGATGCGGCGGCCGCACTGTAACCCCTTCGCTGGCTCCGACGGCTGCTTCGTCCTCCCACGCCCGTCGTGGGCCGGCGAACTCGTAGGCCGCGCTCCTCATGGCGCGTGAGCGCATTGCCGAGCTCGTCAGCGCCGCGGGAGAAGTTCTGGCATCGTCCCGCTCGCTGCCTCCTACACCACCTTATGCGGGCGACCTGGCCCATGGTGCGCCTCCTCCTCCTCCTCCTCTCCGGTGTGACGTCATTCCCGATCCAAGGCGTGAGTCTCCCCAGCGCGACCAGCAATGCAGGGCGCCTACGCGTGATGAAAAAAGATGCAGGTGCTGTAGCGGCCCCAAGGCGAGGTGCATGCACTCCCAGCACCGCCTCGTCAAGGTCACGCACCGCCCCCTCGCAGTGGCGCGTGAGCACCCTCATCAGGCTCCACCTCAACGGCAGGCATCTGGAGGCGCGGCAGGCTGTGACGCGTTGTTTGGCTCAGCAAGTTCAAGCCAGACCTACCTTCGCGCTACGACGGAACACCTGAACCCGCTGAGTTCCTGCAACTCTTCGAGCTGAGCATCGAGGCGGCTAGTGGTGACAAGAAGGTTATGGCAAATTGGTTCCCCATGGCCCTCAAGGATGGTGCACGCTCGTGGCTCCTAAAACACCCAGCGTTGTTGATTTCTTCCTAGGAGGAGATGCGCGAGCGGTTGATCTCCAACTTCGAAGGGACTAATGACTACGCCCCTGCGATTGGCGACATGCAGTGCATCTAGCAGCAGCCGGGGGAAACACAAGGCTGCAAGGCCCTCGCCCCCGAGCTGTGCAACGTCAACTGGCCC
The DNA here is from genome assembly GCA_902687465.1 of Secale cereale. Lineage (NCBI taxonomy): Eukaryota > Viridiplantae > Streptophyta > Magnoliopsida > Poales > Poaceae > Secale > Secale cereale. Next base: position 335,781,387 of record LR738710.1, read on the forward strand.
GGGAAATTCAAGCCCGACCTACCTCCACGTTAGGACGGCACCCCTGACCCTGCTGAGTCCCTGCAGCTCTACGAGCCGAGCATAGAGGCATCCGGCGGCGACAGGAAGATCATGGCGAACTTGTTCCCCATGTCTCTCAACGATGTCGCGCGCTCGTGGCTCTTGAACCTGGCCGCGGGATTGATCTCCTCCTGGGGTGAGATGCACAAGCAGTTCATCGCCAATTCCCAAGGCACCCACAACCGCTCTCCGGCCGTTGGTGACTTGCGGCGCAACAAGCAACAACCAGGAGAAACTTTGCAGAAGTTCATCCAGCACTTCAACAACATCTTCAAGATCCCCAAGGTCACGGATGAGGCCATCGTCTCACCATTCTCCGATGGCGTTTGCGATGTCAAGACGAAGGAAGAGCTCGCCATCCATGAAGATCTGTGCATGACGCTGGAGCTGTTCAACCTCGCGACCAAGTGCGCCAGGGCTGAGGAGGGGCGCCTCTCCCTCGTCGAGCTCCCCACTGTTGACCTTGAAGACGAGAAGGCTAAGGACAAGGATGTGAAGCGCAAAGGGGTGGCCATGCTCACGGCCGAAACAGAGATGAAGCATGGCCGCGACCACTCGGAGTCATCCAAGAGCAGCCGTCCGTTCTGCGCCTTCCACAACATTCACAGCCACAACACCAATGACTGTCAAGAGCTCAGGGCCATCCGCGAAGGGTGCATCGGCCAACGCCCCGAGCGTAGCAACCGGGGCTACGGCCATGGAGGAAGCCAGACCGGGGTGCGCTGGGACGACCGCGGCCCTCATCAGGAGTGGCGTGATCAGCCTCGTGAGGACCGCTGGCGCGATCAGCCTCGCGAGTGTGCTTGGAGGGACCAGCCTTGTGAGGGTGCCTAGAGAGACCGGCCTTGCGAGGACCTTCCTCAGGACAAGGCCGGCCTCCCTCCACTGCCACCACCATGGAGGAACGATGACCAGGATGAGTGGGTTGGGGGCTTCCAGGAGCCTCGTGCCATCGCTTGCACCTTGGGCGGTGCGTAGGCCCCAGCCTCTCAGCACCTCTTCAAGAAGTTCACCCGAGAGGTGAACACAGCTCTCCCCAAGCTCGAAGCCACGCGCCCACTCAGGTGGTCCAAGTGCGCCACCACCTTCATGCGGTGGAGATTTCCACTAACACTCTTAAGAGGTTCAAGAGACTTTTGTAATATTTTCGTTACTTCACAAATTTTCTCAAAAACTTGTGTCTCTTCCTGGGCTTGATGTAACCCTTTTTGTTCAGGTAGTGTTCCCACTAGTCCCTCTATAATTTCATGCGCAATACTAGGATCAGCTTCGATAAAATTCCCTTTGGCGATGCAATCCAAGAGTTGTCTATGGGACATATTTAGTCCAACCTAAAAATTGCGAATCAAGATTCTAAAATTCACCTCTAAGGTGCAGTTACGATAAGATACCATCATCCTAAACCAACCATCTTTAAAGTTTTCTCCTTGCTTTTGCTTGAAGTGAAGAACTTCAAACTCGGTAGACAAAGGAGCGGATAAGGGACTAGCCATGACGGCAAGGCAAAGCGAATGATAAACACAAGGCAAAAAGAAGGGCAAATAAAATGGCAAGGGTGAAGTAGGCAGAGGAAAACGACATGCAAATAAATGTAATGCGAATGATAAGGGTTTGTGATAGGTACTGGATATATGACTTTTGCGTAAGCCTCCCCGACAACGGCGCCAGAAATTCTTCATTCTACTTCTCGAGCTTGCGTTGTATTCCCTCGAAGAGGAAAGGGTGATGCAGCACAATAGCATAAGTATTTCCCTCAGTTTTTGAGAACAAAGGTATCAATCCAGTAGGATACCACGCACGAGTCCCTCGCACATGCACAAACAAATAAGAACTTCGCAGCAAACGCGATAAGAGGTTGTCAACCCCTTTACGGTCACTTACGAAAGTGAGATATGATAGATAGGATAGTATAATATTTTTGGTATTTTTGATTATAAGAACAAAAAGTAAATAAAGCAAAGTAAAGTAGATGGAAGATTAATATGTTGAGAATACACCTCGGGGCCATAGGTTTCACTAGTGGCTTCTCTCATGATAGCAGAATTCTACGGTGGGTGAACAAATAACTGTCGAGCAATTGATAGAAAAGAGTATAGTTATGAGAATATCTAGGCATGATCATTATATATATGCATCACGTCCGTGGCAAGTAGACCAAAACGATTCTGCATCTACTACTTTACTCCACACATCGACCGCTCTCCAGCATGCATCTAGAGTATTACGTTCATAAGAACAGAGTAATGCTTTAAGCAAGATGACATGATGTAGAGGGATAAACTCAAGCAATATGATATAAACCCCATCTTTTATCCTCGATGGCAACAATACAATACGTGCCTTGTTGCCCCTGGTGTCACTGAGAAAGGACACCGCAAGATTGAACCCAAAGCCAAGCACTTCTCCCATTGCAAGAACTATAGATCTAGTAGGCCAAAACAAACCGATAATTTGAAGAGACTTGCAAGGATATTATAATCATACATAAAATATTTCAGAAAAGAATCAAATATTTCTCGTAGATAATCTTGATCACAAACCCACAATTTATCTGATCTCGACAAACACACCACAAAAAGATAACATCAAATAGATCTCCTCGAAGATCAAGGAGAACTTTGTATTGAGATCCAAAAGGAGAGAAGAAGCTATCTAGCTAATAACTATGGAACCGAAGGTCTGTGGTAAGCTACTCACAACACACAGGTCAGGATATGGTGTTGATGTAGAAGCACTCCGTGGTAGATCCCCCCTCCGGCGGAGCTCCGGAACAGGCCCCAAGATGGGATCTCACGGGAACAGAAGGTTGCGGCGGTGGAATTAGGGTTTTCTCTGATGCCTTGATGTTTTCAGGGTACATGGATATATATATAGGAAGAAGGAGGGCATCGGGGGAGCTGGAGGGGACCCACAAGGGTGGGGGGCGTGCCCAGGGGGAGGGCGCACGCCCTAGCCCATCGTGGCCGCCTCCTTCGTTCCCTCGCATGTACTCCAAGTCTTCTGGGTAGATACGGTTCCAAAAATAACTCTCCCGAAGGTTTCATTCCGTTTGGACTCCGTTTGATATTCCTTTTCTATGAAACCCTGAAATAGGCAAAAAAGCAGCAATCTACATTAGCCCTTGGGTTAGTAGGTTAGTCCCAAAAATAATATAAAAGTGTATAATAAAGCACATTAAACATTCAAAACAGAATATATAATAGCATGGAACAATCAAAAATTATAGATACGTTGGAGACGTATCATAGCAAAGGCTATTGATCTACAACATAGGTGTGAAAATACTATCAGTACTAAGTTCAAGATAAATTAAGTTCAATTAATCAAATTACTAATAAACTCCCACTTAAAATAACATCCCTTAGGTTATCTAAGTGATACATGATCCAAATCAACTAAACCATGTCCGATCATCGCGTGAGATGGAGTAGTCATCAATTGTGAACATCTCTATGTTGATCATATCTACTATATTACTTATGTTCGACCTTTCGGTCTCCAGAGTTCCCAAACCATGTCAGTACATTCTAGGCTCATCATGTTTAACCCAAGTATTCCGCGTGTGTAAAACTGTCTTACACCCGTTGTATGTGAACGTAAAGTCTATCAAACCCGATCATCACATGGTGTCTCGAAACAACAAACTGTAGCAATGGTGTATAATTGGGGAGAACAATACTATCTTGAAATTTAGTGAAGGGATCATCTTATAATGCTACCGCCGTACTAAGCAAAATAAGATGCATAAAAGATAAACATCACATGCAATAAAAATATGTTACAAGATATGGCCATCATCATCTGGTGCTTTTAATCTCCATCTCCAATGCATCATCATGATCTCCATCGTCACCGGCTTGACACCTTGATATCCATCATAGCGTCATGGTCATCTCGCCAACTATTGCTTCTACGACTATTGCCAACTCATAGTGATAAAGTAAAGCAATTACATGGTGTTTTCATTTCATACAATAAATAGACAACCATAAGGCTCATGCCGGTTGTCGATAATTTACAAAACATGACCATCTCATACAATAACGTATAACACATCATGTCTTGACCATGTGACATCGCAACATGCCCTGCAAAAACAAGTTAGACGTCCTCTACTTTCTTGTTCCAAATTTTACGTGGCTGCTACAGGCTTCTAGCAAGAATCGTTCTTACCTACGGCAAAAAACCACAACAGTGATTTATCAAGTTTTTGTTTTAACCTTCAATAAGGATCGGCCGCAGTGAAATTCAATTCAACTAAAGTAGGAGAAACAGACACCCGCCAGCCACCTTTGTGCAAAACAAGTTGCACATGACGGTGGAACCGGTCTCTTGTACGTGGACATGTAATGTTGGTCCAGGCCGCTTCATCTTACAATGCGGCCGAATCAAAATAAGACGTTGGTGATAAGGAGTATGACGATCACCACTCACAACTCTTTGTGTTCTACTCATGCATATCATCTATGCATAGACATGGCTCATGTTGCCACTGTTGGGAAACGTTGCATGGAAAACAAAAAAAGTTATACGCACACGCAATGATCTATCAACGGAGATAGATAGCAACAAGGGGAAGAGTGTGTCTAAGTACCCTCGTAGACTGTAAGTGGAAGCGTTTCGAGACTCATTGTCATGTCCGTGATCATATCCGGGACTCTGGACATCATTCGATCACAAATCATATAACTCATATAATATTATATCTTCATCGAACGTTAAGCGTGTGGACCCTACGGGTTTGAGAACTACGTAGACATGACCGAGACACCTCTCCTGTCAATAACCAATAGCGGAACTTGGATTCCCATATTGGCTCCTACATATTCTATGAAGGTCTTTATCGATCGAACAGTTATGACAACATACACAATTCCCTTTGTCCATCGGTATGCTACTTGCCCGACATTCGATCGTTGGTATCTCTATACCTAGATCAATCTCGTTACCGGCAAGTCTCTTTACTCGCTCCGTAATACATCATCATGTGACTAACTCATTAGTCATTAGCTTGCAAGGCTTATTCAGATGTGCATTACCAAGAGGGCCCAGAGATACCTCTTCGATACTAAGCGTGACAAATCCTAATCTCGATTCACGCGAACCCAACAAGACACCTTCGGAGATACCTATAGAGCATCTTTCTAATCACCCAATTATGTTGTGAAGTTTGATAGCACACAAGTCACTCCTCCGGTATCCAGGAGTTGCATGATCTCATGGTCATAGGAACATGTATTTGACAAAGATGAAAGCAGTAGCAATAAACCGTACAATCAAATGCTAAGCTAATGGATGGGTCTTGTCCATCACATCATTCTCATAATGATGTGGTCATGTTATCAAATGACAACTCATGTCCATGGTTAGGAAACCTTAACCATCTTTGATCAACAAGCTAGTCTAATAGAGGCTTACTAGGGACACTGTATTTGTTTATGTATTCACACATGTATTCAGGTTTCCGGTCAATACAATTCTAGCATGAATAATAAACCTTTATCATGAATAAGGAAATATAAATAATAACATCTTTATTATTGCCTCTAGGGCATATTTCCATCAAAGGCATCTTAACTACAACAGGGTTAGCATCCACCAAAAATAGCAAATGCGAAAACATCTCTACTATATCTTCATTGCGGAGAGTAGCGCAGTAGCAAAGGGACAGATTAAAAAATGGATACAACTATTAATTGCAACATGCTTAACATCATCCTAAGTCATGTTTTGTAAGTTTGTAGCTGCTATTTGTCATATTGAGATGGGAAGTTCATACTTGAATATCACAGTGTGAAGTACTGAAAATAATAAGGCCCGTTGAACTATAGGGAACCTAGTATAGCCATTGAAACTGGTACTGATAGAAATGCAATTGGCAGAGTTAAACGTCGCACGGCAGGTGTTGCGAGAGTAGTGAATGGACCAGTTGTCTATAAAAAGGTAGGGAAATAGCTAAGACGTGTTAGGAATGTTTACTACAACATGCTTAATAAATCCACCATACAAAACATGGCCATTGCAACTAGTATTGGTAAGATTGAACTGGTTACATCATACTTGGTAACTCCTGAGAGGTAGTTGTTGGGGCACTTCATCTTGGCCAGAGCCTGCCCCACGTCAGTGGACGAAGAGCAGAGGTGTTATTCCAGGTCGAAGCATGGATCCGTCCCGTTGACATGTGTACCTACAGGAAACCAATAAATGTTAGAAGTTATACTGCAATTGCACAAATGATGTAAACTAATATAAGACTTGGATCCAACTAACCTCGGCGGCAAACAACATAATCGCTTGTCATGGCCCTACATAAGTACATGGAAAGGCATGTTAAATACAACAGGATTAGCATCCACCAGAAATAGCAAATGGAAATAAAACGAAAACATCTCTAGTGATATCTTCATTGCGGAGAGTAGCAAGGTAGCAAAGGGAAGATTAAAAATGGATACAACTGTTAATTACAACTGGCTTAACAGTATTCTGAGTCATGTATTGTATGTTTGTTGCTGGTATTAGTGAAATTGAGTTGGATAGTTAATACGTGAACATCACACAGTGTGCAGTACGGAATAAACAAGGCATGAACATGCTTAATACATCAACCGTATAAAACATAGCCATTACAAGTGGTATTGGTACGATTGAGCTGGTCAGATCATAGTTGGTAAATCATGGAGGGTAGTCGTTGGGGCACTTCATCTGGGCCAGAGCCTACGCCAAGTTAGCGGTGGTGGAGGCAAGGTGTTCCTCCAGGTCATCACGCACAGCGGGCATCGCGCCATCGACCGCCATCAGCTCCTCGACCACCCCTTGATATGTGGTTGGGCTTGCGCGGCGATGCTCTGGAGGTAGGGCTATAGGGATTTGGAGGCATGAGGATGTTTCGCCGGCATCATTTAAGCAATCAGGCCGGGGCCGTGATAGAGATAGGTGGGTTACGAGAATAATCGACGATGCTCGAGCAGAACATAGATGTGGTTGAAGACGTGGTTGCAGCGGCGGCGTTTTGAGCTGCAGGGAGGGGCATGGGGGAGATACTGCGGAAATTTGATTGGTGTAGATGTGGTGGGAGGAATAAATTCTGAAATCGCGTGCCTAATGAAAATTTTGTTGTGACACTTAAAACTTTGGCAGGGGAAACATACAACACACACGAAGCGCGTAAAATATTCGTGTGCGAGAAAAGAGAAAATTGGCATAACCGGTCTCCAACAAAATGTACATGTGTAGTTAATTTTTTTGGTCTATGGTACGCTTGTTTTATTAGGAAACATCACACAGGTAACTGACTTATGGATCATTAACGCAAAAATACGCACATGGGTACGACATACAAAACCGTGTGTTTTGTGATCTAATATTTCTTATATCTATAAGCATCAAAGCGCTCAAATAATGCGCTTACCAACATTGTACGTTAATAATAGATAGTCCCGATTAAAAGTACTACTGGTAATTTTCTATAAAACTTGTTGGAAATATCCATAATCCAATAAAATTGGTATGTAGTACTGATAGATGCTCATAATTAATTATATACACTTACGACTGACACACGCACTAACTACTTCTTATATGCGGGCAACAGGGCATGCTGGTGAGATGCCGGCAGCCACTGTGCTTCAATCTCCGCCGAGCTCTCCTCAGCATGGTGTGTGGCCTCTTCTTTCTTGCGGTGGTGGGACTCTTATTTCTTGACTAGTTTCTTCCTTTTCCTCTCCTTCTATGCGGCTTTGGCCGTCTCTAGATCCACCACCCATTTTGCCATGGCAGTATCAAAGTCCGCCCATGTACTTGTCTGGCCACGGGCGGCGATGAACTCAGCGCGGTGGGATGCCATTGATTCCTTACCATGTGTGTGGTCGGGGCAGCGAGGAACTCGGCGCTGTGGGATTCCATCGCTTCCTTACAAGTTACTGCGCGGCATAGTGCCATGAACAATGCCTAGAGAGAGATCTAGGGTGGAGTGGCCGGACATTCATACAGTGCGGTGGTTTTAAAGATCTCAAGGACAAATGACGAAGGAAATTTGGCTTCCCATACAATCTTGGTCATTCATTATCGCACAAGGTTCAACTCCGTCGCCTCCGCAAACAGTGTGCGTTGACCCTATTCTGTGTTGCGTTATGATTGGCAGAATCCCAGCCACGCGGATCGTGCATGTGCACCATAGGATGCGCCGCGATTGAACGACAATCCATGTCCCTCTCATCACACCCGTGAAGTTGTTGCTGGAGTTGATTTATCTGTGCTAAATGTTAAGAAAGTGCACATAATCCCCTAAATATGGTAAATGTTCCTGGAAAAGTGCCAAATTTGAACATGGTGATTTGCAGGGTGTATGTTCATCTTAGAAAAAAACTCAAGAACAAAAAAATGAAGGAATTTGAATTCCCCTTCATTCCTAGTGATTTCCCACTCGAAACCATGGAACTTCCTCGGTGATGGTTCGATTTATGAAGGGCATGATGACTACATAAGCCAAACATTCTCCAATTTTTACCAGGGCACGGTGAAGCCATACCATGGCACCATGATAGGCGTCACATTTTTCAAGCATGTATTTCATTTTTCTATAGTTGAAAAGCTAATAAATGACATGTTTGTGGTTGACTATTGCCACACATTTCCTTCAAATCTCTGCTCATTCCTTGTAAGGCTTGAGAATTTACTAAATAGCACGAGCATGGTTTTCCAGACCGTTCTTCTGCACCTTTTCATGCACCGATTGTTTGAAATTGAATTATGTGCATTAATGCCTACAAAATGCACATAATCCCCTAAATATGGTAAATGAGCCCGGAAAAGTATAAAATTTGAACGTGGTGATTTGCAGGTTATATGTTCATCGTAGAAAAAACTCACGGACAAACAATGAAGGAATTTGGATTTCCCTTCAATCTTGGCGATTTCCCACTCAAAACCATGGAACTTCCTCGGTGATTGTTCAATTCATGAAGGGCTCGCATGAAAACATCAACCAAACCTTCTCAAATTTTTACCAGGGCATGGTGAGGGCATACCATGGCACCATGTGTGCCGTCATGTTTTTCAAGCAAGTATTTCATTTTTCTATAGTTGAAAAAACAATCAAGTGACGAGTTTGTTATTGACTATTGTCACATATTTCCTCGAAATGTCTGCCCATACCTTGTAAAAGGCATGATAATTTACTAAATAGCACGAGCATGGTTTTCCAGGACATTCTTGTGCACCTTTTAATGCACTGGTTGTTTGAATTTGAATTATGTGCATTAATGAATACAAAATGCACATAATCACCTAAATATGGTAAATGAGCCCGGAAAAGTGCCAAAATTGAACACAGTGATTTGCAGGGTGTATGTTCATCATAGAGAAAAAAATCTTGGACAAAGGACGAATAAAATTTGGATTCGCATTCAATCTGGGTGATTTCCCCCGCGAAACCATGAAACTTCCTTGGTGATGGTTCAATTTATGAAGAGCGTGCAGGACGACATAAGCCAAACCTTCTCAATTTTTTACCAGGGCACGGTGAGGGCATACCATGGCACCATGCCAGGCATCATGTTTTTCATGTATCTATTTCATTTTTATATAGTTGAAAAAACAATGAACTACGAGTTTGTGGTTGACTATTGCCACAATTTCCTTGAAATCTATGCACATACCTTGTAAAAGGCATGATAATTTATTAGATAGCACGAGCATGGTTTTCTAGGCCATTCTTGTGCACCTTTCATGCACCGATTGTTTGAATTTGAATTATGTGCATTAATGCCTAGAAAAGGCACATACTCACCTAAATATGGTAAATAAGCCCAAAAAATACCAAATTTGAACACGGTGATTTGCAGGGTGTATGGTCATCGTAGAAAAAAAAACTCATGGACAAAGGACGAAGGGAAATTGGATTCCACCTTAATCTTGGTGATTTCCCCCTCGAAACCACGAAACTTCCTGAGTGATGGTTCGATTTATGAAGGGTGTGCATGATAACATAAGCCAAACCTTGTCAATTTTTCACCAGGTTAGGGTGAGGCCATAGCATGGCACCATGCCAGGCGTCATTTGTTTCTAAGCCTGTATTATATTTTTCTATAGTTAAAAATCAATAAAGGACGAGTTTGTGGTTGACTATTGCCACACATTTCCTGCAAATTTCTGCCCATACCTTGTAAAAGGCATGCGAATTTACTGAATAGCACGAGCAAGGTTTTCAGACCATTCTTGTCCACCTTTTGATGCACCGATTGTTTGAATTTGAACTATGTGCATTAATTCCTGGAAAAGGCACATAATCACCTAAATATGGTAAATGAGCCCAGAAAAATGCCAAATTTACACATGGTGATTTTTAGGGTGTATGTTCATTGCATAAAAAACTCATGGACAAAGGACAAAGGGAATTTCGATTCCCCATCAATCTTGGTGATTTCCCTCTCGAAACCATGAAACTACCTCGATGATGGTTCGATTTATGAAGGCTGTGCATAACGACATAAGCCAAACCTTCTCAATTTTTTACCAAGGCACGGCAAGGTCATACCATGGCACCATGCCAAGCTTCATGTTTTTCCAGCATTATTTCATTTGTCTATAGTTGGAAAAACAGTAAACGACGCGTTTGTGGTTGACTATTGCCACACATTTCATTGAAATATCTGCCCATTGCTTGTAAAAGGCATGAGAATTCTTTAAACAACACGAGCATGGTTTGCTAGACCATTATTGTGCACCTTCTCATGCACCGGTTGTTTGAATTTGAATTATGTGCATAAATGCTGAGAAAAGGCACATAATCACATAAATATGGTAAATGAGCCCGAAAGAATGCCAAATTTGGAAACGTTTAATTGGAGGGGGTATGTTGATCGTAGAAAAAACCAAATCACAAACTAGCAAGGAAATTTGGATTCCCTTCGATCTTGTTGATTTACAATCGCGCACGATTCATCTATGTCGCCTCTTTGAACCCCAATCAACCTGCGTAAATCGTCGTTGATTCATTTTTCTTCTAGTTGATTCGAGGGTTTTCATTCAAGTGCCTACAGTGCAAGCACAAATTGGGCAAGTGTGGCCCCGGCCAGTCAGAAACAAAGTTCTATCACGCCATTACAGATGACTTCAGGGAGCCTTCTCTATGTTCAATCTCACCCTACCAGGGTCGGCATGACGTTAATTTATAAATATATATCGTCTATATCTACATTTGCATAAAAGGTGCCACATGCAACCTAGACGTCAAAGCCAATTTTTACCCTATATTAGGCAAAATAATGATGTATTGTTCATTTAGTTACTCTCATATCAAATCATTGTTACATTATCTATTTTTAATTACATATTTTTGCACTTTGCTTCTAGTTATATATTGTTATGTTCTATCAATTACTCCCATATTCGCATCTATCTCGCTTATTTCAGTATGTCAAATTTACTATCTTAATTTTCATTTCAAGCAGTACATCTCTTGCTTTGCAAGAACACGAGTAGAAGAAAATGTTGGGATTTACTTTGTTGATGTCTCCATGGATGTCATATTGACAAAGCAGCATGGATTTACAATGAAAGGTAGCATAAAACTTGATAAAGATGGTCACTCCTATTTCGATGGGGACCTTTGGAGAAAAAATTCTAAATTTTATGAACTGAAAGCTGGCAATAAAATTCTAGTGGGTGCACCACAACCTGGTGTAATTAACATGGATGCTTACTATCGGTGTTCTAGGAACCAGGGTACCCAGACTTGGCTGCCTACGACACATGACGTGGCTCCTTCACCGACCTGGTATGTCCGATCTTCTGCATCGACACTCAGGACCCTCGCGAGGGGCCAAGCCTCCCGCGACGGACGACATGAAGACCCTCGGAAGGAGCAGCCTGGCTCCCGAGGGGAGGAGATCTCAATTCAAGCCCCCACCTCGTGAGGTTCGGATGACGCAAGCGCCATGTAGGCCCCAGCGGGTGCAGGACGACAGGTTTCCTCTTTGGTGCTAAAGAGGCAAGCGCACGCGTTGAGTCCCGAGGAATAAACCAAAGGTTATCATTTACATGCAACAAGACCAGGATCATGAGGATGGCAGGACGGAGGTCATCACCGAGCCCACCGTGGCGTCACGATTAGAAGCTGTGCAGGCGAAGACCATCTTTAGTCAGGATAAGATGTACTAGTTGTCTCCCTTCAAATTTGGCCATTGTGGGATCCCTTCCCGCCTACATTTTGGGGGAAGAGGACCAAGGCCACTATAAATATATCATAACCACCACACATGAGAGGGACGATTCAGAGGGATCATTGGGACGGATCATTGAGACCTCCATCACCACCACAAGCAAGAACACACCTCGTGAGGTTGGTCAGCCACCATACTAGTTCTTCCTCAGTCCACCTCAAGGCAATCCACCACATTGTAGGAGTATGGCCACTAACCGATAGGTGGCCTGAACCTGGGTAAACTGCCATGTGTCATTTCCTTTCCTGTTCCTCGAGCTAGATCATGGAGACGGCGAGTAGGCCGATAGGGGAAGTTTAGTTCTTCGCACACACCTCTGTCTTCGAACTTACAAGGGTTTTGCAGAGCCCTGAATCCGACATTTGGCGCGCCAGGTAGGGGTGCGTCGGAATCTCTCTTCTTTTGACCGATTCGCCATCGCCTCACCGTCTCCATGGCGGATGCTCGTCGAGTTCGTGCTAAGCGATGGGCTTCCCTCGCCCCCCACGTGGGTCAGACTGCGCCTCCAGGCAACGGACTCCCCCGTTGTTCTCCATTGCCAGCGGCAGATGCTACCACCGGCCCCGCTGCCCGAGAGCAGCAAGATTCATCCCTTCGGCTCTCCGCACGATGCGGCGGCCGCACTGTAACCCCTTCGCTGGCTCCGACGGCTGCTTCGTCCTCCCACGCCCGTCGTGGGCCGGCGAACTCGCAGGCCGCGCTCCTCATGGCGCGTGAGCGCATTGCCGAGCTCGTCAGCGCCGCGGGAGAAGTTCTGGCATCGTCCCGCTCGCTGCCTCCTACACCACCTTATGCGGGCAACCTGGCCCATGGTGCGCCTCCTCCTCCTCCTCCTCTCCGGTGTGACATCATTCCCGATCCAAGGCGTGAGTCTCCCCAGCGCGACCAGCAATGCAGGGCGCCTACACGTGATGAAGAAAGATGCAGGTGTTGTAGCGGCCCCAAGGCGAGGTGCATGCACTCCCAGCACCGCCTCGTCAAGGTCACGCACCGCCCCTCGCAGTGGCGCGTGAGCACCCTCATCAGGCTCCACCTCAACGGCAGGCATCTGGAGGCGCGGCAGGCTGTGACGCGTTGTTTGGCTCAGCAAGTTCAAGCCAGACCTACCTCCGCGCTACGACGGAACACCTGAACCTGCTGAGTTCCTGCAACTCTTCGAGCTGAGCATCGAGGCGGCTAGTGGTGACAAGAAGGTTATGGCAAATTGGTTCCCCATGGCCCTCAAGGATGGTGCACGCTCGTGGCTCCTAAAACACCCAGCGTTGTTGATTTCTTCCTAGGAGGAGATGCGCGAGCGGTTGATCTCCAACTTCGAAGGGACTCGTGACTACGCCCCTGCGATTGGCGACATGCAGTGCATCTAGCAGCAGCCGGGGGAAACACAAGGCTGCAAGGCCCTCGCCCCCGAGCTGCGCAACGTCAACTGGACCGGGAAATTCAAGCCCGACCTACCTCCACGTTAGGACGACACCCCTGACCCTGCTGAGTCCCTGCAGCTCTACGAGCCGAGCATAGAGGCATCCGGCGGCGACAGGAAGATCATGGCGAACTTGTTCCCCAGGGCTCTCAACGATGTCGCGCGCTCGTGGCTCTTGAACCTGGCCGCGGGATTGATCTCCTCCTGGGGTGAGATGCACAAGCAGTTCATCGCCAATTCCCAAGGCACCCACAACCGCTCTTCGGCCGCTGGTGACTTGCGGCGCAACAAGCAACAACCAGGAGAAACTTTGCAGCAGTTCATCCAGCACTTCAACAACATCTTCAAGATCCCCAAGGTCACGTATGAGGCCATCGTCTCACCATTCTCCGATGGCGTTTGCGATGTCAAGACGAAGGAAGAGCTCGCCATCCATGAAGATCTGTGCATGACGCTGGAGCTGTTCAACCTCGCGACCAAGTGCACCAGGGCTGAGGAGGGGCGCCTCTCCCTCGTCGAGCTCCCCACTGTTGACCTTGAAGACGAGAAGGCTAAGGACAAGGATGTGAAGCGCAAAGGGGTGGCCATGCTCACGGCCGAAACAGAGATGAAGCATGGCCGCGACCACTCGGAGTCATCCAAGAGCAGCCGTCCGTTCTGCGCCTTCCACAACATTCACAGCCACAACACCAATGACTGTCAAGAGCTCAGGGCCATCCGCGAAGGGTGCATCGGCCAACGCCCCGAGCGTAGCAACCGGGGCTACGGCCATGGAGGAAGCCAGACCGGGGTGCGCTGGGACGACCGCGGCCCTCATCAGGAGTGGCGTGATCAGCCTCGTGAGGACCGCTGGCGCGATCAGCCTCGCGAGGGTGCTTGGAGGGACCAGCCTTGTGAGGGTGCCTAGAGAGACCGGCCTTGCGAGGACCTTCCTCAGGACAAGGCCGGCCTCCCTCCACTGCCACCACCATGGAGGAACGATGACCAGGATGAGTGGGTTGGGGGCTTCGAGGAGCCTCGTGCCATCGCTTGCACCTTGGGCGGTGCGTAGGCCCCAGCCTCTCAGCACCTCTTCAAGAAGTTCACCCGAGAGGTGAACACAGCTCTCCCCAAGCTCGAAGCCACGCGCCCACTCAGGTGGTCCAAGTGCGCCACCACCTTCAACTCAGTAGACCAGCTCAATTGCGTGGCGACTGCCTAGTGCCCTCCCGATGCTCTGTTCACCCGTCATCAGCAACGTTCAAGTCACAAAGACTCTCATCGACGGCGGCGCAGGGCTCATTGTCATGTCCGTCGAGACATTCGATAACCTGCAAGTTCCATACAATTAGCTACAACCTACCAAGACCTTCTCAGGAGGTTCACCTGACTGTCACCTTTGGCAAGCGCGACAACTACCACACCGAGCTCATCGACTTCGACGTCGCCCACATTCATCTTCCCTACAACACCATCCTCGGTTACCCAGCCCTGGCCAAGTTCATGGTGGTGACTCACCACGGCTACAATGTTCTCAAGATGCCAGGAAGCGGTGGCATCATCACCATCGCTTGCGAAAAAAGGATGCAGTGTGCTCACTCGAGCGCGCTTAATGATACGTCCAAAATGCATCACTATTTTGTATCATAATTTATCCTTATTCATTGATATATTTCACATTACGATGATGTTCTTATGTTGTTTTGGCGTATTTTACACAGTTTGCAACTTTCCGGTGCCGAAGCAGCAGACGCAGGATTCAGCGGTAAAAAGTGGACGCTGAGTTGCTGAAGAAGAATACCTGAAAATCGACGGAGGATATTTTCTGGACGAATCACGAAGACATGCAAAAGGGCAACCAGAGGGGGGCCACAGGGTGCCCAGGCGCCCTGGCCCCCCTGGCCGCGCCGGGGGGGCGCCTGGAGCCCCTGGCCCACCTCCGGCTGCCCCCTTTTGCCTATATACTCTCCGTTATCCAAAAACCCTAAAAAACGAGAGTTTTTACGGAGTTCCGCCGCAGCTCCATGGCGGAAACCTACAGAGAAGAAAAAGCCATCTCCGGCGGGAAGATTCCGCCGGGGAGATCACCTCCCGGAAGGGGAGATCGTCACCATCGTCATCACCATCATCACGGGCATCATCGAGATCATCATCAACATCATCCCCAACACCAGCACCATCTCCATCTTCATCCAAATCTCATCTCACAATTGCAACTTGTGTTGTAACTCGTACTACCTATCCTCTCTACTCCATCGGTGTTGATTACTACTTTGTGGTGAATGCTATTGAGTTTTGTTGGAGAAATATCATTATGTCCAGATTGTTTATCATCTATTTATCTCCACTGATCATGATCTCTTTTATGTCTCGTGAGTAGTTACCTTAGTTCTTGAGGACATGGGGAAAGTCTTGTTGTTAGTAGTCATATGCTGTTGAAGTAATATGTGTTGTTTGATACTTAAGTTGCGTTGTCATTCTACTAGTGGTGTTGTGTGAGTCGAACACTCAACACTTCGCCTTATTAAGGACCTAGGAGAATAAATTGTGTACAAAGAATGCTTACGGTGGGTTGCCGGAGTGGCAGAAACCTAAACCCCAGTTTGCACGCTTTTGCATAAGGGAACAATGGATCCTCGATCGTATTGCTATGGTTAGGCTTTTGCCTTAAATACTATCTTGTATTTGCGGACGCTTGCAAGGTGTTTAATCATAAGAGTGCATTCATCTTAGTCTAGAGAGTGTACTAGCATAGATCCACCCACTCAACACTTATCAACACATAACATAGTATCGATACGGAATATGGCGAAAGCACATGACTACCTCTCCCGTGTGTCCTCAGGAATGCTTTAGCCTTTATAAGTTCAGTTGCTAGGCCTCTCCTTTGCTAAGAAAGGATTGGGCCACTTGTTACTCTCAGTGCCTTTTACATTGCTTGCTTTTACTTTCCTGTCGCTTATATCAAGAAAACACCTAAAAAGTTATCTTTCAGTGCTTGCAGTAATTTCTTGCTCAGAATTGCTTATCAATACCTTCTGCTCCTCGTTGGGTTCGACACTCTTACTTATCGAAAACGCTGCAATAGATCCCTTACGGTTGTGGGTCATCACTTACGAGGCTGCGGCGATCGAGGATCCAGACAATGATGGCGCCATCTACCCTCCTGAGGCCGTCCCCAAGAAGAAGAAGAAGCTACTCGCCCTGGAACCTCACGAAGATGCAGCACCCAGCGGTCGTAACTTAGGACCTGCACCCATGGATGGGGCGCCTACCTCCCTCGGATAGGAAAGCGCCCAGGGCTCCCCTCAGGCTGGGCTCGGGGGCTCTCCTCTGGAGGGCCTCCGACCTAGCCAATGTCTCGAGGGAGGTGCTCGGGCACCATGTGGAGGCATGCTTCGCCTCACGCTTCCCTCCAGAGGTCTCAAAGCGCAAGGCACCAAGTGCTCAGGAGTTCATCAGCCAGACCATCGAAGACTTGCAAGTGCCAAGGGCAATGTGGGGCGAGCGCTGCCCAACACCTCGAAGTGCAGCTGTCATCCCAGGCTCGGGCGACAGGCTGTGCATCTGCGTCAACGTCCCAGGACTCAACAGGATGGCATCTCAAGAGCTCTACTGGCCATCTCAGGTGGGCCGGTGTGAGGGCCCCCCTCACAGCTACATTTGCATGCCCTTCAGCTTGCCGAACCAAGCGGCCCTGCACCAGCACCACATGCGAGAGGTCCTGGCGTCTCGCGAGGCCATGCATCAGGAGATCCTGGCGGAGGTGGCCTTGGTTCTTCGCGAGCTCTAGGAACCCCCAGAACCTCGCGAGACCTCGGAGTCAGGCCGCTCATGAGGAGCGACATCTGCATCGAGCGTCTTCAGCTACATCAGCAACACTTCAGCAACTACGCCAAGTTACATTTCCAGTTTTGTTCAGATAGAAGCGCCACTCATGCTGCATTATTTCCAGGTCGCATGGGCTTGCCCCTGTGGCATCTATCCTTTTTGCATCTTTAGATTACTCTCTTGGGGGCGCCCCTCGGGCCGCATCATCCCAAGGCCGCACGGGTCCGTCCATGTGGCATGTATGGCATTTTACGTCACCTGGGTTAGCTTATTGCCTCTTATGATTTGCCTTATGGACATCGTGTGCTCACTCATCACCTCTTTTGGCCTCCCTCGCTGCCTAATGGACTTCTACTCTTCCCGCAACGGGGGCTGAACACATTGGCACGACGCTTGTGCTCTGATCCGTCCCTGCAACGCTAACAAATTCGAGAGATCGAGCTCTGACTTGTCCACGGTGGCAGGCGCGGTTCTAGGTTGCGCTGCTTCAGACTAACCCGGAGGAATCTCAAGAGCAGGGCGGCATGCGACCCTGCTGGTCTTCCCTTCTCATGTAATTCTCTTGCGCGTTAAAGGGGGGCCTCTGAGCATCATGGCTCAGGGGCGCCTACTAACTCTCCAGCCCTAGCCCCTTGGCCTTGACCACGGCACCATGACATGGCATACCAGCGGCGGCTGAGCTTCGCTCGAGGGTCGGGAACCAAGGACGCAGCGCACCTGGAAGGACAAAAGAAGGGGAGGCCGGCTTAGAGAGCTCAGGCATGTTCGTACGTCAAGGGGGACTCCTAAGCATCGAGACTCAGGAGCCTAACTATCCACATAGCCCCTGAGTCGCTGGTCTTGTCCTAGCTATCCGGACAAGCCAGCAGCAGCTGAGGTATGCGCGTGGTCGGGCTCTGCGGACGCAGAACTCCAGGGCAAGCGGGAAGGAAATCGTGAAATATCAGCCACGCGGCATCGGAAGCAAGCCGGGCGCACCGCTTGAGGAATCACCATAGACACACCAAGATAAGTCATGAATCCCATCAGTGTGCTGAAATCACTTGACGAGTTGATTTCTGCAGTCACGCATTGGCAATGTCACCTCCCTTTTTAGCCTCCGGAAGCTGCTTGCATGCCAAGGGGGGCCTCTTGAGCATCACGCCTCAGGAGGTCTTATCGGACCCTGGGCCGCTCACCTCCTGGCCTTAACCACGGCATCGTGACCTAGCATACCAGCGATGGATGTAGCTTTCCTTGGGACTGGGACCTGCCGGCGTAGAGCACCAAGCTACTGAAAGGGTAAAAAGGAGCGACATTGTCAGAACGAGGCTTGCGAACAGAGTCTCTTTACACGCACCTATGGGGATGTCTTTGATTCCTCGCAGGGAGCACAAGAGAAGGATTTCGGGATGCCCTAACTACGGCTACCATTGTCGACGCCATCATCAATAGTGGGCCACAAGAGGCCATCTCCAAACCCCGCTCAAGTCACTATCGGCGACGAGCTTGTGCAGCTGACGCGCTCCGGGTGCGGCAGGAGCTTGGAGGCGCATAGAGGTCGTCGCTCATCTCTGGAGACTCATCAGCCTCGGGAGAGCCGCTCGACTCCCAAGGGCAATAATTGCTGCTGGGAGAGCTGGCGGTGGGACCAATGGCAGGCATGGCGCTAGTCATTGTGCCACCGTGACGGCCCCCTCCGGGGCAGCACTCCAGGCGGCGTCCCTCCTTGTCGAACACCTTGAAGAGCTACACAGAGGCTCGTACTCAAAGTGTATGGCGAGGGCGCCCTCCATGCGGCAGACGCAGGTGACCTCGCCCCATCTGCGGGTCATGAAGATCTTGCCCGGGGAGACGACCTCATCCTCAGACCCTGTGGCCGGGGCCTGGCACACGGTGTTGTGTAACCACAGCTCGAGCGGCCCACTCAGCGGCATCTCATCAGAGAAGAATTGCGGGAAGCGGATCCGGGAACTCGGAGGCATCGCCGCCCACACCATGAATTCGCACGAAGAGCCTCCAACGTGCGTTCACGGGATGGCCGCGCGCACCATAGCGGCATGCTCGACGCGGCCAAGGCGCGAGCGGCGTTGTGCGCTGCCTTCCCCTCCTAAGCCTTGCACCCGGGTGTATAAGGGCACCTCCACTGGGGCGACCGGAAACCAGGACAGGACCAAGGAGGCAGAAGGGCGACGCCGGCGGCGCCCTCGGCGACCACGGGCCCTCTGCCGGGGGGCAGATTGGCGAGGCTCGCCTCGACAGAGGACCTACTTTCGCATACTTCCCTGCTCCTCGCGTCGCTGGGGAGGCCGTGGCTCTAGGACTTCTACACGTAGCCCCCAGCGTTCCACTCCGGTTGAAAGCACAGTGGTCACTCTCGGGTCTTCAACCAACACCGTGGTCTGATTCACATGCAGTGCATTGTAAGCGAACGCCTGCTGCTGTGATACCTGTCGTGCTCTGTCTCCGTTGCTGAAGGGGTCCACTGTGTCCCCAGGTGACTCGTGGTAATCTTCTTCCTCTTGATCCTCGCCGTTCCATCCCAGCCCATGGAAAGCATTGGGGCCCTCCCATAACACGTACACCAGGTCCACCATGCGGGGCACGAAGGCTTCATCGTCAGCCCCACCAAGGGCACCGCCTGCGTGCCCTGTGCCTTGAGCCCTCGACTGTAGCATTTGGCCCTGGCGTCTGCTGGGTTGAACCTCGGTGTAGCCTCACAAGAGGCCACTGGCGTTCGTTCTTGCTGGTGACGAAGTGGCTGCAGTCGTAAGGATGGCACCAGCGCGCCTGCTGGTGTCACCGGGTCTTCCAATCGGTCCCGAGGACGCCAGCGCTGGTCGGGGCCTCACTAGCGCCCCACCTGCGACCTGGGGCTGGGTGAGGAGCGGAACGGCGGCGCGTCTTCGCAAGCGTAGCCTATTAGTTCAGCGACGCGCTCCAGCAGCATGTCGTGGCCGCCCTCGGCCAACCTGCATCGTAGCAGTTCCCGCGCCATGATGAGCGCATCCCTCATGTTCGCCTGCTCCCGTCGGGCGTAGGGTGCTGTCGTCGCGGCGTGGTTTGCAGAGCGCGCCGCGGAGCGCGCGCGTCAGGACGCCGAGGCGGTGGCCGCCAGCCCACGCTGCCCGCGGCCGATGGCACCGGTGGTGCTGGAGGAGCTTGGAGCGCGGGGTTGTGGTCTCCGTGGTTGAACGGTTCCGCCCACGTAGGCCAGGTCGCCGAGCGGTCGGCATGAGCCCCCTAATCATCAGCCATCAGAATCGTGGGGCCGTGACTGTGCGAACGACGGAAAAACAGATCCGGCGCACCCCTACCGGGCACGCCAAATGTCGGATCTAGGGTTCCGGAAAAACCCTTAAGGTTCGAACTCTGGGGTGCGCACGAAGATCTCTCCTTCCGCCCTAGCTCGTCTACTCAACAACCCTAGGCATAGCTCGTCAGATCCGAAGAACATGGGACACGAGATTTATACTGGTTCGGTCCACCATTGTGGTGTAATACCCTAATCGAGTGTGGTGTGGTGGATTGCCTTGGTGGCTGAGGAAGAACTAGTACATTGATGAGCTGATTCCTGAGGAGAGGTGTTCTTGAGCTCGGGCGAGCTTGTGGGTGTGTAGGTGGCCTCGATGATCCAATTCCTTTCTAAGGTGGTGGCTAGTCCTATTTATTGTGGCTCGGGTCCTCTTCCCAAATATTGAGCGGGAAGGAATCCCACAATGGCCAATTTTGAAGGGGGACAGCTAGTAAAAGCTATGCTAACAAAAGGTGGTCTTCGCGTGCCAAAGGCTCTGGTGGTGACGCCGCCATGGGCTCCGTGATGACCTCTGTCCTGCCGTCCTGCTGGTCTTGGTCTCGTTGCACTGATATGGAAACCTTTGCCCCACGCCTTGGGACTCTTCGTCTGCACCCGCCCCTTTAGCACCGAAAGGGAAACTAGCACTCTGCGCTCGCTGGCGCCCGCCTGGCCTTGGTCGTCACTGCTCACGTCACGAGGACCTCGCGGGGTGCACCTTGCCTCGATATCTCTGATCCTAATGAGCCCGCCCAGTGAGGCCGCCCCAGGGGATGACTTGTGTCATCCGCCTCGTGAGGCTTGGCCCATAGCGTGGGTCCTGAGTGGTTGCTGAAGACATTAGGACATACCAGGCCTCCTGATGAGCCACGCCCTGGGCCGCGGGCAGGCAGGTGTGGGTACCCCCAGTCCCAGGTCACCGACACGGTGCCATGGGTGGCACTGTGAAGCAAGGAGCAAGTAGAAAGAAGAAGAATCAGCCGGAACAGGGGAAGAAGAGTGGGCAACAGGGGCTCCGCCCGTCGCCTCATTTATAGACAGGACGAGGCTAATCGCCAGCCTCAATAACCGCAGGTAATGATGGTCTTTGTGCATGCAGGTACTCATCAAGTCGTGCAGTTGCCGAGGCAGCGTGGGGAAGTGGAGACGCCTAGGTACTGTCAATCGCCATGCGTCAATAAAGGTCGTAGCTTTTTGGGGCCCATGACGCTCCGCACTTGACCCTTGGCTTCGCTGCGAAGCCAAGTCTGAGCGCGCCTCGGGCCCAGGGGCTATTGTGGGCGTTCTAGGAATGGGGGTAACCAGACTTGCCTGCCTGCGAACCAGAGCGTGGCTCATCCAGCGGCCTGGCACATCCCATCTTCATCAGCAACCACTCATGACCCTCGCGAGGGGCCAAGCCTTGTGAGGCAGACGACGAAAGACCTCCCCTGGGGCGGCCTCACTAGGCTGGCTCCCGAGAAGCAGAGATATCAAGGCAAGGGACACCTCGTGAGGTTCACGTGATGGGAGCCATGACGTCCAAAGCCAGGCGGGCACCAGCGGGCGCAGGAAACACACAAAAAATACACATCCGTGACATTTTGGTCTGAACGAAACTTTTTTCTGTCATACTTATGACAGTTCTATGACAATAATTGTGTCAAAACACGGTATCATCATAGATGTGGTGGGGTCCTACTTCTAGGACAAAAAATCATGACAGAAAATGGGCTTTTCATCCTGGGCGGGCCGGAGACTCAGCTGCATGACATTCTTCGGGCCGTCCATGACGGAAAAAACCGTGGTAGAAGCGAGGGCGAGGAAAATATCGGGGTGTCCCCGGTTACGGTGGGTGGTCGGGGCCGAGCGATGCGCGTTTCACTCGTACACGCACGCGTGGGGGTGCGAGGCGTTGGGCTCTAACTGAACCCGAGCGAGGTGTTGGGCTCTAACTGAACCCGAGCGGTTGCACTACAGGCTACGCGTTACTGAACCCGAGCGATCGATCGATGGCTGTTAACTGAACCCGATCGAGCGATTCCTTCGCTACTGCTGCTAACTGAAGCCGGTCGATGCTGCCTCTACATGAACAGTGAGCGTTGATGGGGATGGGGGGTTTGGATAAATAGTTCCTGGTGGGGGTGGATGAACAGGACCCCGTGGTGTTGCCTCTGCATGAATAGGACCCCGTTTGATCGAGCCGGTTGGGGCTGCATGAACAGGACCCCGTGGAGGGCTGCATGAACAGGACCACCCCATGGAGGACTGCATGAATAGTAGACGGTGGAGGGCTGGATGAACAGTAGCCTGTGGTGGGGTGGTAGAACAGTAGCCAGTGGAGGGGCGCGCGGTGGAGGCTGAACAGTCGCAGGTGGAGGCTGGAGGAGGTCAACGGTGGATGAACAGTAGCCCGTGGAGGCTGGAGGGGGTCGACGGTGGTGATGGATAGTATACCGTGGAGTCCCGTTTTGTGGTACGCCACACCCATCCCGATGAACAGGACCCCCGTTTCGACCGTAGCGCTCCAACACAAGTCGGTTTCCTCCATTTTGCGGTACGCCACACACCTCCCAATCAACAGGACCCCTGTTTCGACCGTAGGAGGTCCGTTTCCTCTGTTTTGCGGTACGCCAGACCCCTCCCGATGAACAGGATCCCGTTTCAAATGTGGTCGGGCGAACACAAGGCCGTTTTCTCCGTTCTGCGGTACGCCACGCCTCGTTTCCATCGGTTGTTGCCTCCAAGCCTTCCCGATGAACATGATGACGCATTCCGTTCCGACCCAGCCGATTGGCTCCCCATGAACACGACGACGACATTGTTTCTTCGTTCCGACCCAGCCATGTACACGAGCCCTGGCCGTACGTACGCGCGAGTAGGCATTCGAGACCCCGCCGGTATGTACGTACGTGGCCGTATTTACTTTCTTGCACCCTGGTCGCTGTATATACGTGTATATGCTACATGCGCGCCTCTACTACGACACGTGCATGCCTTTACATCGACCAGTATGTACGTACACGTTCGCGACCAGAATGACAACGCTAGGTACGCTTTGACCAGGTGGGTCCCGATTGTCAAGCATTTCCTTGCCTGCGAAGATGTAGCTGGTGGGTCCCAGCAGTCAGGGGGGCGAATCATTTGTTTTTTGCCCGGACGGACTTCCTTGCATGCGAAGATGTAGCTGGTGGGTCCCAGCAGTCAGGGGGGCGAATTGTTGTTTTTTTGCCCGGACGCACTTCCTTGCGTGCAAAGATGTTGCTGGTGGGTCCCAGCAGTCAGGGGGAAACTTTTTTTTGCGAAATACGGTGGCCCGTCCGGTGGGCCCCCGCTATCAGGTGGAGGAATAATTATTTTGCGCGTAATAAGGAGGCACTTCCTTGCTGCTGCCGTGGACCCAGCTGTCAGCCTCTCCATGTACATTACTCTTCCGATGAAAGTCGTTCCTTGACCACGTTGACCACGCCGCACCGAGAGCACCAGGGCGGTGGACGACGGCGAGGCCTAGGAAGGGGACGACGCGGAGCTGGGGAAGACGCGGGAGTGGATGCCCAAGCATAGATGAGTACGAGGGTTCACTGGTTCGCTGCGGTGTGAGGCTGCCGTCGCCGCAGAATAACATGGGGTGTGGGTGAGTAGAGGGATGGCCTGGCCAGTGATGGGAATAGTAGGGGGTGGTGAGGCCCCATGGCAGCAGAGCCGGCCAAGGGAGGCAGGAGCATGCGGCACGACCGGTGCTGCTTTGGGCGGCTGGAGCAACAAGACCAGAGGTTGAAGAAACACTATGGTCGTTGGATGGACATCGTACGGTCACTGGAGCTAGAATCGTTCATATTGACTAAGTTGACAAAGCACACCGTCCCCGTCAACTTAGTAGGCCCACAAGTCAGCCTCCCACCAAGGTGGGTCCCAACCAGCAGGGGGGGTATTCATTTTTTGTGCATAATAAGGAGGTCCTTCCGGTGGGTCCGAGCTGACAGCGGGGGGAACGTTTTTTTCGCGCAATACGGTGGCCCGTCCGGTGGGTCCCAGTAGTCAGGGGGGAAACGTTTTTTTCACGAAATACAGTGGCCCGTCCGGTGGGTCCCTGCAGTCAGGTGGAGGAATCATTATTTTCCGCGTCATAAGGAGGCACTTCCTTGCTGCCATCGTGGACCCAGCTGTCAGCCTCTCCACGTACAGTCCACGTCCGATGGAAGCCGTTCCTTGACCACGTTGACCACGCCGCGCCGAGAGCACCATGGCGGTGGACGACAGCGAGGCCTAGGAAGGGGACGACGCAGAGCCGGGGAAGATGCGGCAGTGGAAGCCCACGCAGAGAAGAGTACGAGTGTTCACTGGTTCGGCTGCGGTGTGAAGCTGCCATCTCCGCGGAATAACAGGGGGTGTGGGTGAGTAGAGGGATGGCCTGGCCAGCGGTGGGAGTAGTAGGGGGCGGTGAGGCCTGCGCGGCAGCACAGCTGGCCACTGGAGGCAGGAGCAGGCGGCACGACCGGCGCTGCTTTGGGCGGCTGGAGCAAGAAGACCAGAGATTGAAGAAGCACGACGGCCGTTGGATGGACATTGTACGATCACTGCATCTAGAATCGTTTATATTGATTAAGTTGAAAAGCCCTTGGTACGCGTCAACTTAGTAGGCCCACAGGTCAGCTTCTGAAACGGTGCGCCCCATATGTCAGGGGGGGTCATTTTTTGGGCGGGTGAAGCTAGAATATCCGAGATTAAAGAAGAAGCACGACATTCGTTTAATGGACATCCAACGGCCACTGCTTCTAGAACCGTGTGTTGACTATAAGTTGACGAAGCCTTGCATACAGGTCAACTCTCTTTTTTTAGGGGACGCGTCAACTTAGTAAGGCCACAAGTGTGTGGCAGAGAACTTATAGCCCATTTGAGATTTGTAAGAATGTGCAGCCAATTTTTGAATTCTAATGGAATTTACTACAGCCCATTTACAGTTTGTTAAAAGTACAGCCCATTTCAACCAAACATTCAAAACAGAATTCAATAAAATTTCCCACTTTTTGATGGGATCCGAAATATTTCTATCCCGAAATTTCTAGTCAGATTAAATACAATTTCAATATCAATTTATATTACATAAAAATCCAACGAAACATTGCGCTCGCAACAATTAATGAAATTAAAATTTTCAATATCCAAAAATAATATTTAATAAAGTAATTACGTGTTTGGTGAATTTTTTATAGTTACTGCCCAGTTTTTATAATTACATCCCATTTATTATTTCTTAAAGCTCATTTTCTTGTTAAGCCTAATGCATCCTTCCTAGGAAAGATTTGCACCCAGCGGGGCGGAGAATAACAACTTGACCTTGCCTGGGTATTCCTGAAAAAAATTATAGCTGGGCTAGCCATTTTCAGCTTGAAACATAATAATATCTGGGCTCGATATCTGGCCTGGGCTAGACGGGCCACAGCCCGCCCAGTTAATAGCTGCAGCGATGTTTTCGTTGTTGTTCACAGAAGAAAAATTAATATCTGGGCTAAACATCGCTCAAGAAAAACTCTGCAGTGCTCACACCCGTTGCGTACGTGCGGCTATGGCCCTGGTGGGTTCCTACTGTCATCCTCTCTAAGTAAAGTCATCTCCTCATGCTCATACCCGTTGACCATGTTGAGAACGTGAGGCGGCGGCGCCACGACGAGCGCAACAACTCGAAGGATGACGGAGAGGGCCTCGAGGGATACAACGCCCGCTGCTCATTTGGGAAGCCAGTATCATAGAGCCACATGTCCGTGATGTCTTTGTCGTTCACTTGTTGTTCACCGGTGCTCGTTGAGGAGACGGAGTTTGCAGAATAGTTCCTCCTGCGCTGGTAGCTCTTCCGCCATTAGGGCGTCGAAGTGCGGCCGCACCTGCTCTATGGGGAACACGGCATGAACCGGCTTGGACAGTGGCGCCGGCTCCTGGTCGGAAGCTATGTCCATCGTCTAATTGTCGTCGCTCAGCTCGGTGAGGTAGCTGGCGAGCTAGCATGTCCGCTGCTGGACAGACCTGCTGCCAAGCACGAGTCTGACTGCCCTGGCCCACCCAGACCGCCTCCCTCACCCGCGCGCGCTTTCCGCCCAAAACGGTCAGCGCCACCCGCCCCGCTTCCCGGTGCATGCGATTGCTCCGCCTTCAAATGACACAAGTGTCGTCCGTCTGTCCTTCTGCTGCCCACATTAATGATACGCGGTTACCGAGGAAGCTACTTCGGTGCCACACGTCTGTCCCTCCTCCGCCCACCAATGCTATATAAACTGCTGCGCTGGCCAGAGCCGCAGTCATCCACATCCATTCCTATTCTCCTGTCCACACCACTACTACCCACCATGGCTTCCTCGCGCTCCAGCACTCTTTGGGATGGGCGAACGACAGACCACAAGGAGATGGCAGCCATTGATGCCGACTGGCTGGCCGGTAGGCAGCCGGAGGACGACGATGTCCCAATGGGGAACATGGTAGTCGACGATATGGCGCCAACCCCCTCCTCCGCGCCATCCTCGCGGGTGCATTGCACCATGACCATCGGCGAGGCCCGTGCCCAATATATGGACACTGTGAGGTAGAAGCATGAGGAGCAGTTCCGCGAGGCGCAGGTCGACGCCTACAATCACCATTTCCTCCAGGAGCACCTGCAGGCGGAGGAGCAGATCGCCGCGGTGCTGGTGGAGCAGGAGGCGCTGCTCGACTCGTACCTCTACGCCCGCGAGGGTCGCCTCGAGCGCTGGCGGTACCGCATGCGGGTGTCGGAGGCTGCGGCCGCCTACAAAGAGGGCGATGAAGCAGGCGAGGCGCTGTTTGGCGAGACCGAGGACGAGGCAGAGGACAATGCCGGCTCCGACGAGTCCCCGCTCCGCTGGCGTCAACGAGGCCCTGCTCGACCGAGGCCCCGCAGCGTCAACAACGAGGCAGAGGACACCGCCGGCTCCTCCGAGGCCCCACCCTACCGGCAACAAGGGGGAGGATTTCCCCCGCTCCGCTGAGGCGCCGCCCACCGGCAACTAGACAGAGGACATCCCGGCTCCACCGAGGCCCTGCCCCACTGCCAACGAGGCCGCGCCACACAGAAAACGAGGAAGAGTAGAACACGTTAGGTCGCCGCCGCTCGGGTCCAAGTAAGGCCACCGCTGCCCTAATCGCTAGGCAAGCTAGGCGGGTTGACCACTGACGGCCGGTTAGCTTCTTGGCAGCGACGTGGAGTCGGAGAGCTATGTTGGAGAAGGATGCTGCTTCTACTTAACTGCTGGTGCAGTTGGCTGACTGACACGTGGGCCCAACAGGCATCTGGGCCACATGTCAGTTACGCAACTGCACCTGTAGTTAAGTCACTGAAGCTTCTGTTCGTCTCAGTCGGACACAGGTGGGTAGCTTCGGTTAATTAATTATACCTCCAGCGCACCCCTTTTTAGTTGAAGAATGTATGAAATGTAATGAAATCCGGCATGTTTATATGAAATCCGACAGTGTATGAATGAATTTTTTTTGATTAGTTTGAATTCTTGTATCACTGGCATTGGATGAACATGCAAAACACTACGTACAAGTTTCACATGTACTCCCAGGGTGATCACCTCGTTTGCAGCAGTTTCACATGTACTCCCTCTGGTCCTTTCTAGTCTGCATACAAGTTTGGCTATAGTCAAAGTATCTCTACTTTTACCAACCTTATAGAAAAAAGTATGCACTTTCACAATGTGCAAAGTAAAAAGGAACAGAAGGAGTACAAAGAGTTTGAGCAGATTTTTAGCGTTCATGTACATTGCAATCAAATAAACAGGTCTAGCAATTCATAGAGAACATTCAAAACAATCGATGATTATGCATCTCAGTGATTCACATGTCAGAGCCAATATTTACTTCACAACTAAAGAATAAAGAAAAAATGGATCGACGCTGCTGACAGTAAAGGGCGTCCCATTCAAAAATATCAAACACATGTCTTCTTGCTAAAATCAATGAGCAAAATTTGACAAGGTTTTCCCATTCCAAAATATCAAATGCCTACGATTGTGGAATGGGCAGGGTTTGCCATCAGTTCGGACATTGACATGGCACCTCGTGCTAAATAAACCAGCTGTTCTTTTTGTGCAGTTCCACCAAAATCAACCAAATTCGAGCGTAGCTTGTATGATTTCGCCCTTATATGTTGCAACTCCTTGAACTTGTCGGCACCTCCTTTCTAGTGGTGGAATCAAGCTGAGCACCCCTGTTTGCACAAATACAAAAAAAGTGATTATTATAAAGGAAACTGTACTATGAATTGACAGTTTAAACAAGCACCTACATGGTTGATGTAGAGCACACTTTTAGAAAAATTGAACTCACCGGAAAGAATCCTAGAACAACATTGTACTCGCGCATCATAGCAAGAAAATGGAGAATTTGTCAGTCCTTCTGAGCTGAAGTTAGTTTGGTCTTGTGGGTGCTAATGTAACCATCCTTCAACTGCTCCTTCTGATGAGAAGATAGACAGGGCTTCTTCATCCTGGCATAATTGGAACTAGTCACTTCACATACTCCATATTCTTCTTCAGGCCTTGTTCGTTTAATCCTCCTCCCAAGTGGATTGGAGAGGATTTTGGCTTGTAGGGGATCTAATCCCCCTTCAAAAACCACCTCAACCGAACAAGGCCTCAGAGGAGGATGATCCTGTTGTGCAAAGACAAGAGGATAATTAGATGCTAGCATCCCTGTTTGCTCAAAAAAGGAAAGGAAATATTTAAAACAACACAGATGAAGCACTTCTCAAGGACAATACCACTTTTTGATGAAAGTATCTAAACATTAGCACAACACCAATAGAGATGACAAAGCTCAATCATATGAATGAAATCAGTGGGCGAGTACCAACCTTTGTCAGGAGGCTTATTGTGTAGAGCATACAGATGAAGCACTTCTCCGGAACCATCTGTTGCTATCTACTATGGTGGCCATGCTTACTATATACTCCTCGATTAGATTATTGTTTCCAACATCTTCTTGTGCAGTTCCACTAAAATATAAGGTATCTTCCAAGAAGATCCCTATTTGCACAAGTAGAGATAATTACGTATTACATTAAGAGTGGCATCAAATCAGTGGAAAAATAATTGCTTGTTCCAGCCATAGCAATAAATTAAGATGCAAAACTATATCATTACTTGTGTCATCACTGTTCCAGTGCTTCTTTACAGCACCAGGAGTTGATTTTTGTTTTTCTTCCGCTCGTTCTTCCCCTTCATCACTTGGTTCAGTAACAGACAAGCTTCGCCTTCAATGTGAAAGAAGGCTAGTACTGACCTCTCATGACGCGGAATTCAAACAACTCATAAGAAGAAGATCTGAACCAAAATTGCCAACACGGATAGGAAGTAAGATCTCCACTTGTGCAGTTCCACTAAGATCAAGCAATCAAGCAACGTTGTCGGTGTAACATTTTGGTTGAACTGCACAAAACACTCTTAAAACAAAAGTGTTTTGTGCTGTGCAATAAAAGGTCACAATGGCAATGAGGTGAAGTAGATAACCTAGTTTACACAGAGGTGCAAAGGAAACAACTAGTGGTCAATAACGATGGATGACTCAGAAGCCAACAAAAAGAAGCATCTACCTTATCTAAATGGGAAAGAAAGCAAGAGAGTAGCATTTCTCAAACGGTGGCATTGATTAATATTAACACAGATTATATTAACAATAAAATTCGTTAAACATGTAATTTGCTTTTAACTGTGGCATTG
The DNA here is from genome assembly GCA_902687465.1 of Secale cereale. Lineage (NCBI taxonomy): Eukaryota > Viridiplantae > Streptophyta > Magnoliopsida > Poales > Poaceae > Secale > Secale cereale. The sequence continues at coordinate 335,811,876 of LR738710.1, forward strand.
CATCAATTTGCCACCGTCATTATTAGAGGGTGCTTGTTTATAGGGACATTTCGGTAGAGGGACTAAAAAAACTCCGTGTCAGTCCCATGTAAACCAAACAGGAGGGACTTTTAGGGACTAAAAGTGGGCATTTGGGACTAAAGAAAGAAGACCCCGAGGGAGTGTCTTTTTGGGACTTTTTCCAATAGTTGCCCCTGCCACGCATGGCACCTTGTCTCTATTAGTTCATTACTAGGGGTAACATGGTCTTTTAGCATGTCATTTAATAACCTCTAGTCCATGTTTAGTCCCAGGAACCAATCAAGTAGGGACTAGGGAGTTTTTAACCAAGCAGGGCCTTATATTAACAACAGCTAAAGAGTTGCACGGGATAGTGGATGCACCAGCACCATGTGCATCTACCGATGTACTGGGGTGATGTACAGTCTGTTGCTACAAAGAACCAACAACCAAGGAGCATATTTGTGTTGGTCCTAGTTTTGTTATCTTTAGACACCTTTCCCTATGTCAGCGCAACAAATCTAGTCCTGCTCAAACTCTACAGCCTTGTCCCCCAAAACAAAAGTTCAGTTCGTTACAGATGTGCGTACTACGTTTGTCATTGTTTTCCCTTTCCGACCAACGTAGGTGTTGGATAGCCATTCTGTACTAGTACTTTCCCCACTTCGTTTCCTCTGTGAACCACGTCCAAGATTTATGCTATACAACTTTCCCCACTACTTTCCCCCATTCCTGTCCTCTTTGAACCACGTCTTAGATTCATGCGATACAACTTCCCCCACTACTTTCCCCCTTCCTTTCCTTTTTGAACCACGTCCTAGATTCATGCTATACAAATTTTCCCACTACTTTCCCCCATTCCTTTCCTCTTTGAACCACGTCCTAGATTCATGGTATACAACTTTCCCCACTACTTTCATGTTTGACCCAACACCTAGATTCGAGTGCAGAAGCGAAAAAAGCACACATGCAGCTAGAGAAATGCATGTGGAATAAGTAAATTATACCTTAAGGTTCTTGGGATGTTGTTCGGTGGGTGACCGGAGGCCATTCGACCCACACTATGTACGGCGGAGAAAACGAAGGGGTCGGAGGCCCTCCCGCGTCGCTGCTGGGTGAAAGTGAACAGCTGTGCCGGTAGTGGATTCCCTCCCTCGCCGACGGCGATAGCGTTAAGCATCCTTCCCTTCCCGGCGGACGGATCCAGCCGGCCGAGAGAGTGTGAAGAGAGCAACCATAGGCAGACCAGCAGTGAGGGGGGGAGAGAGGCCAAGAAGTCTTGTTTAGATCTGGAGAGGGTGAGAGAGTGTGAAGAGAACAACTACAAGCGCTGAGGCTGCAGCGTGTATATATATACTGGAGAGAGTGTGAAGAGTGCAAACCCTAGAAAACAAGCGTCGAGACTACAACTTATACGTGATGAGGTGATTATACGGTCACTACCAGATCATATAGCTCCGTATCCATCCATTTTGACCAGTCAAAGAATCCTCCTGGCACGAATTAGGCTCAAGTGTAGTTACCGAACCCGTGACCTCAATTTTGATAAGCGAACAGGCTAACCAGCTACACAACCCTCCCATTATGTTCAACGAGCGGAAAATAAAATTTTATATATTTTTTGTGTGTGTGGGAGTCATTGGGATTTAAATCACAATCGTGTCATGTGGCTTTGGTGGTAAGACTATCCACGGTGGTGCAAAAATAATGCAGCCTTAGTCACCTTACCTCTCTCCACGTAATACGTTAGGTCCCACTAGTCAGAGGGTGAAACAAACAAATTAATAAGAAAAATTAAAAGCTCCAGCGGTGTATCTTACCTCACACATCTGCTCGGGAACACTGTCCAATTGACCCCTCTGTTCGCTCACGTACTATTTTAAGAGAATCCTTATTATAACATGCACACAATTTTGGGCACTTGTATTCGACCTAAGTCAGTGTGCCACTATATCTCGTACGACTCCCTCTGTCTAGGTGTAAATAAGTCACGTTAGAAGGTGCAGCGGGACCAAGGTGCATGCAGATTGGAGGAGAAAGAGAAACTTGACCGGTCATTACTCCAATCAAAGCCCTGATTTCTGTCTCTAAACGCAACAATTAGTCCAAACAACTAAGAGATGCCATTTTAGGTACCATGCAGGGCCACGTATTAACTCGCATGCAAGCCGAATTTGATTTCTTGACTGATCAACACATAGTTGCGCTCCATGCATTGGGTTTCCGGGGGAGATAACAAGGCAGAGTAAGGAGCGTTTGGTTACATTGCTTAGGCTGGTCAGAGTTTGTACGTACTCCATTTGTATCTCGCTTCATGTGGCCTCGCACGCGCACGATTTTCCTATTCTATGAACCTGTGTGTGCGTGTGCGTGTGCGTGTGTGTGTTTAACAACATGTGTGTGTTAGAGAGAGCGACAGATCGACCTACTCCTACAGAGAGATGGTGTGTAGTGTACGATTTCAGCCGCGAGAGTCGGTGCATCCTCTCATTTCCGAGCGTCCGGTAGGGACAGGCGCATAGCTTCCACCCCTGCTCCTGACCAGCCTGGCCCACCCAAAGCCTCTCCATCGCCCGCGCGCGCTTCCCGCCCGAAACGGTCAACGCCGCTACAAAGAATCGGTGATGCATTCATGCCCGGGCAGAGCGGACGTGACCTCTCACTGGCGCGTGCATTGAAGGGAGAAGCAGATTCAAGAGTGATGGTTGCTTCGCCCATCCAACTTACTGCTGGGTCTATGTGATTTGACGGCTCTTTGGTCATTATTACTGAGGTGGTAGGACTGCTGGATGTCCCACACTTTCGGCGAAAGGAGGTACTACTATATTACAATTCACTCCATTCTTACGGCGGACGAGTGCAAGAGCAGTGAAAACACGCAGGCTCAATGATTACATGGCCCACCTCACACTATCACCATATTTTCTGGACACCGTGCGACACCTAACTCTTTACATAGTACAATCACAAAAAAAACTCTTTACATAGTAATAGTACTTCCTCCGTTCCTAAATATAAGTCTTTGTAGAGATTTCACCATGAACCACAAACGGATGTATATAGATGCATTTTAAGTGTAGATTCATTCATTTTGTTCCGTATGTAGTCCACCTCGTGGAATCTCTACAAAGACTTATATTTAGGAACGAAGGGAGTACGTACTATAATTTATCAGCGAGATAGTACAATGCTATGAAGCTTCCAGCCTCTGTTACATGTATCTTGCGTCCAAGGTTGCCCGTTGCAACATTTCATCAAATACAAAGGAGACTAACATGCATGTTATTGCATCTCAATGATTGAAAGATCATAGCAAATATGTATTCCAAACAATATGATATTCTACTAAAGGACATATATATTCCAAACAATATGATAATCTCTCTAACCAAGGTAGTAGGGACGAGGAGTAAACCGAGGGAGTAGTAAAGTTTTCTCCTCGTCCTGTGAGCCACCGCGCGCGTGGGCAAGGGAGCGGGCGTAAGGCGTAGTAAGGAAGCTTCACCTCATCATGCGAACCACCGCGCCCGTGGGCGGGGGAGACGGCGTACTAAGCAAGCTTCTCCTCGTTCTGCGAGTTGACGCGACACATCAAAAGTACTCCAGTGTATAGAGCCTTTCCTCTAAGGTAGGACCCACATGGTTTGCCTCTTTTTTAACATAACGCGTCAAGTCGCAATTTGTTTGTTCACCCGTGGTAGATGATCCTCCCTCCATCTAGTGGACAACTAGTACATGTGTCAAGTTAGCATGTGGTTTGCCTTTTCGTACAGAAATGTGCTCCACCATGTACCCGCACGGGTGTGGTTGGGAAAGAGACAGGAGTACGTGCGCCGTGTGTGCACCTCTTCTCTTCGTGCACGTCTCCCACCTACGTGGGTGTGTGTGAGAGATACAAACCTAGACAAATGGCTTGTGTGCGTTCGTGAGTGTTTTTTGTTTTGGGGGTGTATTTGTGGGAATATGTGTTGATGACATCTCAAACAAAATTTTGCATGCAATGTGTGTGAAATGGAGGCATATCCATATCATATATAGAGGATCGGGCAATCCACGAGAAGAGATGGAGGGGTCGTAGATATCGATAGAGTCGAAGAGAGGATCAAGTGGGTGGGTGCCTGATCGATGAAGAGACCCATCGAAATTGTGTGTGTGTGCAAGTCAAAGATATAGGGCGACTAACCTAGCTACCGGAACGTCAGAGGGCACAGGTCAATTTTGTGTGTGGCAGGGAGACATGACTAGAGCGCTCGATGTATCGATGTGTGTGTGTGTGGGAGGGGATTTGGGTAGGGGTAGGTAGAGGCCTAACTATAGAGGTAGAACGACTCGTATATGTGTTGAGAAGGAGAAACCTAGCTATGTCTTCTGGGAGATCGGTCGACATCCATACATAACTGACGGACGGGAAATAGGATGGGATAGAGAGAGAGAAAGGAGCGAGAGAGGGAGGGAGAGGGGTAGAGTGTTGGATGGGTGATGGAGTTGCTTCTCGAAGATGGTGGGAGAGGCCTACTAGACAAACTAAGGGTGGAACTGCAATATTATCAATAAGAGTGGGGATGTGTTTATGTGTGTGACTGTGCGTGATAGATCTGTCGGGACACATCCATGGATGATGAAGGGGAACCATGTGTTTGGTAAGCAAACCTATCTAGATCGATAGATCAATTGTTGTTTGTCGGAGGAAGGGAGAGACATAACTAATGAGGTAGATCGATCGACGCATGGGGAAAAACGAGTAATAAGGACCTAGCTAGCTATATGTATAGCGGGAGATCGGTCGATGTACGTCCATTTGTTAGAGGCAAATAAGGCCCGGCGAGACGGATAGACAGAGAGAATGGAGCTAGGAGGTGGTGCGAGAGGCCCAGCTACTAGCTAGATAGGGGGAGGAGTGTGCGGTTATGAGATCGATGAAAAGAGGGGAGATTGTTTACACGGGTGTGGGACCTATGAGAGACCCGAGGCAAGGACACATAAAGGAGGAGATTGAAGGCGCGTGTGTATGTTGTAGGCAGACATCGCTGGAGAGGTTTATCGATCTGTGTGTGTCCGAAAGGAGTTGTGGAGACTTTGGGAGAACGACCTAAAGAAAACAAACTGAATGTGTGCGATGGATAGAATGCTGAGGGAGAGGGTGGGCGAGGAGGGCGTGTGCATGCATGAGAGAAAGTTAGTGGTAGCTACAAAGGTTAGAGGATTGTGTGGGTGTAAGAGACTAACAAAGATCATAAATTGATATGAAAGTGGATTCATATATTTGAATAGGAGATCATAGTGTTTTAAACATATGCAAATCAACATAAAGAGGATTCAAAAAATCGAGTTCGAGTTCATATAGTGCACATAGTTCATATCTAACTCGAGACTAATCATGTGGTGTGCTGTGAAGATAATACACAAACAATGGTTTAACTTGACATTAGTGACGATTGTAGATCTTATTAAAACAGAGAAACAAATTTAAATGCTTTGACTTCACAACAATCATTATTGTAGATCTTATTCAAATGGAGAAATGAATTCAAATTTAGTTCATAATGAAGCGGTAGTATATACGTTTGGAATGCACTAAAACGTTCATTTGAGTATACACGTAGCGAAATATTTTAATTGCACATAACATGAATTCAAAGTTTTGAATGACATTTGTAGTGCGAATTGATTTGGTACAGTACACGTTAAGCTTGTCCGGAAATTTCAACCCGCGCCTTGTTAGCCTGAAATATTTAAGATATATCTTTGTCTCGTTGTGCTCCGACAACTCCCTCCATCTCAACCCGCACCTTGTTATTCCAAAATTTCAACGCTCACGAAAACTCCCACCTCCTGTGAAATCCCGACACGCGAAATGACCGTGATACCCCTGAACCAAAAGAACCGCCTCAAATCGGTGGGGTTACTTTCGTAACTTACCCCACATTTCGGGCAAGAGCGTCCCTAAGCCATGGTTCCCCACTCCCATCCCATTCGCCCACCCATTCGTACCCCGAGGCCAGCAAAACCCGCGAATCCCCACACCCTCCTCCGTCCGCCACCCAGCCGGAGCCTCTTCCCCGACGATGTCGTCCACAGCAACACCTCGACGTCCCTCATCCACCGTACCGGATGAGGATCCGTCGTCGATCTGGTCGTCCCGCCGGTTCAGCCACCCCGTCCTCCACCTCCATGGAGCCGCCCCGACGTTCCCCTCTTCTTTCGCGCCAACTCCATTCCCACATCGTCGTCTTCACCTGCACCACCGGAAGAGCATCATCATCACCATTTTCTCAGATGAAGCTGCGGTCTAATCGGTGCCACCAAAGAGGTTGTACATTAATCACCACATTTTCTTCTCGATTCAATCTCACGGTGCTGCCAGCGCTCAGTCCCGAGGCGACATGGAGCGGCTCCATCCACGACGGCGTCGCCGGCCACTTCCTCCACGACGTCGCTCCCTCCGCGGCGAAGTCCACATAAGTAGGAGCTGCTGCTGCTTTAGCTCTCGCTCGCGCTACTGCTCTGCTCTTACTCTCGGTCCCCTGCCTGGTCTGCTCTTGCTCTTGCTCTTGCTCGCACTGCTGATCTCGCTCTTGCTTCCGATGCTGCTCCTATTTAGCTACACTTCAGTCGACTGAATCGACTTTTGGGACAGTCGATTTTCAGGGGGTGGGGGGGGCTCGCCGGAGTTAAGGAAGAACCAGCCGCAACGGGGAGGGGGGAATCGCCGGAGAAACAGCTCGGCATGGGGGTGGCCTATAGGGATGGCCGGGGCGGCGGCTGACCGATGGTGGGGAGTGTTTTCCGGGCGGGCGGGGCAGTGCACCACCTGCCGTGGGCGGGGGGGTGGGCGGCTGTTTGGCCTATGGTGGCTGGCGGCTCACGGGGGTGGAGGTTGAAGATGAACTGCAGGCCTTTGATTTCGTATCCAACGGCTGCAAAATCGACTGACTAGAGATGAAAAGGTCATTCGACTGACGTGTAGGCTCACCTCTAGTGCGTTCAGTTTCGATAGTTAAATTCAGTTTCGATAGCAAAATTCAGTTTCGACATTTAAGTTCAGTTTCGACAGTAAAATTCAGTTTCGACACCAAAATCCAGTTTCGACATGTAAGTTCAGTTTCGACAACAAAATTCAGTTTCGACAGTTAAGTTTAGTTTCGACAGTTAAATTTAGTTTCGACAGCAAAATTCAGTTTTGACAGTTAAGTTCAGTTTCGACAGTTAAATTCAGTTTCCACATCAAAATTCAGTTCCGAGAGTTAAGTTCAGTTTCGATAGCTAAATTCAGTTTCGACTGTTAAGTTCAGAGATGAGCGGCTGATGTATACATCTAGCACTTTGTGGTTATGTATTTTACGTCATCTATTGGAGATGCTATTAGAATTCCACTCAGGTTAATGTTGTCTCTCTTGTCCTGCTTCAGCCCCGGCATAGTACAACTCACCGGAGCTGCTCCAAATACGAAACCCTCCATCACAGCGGACCAGTACCTCGGGCTCCATTCCCAGACGCCTAAGATCTTCTTCCCCTCCTCCGACAGCCAAGTCAGCCGGAGCATCCTCACCGGCCAACCCAATCACGCTGAGATCGACATGGCTTCGCCAAAGAGGTTGTACACTTCTTGTGGTTTGACTTAATCTCACCATGCTTCTTTGCATGCTCTGATCTTCCAATTCTTGTGAACCAAACACCCAGATTGGCAGAAATCCTGTGTTTTAAAATTCTCTGTTTTGCACGTGCATTCCTATCCTATTCATGTCTATTTCCTATCCCTACATTGTTAGAATCCTCAAATTCAAACAAGCCCTTACACAATTACTTCTGTTACAAATATTTGTCAAAGAAAACCTTGTGTGGTTTTCCCTGCTCCTGCGGTGATGTGTTCCACCCTAGCTCAGCTGCTCCAACGACGGAAGGCTTCACCATAGTAGGTATCTACTCTGCATACTGCCTTTCGCTGGCTCAGATCTTCTTCCCCGCCGCCGGCAGCCACGACAACTTCATTACCATCATCAACTGAGAAGATGACCTTGAGGACCACACAGGTCCGCAAGAGAGGTCGCACTCTTCCGTCTCTGCTTATTTTATGCATCGCTTAATATAATGACATGCTACTTTATCGTCGTGTTCGCCTATTAGACTCCGACTCAGGTCCAAACTTATGCTAAAACTTGAGTTTTTAAATGGTTGTGGGGTACATATTGGGCGAGAAATCAGTACTATCTGTCTACTATCTGGTTAATCTCGGGTGTCTACTATGAGTTTCATGTTGGGTGCAAACACAATTAAAGAAGTCATTATCTGTATTTTTTAACTAAAGCTATTATCTGCCTGCTATCATTGGTATTGGGTCTATCCATAGTTTGCTACCTTCGGTCTGGATTTGTGCATGCACTCCTTACATAATCTCACTATGTTTTATTCCTATGCATGTCAGTTATTGTACACAATGGAACTAAACATGTAGAGAAAAAGAGACGAGCCTTGCATGGCAATAAAATTACATGCAGACGTCGCTCCATGGTGGGCGCAAAGCCAACCCCCTCCACCCATTTTGGATCGTAATCAAGAGGAAGGTAACTCCTCAATGGAGGATTAAGAGACAGATGACCAGTCCTATCCCCCCCCCTCGAGGTGCATGCTGTAACTTGGCAGGGTTAGTTTGCTCATATCGTGCGTATGGTATCTTGCATTGCTATGTCATTTGCTTAGTTTAGACACGATTTGTGTGAATGCCACCTATTTAGTGTCTAATTACCATATATGTGAATTATGCAATGCCATCTTTTTGCAAGACATTATATATGTGAATTATGCCATGCTATCTTGTTGCAAGGCATTATATATGTGAATTATGCAATGCCATGCTGTTTAGCCAAGCGTCATATATGTGAATTATATCATGTTGTCCTCTTTTGTATTTCTCATTGCTTTTGTCAACGATGTTTGTATATTCAACAGCTCTTCCGGTGCATCAGCCATTTGAATTGGTGATGGAGAAATCCGGAGTGAAAACAAGGTCTTTAGAGAAGACAATGCTACCTGGTGAAGCAGATATCTTGCTGGTTACAGATAGCTCTTCAAAGGAGGATCCAGAGCCAGATGACCAGTCGTATTATCCCCCTGAGGTGTAAGCTCAAACTTGGCAGGGTTATATTACTCATATCATGCATATGTTGTATTGCAATGCTTAGTTTTACATCATATACACGATATTGAATGCCATCTCCTTAATTGACACATCATATATGCGATTGCCCTTTGCTCCCTTCGTTAGTATATAAATCATATATTTGAATTGTATCATGCCATGATGTTTACATAGACAGCATGTATCTGAATTATGGCATGCCAACCCTTTTTCTAAAGACATAATATAGTTATGTCATCTCATCCTATTCACATAGTCATCATATTTTGAATTATGTCATTCTATCCATGAATTATAACATGCCATCATGTTTCCATTGACGACATGTTTGTGATTTATGGCATGCCAACCACTTTAATAGACACATCATATAGTTATATCATGTCATCCTGTTTACATAGTCATCATATTTTCAAGTATGTCATTCTATCCAGTTTAGTTAGCCGTCATACATGTGAAATTTTGTCATGCTATCATGTTTCATTAGCCATCATATATGTCAAATTATGTCCTGTTATTCTGTTTGGTTAGACAACATAAATGTGAATTATTTCATGCCCTACTATCCATTGCACATGTCTATCTTACAATGTCTGTACATTCAATTGCTTTTCTTGTTTATCAGCCATTTCAATTGGAGAGGGTGATGGCAGTATCCGTGGGAGTAAAAACACGGTCTTCAGAAAACATCATGCTACCTATCTATGGAGATAGAATCACGGTTGTACTTGCCCAAGAACCAGCCCCACCACACATAACCCATACTCACGTAGATTGTAACCCTACCCAGTTGGACAGAGAACCAGCTACACCCCTTCTAACCCCAACCCCAGCAGATAGTAACCCAGTTCCCATTGACACAGCACCGTCTCCACCACAGAGCACCCAAACACGAGCAGTTAGTAAGGCAACTGCAATGCCCAAAGCACGAGGACCACCACTCTGAACCCCAAGTCAACGCTTAAAGCAGAAGAAGAATTATTCTCAGGTCAGGTTCCGTAGCTATGGTTCATACTACTTTGCTCTTGCATCACAGTATTTACTCATACCAACTAATTTTAAATTTGAAGGATGCAATTGAAACTCCAATGGTGCAACAGGTATGTTTTAAACCTGTTTCTTTAACATGTTTGATGTTGTAACTTGATGTATGTTGATTTCATTTTCAATTGAATGAACCGTTATATTCTCAGGCCATGCACCTTACAAGTGTTGTTATTGCTGTGTAGTTTCCCACACTTATATTCTGTCTAAGCTGCTTTGTCATAAATACATATGATTCGAACTGTATCTATCTTGATTTGGCAACATAAACTAGAACGATATAGACCATTCAGTGACCATATTACATAGATATATGTTTGTTTCATGATGTTATCCTGTCCACATTACTACTAAACTGGTTTACCAAAATGAGTTTCATATACTACATTGTAAACCTGTGATGTGTTTGTTTGTTTCTCTTTTAGAATGCGGATAAAATGTTGGAGAAGAGTACCGCGTTATGCAATGATACAGGAAGTAATGCAGATAAGGTTCAAGATAGCGAGACATCCCTATTGGTCTCCAAGAAAGCTGCTAAAAACTATATTGAAGACACTGAGAGAACCCCAAAGTGATGTCTTGATGTAGTGTTTGAGTTACTGGCTACTACTGCTGGCACCAACTCTTCGAACTCGCTGCCTGAATCAGTTCGGCTTCTTGAGTCTCAACTTCAAGTTGAAAGACATCGATCAGATGTTATGCGACAGGAAGCCGAAGGACTGAGGAAGTCCCTGCAGAATTCAGATGCATACTTTCTGGTGCAATAGCAAGTGCTAGAGGATATAAGCGCCAAACAAGAAAAAGTTAATAAGCTTGCTAAGCATCTTGACAGCATTATGGGTACCCAAGATATTATTTCTTGAGCTCTTCTGAAGTGGTTTCAGTTCTAGACTTGTTTTGCTTCGGCGTTTATATGCTGCTTTGTTCCCTATATTTGTACTGTTGGCGAAATTTGATGCCCAGTGGATGTAATATGTGTAATAGCCTAGCGTAAGTTGCTTGCCTATTTATTTCCTTATTTTCTTGTTTATTTATTTTCTTGTAGTCAGTGTTGTTCTTTTTCCGCGGTTAGCTAGTGGCCGCAATACCCTATTTTTTAAAACTAGGCCACATTAACCAGGGGCTACATATTTACTGTAGTTAACATGGGCCTCTTACGGGCCGTAGAAACAATGGGCCTTCTAAGGGATGTAGAAACAATGGGCCTTATATGGGCCGTAGACACAATGGGCCTTCTACGGGCCGTATGATCGGTTGGCCAAACATGGGCCTATAACAGACCACACTATGGTCGTAAATGGCCTAGAGTTGAAATCGTCTGTTCATGGGCCAACCATAACGGGCCGACCATAACGGGCCATCGTTAATCGACCGTATTTGATGACGCTATGCAAACAGCCCAACGTATTAACGGGCCACAAACGGGCTGACTTTAAACACGGGCTAAATTTGGCCCAGAAGCAGAAAATGAAAGTAACGGGCCGAAAGTAAACGCATGCTGGAAATGAGCCCAAGAATAAATGGGCCCTGAGTAGGCCGAAAGATAACATGAGCTGGAAACGGCCCGACGGAATAATGGGCCATTAATGGGTATAAAGTAAAACACTGTTCAATACGGGCCAGTTTTACCACGGGCCGTTAGTGGGCCGAGGGTTACTAAGGACCTGATATGGGCCGAAAGACGTCATAGGCCATACATGGGCCGGAAGTTAAAACGGGCTGGAATTATATTGGACGCCCCAGATGACGCTACTGGGCCTGATTCGGATAGGCCGTAAACGGGCCCTGGGTTAGCGGGCTGTAAATGGGCTATATGCGAACAGGTCATTAACAGGCTTGCCGTGGGCCGGCCCGTCACCTTTTGACCAAGTCAAACGAGCCGGCTTTTTCAGAGGAATGGGCCTCTGTTGGGCACTGTTCATTATGGGCCAGTATCACCATGGGCCATTAATGGGCCGAGGATTACTAAGGGCCTCATATGGGCCGAAAGACGTCATGGGCCATACATGGGAAGGATGTTAAAACGGGCTGGAATTATATTAGACGGCCTAGATGACGCTACTGGGCCTAATTCGGATAGGCCGTAAATGGGCCCTGGGTTAGCTGGCTGTAAATGGGCTATATGCGAATCATCCGTTAACAGGCTTGCCGTGGGCCGGCCCGCCACCTTTTAACCAAGTCAAACAGGCCGGCCTTTTCACAGGAATGGGCCTCTGTTGGGCGGTGCCACGTGTCGACGTATCATAGGCGCTATAGGTCCAGTGAGTGGATGACATCTGTTCCAACGGCGAGCCGACACGTGTTCCCTCCAGCCAATGATAATTTTACATGTGGAAAATCCCCATTGGTCGAGGTTGTTAATGGGTTATCGGATCCAAAACCGTACTCGATAGCTTAACGGCGTTCCGTTACGGTGGATGCCACGTGTCGGTCAACCTTGACGAAAGCACTTCTGTGACGCGTGATTTATCGTCATGGAAGTGGACACTTCCATGATGATAATTTTGGTAATGTCATGGAACACTTCTACTACAACACAGGTATGACTATCTTGATTTTGTCATAAAATCGTCATGGATGTACATGCATGACAGAAAACGTGACCTACTGTGACAAACACGTATCATCACGGAAGTGTATTTTTTTGTGGTGAAGCCAGTTTCCTGTTTGGTGCTAAAGGGGCAAGCGCAGGCGAGGAGTCCCGAGGCGTCAGGCAAAGCTTTCCATATCGGTGCAACGAGACCATGACCAGTAGGACGGCAGGGAGAAGGTCATCACGGAGCCCACGACGACGTCACCGCCAGAGCCTTTGGCAGGCGAAGACCACCTTTTGTCAGGATAGCTTGTACTAGCTTTCCCCCTTCAAACTTGGTCGTTGTGGGATACCTTCCCGCTCAATATTTGGGAAGAGGATCTGGGCCACTATAAATAGGACTAGCCACCACCATAGAAGGGGATTGGATCCAGACAACACTGACAACCACTAGCTCACCAAGCACAAGAACACCTCTCCTCAGGAGGTTGTTCTTCCACTGTACTTGTCCATCCTCGGCCTACAAGGCAATCCACCACACCAAACTAGATTAGGGTATCACACCACAGCGGTGGCCCGAACTAGTATAAATCCTTGTGTCTCTTGTTCTGGGGGTTCGACGAGCTAGGCCTAGGAATCAGTCCGAGAGGGAGCTAGAGCGGAAATGAGAGATCTTCGTGCGCACCCCAATGTTCGAACCTCAAGGATTTGCTGGAACCCATAATCCGACACGTTCACATCACCTCCTGGGGTCGGTTGTGTTTGTCCTTCTCATGTATCCTTAGGAGATTCACTCGGTGCAGGTTACCTAACCATCTTCTAGGGCCCTCACAAGTAACCCAAGACAAATTCAGGCGCAAGCCGCCTTGAGGTAGGGCCTCGTGAGTCCCCCGCTAGCTCACGTGTGCCCATACACACCTTCTCCAGTCATGCCGTGCAAGCCACGTGTTAGGACGGGGCTATACACGCCCAGTGGGCTCCACTCAGAGGGAGCCCCCACGCATGCACCAGTACAAGCCCCATGCTCCCCGCAGGCGGACGACACTGTCGAGGAGCGGCTATGCCCGTCCAAGAGCGGAAGAAACATGCTAGAGGCTGGTGAATAAACAACCGAGGGTGGCCTCGCGGCCGCATCAACCTCAGGAGAGCCACCAAGCTCGCTCCTCAGACACACCGCATTGTTGTCCCTCGGGAGGGTAGCGTGAGGGGGCTGGGCGTGGGGGCTACGCTCAGGTCACACCTGGCGTACGCCACCTCGCCAGGTCCCTCGGACCTGGTCTTCACGTGCCCCTCCCGAGCAAAAGCCCGGCGAGGAACAGGTATGGTGGTTTATTCGTACGTCAAGCGGGACCCCTGGGCATCGCGACCAAGGGGCCTAACTGGCCACGTAGCCCCTCACCCCTTGGTATCATCCCGGTGATCCGAACGCCCCAACGGTGGCTAAGGAATGAGCGAGGTCGGGCCCTGTCGACGTAGAACGCTAGAACCTACACCTGCATCTCCTTCTTGAGGGTTGTTTGAACATCAAGGGGGACCCTGGGCATCACGGCCCATGGGCCTATCTGGTGACGTAGCACCTCACCCCTTGGTCTCGTCCTAGTGATCCGCATACCCCAACGGTGGTTGAGGTATGCACGGGGCCAGGCCCTGTCGATGTAGAATGTTAAAGCCATCAGAAAGGTAGATAGTGAAACCCTAGCAAATTAATACAAAACATACTGTCTCACAAAGGTCCAAAGCATAGGTTCTTACGCCTCCACGAGGGACGATAAATGTTGCAGGAACAAAACAAGAAGCAGCGGTGCCCCGTCCTCTTCTTCAGCCCTGGACACCACCATCGCCAGCCTGGGGTGACCCGTCGTCGACATTGCCGCCGTCTCGTCCATCGGCCCCTGCTGTCGAAGCCGGAGGGTCGACCGGACAAAACTAATGCAGTAGAGCCCCCACCTGCTCCTCCACGACCTCGGCAGCGACACCTTGAAGCTCCAAAGCTGGGGGCTCTAGCAGAGCACAAAAATCAAAGTTGATATCCTAGAGGTAGAGCTGGTGGTAGATGCGTGTCACAACCGAGGTGGCAAAAGCACGAGCCCCTGCCTCCACCAAGGGGCCCAACCTGGCGACAACACCCTCAAGCGACATAGCAAGCCTGAGGAGCACTTCGGGGGGGCCCCCGCCGGTGTTGCCAGCAGCTTCTTGTACCCTGATTTGTAGAGGACTCGCATGGAGGTGCGGAGCCTCTCCTTGAGGTAGATGAAGGCGTCACGCTCCACGGTGGCCACCTTCTTAGCCTCGGCAAGGGACCTCCGGGATGCTTCCACTTCTTTCTCCAGCTTCTCGAGGCGGCCGCGCTGCGTAGCTTGGTCCTGAGCTATTTGCCTCGGCCCGGTGTCACGGTTGTCAAGCGTAGCAGCCAGGGCCTTCATCTCCTTCTCCTGCTCCTCAAGACGGTGGGTGTCTTCGACGTGTGCCTCAATGAGGATCTTCAGCTCGGCTTCCACCGCGCAGCAGCACTCCTCAGCAGCCTTCACATCAGCCCTAGCCATGTCGCGTTTAGCGGCTGTCATGCTAGCCACCTTCTTGCCCTCTTCGGCAGTAGCCTCGGCCACGATCCAGACTATCCTGACAGACGAATCATCCTGGAGCTAGCCCGAGATCAGGGCCAGGCGTCCCGTCGCCGTGCGGCGGTCACCATCATGGAAGTCAACTCGGAGCTGGTCGAGCGCGGCGAAGACATCCTCCAAGGCATGGGGCATGGTGGCAGAGCCATGACCCGCTGGCATGATGGCTTGAGGAGAAGACAGTGTCGGCGCCCGGGGCTGCGGAGTAGCAGGAACCTGTATGTTAGGGGGCTCCCGAGCCCTCACACCCCCGGCAGGTCGTCGGGGGCCGGGGCCTCCAAGGATAGTCTGGCCACACTTGAGGCCGTCTCCTGAGCATGGGCTCCCGAGCCTCGAGAAGCTTGCCCAGGAGCTGGCAAACACAGGGCGACCCCTTCATTCTACACCGTAGTCGCAATTGCGACCTCAGAAGTCATGGCCTCCTTCCTCTTCTTCGTCGACGGCGGCGACCTGGCCATCAGGAGGGGAACGTCTTGAGAATAGTACCCAAAGCGGAAGCAGAAATAAGGTAAGATACTTACTGGTTAATAGCGACATATGTCCCCTTCTTGGACAGGAGCAAGGAAGCCCCGAGCTTCCTGGCCGCAAGACTCACCGCGCCCCTAAGGGCGGGTGAATGAGTGGCAGCGGCCCCTGCAGCACCAACCATTGGCGGCGATGCGGAAGCATCACCCTGGAGAGGCGGGATAGCACGGCCCTTCTTCGTGACCCCACGCACCAGCCACTTCAACAGGTGGCCCCAGACCTCGTGGTCACCCCGGTGGAGCGCCGTGACCCCTCCACCAAGCGCTCGCCCGTGTCGTCATCATCAGAGAAGCCATGAAGTAGCTCGCTCCATCGAGGAGGAGAGGTCTCCGTCGTCTCCTCCAAGGTCGCTTCCGAGTCCTCCTTCGCCTCCTCACCAGAGTCTTCACTGGAGGATACCGGCACCATGGAAGGAGGAGTGTGGGGGCTCATCGGCGGTGCAAGCCCTTGCTCATTGAAGACGGGCATGGTGGCGACTATGTCCGCCCAGTCGTCACGGTTGTATAGCAGAATGTAGCCGTCCGGAAGGTCACCGGGGTCCTTCTCGAGCAGGACACACACGGCCTTGCCCAGTTCCTCGTCAGTCAGAGCCACTGGGTGCAGCCGGAGCTTGTCGTCTTCACCCTAGAGGTTCCACAAGGGGCGCGAGTGCGCCTGGAGAGGAGCAAGGCGTTGCATCATGAACTCCTTGACAAGCAAGGCCCTCGTTAGCTACCCTGTCGTCAACTCCTTTGTCATCGTTTCCAGCAAATGCTCCGCTTGGGGGTCGGTGAGCTTCTCGTGAGCACACCAGCTCAACTTCTCCGGCGACACAAGTAGCCGCTCGAGCCAAACATGGGAACGCTTGGCATCCCGGAAGACCCACTTGCGCCGGAAGTCGTCCACCTTCTTCTTGGATTTGGAGATCATGTTTCTGGTATGGACTGCGATGAAGGTAAGTCTCCCGGAGCACTGGTCAGTGCTGCACCGAAGGTAGAAGAAGTGGCAGAACAACACAATAGAGGGTACTACCCCGACGAAGGCCTCAAAGTGGAAGGAAAACATCGACAGGAGAAAAGTGGAGCTGGGATGGAGAGGAAGGGTGTGGATCTGGTAGTGATTGAGGATGGCAAGGAAGAATCTGGAGAAAGGGGAATGAGCCCAGCGAAGATGTTGTACAGGAAGAGGGGGTAAAAGGTCTCACCCAGAGATTCCGGCTCGACGGAGCTGTACTTGACCACCATCTCCCCCTCATTGTGGTTGGACGCGAGCAGCGGGAGCACGGTGATGAGGTCTCATTGGTTATGATGGAGGTGCTGAGGGTAGGCTCTGGATCGAGGGCCTGATCTGAGGGAGAGGAAGCAGTCTGTGATTTCTCAGTGGCCATTAGCGCTGGGTTTGGGGGCAGAACTCAGCAGATCTGGAGGTGCCCGCAGCAAGAACGGAAAGGCGGTCTGGAGCAAGACGAAAGGAAGGCGATGAGGGTTAAGGCACAAGCGCCAGCCTTTTTGTCAGTCCGGGATGATTGCCGAGGCAGTGTGGGGGAGTGGAGACGCCCATGTTCCATCTAGGCACCACGCGTCAATCAGGTCTGCATGCGGTTGGGGCCTGTGGCACTTCGCCCTTGCCCTTTGACTTCGCCTCGAAGCCAAGTGCGAGCAGGCCTTGGGCCCTGGGGCTACTGATGGTGTTATGGGAACCAGGGTACCCAGACTTTCCTACCTGTGGCCCATGGCGTTGCTCCTTCACCGGCCTGGTATGACCCATCTTCATCATCGACACACGAGACCCTAGCGAGGCGCCAAGCCTCGGAAGGAGCAGTCTCACCAGGCTGGCTCCGGAGGGGTGGAGATCTCTATGAAAGACCCCACCTCATGAGGTTTGGATGACGCAAGCCATGACAACAAAGGCCAGGCGGGCTCCAGCGGGCGCAGGACGACATGTTTCCTCTTTGGTGCTGTCACATCCCTAGCTTCTGGTACTTCCTAGTGTGTGCACCTTGCTTGCATCATGTTTAAGTTTTCAGAAAGTTGAAATGGGGATTGATCAAACCCTAACACCAAATGAACTCAACTAGGGTTTACTTAGAATACTTTTCAATGTACCCAAAATGCCCTTCACAAAATGTTCATCATTTTTGGTCTTGGCTAAAACCTCTGCCAAAAATGGTTTCATAATTTTTGGAGGCATTTTGGATATATGAATTAAATCATAAATTATTTCCATTTGGGCATTTAAATGCTACTAATTATTTTAAATGTCCAAATAATCCAATACGGAAATGTTCCATGTTGTTTATATCCTAAAAAGTGGGCATGAGCAGTTTGGTGATTTTTGAAAAAAAAATCCTAGCTATTTTTAATAAAGCAACACAAGTACAGAAAATAGAAAACAGAAATAAAGAGAGAGAGAGGTAGAACTTACCTGGCGCTAACCTGGCAGCCCATCTAGCCGGCCCGGCCCACCAGGGGCAGGGAGGTCTTCTTCCTCCCGCCAGTCAGATGCACAGCGCGTGCCTGACGCGCGCACGGCCACCGCACGCCACCTCCTGCTTGCCGCCGAGGCCCTGGACACGTGGATGACTCCATCGATGTCGTCCCGATCGCGCCGACCACTCCATTCCTCCCCCTCACCTCTCCCTCGCCCTCCCGATGCCATGGCCGAACGCCGCCGTCGCCGCCGCTCGTCGGAGCCACGGCCACCAGCCACCCTATGCCTCACCGACGCGCCAAGAAGCTCCGCCTCCTCGTCTTCGACCTCCTCATCGAGCCACGCCTCGCCAGAAGCCTCGACGCGCCGTCCCCAAGCTCATCTATTTATTTCAGAAAATATCCAAAACTTCTAAAAATCACAGAAAATAATCTATAACTCCAATGAAAGTAATTTATATATGAAAAATGATCAGAAAAATTCAAGGAATCTATTTATTGTATTATCATGCTTGTTTGAGCAACTTATGCCTGCTGATCAGGTCAAATCAATTAAATGCCATTTGAATATTAACATATGGAGTTTGAATTTGAACCTTTGGTTCAAACCAACTTCATTTAATATGATTGCTAGTTGCATTAACTCAATCAACAACATATTGCCATGTCATGATCATGCATCATAGTGTCGCATTGCATTGATTGTGTTCTTTCTCTGTTTGCCAGTTTTGTTCCCTCTAAGTGGACGTAGCTCCGACGATGAGTTCGATGAGACCAATGAAGAGTATTACTATCATCAAAAGTGCCAGGCAAGCAAAACCCCATTGAGCATTCCGATACAATCCCACTCTCTCGCTCTTGCTCTCTTTTACTGCATTAGGACAACAACACTTCAATTGTTACCTACTGCGGTAGTTGAACCCCTTTCCTCTGCATGACCTGTCATTGCCACAGTAAATAGTTGAAACCCACTAGCATGAGTAGGAGTTATTTGAGCCATGTTGTGCCTACTCATTCATGATTTCTGGTTATGCCTGCTATTGCTTAGAGTTGTGTCAGGTCTGATTCATCGGGGATGAATTGGAATGGTGATGAACATGTCCTACCGTGTGTGAGCTAAGTGTGTGAACATGATTTGGTAAAGGTAGCGATGAGAGGCCATGTAGGAGTACATGGTGGGTTGTCTCATTGAAACCGTCCTCAGGAACTGAGTTCTGTGTTGGTTGATCCATGAACAGCTACTACCACACATTGGGCTCCGGGCACTCCAAGCTCTCTCAACTTATTAATCAACCTGATCTCTGTCTAGGAGTTGCAATTAGTTTCTGGTGTTTGTAGTATACTGGAGGTCGTGTGCAGCACTGACCCTCGGGGTGGGCTGTGATGCGGCAGGTACGTGGCCGGGTGTACCAAGCGTCGCACGTTTGGTGGGCTAGGGAACCATGTACACATTGTTTTGGGCCGTGAGCGACAGCCCGGCTGGATCTCCCAATGGATGGAACCCAAATAGGCGATAAACCTGGACTAGAGACTTGTGTGGTTAGTCAGGTCGTGGCCGACACCCTCGCTGGGCTTCCGCTTGAAGGTTGCCGAGTACATGTCATGTAAACGGCGGTAAGTGGTGAGAGCGTGTGTGAAGAAGTACACCCCTGTAGGGTTATATATGATCAATTCGAATAGCCGTGTCCGTGGTAAAGGACTTCTGGGTTACCTGTACAGTTCATAGACATGTGGAAGTGGATACACTAAAACGCGCAAGATAAGCATGAGTGCTATAGATGGCCTTCTCGTAGGAAGACGGGAGCGGATCCATAGTGGTGTATTGATTGGTGAATATGTGGACTCGTGTGCGCCACTTCAAAAGAGTTACTTGCAGTTGTAGTTCAGGATAGCCACCGAGTCAAAGCGGGCATGCTGCAGTCAAACTCCACCACCCATTTATTGATACTGATGCATATGTAACTAGTTCTGATGTAAGTCTTGCTGAGTACCTTTGTACTCACGTTTGCTTAATTTATGTTTTAGCCGAGAGACTACAGTCTCACTAGAAGTTCCACGTGGACTTCGACGTTTAGCTTGTTACCTCAGCTACGATCTTGTACCCTTGGGAGGGTCTTGTAGATAGTCAGGCTTCTCAGCCTTTTTCATTTGTAGTTGTCTGTACTCACACATGTTCTGCTTCCGTTGCCTGTATGCTTTGTATGTTCGGTCATGAGACCCACTGCTTGTAATAAATGCTTTGATCTCTCTTCTTGGCCTTTATCTATATGAGTTGTTGAGTTATGTTGTGATGCCATGTTTTACAGCACATACTTGCATGTTATGCGTACGTGTAATGTGTATTGCTATGTGTGGGATCCCACACATAGTTGTTTACCCTTGGTAGCCTATCTTACAGGGAAATGTCTCCTAGTGCTTCCATTGAGCCTTGGTAGCTTGCTACTGCTCCGGAACACTTAGGCTGGCCGGCATGTGTCCTTCTTCGTTCATGTGTCTGTCACTTAGGGGAAATGTCACGCGTTGTTCCTTTAAGTCCTTGTAGCTTGCTACGACTTGGGTTCATACGTTGATGACCGACACGTTCGTTGCTGGGTCATGTATGCATGTCTCTATAATTTAGCGCCACTTTTGGTTTATAACTAGTCATGTCGGCCCGGGTTTTCTGTCATATGGATCCTAGGGACACTATCATATACGTGTGCCAAAATGCGCAAACGGTCCCGGGCCAGGTAAGGTGGCACCCGTGGAGATACCGTGCGTGAGGACGCAAAGTGATATGATGTGTTACATGCTAGACCTGTGTGACTTAGGATCGGGGTCCTGACAGCATTGGTATCAGACCCTGACTGCCTGTAGGATTACCAAGCCAAACTGGTCGAAGTCGTGTCAAGAAACTCTTTAGTTATAATAAGGGAATTGATTGTGGAAGGGAACGTAAGGCTCTTTTTACTCCTTTACCTTATGACCTTCTGATCTGAGTCACCCTCTTCTTTTCTACGGGGTTAAGAAATTAGGATTCTCATTCTATTTATCAGGATCACGTTAATGGTGGATCCAACCCTTAGTTCAGTTTCTACTACTTCTGTGTGTTAAACTGTTGGTCTCAGAACCTTGACATTATGATGTTGAGTGGTTATGCTATCTTTGTGCATGAGTCTCAAAAGTAATTTTCGAGCATTTAAGCCGTTATGTTGTCCGAGTCATCCGAGGTTTCTAAATGGTCTGATGCATTTGGAAATCCCTTCTTCCTGTTCCCGATGCTCCTTTGGGCCAGATTAACAACACTAACCAGTTTGTTGAGGTACTCTGTTACCTCGACTAATATGTTGGAGTTATTATTATGACCCTAGGTGTCTCAGACAATCACCCAGTAATCTAGCAATACTCTATATTCCAAGTGTGATGATTCTGGCCTTCATTCTCGAAAGCATCATGTGATGCCATTTAGTTAGTAGGCATTCTACTCCTAGGTTCATGAACCCAAGATTCACCCTACTAACTCGTGTTGTTAGTGTTTGCTCGTTCCTTTTGGATATTAGTAACCTTGTGATAGCCCTCGAGGTCCGTGGTTATCGATCTTCCAATACCATGAACCATCATGGCAGAAGTTCTTCTGAACCAAGAGATCACAACCAGAGTGCTCTTGAGTAGTACTCCATTCATATCGTGACTCTACCAATTCTTCCTATCTGCATGGGTTATCCGGAAGAGATGTGTTGAACTAGTTCGGCATAATAACATGTGCATCCACAACTCGGAAAGATATATGTTCTTTGAGTTGTCTCCCTTTAGTTGTATTCCGGCCTTCGTCTATCAGTTGATAGTCAAGAGTAGTTGTGCATTCGTGTTATCGATGCCTATTATTCTTATGGTCCGTCAATCCATTCTATTTCAGAATGACTAAGAGAAACAAACTCCAGTATCTCATCCATATCTAGGATTGGGTCAAAGTAGTTGTGTTCCGCAGATCAAGATGCCAATCCAGCTTTTGTTTTGTTCAACCTTGGAGTTTTGCCATATTTATGTCAAGAATGTCATGGGAATTGCACGACCTCCCGTGAACTCTTGATACAGTGATACTTCTCGCCATCATCGTTCATTCATCGGTCTCCATGTTATTGTAACCGGAATACTAACAAGTGAATCGTGATGTGCAAAATCAATACTCCAAGCAACTCCGTTGCTTGGGAGTTAATGGACGATAATCTCATTCTTAGCATGCTGGTTACTGAATCATCATTCTAAGAATGATCGTGCTACCAAGTCCTTATTTCTGGTGCACTCTCCGATCAATGAGTTAGGATTGTGTCAATCTCTCGCTCTTTTGATCATATCGTCTTGCCCTGAAAAGCAAGATTTTTCTCGGGCTTAGCAACATATCGGTGGTTTGTGATTTCCGAATATCTTCTCGGAAGTATTACCAGGTTGTTCCCTAACCGTTATGTTGAGCTCGTGATCAAGTTGGGTTTCTTATAAACCACCCCTTCTCCAAGAATCTGTGTTGGATACTCTGAACTAGTTGGTCAAGCTAAAACAATAACTTGGAGAGTTGGAAGATAAAAGCTTGCCTGACTCAGTTCCTTCCAAGGGATAGCTTTTGTGTGTGTGTTGAAGAAAAATGATATCCTCATCGATTGATCCTCATGATCAATTGTTGGATCTATTGTCTTGTCCAAACTTTGATTTGAGTGTGGGCTATCATCAAGTCGAATCAGAACCAATGGTATTTGTAATGTTGTCTTACTTGTGGTTGATCCCTCGAGCATACATCATTATATCTATTGGTCTGACCAATGCTATCACTTTGTTCACATAGTTATGGAATTCCATTTTATGGAAGCCTCGATGAATTGTTGTCGAGCCCATCGGCGACATGTTTATCCTCTCCATGTTTCATGTTGAACATTAAAGCTAACATTAGAAACTTTCGTAAACATCATCTTTGTGTTAGCTCATGAAGTAGATGTCTTGATGTACGAAGTGACTTCCCCTAATTCACGAGTACTTGATGTAAGTTGCCGCCGTGTATTTGAGAAAGCTTGTTTTACTTCCTCTGGAATCATCCCAAGTCAGTCACGCATGTGCGAAGTATTCTATGGTTTGATAGACTGATCATCTCCATTCCATATGTATTCCCTAGCACCCAAGCCACTGATCGAATTGTTCAAGGAGAAGAAGTTCCTTCTTAAGAGCTAACCCGGGCTTAATCAGGGACTTCGTTATCTGCAATGATGGTTCCCCTACCTGAACTCGATAGTGTTTTATTGTATGCCTACTACATCGTCATGCTTGTCTGTGACAACACGTTCACATGTGTGTAGCAGAACCAGCTCATGTTTTGGAGCTTGCTATCGTAGTTCATTTCCTAAGAATCTTGCAACGTCATCTCGTCGATTTGTGATGCTACCTTCCTTTTTCAGACATGCTATCTGAAATGTCCAGTTTCCAACCAGATCTGAATCTCAGACAGATATGATGGTTGGAACTTTCCAACATTTGCATTTTGTTCCCAGCTTGCACCACCATTGTGCCAATTTTCCATGGGTTGCTCTTCTCAGCCACTGCTGTTCAGGATTATCTTCAGAAGTGGACTTGCCATGGGTCCCATCCATTTCCCGTGATAAGCAAAAATCACCATTATGTTGTCTTCAACAAGGTAGTCCACATCATCCAAGCTAGTCGGAGTATGTCGTTCTCTCGAACTCCGTCAAACGATCGTTTGTGATTGCCTTAGGATGGTATAGAGAATTTCAATGATCTCTATATGAAAAGTAATTCTTCTTGCCACTTAAGGGAATAACTCTACGAGTCACCTTCTTTAAGGTGCCCTGTCTGGTGACATCGATCACCATCTTCCTTAGGTGTGGAATTGGTTGCCTACCGAATGACCCTTCATCGTTTGTTTCACTCCATCCCTCTGGATGTGTGTTCCGTGTCTCAGCTCAAGAGATGTTTCAATGTCTCACTCCATGAGTTGATCTGGAGTTGCTCGATCTTTCAGAAGATCAATTTTGTAGAGTTTCTTTCGTCGTCACTGTGTTGGACAAAGATCTCGAAAGCAAGGATGCCAGGATCAACATGAGGAAAGCAATCAAGATTCATATGAAGGACAGTTGGATCATGAAGATTGTGTTAGTTTGCGTCCCCCCTTCATCTTACCCTACGCTTGAATCTCGGGACGAGATCCTTGTTTAGTGGGGGTGAGTTGTCACATCCCTATATTCTGGTAGTGCCTAGTGTGTGCACCTTGCTTGCATCATGTTTAAGTTTTCACAAAGTTGAAATGGGGATTGATCAAACCCTAACACCAAATGAACTCAACTAGGGTTTACTTAAAATACTTTTCAATGTACCCAAAATGCCCTTCACAAAATGTTCATCATTTTTGGTCTTGGCTAAAACCTCTGCCAAAAATGGTTTCATAAGTTTTAGAGCCATTTTGGATTTTTGAATTAAATCATAAAGTATTTGCATTTGGGCATTTAAATGCTACTAACTATTTTAAATGTCCAAATAATCCTAATCTGAAATGTTCCATGTTGTTTATATCCTAAATAGTGGGCATGAGCAGTTTGGTGAATTTTGAAAAAAAAGCCTAGCTATTTTTAATAAAGCAACACAAGTACAGAAAATAGAAAATAGAAATAAACAGAGAGAGAGGTAGAACTTACCTGGCGCTCACCTGGCAGCCCATCTGGCCGGCACAGCCCACCAGGGGTAGGGAGGTCTTCTTCCTCCCGCCAGCCGGATGCACGGCGTGTGGCCAACGCGTGCGCGGCCACCGCACGCCACCTCCTGCTTGCCGCCGAGGCCGTGGACGCGTGGATGACTCCTTTGATGCCGTCCCGATCACGCCGACCGCTCCATCCCCCCCCCCTTGCCACTCCCTCGCCCTCCCGATGCCATGGCCGAACGCCGCCATCGCCGCCGCACCAAGGAGCTCCGCCTCTTCGTCCTCGACCTCCTCATCGAGCCACGCATCGCCAGAAGCCCCGACGCGTCGTCCCCAAGCTCGTCTTCCTCCCTCGGCCGCCGAGATCGCCGGCGACCGTGTGCCCGCTCCCGTGCTTCCCCAAGCTCGCCGAGGCCACCACTCCACTCGCCGTGAGCGCCTCTTCCTTTCCCCTCTTCTTTCGTGCTCGCTCTTGCACCCTAGCTCTGTTTCCTCCTACGGCCGAGAGCTTCTCGCCGCCGGCCATGGAGTAGCCGTGGCCACAGCTGCACGATCTCACAACGGAGCCCGTCATCGTGCTCCGGAAGCCCCCAAAAACCTAACGCACCCACTCCCTCGCCCTCTCGTTCACCGTAGCATAGCGCCGGTCGAGCCCGTGTTCCGGTTGCCACCGTGAGCTCGTTTCTGGCGAGCTCGGGCCACCTCAACCCTTGCCGCTTGACCAGATGGATGCGGGCGAGTCCCAGCTCCACATAGAGCCTCTCAGCCTTCGATTTGGTCGCCGGAGGAGCGTTTCCGATGCCCTCCGCCGTCTCGGGTGTCGTCGGCGACGAGCCGCGGGTCAGCTCCGGCGAGTTTGACCCGGGTTGACCCTGTTTTGACCCCCCTCTGGTTCACTAACTTGTGGGCCCAGAACCTGTTTCGCTAGGCTTAGGATTAATTAGTTTTAACTAAGTTAGTTAATTAGATGGGTCACTGACACATGGGGCCCAAGCCCTGTTAACTTCTAGTTTAGTTTTTAACTTTTTTAGTTAGCCCTAAGGGACTGACCAGTGGGACCCACTGGTTAGGTTTGACTATGGCCGTCCTGTTCGCTTGCTGACGTCACAAAGACGTCATGCTGACGCAAGTAAATATTTTTCTGGGATTTTAAATAAATCTGAAATGATTTATTTATTTCAGAAAATATCCAAAACTTCTAAAAATCACAGAAAATAATCTATAACTCCAATGAAAATAATTTATATATGAAAAATGATCAGAAAAATTCCAGGAATCTGTTTATTGCATTATCATGCTTGTTTGAGCAACTTATGCCTTCTGATCAGGTCAAATCAATTAAATGCCATTTGAATATTAACATATGGAGTTTGAATTTGAACCTTTGGTTCAAACCAACTTCATTTAATATGGTTGCTAGTTGCATTAACTCAATCAACAACATATTGCAATGTCATGATCATGCATCATATTTTCGCATTGCATTGACTGTGTTCTTTCTCTGTTTGCCGGTTTTGTTCCCTCTCAGTGGACGTAGCTCCGACGATGAGTTCGATGACACCGATGAAGAGTATTACTATCTTCAGAAGTGCCAGGCAAGCAATACCCCATTGAGCATTCCGATACAATCCCACTCTCTCACTCTTGCTCTCTTTTACTACATTAGGACAACAACGCTTCAACTGTTACCTGCTGCGGTAGTTGAACACCTTTTCTCTGCATGACATGTCATTGCCACAGTAAATAGTTGAAACCCACTAGCATGAGTAGGAGTTGTTTGAGCCATGTTGTGCCTACTCATTCATGCTTTCTGGTAATGCCTGCTATTGCTTAGAGTTGTGCCAGGTCTGATTCATCGGGGATGAATTGGAATGGTGATGAACATGGCCTACTGTGTGTGAGCTAAGTGTGTGAACATGATTTGGTAAAGGTAGTGATGAGAGGCCATGTAGGAGTACATGGTGGGTTGTCTCATTGAAACCGTCCTCAGGAACTGAGTTCTGTGTTGGTTGATCCATGAACAGCTACTACCACACATTGGGCTCCGGGCACTCCAAGCTCTCTCAACTTATTAATCAACCTGATCTCTGTCTAGGAGTTGCAATTAGTTTTTGGTGTTTGTAGTATACTGGAGGTCGTGCGCAGCACTGACCCTCGGGGTGGGCTGTGATGCGGAAGGTACGTGGCCGGGTGTACCAAGCGTCGCACGTTTGGTGGGCTTGGGAACCCTGTACACATCGTTTTGGGCCGTGAGCGACATCCCGGCCGGATCTCCCCATGGATGGAACCCAAATAGGCGATAAACCTAGACTAGAGACTTGTGTGGTTAGTCAGGTCGTGGCCGACACCCTCGCTTGAAGGTTGCCGAGTACATGTCGTGTAAACGGCGGTAAGTGGTGAGAGTGTGTGTGAAGAAGTACACCCCTGCAGGGTTATATATGATCTATTCGAATAGCCGTGTCCGCGGTAAAGGACTTTGGGGTTACCTGTACAGTTCATAGACAAGTGGAAGTGGATACTCTAGAACGCGCAAGATAAGCGTGAGTGCTATGGATGGCCTTCTCGTAGGAAGACGGGAGTGGATCCATAGTGGTGTATTGATTGGTGAATATGTGGACTCGTGTGCGCCACTTCAAAAGAGTTACTTGAAGTTGTAGTTCAGGATAGCCACCGAGTCAAAGCTGGCTTGCTGCAGTCAAACTCCACCACCCCTTTGTTGATACTGATGCATATGTAGCTAGTTCTGAGGTATGTCTTGTTGAGTACCTTTGTACTCACGTTTGCTTAATTTATGTTTTTGCCGAGATTCTGCAGTCTCACTAGAAGTTCCACGTGGACTTTGACGTTTAGCTTGTTACCTCAGCTACGATCTTGTACCCTTGGGAGGGTCTTGTAGATAGTCAGGCTTCTCAGCCTTTTTGATTTGTAGTTGTCTGTACTCATACATGTTATGCTTCTGTTGCCTGTATGCTCCGTATGTTCGGTCATGCGACCCACTGCTTGTAATAAATGCTTTGATGTCTCTTCTGGGCCTTTATCTATATGAGTTGTTGAGTTATGTTGTGATGCCATGTTGTACAACACATAATTGCATGTTATGCGTACGTGTAATGTGTATTGCTATGTGTGGGATCCGACACATAGTTGTTTACCCTTGTTAGCCTATCTTACAGGGAAATGTCTCCTAGTGCTTCCACTGAGCCTTGGTAGCTTGCTACTGCTCCGGAACACTTAGTCTGGCCGGCATGTGTCCTTTTTCGTTCCTGTGTCTGTCCCTTAGGGGAAATGCACGCGTTGTTCCTTTAAGTCCTTGTAGCTTGCTACGACTTGGGTTCATACGTTGATGACCGACACGTTCGTTGCTGGGTCATGTATGCCTGTCTTTATAATTTAGCGCCACTTTTGGTTTATAACTAGTCATGTCGGCCCGGTTTCATTGTCATATGGATCCTAGCGACACTATCATATACGTGTGCCAAAATGTGCAAACAGTACCGGGCCAGGTATGGTGGCACCTGTGGAGATACCATGCGTGAGGCCGCAATGTGATATGATGTGTTACATGCTAGACTTGTGTGACTTAGGATCGGGGTCCTGATAGCATTGGTATCAGAGCCTGACTGCCTGTAGGATTACGAAGCCAAACTGGTCGAAGTCGTGTCTAGAAACTCTTTAGTTATAATAAGGGAATTGATTGTGGAAGGGAACGTAAGGCTCTTTTTACTATTCTACCTTATGACCTTCTGATCTGAGTGACCCTCTTCTTTTCTACGGGGTTAAGAAACTAGGATTCTCATTCTATTTATCAGGATCACGTTAATGGTGGATCCAACCCTTAGTTCAGTTTCTACTACTTCTGTGTGTTAAACTGTTGGTCTCAGAACCTTGACATTATGATGTTGAGTGGTTATGCTATCTTTGTGTGTCGGTGTATTCGGATCGACACCTATGGGATCACAAGAATCCCTACTACGGTTGCGGGGCGCGTGGTTGAGAGAAGAGTGGATCTAGAGGTCAGGACATGGTTCCTTTACCCAGGTTCGGGCCGCAAAGATACGTAAAACCCTACTCCTGCTTTGGTGGATTATATGTCTGTGTTCTTCAGCTAGTGAGGAGCTCCAAAAGAGTCATGAGGAGTTCCAAAAAGCCGAATCCTCCTCCTGGTCGCCTCGGGCCTCCTTTTATAGGGAAAAGGGGTCGCCACAGTGGCACACAGGTGGTGGAAAGGGTACAGTGATGCAAGGTTATCCCTCGCATTACAGGACAAGGCGCATTTAATGCGCTTAGCTTAGGTGTCCTTGCTTTATCGGGGACGGGGGGGACGTCCGTCTTGTCCGTCGCCGCTCCTCCTCGTGTTGACATGCGCCCTGGCCAGCGGTGCCTGAGGTTCCATGTAGGCAGACAGACAGCTGAGGTGGCGCAACGGCGGGTCTCCACGAAGATCTGCGGGTTGCCACGCAGGAGCCTGTCCAGCTGGTCGGGTCGGCAGCTGCGTGGTTCGGTGGAAATCCGGTTGGTGCAGGCCTGACGGTGCCCCTGCGGGCGTCCTCGGCAAGGCCCTTGCCGGGCCTCCAGCAAGGGTCCTGCCGTGGCGCCTGCTGTCACCCCCGGCAAGGTGCTTGTCAGGGGCCTTGTAGTTCTCCTTGGCTGGGATCCCGCCAAGGGTCGTCGTCTTCTCAACTAGTATCTGATCTTGGATGTCTTCACAAAGATCTGCATGCCACCACGGGGATATCTCCCAAATCCTCGCCCCATGGGGGCGGTGGACTCAAGGGTGATCCGCTTTGTAGGCGCGGGGCGGGCTGCCGCGGCAAGGGTCTTGCCGGGGCTGCCAGAGGTGGCTCCCGGCAAGGACCTTGCCGGGGGAGGCTGCTTCGTCCCTTTGCTCTTTGTGGTCTTGTTCTTGGCGTTGTTCCAGTCTCCATCAAGCTTCGATCTTACCCTGGCTCACCTCCCTTGCCATGCTTGGTGTGGTGGTGCCCGTGGCTCAGACTGCTCGTGCATAGTTATAGGGGTACAAAAAGTGTACCCCTCTTTTTGTACACCGACAGCAGCCCCCGGGCCTGGCCCACACATAAACGCGACACGTTGTTGGGCCAGGCCCAGAACGGTGCGCAGGCAGGCGGGGTGGTTTTCACCCTGGTAAAATTTTCCGTGCGCTGTGCCTCCCACGACCCGCGCGAGCGGCGCGGGGTGGAGGGGCGTGCGTGACGTGGGCGGCATGCATGGGGCGGTTTCCGCATGCATGCGTCACGTCGCAGTAAATGCGAAAGGAGGCGGCCCGCGCCTTCCCCGTAAAAGGGGGGAGGCGTAGAGGCGCGGCCCGCTTACTGGATGGGGCCGAGGCGCGGTCGCCTAGGCGTCCACTCCCCATGATCACGGGGTGGGGAGAGGTCGCCTCACCCATCCCTTCGGTCCTGCATGTTCGCCACGTGCCTTCCATGCGTTCGAGGTGGTGAGCGTTGGAGGCGGGAAACCGAGCCGTCACTGGTTGGGGCGGTGGGTCGGGCCCGGCCACCCTCGCCTTCTGCGTCTTGATTGGGCGAGCGGGGCGGTCGAGATCCAGCCCTGCCCCATTATAAAGGGTGGAGGGAGGGGATGGCACCCCACACTCCTCCATCTTCTTTCTCCTTCAGCTTCTGCTCCTCTCTTCTGTCCGCCATGAAGAGAGAACACCTTGGCTCCTCAACGGTGGCGGCGAGGGTCGCTGCTCGACAACGCGTCCCCCCTTCTCCTGCACCTGCGATGGCCGAACTAGCCACGAGGGGAAGAGGGAGGGGGCAGGGCCGTGGGCGAGGCCGGGGTGCTCGGGGAAGAGGAGGACGGGGCGGCCCGCCGGCCTCGCCGCCGCCAGCAGCTCCTCCTCCAATGGAAGGTCATATTGGAGATGACCCTTGTGAGTTCTTGGTTAGGATGCGGGGGTCGCCGCGCCATCGCCTTCGTCTCCTGACTCCATTTGCGCGGGAGATGGAGGTGGATCCGCCGGAGTTGCTACGGCTGCACATGAGGGGTTGCGGGATCAGTGGCACGCGGGCCCGCGTCGACTTCCCTGCCCCTCATGTGATGTATCTTCGCCAAGGATGGAAGAGGTTCGCTCGCATCCTCAGCCTGACGGATGGGCTCACCCTCCACTTCAAGTTGATGGAGGACAGCCACCTCTCCGTCAAGGTCTTCGGGCACCTCGAGACTCGCGTGAGGTGCTGCATGGAGAGCTCGAACGAGGGTGACGAGGAGGACATCAGCAGCGACGACGAGGGCGGTGGACGACAGGATGACGGGTCCAACTAGGTGTCGGGTGCCGCTCCCGGTGGCACCGGCGACCCCATCATCCGCGTCGCCGGCTCCTTGAACTTCTCGGGGCCGTCTCCTTGGCGGCTGGCGTAGGGAGGCTGCGGAAGAGGAAGAGGACGAAGGCGGGCGGTAAGGTCATCATGTCGGAGTACGCGGGCACCGACGCCTTCGACGCGTACTGACGTCCTGCCGCGTCGTCTTCAAGCTCTGCCTCCGGCGCCGTCATCACCGTCCAGCCCTTGGGAGGCCGCCGAGATGCCTTCTCGGTGTCTTCTGCCACCCGTAGCTCGCCTAGGCACCCCTTTTGCCCTTCTCGCCTCCTTGACCTGCCTCCTGAGGAGAGGGACAAGAAAGGCATTACGGGCATCTTATCTCTTTTTAGTCTGTAAGCCTTCGAGCATATGTTAAGTTTAAAACTTGCAATCCCCTTATTCATGTTTTTCATTCCCTATAGACTGTACCTGAATGGAATGCTTTTAATGAAAAAGGAATGTTTGCCGGGTAATTTGTTCATAGGTAAAAACCCACAACAAGGAATAAATCCCTGATATCTTTAAGACAAACATTTCTTCGCCCGGCAACAGGCCCTGTCGTTTCCCTACTTCGCTCGACCTTTCTCACGCCCTTGGCGGAGGCAGGGATGAAGTGGGCTCAGGCTCCTCGTTTCATCCTTCTGCTGCCGCGACTACGACCAAACTTAGTCCCAGGAACGAGCCCTAAGGCCTAGAGTTATGGGAGCACGGTAGCTTAAGGAAAAGAACGAGGTTTCACATGCCTCTGTCCATAATGGAATGCATGATAAGGGATAAAGAACTTATCTGAAGCTGCAGCCCCCGGCAACCCTGGTCAGCCGTGGACGAATTCTTGCCCTTGCAGCCTCCGACAACACTGGCTCGCCGGGGCCTAGGCATTGGTCTGTTCTTCTTTCCTTCCCCCAAGTGCCTTCGGCAAGGATGTCTGCGCATCATGTGAACCAAAGAAGACAAAGGAAAGACAAAGACTCGACCTCTAAGCTAGGGGTTAGCCACCGCTAAGCACTATCAACCCTAACCAAGGACGAGACTCGACTCAGCATGCATGCTATAACTTAGGGTGCCAGCGCTTCATTTATTTATGCTCAGGGTCTACGCCTGGCTTTGTACAAAGGGTCACATGCCATGCCGGCAAGGCTTATACAAAAGGGTGGCTTGCCGGGGGGCCCGGCAAGCCGCGCCTTATGGGTAAAACTTGCGAAGATGCTCGATGTTCCAGGAATTACTCACCGGAACGGCATCTTCGGTCTCCAGGCGGACAGCGCCAGGCCTGGTGACTCGTATTACCCGATAAGGGCCTTCCCACTTCGGCATCAACTTGTTCGTATTCCTGGCCGATTGAACGCGCCGGAGAACAAGGTCGCTTTCCTCAAAGCTTCGGGCACGGACCTTGCGGCTATGGTAGCTGCTCAAGGCTTGCTGGTAGCATGCTGCTCTCACAGCCGCCCGAAGACGATCTTCCTCAAGGAGCATTGCGTCGTCTCGTCGCAGTTGCTCTTGCTCAAGCTCATCATAAGCGAGCACTAGAGGTGACCCGTATATGAGTTCTGTGGGCAGAACTGCTTCTGCCCCTTATATCAGGGCAAAGGGCGTCTGGCCGGTGGCTCGATTTGGCGTCGTTCTGATCGACCAAATAACCGCCGGCAATTCATCAATCCAGCGCCTCCCACTCTTGTGCAGCCTGTGAAAGGTCTTTGTCCTTAATCCTCGTAACACTTCAGCATTTGCCCTCTCAGCTTGACCATTGCTTCGGGGGTGAGCAACGGAAGCGAAACAGACCTTGCTGCCGAGGTCATGGGTATATTGCATGAAGGTGCGGCTTGTAAACTGTGTGCCGTTGTCGGTGATGATCCTGTTGGGTAGACCAAAATGGCACACAAGTCCCTTGAAGAACTTGACGACTGACTGAGTTGTGACCTTCCTTACTGCCTCCACCTCTGGCCACTTTGTGAACTTGTCGATTGCAACGTAGAAGTACTCAAAGCCCGCGACGGCGCGGGGGAAAGGGCCCAGTATGTCGAGCCCCCAGACCGAGAAGGGCCAGGAGAGAGGAATGGTTTGAAGGGCTTGAGCTAGTTGATGAAGTTTCTTTGAATGGAACTGGCGCGCTTCACACCTGGTGACCAGTGCTGTCGCATCCTGGAGGGCAGTGGCCGAGAAGAAGCCTTGCCGGAATGCCTTGCCAGCAAGGGCTCTCGACCCTATGTGGGATCCACATATGCCTCCATGTATCTCTGCCAACAGCTCCAGTCCTTCCTCTCGAGGGACGCACTTCAATTTCACACCGTTCGGTCTCCTTCTGTACAGGACGTCATCGACGAACTGGTACATGGCAGACCGACGGGCTACTTTCTCCGTTTCTTCCTGCTCCTCAGGAAGTTCCCCAGTCTGAAGGAATCAGACGGTATGTTGCGCCCATGCTGGATCCTGGGGCTCGATAGTGAGGACCAAAGGCATTTCCTCCACCAAGGGAGCGGCCATCTCGACGGCAAAAGCTTGACGCTCCGCCGGAGTTAGCCCTCTGGTGGCGGGCTCAGTGTCTCCGGCAACATCCTTGCCGGCGGCTCCGGGGAGCTCGGTGGGAAAGTACTTGCCGGGCCCTGATGTCCTCCTCTTGTTCTGCTCTGTTGATGGATCAACGGATGGCTGAGAAAGCTGAAGCACAAAGGTACCTGGTTCCATAGGTAGCTTGAGGGCAGCGCACTTTGACAGGTAATCGGCGATGTCGTTCTCCGCTCGGGGAACGTGCTCCGCCTGTATACCGTCAAAGCGCTCTTCCAACTTTCTCACTTCATCGACGTAGGCCTTCATCAACGAGCTCTGGTAATCCTTGTTGACTTGTTTGACGAAAAGCTGCGAGTCGCCCCTGACAATGAGCTTTTTGATTCCGAGGTCTGTCGCGATCCTAAGACCAGCAAGCAGTCTCTCGTACTCAGCAGTGTTGTTCGTTGACACCTCCCTAGGGAAGTGCATCTGGACCACGTACTTGAGGTGCTCTCCAGTGTGCGCGACCAGTAGTACGCCAGCCCCGGCGCCCTGTAAGGAGAAAGCCCCATCAAAGTACATGATCCAGTTGCAACTCGCCTGTTTGCCGGGGAGAGCAGTTTCCTGGACCTCTTCATCAGGCGTTGCGGTCCGTTCTGTGACGAACTCTGCCAGGACTCGGCTCTGAATTGTCGAGGTACTTTCAAACTTGAGGCCAAAGCTGGACAGGTCCAGTGCCCACTCTACAATCCTTCTCGTCGCGTCTGGATTGTGCAATATTCGTTGTAGAGGGAGGCGAGTGATGACAGTGATCTCGTGCGCCTGGAAGTAATGACGCGGCTTCCTCGAGGCCATAAGAAGGCCGAAGACCAATTTCTGCACACCGGAGTAACTTGATTAAGCCCCTTGCAAGAGGGAGCTAACAAAGTAGACCGAGTGCTGCATCATTTTCTTCTTCGGCTGCACTCCAACCGGCTGTGTCGCCTCTGCACGAGTGGCACCAGGCTCTGTTGCTGCTATCACCTCATCATCGATTTCTCTCTGCGCCACTAGTGCGGTGCTGACCACCTGGTTTGTTGCCGCTAAGTATAGAAGCTACGGTTCTTGTGGTCTAGGCGCAACCAGTATTGGCGTGGAGGAAAGATACTTCTTCAGATCTTGTAATGCCGCTTTGGCTTCTAGCGTCCACTCCATTGGGCCCGCCTTTTTCAAAATCTTGAAAAAGGGGAGGGTGCGCTCGGCAGACTAGGAAATGAATCTGCTCATGGCGGCAACGCAGCCAGCAAGCTGACGCACATCCTTGACCCGTTTGGGTGCTTCAATCTGCTCTATAGCTTTGATCTTGTCCGGATTGGCTTCTATCCCACGCTGTGACACAAACAACCCGAGAAGCTTGCCAGACAGGACGCCGAAGACGCACTTCTCAGGGTTCAGCTTGAGGTTGATCTTGCGTAGGTTTACAAATGTTTCTTGTAAATCCGGTACAAGGGTTGCCTTGTTCTTAGTTTTGACCACTATATCATCCATATAAGCTTACATATTTCTATGGATCTGGGGTTCAAAACCAAACTGGACTGCCCTTGCAAACGTCAAGCCAGCACTCTTCAACCCGAAAGGCATTCGTACGAAACAGTACGTACCACATGGGGTGATGAATGCTGTCTTATCTTCGTCTTCTCTTGCCATGAAGACCTGGTGGTAGCCGGAGTAGGCATCGAGGAATGACAGCAGGTCACACCCTGCCGTGGAGTCAACAATCTGGTGTATGCGCGACAACGGGAAGGTTTCCTTGGGACAAGCTTTATTGATATCCGTGTAATCAATACACAGCCTCCACTTCCCATTTGCCTTGCGCACTACCACTGGATTGGCCAACCACGTTGGGTGGAGCACTCCTCTTACCAAACCCGCAGCTTCCAATTTCCGGATCTCCTCGGTGATGAACTCTTGCCGTCCCAAAGCTTTCTTCCTGACCTTCTGCTTGACGGGCCGCGCATGAGGACAGACAGCAAGGTAGTGCTCAATCACCTCCCTGGGAACGCCGGGGATGTCGGATGCTTGCCAGGCAAACACGTCAACATTCGCCCGCCGGAAGGTAACGAGCGCGTCTTCCTATTTGTTGTCAAGGGCGGAGCTTATGGTAAAAGCCCCTCCCGTGCTGTTCTCCTTGACAGAAACCTTCTTGGTCCCTGACGGTGTGGCCCTAGATCTCTTGTTTCTGCTGGTGGATCCCTCTGGCACGTCCTCGATGGGAACGCGACACTTCGAAGAGGCGCGCTTGCCGGAGTGGGTGTCTGAGGTCTCACCAGTCTTCTTCTTTCCGGTGGAGCTCTCTGGCACATCCTCGACGGGAGCACAGCACTCCGAAGAGGTGCGCTTGCCGGAGTGGGTGCCCGAGGTCTCGCCGGTCTTCTTCTTCTTCCCTCCCGGGGCTCCAGTGGCAGCAGCCAGTGCCCCCGTAGCGGCAGTTGCTGCAACTGCTTGCTGGTACAATTGGTCAGCGCAAATCAGCGCGTCTTTCTTATCGGAGGGGATGGTCATGATCGTCACGAGCCCTGGCATCTTCAGGGTGTTGTAGGCGTAGTGTGATGCTACAATGAACTTGGCCAGTGCTGGGCGTCCAAGGATCCCGTTGTAAGGCAGGGGGATCTTGGCAACATTGAACACGATCCTCTCTGTCCTGTAGTTCAGATCACTTCCAAAAGTCACGGGCAGCATGACTTTCCCCTTCGGTTGACTTCTCCCTGAGCTGACCCCCTGAAACGTACCCGTCTCTTCGAGGTCTCCATCAGGAACTTGTAGCTTCTCGATCACGGTGGGCGAAAGTAGGTTCAGACCGGCCTCGCCATCGACTAGCATCTTCGTCACCTTGAGGTTGCGTATTGTTGGGAAACCAACAATGGCAAGCACCCAACCGCAGTGGTGTGATGAGGGTGATCCTCGGCGTCAAAGATGATAGGTGTGCTGGACCATTTCAGCGGCTTTTGGGCACCGGATGATGGCTCTGCCGCAATAATCTCACGCGCCCACTGTTTAAGCTGGCGGTGAGAAGCATGCAGCGAGGCGCCAGCATCGATGCACATGGCGTCCATAGCCTTCTGAAACTCTTGGCCGCCGGACTCGTTGTCCTCTTCGTGTTCGTCGTCTTTCGGTCTTCTGTCGCGGCCCCGGGCGGGCCTTTCCTGTTGTTTCTCCTTACCGCGACGGCCTGCTTGGCGGTCACCACCCCTCAGCGCCATCTTGGCCCTTCTCCTTGTCCCGCCTCTCGTATTCAGCCCTTTGCTTCCCAACAAGGAGCTCAACCTGGTGGTAGTCCTGGAGATCATGGCCTTTGGTGTGATGGATCTTGCAGTACCGCTTGCCAGAGTTTCCTGGCTTCTCGGCAGCCGCCAAGGCCCGGCAGGCAACACACCCGGCAATTTCCTTGCCAGGGTCACCCGCCTTGGTTTTATTGGCGGAGCCGGTGTCATCAGATCCCTCGACGGCAAGCACGGCCTTCCCCTTGCGCTTCCTCTTACGGTTTCGGCCCTTCTTCGCTGGGGTGGTAGTATCGTCGTCCGAAGAGTCGGTTTCCGCACAGGTGCCTTCACCGGGGTACTTCCTTCCCTCTTCCGCCCGGGCACATCTATCAGCAAGAACATAGAGTTCCGCCACATCCTTCACCTTGGTCATCGCCAGTTCTTCGCGCATCTTGCGGTTGGGCACTTTCTGGTGGAACACGCTGATGATGGCGGCAGGGTGAACATCGGGGATATTGAATGTACCCGGCTAAATCTCTGTATGTACTTGCGCAGACTCTCGCCTTCCTTCTGGGGTATGACATGCAGGTCACTTTCTTGGCCATGGGCTTGGTGGCCTCCGGTAAAGGCGCCAACAAACTCATGACACAAGTCGGATCAGGAGGAAATAGAGTCTACTGGGAAGTGCATCAACCACGACATGGCGTTAGGTTTAAGAGCCAATGGAAAGTAATTCGCAAGCACCTTATCGTCGCGGGCCTCGACACCTTGCATCGCGATGGTTTAGATGCTGAGGAACTCCGACGGGTGGGTCTTGCCGTTGTACTTCTTGCCAACGTCAGGCTTGAAGGTGCGGTGAGAGGGCCACTAGAACTGCCGCAGCTCACGGGTAAAAGCTGGACAGCCTACCTCGTAAGGTAGACCTCCAGGGCTTTCCGGTGATGGGTGGTCTGCACCAGGCCCTGCTCGCCTGTCTGACTAGTGCCGCGTTCCGCGTCGGCGCTCGATAGTGGTTCGAGCGCCTTCATGAGCTCGCTCCTGAAGAACTTGACGCTGGTCGCCGCGGGTCCGCGGGTCGGACGACGCTATGGAGATGGCGTCGCCGGCGACGTCTGGACGAGTCGACGCACGCGGCACCGGGCGAGGAGGAGGCGAATGCACCGTAGCCACGGCGCTTCCGGCTCTCCCGCCGCCGGTGCGTGGGACTCCATTGGAGCGTCGACCTGGGAGCTCTGTTGGATTTAGATCATCCTTGTTGGCGACCGCGACAAGGCTTCGGATGGTGGCTCTCCATTCGTCGAGTTTCCCCGTAATGGGAGGAAAGTGGAGGAGCAACTGCACGCGCGCCAAAGCTTCGGCCAGTGTCAACGGTAGCGAAACCTGCACGGACTGTGACGCGCTTCGATCCCTGACCGTGTCAGGGGGAGCTCCATCACGATCCCGCGGCCGCCAATCGTTTCCACCAGCGCTTCGGCGGGCGGGCAGGTCTTCTACGTCCTGGGAGTGGCGCTCGGGGCTATTCCCATGGCGACGCCCGGGACCTTCAGGGTGACGACGCCGTTCGTCGCGCACTGCTTGAGAAGAGCGTGCTATTGGCTCCGGCGTGGGAGTTCTGGAGGCCCTTGCATCACCTTCGGGTGATGCGGCCGTGACCTTGGAAGGCCCCGCGCCACCCATGGAGGGCCGGGCTCCATCTTTGGAACTGGCGATGTGTGGCCCGTTACCAGGCACACAAACATCGCCACCTCCCAAACTCCGGCTGCCGGGATGGTGTTGGTGTTCGCGAGCAGCCCCCCGGGTTCTTTCCGCGACCGGTCCGCTGCTCGCACACGTCGGGACGGGCCGTCCGGCTTCCGACTGGCCAACCACCACCGTCGTCTTCTTCTTGGGAGCCATGACGATGAAGAAGCGTCGAACTGACTGCCAAAGCCGATTCTCACAACTACGACCCCCCTACCTGGCGCGCCAAAGATGTCGGTGTATTCGGATCGACACCTATGGGATCACAAGAATCCCTACCACGGTTGCGGGGCGCGGGGTTGTGAGAAGAGCGGATCTAGAGGTCAGGACACGGTTCCTTTACCCAGGTTCGGGCCGCAAAGATGCGTAAAACCCAACTCCTGCTTTGGTGGATTATATGTCTGTGTTCTTCAGCTAGTGAGGAGCTCCGAAAGAGTCGTGAGGAGTTCCAAAAAGCCGAATCCTCCTCTTGGTCGCCTCGGTCCTCCTTTTATAGGGAAAAGGGGTCGCCATAGTGGCACACAGGAGGTGGAAAGGGTACAGTGATGAGAGGTTATCCCTCGCATTACAGGACAAGGCGCATTTAATGCGCTTAGCTTAGGTGTCCTTGCTTTATCGGGGACGGGGGGACGTCCGTCTTGTCCGTCGCCACTCCTCCCCGTGTTGACACGCGCCCTGGCCAGCGGTGCCTGAGGGTCCATGTAGGCAGACAGGCAGCTGAGGTGGCGCAACGGCGGGTCTCCGCGAAGATCTGCGGGTTTACACGCAGGAGCCTGTCCAGCTGATCGGGTCGGCAGCTGCGTGGGTCAGTGGAAAACCGGTTGGTGCGGGCCTGACGGTGGCCCAGCGGGCGTCCTTGGCAAGGGCCTTGCCGGGGCTCCGGCAACGGTCCTGTCATGGCGCCTGTTGTCATCCCCGGCAAGGTGCTTGCCGGGGGCCTTGTAGTTCTCCTTGGCTGGGATCCTGCCAAGGGTCGTCGTCTTCTCAACTTGTATCTGATCTTGGATGTCTTCACAAAGATCTGCATGCCACCACGGGGATATCTCCCGAATCCTCGCCCCATGGGGCGGTGGACTCAAGGGTGATCCGCTCTGTAGGCGAGGGGTGAGCTGCCGCGGCAAGGGTCTTGCCAGGGCTGCCAGAGCCGGCTCCCGGCAAGGACCTTGCCGGGGGAGGCCGCTTCGTCCCTTTGCTCTTTGTGGTCCTGTTCTTGGCGTTGTTCCACTCTCCATCAAGCTTCGATCTTACCTTGGCTCACCTCCCTTGCCATGCTTGGTGTGGTGGTGCCCGTGGTTCAGACTGCCCGTGCACAGTCATAGGGGTACAAAAAGTGTACCCCTCTTTTTGTACACCGACATTGTGCATGAGTCTCAAAAGTAATTTTCGAGCATTTACAGTCGTTATGCTGTCTGAGCCATCCCAGGTTTCTAAATGGTCTCATGCATTTGCAAATCCCTTCTTCATGTTCCCGATGCTCCTTTGGGCCAGATTAACCACACTAACCAGTGTCTTGAGGTACTTTGTTACCTCGACAAATATGTTGGAGTTATTATTATGACCCTAGGTGTCTCAGAGAATCACCCAGTAATCTAGCAATACTCTATATTCCCTGTGTGATGATTCTGGCCTTCATTCTCAAAAGCATCATGTGATGCCATTTAGTTAGTAGGCATTCTACTCCTGGGTTCATGAACCCAAGATTCACCCTACTACCTCGTGTTGTTAGTGTTTGCTCGTTCCTTTAGGATATTAGTAACCTTGTGATAGCCCTCGAGGTCCGTGGTTATCGATCTTCCAATACCATGAACCATCATGTCAGAAGTTCTTCTGAACCAAATGATCACAACCAGAGTGCTCTTGAGTAGTAGTCCATTCATATTGTGAGTCTGCCAATTCTTCCTTTCTACATGGGTTATCCGGAAGAGATATGTTGAACTAGTTCGACATAATAACCTGTGCATCCACAACTCGGAAAGATATATGTTCTTTGAGTTGTCTCCCTTTAGTTGTATTCCGGCCTTCGTCTATCAGTTGATAGTCAAGAGTAGTTGTGCATTCGTGTTATCGATGCCTATTATTCTTATGGTCCGTCAATCCATTCTATTTCAGAATGACTAAGAGAAACAAACTCAAGTATCTCATCCATATCTAGGATTGGGTCAAAGTAGTTGTGTTCTGCAGATCAAGATGCCAATCTAGCTTTTGTTTTGTTCAACCTTGGAGTATCGCCATCTTTATGTCAAGAATGTCATGGGAATTGCACCACCTCCCGTGAACTCTTGATACAGTGATACTTGTCGCCATCATTGTTCATTCATCGGTCTTTGTGTTATTGTAACCGGAATACTGACAAGTGAATCGTGATGTGTGAAATCAATACTCCAAGCAACTCTGTTGCTTGGTAGTTAATGGACGATAATCTCATTCTTAGCATGCTAGTTACTGAATCATCATTCTAAGAATGATAGTGCTACCTAGTCCTTATTTATGGTGCACTCTCCAATCAATGAGTTAGGATTGTGTCAATCTCTCGCTCTTTTGAACATATCGTCTTGCCCTGAAAAGCAAGATTTTTCTCGGGCTTAGCAACATATCGGTGGTTCGTGATTTCCGAATATCTTCTCGGAAGTATTACCAGGTTGTTCACTAAATGTTATGTTGAGCTCATGATCAAGTTGGGTTTCTTATAAACCACCCCTTCTTCAAGAATCTGTGTTGGATACTCTGAACTAGTTGGTCAAGCTAAAACAACAACTTGGAGAGTTGGAAGATAAAAGCTTGCCTTACTCAGTTCCTTCCAAGGGATATATTTTGTGTGTCTGTTGTAGAAAAATGATATCCTCATCGACTGATCCTCGTGATCAATTGTTGGATCTATTGTCTTGTCAAAACTTTGATTTGAGTGTGGGCTATCGTCAAGTCGAATCAGAACCAATGGTATTCGTAATGTTGTCTTACTCGTGGTTGATCCCTCGAGCATACACCGTTACATCTATTGGTCTGACCAATGCTATCACTTTGTTCACATAGTTATGGAATTCCATTTTATGGAAGCCTCCATGAATTGTTGTCGAGCCCATCGGCGATATGTTTATCCTCTCCATGATTCATGTTGAACATTAAAGCTAACATTGGAAACTTTTGTAAGCATCATCTTTGTGTTAGCTCATGAAGT
Source organism: Secale cereale (assembly GCA_902687465.1). Classification (NCBI taxonomy): domain Eukaryota; kingdom Viridiplantae; phylum Streptophyta; class Magnoliopsida; order Poales; family Poaceae; genus Secale; species Secale cereale. The sequence goes on from LR738710.1 coordinate 335,853,774, forward strand.
AGATGTCTTGATGTAAGAAGTGACTTCCCCTAATTCACGAGTACTTGATGTAAGTTGCCGCCGTGAATTTGATAAAGCTTGTTTTACTTCCTCTAGAATCATCCCAAGTCAGTCACGCATGTGCGAAGTATTCTATGGTTTGATAGACTGATCATCTCCATTCCATATGTATTCCCTAGCACCCAATCCAATGATCGAATTGTTCAAGGAGAAGAAGTTCCTTCTTAAGAGCTAACCTGGGCTTAATCAAGGACTTTGTTATCTGCCATGATGGTTCCCCTACCTGAACTCGATAGTGTTTTATTGTAAGCCTACTACGTCATCATGCTTGTCTGTGACAACATGTTCACATGTGTGTAGCAGAACCAGCTCATGTTTTGGAGCTTGCTATCGTAGTTCTTTTCCTGAGAATCTCGCAACGTCATCTCGTCGATTTGTGATGCTACCTTCCTTTTTCAGATATGTGGTCTGAAATGTCCAGTTGCGAACCAGATCTGAATCTCAGACAGATATGATGGTTGGAACTGACCAACATTTGCATTTTGTTCCCAGCTTGCACCACCATTGTGCCAATTTTCCATGGGTTGCCCTTCTCAGCCACTGCTGTTCAGGATTATCATCAGAAGTGGACTTGCCATGGGTCCCATCCATTTCCCGTGATAAGCAAAAATCACGATTTTGTTGTCTTCAACAAGGTAGTCCACATCATCCATGCTAGTCGGAGTATGTCGTTCTCTCGAACTCCGTCAAATGATCGTTCGTGATTTCCTTAGGATGGTATAGAGAATTTCAATGATCTCTATATCAAAAGTAATTCTTCTTGCCACTTAAAGGAATAACTCTACGAGTCACCTTCTCCAAGGTGCCATGTCTGGTGACATCGATCACCAGCTTCCTTAGGTGTGGAATTGGTTGCCTACCGAGTGACCCTTCATCGCTTGTTTCACTCCATCCCTCTGGATGTGTGTTCCGTGTCTAAGCTCAAGAGGTGTTTCAACGTCTCACTCTATGAGTTGATCTGAAGTTGCTCGATCTTTCAGAAGATCAATTTTGTAGAGTTTCTTTCGTCGTCACTGTGTTGGACAAAGATCTCAAAAGCAAGGATGCCAGGATCAACATGAGGTAAGCAATCAACATTCATATGAAGGACATTTGGATCATGAAAATTGTGTTAGTTTGCGTCCCCCCTTCATCTTACTGTACGCTTGAATCTCGGGACGAGATTCTTGTTTAGTGGGGGTGAGTTGTCACATCCCTAGCTTCTGGTACTGCCAGGTGTGTGCACCTTGCTTGCATCATGTTTAAGTTTTCAGAAAGTTGAAATGGGGATTGATCAAACCCTAACACCAAATGAACTCAATTAGGGTTTACTTAAAATATTTTTCAATGTACCCAAAATGCCCTTCACAAAATGTTCATCTTATTTGGTCTTGGCTAAAACCTCTGCCAAAAATGGTTTCATAAGTTTTGGAGCCATTTTGGATTTTTGAATTAAATCATAAAGTATTTGCATTTGGGCATTTAAATGCTACTAATTATTTGAAATGTCCAAATAATCCTAAACTGAAATGTTCCATGTTGTTTATATCCTAAACAGTGGGCATGCGCACTTTGGTGATTTTTGAAAAAAAACCCTAGCTATTTTTAATAAAGCAACACAAGTACAGAAAATAGAAAATAGAAATAAATAGAGAGAGAGGTAGAACTTACCTAGCGCTCACCTGGCAGCCCATCTGGCCGTCGCAGCCCACCAGGGGCGGGGAGGTCTTCTTGTTCCCGCCAGTCGGATGCACGGCGCGTGCCCGACGCGCGCACGACCACCGCACGCCACCTCCTGCTTGCCGCCGAGGCCCTGGACGCGTGGATGACTCCCTCGATGCCGTCCCGATCGCGCCGGCCACGCCATTCCTCCCCCTCGCCTCCCCCTCGCCATCCTGACGCCATGGACGAACGCCGTTGTCGCTGCCGCTCATTGTAGCCACGGCCACCGGCCACCCTACGCCTCACCGACGCGCCAAGGAGCTCCGCCTCCTCGTCCTCGACCTTCTCATCGAGCCACGCCTCGCCAGAAGCCCCGACGCGCCCTCCCCAAGCTCGTCTTCCTCCCTCGGCCGCCGAGATCGCCGACGACCGTGTGCCCGCTCCCGTGCTTCCCCAAGCTCGCCGAGGCCACCACTGCACTCGCCGTGAGCGCCTCTTCCGTTCCCCTCTTCTTTCGTGCTCGCTCTTGCACCCTAGCTCCGTTTCCTCCCGCGGCCGAGAGATTCTCGCCGCCGGCCATGGAGTAGCCGTAGCCACAGCCGCACGAGCTCACAACGGAACGCGTCATCGTGCTCTGGAAGCCCCCAGGAGCCTAACGCACCCACTCCCTCGCCCTCTCGTTCACCGTAGCATAGCGTCGGTCGAGCCCGTGTTTCGGCCGCCACCGCGAGCCCGTTTCCGGCGAGCTTGGGCCACCTCAACCCCTGTCGCTTGTCCAGATGGATGCGGGCGAGTCCCAGCTCCACGTAGAGCCTCTCAGCCTTCGATTTGGTCTCCGGAGGAGCGTTTCCGATGCCCTCCACCGTCTCGGGCGTCGCTGGTGACGAGCCGCGGGTCAGCTCCGGCGAGTTTGACCTGGGTTGACCCTGTTTTGACCCCCTCTGGGTCACTGACTTGTGAGCCCAGAACCTGTTTAGCTAGGCTTAGGATTAATTAAATTTAACTAAGTTAGTTAATTAGATGGGTCACTGACACGTGGGGCCCAGGCCTTGTTAACCTCTAGTTTAGTTTTTAACTTTTTTAGTTAGCCCTGAGGGACTGACCAGTGGGACCCACTGGTCAGGTTTGACCCTGGCCACCCTGTTGACTTGCTGACGTCACACAGACGTCATGCTGACGCAGTAATTATTTCTAGGATTTTAAATAAATCAGAAATGATTCATTTATTTCAGGAAATATCCAAAACTTCTAAAAATCATAGAAAATAATCTATAACTCCAATGAAAATAACTTACTTTCATTAACTCAATCAACAACATATTGCAATGTCTTGATCATGCATTGGTTGTGTTCTTTCTCTGTTTGCCGGTTTTGTTCCCTCTCAGTGGACGTAGCTCTGACGATGAGTTCGATGACACCGATGAAGAGTATTACTATCTTCAGAAGTGCCAGGCAAGCAAAACCCCATTGAGCATTCCGAAACAATCCGACTCTCTCGCTCTTGCTCTCTTTTACTGCATTAGGACAACAATGTTTCAACTGTTACCTGCTGCGGTAGTTGAACCCCTTTCCTCTGCATGACCTGCCATTGCCACAGTAAATAGTTGAAACTCACTAGCATGAGTAGGAGTTGTTTGAGCCATGTTGTGCCTACTCATTCATGCTTTTTGGTTATGCCTGCTATTGCTTAGAGTTGTGTCAGGTCTGAATCATCGGGGATGAATTGGAATGGTGATGAACATGTCCTACTGTGTGTGAGCTAAGTGTGTGAACACGATTTGGTAAAGGTAGCGATGAGAGGCCATGTAGGATTACATGGTGGGTTGTCTCATTGAAACCGTCCTCGGGAACTGAGTTCTGTGTTGGTTGATCCATGAACAACTACTACCACACATTGGGCTCCTGTCACTCCAAGCTCTCTCGACTTATTAATCGACCTGATCTCTGTCTAGGAGTTGCAATTAGTTTCTGGTGTTTGTAGTATACTGGAGGTCGTGCGCAGCGCTGACCCTCGGGGTGGGTTGTGATGCGGCAGGTACGTGGCCAGGTGTACCAAGCGTCGCACGTTTGGTGGGCTTGGGAACCCTGTAAACATCGTTTTGGGCCGTGAACGACACCCCGGCCGGATCTCCCCACGGATGGAACCCAAATAGGAGATAACCTCGACAAGAGACTTGTGTGGTTAGTCAGGTCGTGGCCGACACCCTCGCTGGGCTTCCGCTTGAAGGTTGCCGAGTAAATGTCGTGTAAATGGCGGTAAGTGGTGAGAGCGTGTCTGAAGAAGTACACCCCTGCAGGGTTATATATGATCTATTCGAATAGCCGTGTCCGCGGTAAAGGACTTCTGGATTACCTGTACAATTCATAGACAAGTGGAAGTGGATACTCTAAAACGCGCAAGATAAGCGTGAGTGCTATGGATGGCCTTCTCGTAGGACGACGGGAGCGGATCCATAGTGGTGTATTGATTTGTGAATATGTGGACTCGTGCGCGCCACTTCAAAAGAGTTACTTGCAGTTGTAGTTCAGGATAGCCACCGAGTCAAAGCTGGCTTGCTGCAGTCAAACTCCACAACCCTTTGTTGATACTGATGCATATGTAGCAAGTTCTGATGTAAGTATTGCTGAGTACCTTTGTACTCATGTTTCCTTAATTTATGTTTTTGCCGAGAGACTACAGTCTCACTAGAAGTTCCGCGTGGACTTCGACGTTTAGCTTGTAACCTCAGCTACGATCTTGTACCCTTGGGAGGGTCTTGTAGATAGTCAGGCTTCTCAGCCTTTTTCATTTGTAGTTGTCTGTACTCAGACATGTTATGCTTCCATTGCCTGTATGCTCTGTACGTTGGGTCATGAGACCCACTGCTTGTAATAAATGCTTTGATGGCTCTTCTGGGCCTTTATCTATATGAGTTGTTGAGTTATGTTGTGATGCCATGTTGTACAACACATAATTTCATGTTATGCATACGTGTAATGTGTATTGCTATGTGTGGGATCCGACACCTAGTTGTTTACCCTTGGTAGCCTATCTTACATGGAAATGTCTCCTAGTGCTTCCACTGAGCCTTGGTAGCTTGCTACTCCTCCGGAACACTTAGGCTGGCCGGCATGTGTCCTTCTTCGTTCATGTGTCTGTCCCTTAGGGGAAATGTCAAGTGTTGTTCCTTTAAGTCCTTGTAGCTTGATACGACTTGTGTTCATACGTTGATGACTGACACGTTCGTTGCTGGGTCATGTATGCCTGCCTCTGTAATTTAGCGCCACTTTTGGTTTATAACTAGTCATGTCGGCCCGGGTTCTCTGTCATATGGATGCTAGCGACACTATCATATACGTGTGCCAAAATGCGCAAACGGTCCCGGGCCAGGTAAGGTGGCACCCGTGGGGATACCGTGCGTGAGGCCGCAAAGTGATATGATGTGTTACATGCTAGACCTGTGTGACTTAGGATCGGGGTCCTGATAGGTGCTAAAGAGGCAAGCGCAGGCGCAGAGTCCCGAGGAATCAACCAAAGGTTTCCATGTCCATGGAACAAGACCATGATCACCAGGACGGTAGGACGGAGGTCATCACTGAGCCCACCATGGCATCAGTATCGAAAGCTTTGCAGGCGAAGACCACCTTTAGTCAGGATAAGATGTACTAGTTGTCTCCCTTCAAATTTGGCCATTGTGGGATCCCTTCCTGCCTACATTTTGGGGGAAGAGGACCAAGGCCACTATAAATATAGCATAGCCACCACATAGAAGAGGGAGGATTCAGAGGGATCATTGGGACAGATCATTCAGACCTCCCCCACCACCACAAGCAACAACACACCTGACAAGGTTGTTCAACCTCTGTACTAATTCTTCCTCAGCCCACCTCAAGGCAACCCACCATGTTGCAGGAGTAGGGCCACTCACTGATAGGTGGCCTGAACCTGGGTAAACTTCCCTATGTCATTTCCTTTCATGTTCCTCGAGCTAGATCATGGAGACGGCGAGTGGGCTGATAGGGGAAATTGAGTTCTTTGCATGGACCCCAATGTTTGAATTTACAAGGGTTTTGCGGAGCTCTGAATCAGAAATTTACTTCCCCAATATCATCAACCGATCAACGTCTGATCGATGTTAGTGTTCTTTCAACTTTCTCCATCCCTGCATATTACATAGAAAACTCAGGGTATTTGTTCTGACTAACTGATCACTATTTATGCAACCAATTGTGATTTCATTTTCTGGTTCCATTCCTAGGCAGTAACAAATTCTATTTACCAAATTATGCCCACTATATATTCCTCTGACATGTTCTGAATATATAACACCTTTCCACCTTTTAAGCATGATATGTTGTATGCATAGATAATAATCTGTATGTTACTCGGCATACCTAATTTCACCGAAAATACTTGAAGCATCTCATAAAATTTGTTGATAATCTGACAGAGATAGGACATCGTATGAATGCTAGATTGTGTATGGGATTAATTCTACTAATGGTGCACACATTGAAAAAGACCAATTGTGTGCACCAAATGCTAGTACAAAGTATTATTTTTATGTTGATGTTCATAAACTATATATATCTTCAACGATACGTTACAATTGGTTTTTATTCTACATTTCAACACAAATTTCCCGCTGCAGCTGCTCCTGAATCGATTTCCCGGTGTGGTTGAATTACACTTGTGCCTGTTAATAACACCAAAGTGATTGCAAGGTACTGCATTTCCCGCAGAAATGGAACCATTCAAATTAACAAGTTCTCGTTTGCTGTGTCAATGCATCCACATTGGAAAATTGGATACACGGTTCTACTCATGCTCTACCAAGGCACATGAGGGTTCTTCCTTATCATTGACGAGATGCCGAGTCGCCGTGATCAAGCTGCTTCCAGCGGAAGGTTCTGGTTGTTGGCCCTCAGCCTCTTAAAATGTGCTAGTTGTTACTATTTTAAATATGTAGATACAGACCATATGCTTGTCAAAACCATTGTCAGCATTCTGGGAACCAGGGTACCCAGACTTTCCTGCCTGCGGCCCATGACGTTGCTCCTTCACCGGCCTGGTATGACCCATCTTCAGCATTAGCACTCAAGACCTTCGCGAGAGGCCAAGCCTCGCGAGCCGGACGACACCAAGACCTCTAGAAGTAGCAGTCTCACTAGGCTGGATCCTGAGGAGCGGAGATCTCTATGCAAGCGCCCACCTCGTGAGGTTCAGATGATGCAAGCCATGATGCCCAAGGCCAGGCAGGCCCTAGCGGGCACATGATAGCAGGTTTCCTCTTTCGTGCTTAAGAGGCAAGCGCAGGCACGAAATCCTGAGGAATTAGCCAAAGGTTTCCATTTCCATGCAACAAGACCAGGATCGCCAGGACGGCAGGACGGAGGTCATCACCAAGCCCACCGTGGCGTTAGGATCAGAAGCTTTGCAGGCAAAGTCCACCTTTCATCAGGATAAGATGTACTAGGTGTCTCCCTTCAAATTTGGCCATTGTGGGATCCCTTCCCGCCTACATTTTGGGGGAAGAGGACCAAGGCCACTATAAATATAGCTTAGCCACCACCATAGAAGGGAACGGATGAATCGGGTCATCTAGCACCCTCACACCCAAGAACACACCTCCTTAGGTTGTTCCACAACAGTACTAGTTCCTCCTCATCCTACCTCGAGGCAATCCACCACATTGCAGGAGTAGGGCCACTCACCGCTAGATGGTCTAAACCTGGGTAAATAGCCCTGTGTCATTTTCCTTCTTGTTCATTGAACTAGTACATAGAGACGGCGGGTAGGCAGATAGGGGAAGTTAAGTTCTTCGCACACACCTAATGTTCAAACCTTACAAGTGTTTTGCGGAGCCCTGAATCCGACATTTGGCGTGCCATATAGGGGTGCGTCGGAGTCTCTCTTCTTCCGATCTGTCCACCATTGCCTCACTGTCTCCCTGGCGGATGCTCATCGAGTTCGTGCTAACCGCTGGGCTGCCCTCGCCGCCCGCGTGGCTCAAACTGCACCTCCAGGCGACGACATCCCCCATCGTTCTCCATCAGCGGCGGCAGACGATGCCACCGGCCCCGCTGCCTGGGAGCAGCAAGATTCATCGCTCCCGCTCTCTGCGCGGCGCGACGGCTGCACTGCAACCTTATCACTGACTCCAGCGGTTGCTTTGTCCTCCCACGCCCGTCGTGGACCGGCGAACTCATAGGCCGCGCTACTCATGGCGCGTGAGCTCATGCGGTACCGCCAGCCAATGACCATTATAAGGACTGACTGGACACCTGATCAGGCTCCACCTCCACGGTAAGCACCCGAAGGCACGGCGGGCTGCCGGGCATTCACCCCGGAGTTGTGTCGCGTCGTTTGGCTCGGCAAGTCCAAGCCATAGCTGCCTCCATGCTATGATGGAACACCCGACCCCGCTAAGCTCCTGCAGCTCTATGAGCTGAGCATCGAGGCTGCTAGTGGCGACGAGAAGGTCATGGACAATTGGTTCCCCGTGGCTCTCAAGGACGGTGCGCGTTCTTGGCTCCTGAACCTCCCAGCGGAGTCGATTTCCTCCTGCGAGGAGCTGCGCGAATGGTTCATCTCCAACTTCGAAGGGACTCATGACCACGCCCCTGCTATAGGCGACCTACGGTGTCTCAAGCAGCAGCCAAGGGAGACCTTGCGGAAGTACACCTAGCGTTTTACAAACATCCACATTAAAATTCCCTAGGTGTCATACGAGGCCATCATCTCTGCATTCACTGACAACGTCCGGGACGTCAAGATGAAGGAGGAGCTCGCTATTCATGAGGACCTGTGCTCGGCTCCGGAGATGTTCAACATGGCGGTCAAGTGTGCAAGGGCCGAAGAGGGTCGCCTCCCGCTCGTCGATCCCCCTGGGGCTGACCCAGAAGACAAGAAGGCCAAGACCAGGGAAGCCAAGCGCTGGGGACTAGCTGTGCCTGCGACTGAGCCTGAGATGAAGCGCGGGTGCAGATATGAACCATTCGCCGCCCATTCTACATCTTCCACAACATGCACAACCACAACACCAATGACTGCCAGGAGCTCAGGGCCATCCGCGACATGTGCCTCGGTTGGGAGAACCGTGACTCTCGCCAAGGCTGGCGCGACCAGCCTCGCGAGGACCACTGGCAGGGCTAGGCTCGTGAGGGACCTTAGAGGGACCAGCCTCGTGATGGTTCTTCGAGGGAGCAGCCTCGTTAGGACCGCCCTTAGGGTAATGCTGGCCTTCCTCCACTGCTACCACCATCAAGAAGGAAGGACGATGTCACACCCTGATTTTCATGCCACATCACTTAAGCTAATAGTCATGCTATAATGTGGTTTGGCAAAAACTTTTGAGTGTTTTGACCTTGCTTGATTGGTTTTCTGTTTGTTGTTTGCAAGTGCTCTAAAAATAAAATAAATCATCCAACTCTTATACTTCATCTCCTTGATCCAAAATCTTTTCCCAATGATCATGCCATGTGTATAGGACAGTATAGTATTTTCTTATAAAAAATATTTGGCCAAATAGTATATTCTAAAATTAGTTTTCCAAAAACCCCTGAATTGAGGTTTGTACTGCAAGTACCTTATTTAGGGTGTGAAAAATCTTTCAAATAGTATATTTGAATCCTATTAGGTATAGGACTCCCTTAAACCACAAAATTATAATTTTAAAAGTTATTTTTATATTTTATTTAAATGCTTTTTCTTTAGGCCAGAAATGGTCTTTAATAGGTTAAGATTATTTAAATGTTTCAAAAATATTTTTTAAAATTCAGAGACACTCATAGGACATATATTGTCCATATATAAGAGTTTCAACACATGGTAATTTTCAAAATATTGGACAAATCCTTCCAAAACCCTTTCCGGATATTTCAAGCTTTTCAAATATTTACAAAGGAAATATTCTCTAAAAATTCCAGGGAAATTCTATCATGTCAAATATGACATGTTTGATGATCTTGCAAAGCCTCATGCCTTTAAGATCAAGAAAACATCATCAAATTCCCTCAAAACCAATTCTGTCCATTTTGAAATTTGAGCAACTTTACATTGCCAAACTTGTCCAAAGGCTCTCAAACTTGGTGCACATGCTAAAATGGTCTAATTATGCATCTCGGCCAAATGGGACAAGTATTGGAGAAGCATAACTTGATCTAAGTGCCCCAAAACCCTTTCTGACCAGATCCAAATTTGAACAACTCTACATTGCCAACTTTTTACTTGTGACCTCAAATTTTGTGGACATGATCACAACCCCAAATGATGACACTACACCAAGTGGTGCATCAAGGATGGATTATTTGCATGACTGAATCTTGGAAAAGTCATTTCTGCTGATTTCTAGGGTTTACCAAAGTTACATTGGCAAGTTTCTTCAAATGAGCTCAAACTTGGTGCAATACCCTATTTATATATGCCATTTGATACTGTTAAGTCTCATGTCATTTGGGAATCATTTGCTTGCCCAAAACACCATCAAACACCTTCTGGTAATTTTCCAAAACTGTCACTTTTACCTCTTTACTTGTTCCCCATGAGCTTAACTTTTTACTTCCAATAACTCACCCATGCCCTCAGCTCAATAATTGGTAGGTTAAAACCTCACTTTTTCCCTCTGTTTTCACCATGGCAGCATCTCTTTTTCCTCCTACCTCTTCCTTACAGGCTTGCCTTAGATATTAAGCTTCAAAGAGCATCTCAGAAATCCCCAGGAGCTAGTGGACAAGCTTGGCCACGCGCAGGACGCCAGTTGCATGCCATGGCATGCAATGGTCGCGCTCTGGAGCGCGCTACAATGCTCTGGCACACTGTAGCCGCCCCCATCTCAATGCCCCGACCACCTCGGCTGTCCCCCCCGCACGCTAGCAGGACCACCTCGACATCCGCGGCACGCCACGCCCCCGCCCCCCTTCTCTTTCTTCCTCCTATCTCCTTCCTCGCACGCGCGCCGCCCGCCCGCGAGCTCTAGTGAGCAGCTTTGCACGCGTGAAGCCACTGGCACCTCGCCAGCATGTCCCCCGAGGTCGTCTCGACGTCTGGGACACGGCACGTTGCCGGCCCCCACTTGACCCTCTCTCATCTCCCCTCTGCGAGCTCGCCCTACACCGCGCCCACGGTGCACCGACGCACCCACCATATAGAGCGGTACTGTGCTCTCTCAGGACTCTTCTCGCTCTCCCACTACTCCACCAACCTCCTTGACAACCTATCTCTCCCCCTCGAGCCCTGTGTCCACCTCCGCAGCCGGAGCCTCACCGACGGCCGCCGTTCCAATTCAAGCTACCCCGAGCCCCTCTCTCCCTCCTGGCCACTCCAGTGCCAACACACGACCTCCAGGAAGTCCCCCACCTCCGCCAATCTTCCTCGAGACGCCCGTGCGCTCGAAGCCCAAGGTGGCTGAGGGCCTTCTCTGTCGTGGTTGAACCCCTGCTCACTCTGGCCCTCCCTGAGATGCGTGCATAGGCCCATGCGGTGTGAATTCGTCTCACGAGCATGACGGTGCGCCAACCAGCACCCGAGGCGGCCGGAGTCGCCGGCACTAGCGGCAGCAGGTAACCGGACTTGCCGGCTTCCGCGGAAGCAAGGAGGGGACCCTACCTCCCTCCGTCTCACCGTACGGGCGCAGCAAAGCCCCGCCGCTCCATTCCCTCCCCGCCGTCCGGTGCGGGTGGGCGGAGCAGCACCGGCGGCGAGCAAGGCAGGCGTCCTCTGGCTGGCGAAGCAGGGTTGAAGATGTCGCAGGGCAGGACGATCGGCCTGCTCGCGGGACCCGCCCGACAGCCACTGAGGTGCCACGCCCAGCTGGGATAAGTGGAGGCGCCTGCTCCTATTTACGCCTCCATCTGGTGAAAACACGATGAGTGAAAGGCGCCTTCGAAGTGGCCTCCAGTGCGCTCGTGGCCGTGCAGCTGGGCCGGCCCAGTGCGCTGCGGCGCTATACTGCGCCCAGTACGTACTATAGGTATAGCCCCTCCTTCCTTAGCCTTTTTCTTTTTCCAGAATTATTGTATAATCCATAAATAATTCATTTGAACTACAAATTAGATGATTCGAATTTCTAGTGACTCCATAAATCATGATCTATCACATGGAGCTATTTGCACATTTTTCTACAAACATTTTCCTCATAGATATTTATCAAAATGTTGTTTATCCATTTCTGTGATGAACTTTAGAAAATCAGATGAGCTCAAAATTGATACAAATGCCATGATTCAAGTTCCCAGATACTTATATGTTCATAACTTAGTTTTTGAACATTTTTACCAGTACTTTCTATGCCACATGAATATTATTCTATTTATCCATGTATAGACAGCTTTGCAAAATCATAGGAAATTCTTTTGAACTCCAAATCAAGTGAAACCAACTCCTAGATTCTTCTAAAATAATTCCTTGTTAGATGGGTGGCTTTACCCATTTTTCAAAATAATTCTTCTGTACACTTCTTATGGATCCATTAAATCCCTTATATCCTTCATATTGAAATGTTCAGAGATATCCATTGATCCAATGACTATGAAACTACCTTGGTCATTTTTCATATGACCAGAGGTATCCTAGAAAAGTCCAACTCCTATTTTTAAAGCACTTTTATTTTTGCCATGTTGTGTTGCTTATTATGATTGTTTCCGTCGTTAGTTCACGAAATAAACAGAGGCAAAAGGTTTGAAGACTCTGAGGAACAAGGCAAGGAGCCCTTTGACCATGATACCCCTCTTGTTCATTGGTACCCTTTTCCGATTACATGATGATGAAATATGATGGTGGTAAACTTGATGGGAACCACCACATGGTGCATACCCCTACTCATAACCTTATCTTGTGCATAGATGCAATGTCAAAAGATTTGTTGTTGATACATGATGTTGCATATGTACCATGAACCCATCGTGGTTGCATCCTTTCGAAAACCCCATTGGGTGCCCCTAATGCCTGAGGGTGATGTTGAGTTAAGGCCACCACTTGAGGAAGAAGTGGTGTACCAAAGAGAGATCTTGTGTGTGGGTAAAATAATGGATTCGATTTATGTGTGATTACCGTCCCAACCAAACATGTGCAACCGCTCGACCCCTTATGGGACGGGGCATTATTGATTACTTAGGCTGATACTAGCATGGTGCCCACATCACTAGTGACGGGGGAGACTTGAGGTCACTCCCGGATGGGGTCGTGCTTGGATAGGCGACAATGACTATTTTTACAGGGCACCGGACACACGTTGGTCCCTTCGTGTATGTGAGACATTGTAAAAAGGGCAAGTCCCACGATCTTTCGTTTGTACACGAGGGTCGTGCACCAACGAGTGGACCCTATGTTAGTGTCGTCTAGGGAAAGGTAATGACCGGGTGCTTCCCCCGAGTATTGAGGTTCTGCAGGATTGTGGATGACACGAAAGCTTCCCGGATCTTGTGGGTAAATAGTGCAACCTCTGCAGAGTGTAAAACTATTCGAATAGTCGTGTCCACGATCATGGACAGTTGGGAGGTGCTACTTAAACTATGTCCAGAATTTTACAATCTATGTGAAAGTGTGTGTGTATTGAGTCAAGGTGGTGACTTGACTCGTTGAAAGAACTAGAAATGAATTGAACTCTATTCATGTTGATATCTGTAACCTGTCCTCGAGGTTAACCAAGTACATTTATGCATGTCTAACAGATGGTAGAATATCTTATCTAGCTTGTAGCTAGGTCGCTTATTGTTGTACAACTTGCATTGTTACCTTGAACCAAATCATGGGTTGCTTGTGAGTACATTCAAAGTACTCATTGGCTTGCCAGTAGTTATTTAATTGGCCAGGCATGGAGGAGCAGGAATTTGAAGAAGAATTCTATGGAGACGAACATGCGAACTAGGACGCTTTCCCAGTCAGAATGCCTGTAGGGTTAAGGCAGATGGCATGGGTTCTACTTATCTACGAAGACTTCGGCTATTCGAGTTTATTTGCTATTCAGCCATGAGGCTTTATCTATGTAAGACTTGGCCATAATGGTCATAATTTGTGTAAGATGGTATGTATGGATGTAAGACTCTTGTTATTCAGCTTCTGTGTGTTCAGTGAGCATTGATCTCTAGGATCAATGGACACGTGCATTCGGTGATCTCGACTCTTAAGTCGGGGTCCCTACAGAGCTGGTATCAGAGCCATCCTGACTATAGGAAGCCTTAGTTAGCATGGTCATTAGTTACGGTGAAACTATTTCCAAAACTATTACTAGTTTTCAAAACTATCTATACTTCTCTTCCCTTCTCAGTTTTTCCAAAACTAGGCTCTACATTCCTTATTGATCTCTTCCCCTTCAAAAAATTTGGTCGTTAGAACGCTTGGCCCCTGACCACTGGATTTTCTGTAATCCAAGTGGATAATATAGAAGGATGATACCTTGCCAAACACTCACCCACCTCTTCTGAGCACAAGATTGGCGGCACCATAACAAGATGATGCCAACAGAAGATACATCCTCGAGGAATGAGGACATGAAGACCTAGAAGGTGGTGACACCCTTGACACTGCCCCAAGATGGTGCAACCTTAGCCTACGATGACCAGGGCACAGGGTGTGCAAGATCCTTATATACATCTCTAATAGAGTAATCCTGTCACTACCGTTGTTGTATCGGCAACCACCGGTGGATGAGAACCTCGCCATTTGGTCCGCCTCACTATAGTGAGCAGGAAAACGGTTCTCTTCGTCCCCCGCTCTCAGTGTCGATGTTGTCATCAACGTAACCGACATGTTGGACCTCTATTATGCCTTGTTATTGTCATTGCATAAGGATTACCTACCCGGTACTGTCGACGCCTTAGAAGACAAAAGGGGCTGTTATGATTAAGAAGACTAGAAGAGACCAAGTCAACGCCAGCTATGAGGAGACACCTTCACCACATCATCTCATCAGGCGAGAAGTTGTTGAAGATTCTTAAGGTCAACCTGGATCGTTCATCAAACAACTACAAGGGACATAGCAACACCTGAGGAAAACTCAGAAGACGGCACGAGGCACAAGTCATGACTACTGAGTCCGAGAACCCCTAGGGTAGGATGAGTCGTGTACCCCCTATGCGCAGTCGAGTCCGTATGATGGTTCGAATAAAACCATGATTGTGTGTTGCTTGATTTTATTTGTTTGTGTTTTGATATAAGTCGCACTTTTGCCCTAGGCAACAAGTACATGGCTATATCATCTTCCTTGCCCTGTTTCCTTTGTTTTGCCCTTTTTGCACCTATTTGTTTGCACTTGCACTATAGAACCCCCTTTAGGCATTCTCCTCCTCTATGCTACTTGTTCCCTCTCTTATCAACTGAAGACCAGCAAGCCAAGATACACCAAGGATTCTACCTCGGCAACCAACTAACAATGAAGACTTCTGCTACAACCTCCACGACCAAGTGCAACCCCGTGAAGTTATGATTACCCCTCAAGTTATAAACCCATCCCCAGACCCTCCGAGACTTCACATATACCCCAGAATGAATCCTTAACCATGTGCTTAACCCATAGTATTACAAGAGAAACAGTTAAGCCTCTATAACCTTGCACAACACTCGGTTCGTAATGGAACTAGTGGACACAATGAATAAGCACATTTTCATCCTAATATAGCACATGAACTGACAATGCCATAGATAGACCAATTTGAGGATATAGGACAGATGACTTGGTGACTTTATATCAGTGACTTCGAGGAATTATCTGAGGCCTTGATGGATTGTGAGGTTTTCATGTTGGTTGGATCATGATTAATAGAGTAGCGTAACTTTCATCACCCCGGAGTAACTTGGATTTGCAGGGCAATTGTGATCGCAAATTGAAATTCTTGGAGGTATAAGGATCTGACCTAGCCAGGGGATATTTATAGAAGATAGTTGACATTTTGAGAATGACTTGGGGGAAATGTAGGAATACTTGTAGGACATGAGATTTGGATTTAAGTAGGTGATTCTGGCTGGGTATAGATGCTAAATATGTCTACATGATCTGGAGTAAATTTGAATTAGACTGTTGATCTTGATCATGATACCATGTTTCTCCGGGAATGGCAAACTAGGAGATTGGATTACTTGTCGGAGTTGATTTAGGGATCTATATAATCATGACCTTGGAGTTTACTTGACCATGATGGTGGGAATTTTGTGGACTTACTATAGTAATGGATAGCGCTTCCAAGTATTTGGGTATTATAGGGACTTGAGATCATGTGGAACACCATAGACATTGGGTTTGTAGAATTAATGGATTGTGTAGTGATTAATGGAAGCTAACATCTTGTTGGAGTTAATTCATAGGAAGGAAACAAGATTTTGGGGTGGCATACGACGTGTTCCCTTAGGATAGAGATGCATTATCTTGAACCTTGCAAGAATAGGCTCAGCGCTTGGATTGTGGTGTTTAACTCAAGCTTAGCAGCATGTATGCTCTACCCATGGATTTTAGGGGTAGACAGACATATGAGTTTGGGGATCATAGACATGTATAATTCTGTTAGATCTCCTCTAAGGAGCCATGATGATATCTATAGCATGAGTGATGATTGGAGTTGACCTATGCGAGATGATGCTTTCGGTGGTATGGAGTGATTTGTTTAGAGGACTAGATAGTACTACTGGCATCTCAGGAACTGTGCCCAAGGATAAGATGATAAACGTTCACTCGCACACTAGAATCCTTGAAACCCTTAAAGCCCCACCAAGCCACAACATGGTCAGATCCTGACCACAGCCTTGACTCTAAGTCAAGAAGACCGTTGCCAATACTCAACCGAGACCACCACCAATACCCCAGCCTACTTTGCGTACCCCGTAGACTTCATGGAGTACTTGGACAAGTTGGGTAACATCATTATTTGATGACCTACTTGTGTGCCCGAAGACAAAAGAAGAGACGATCAGCTGGATAGAAGACATTTTAAGACTGACATGTCAAGAAGGAAGAACTACACTGACCACCGTCATCAAGAAGTAAACTTCCGCGTCGAAGACCATGTGTATCTGCAAACCACTCCTCTCGAAGGAACCAAGAATTTCCATGTCGAAGGGACGCTTACACCAAGATTTATCGACTTTCTTCAAGCCCACTTCAAGACAAATAGTAGACGGCTACCAGCTAGAATTACCACCGGAGTTACCCACCGCGCACCAAATTTTCCACGAGTCACAACTCTGGAAATACTTTTAACTTCCTTACTAGCCCGGTCCCTGTGAGGACATCGATCACCAAGCCATTAACATCTAGCCCAACCTAACCTATGCAAGAGACCCCTCAGCAACCTGCATCAAAGAGGGCAACATGTGAGAAGCCACACCACCAAGCACTTCAAGGTTCCATGGAGCACCACTCTGAAGCAGAGCCAACAAGAAGGAGTGAAGACTACCCCATATCAGAGTTTTCGTATTCCTTTCCACGCCTAGTCTGGGAATCTCGGGGACGAGATTCTTGTAAGGGTGGTAGGTCTGTCACACCCTGATTTTCATGCCACATCACTTAAGCTAATAGTCATGCTAAAATGTGGTTTGGCAAAAACTTTTGAGTGTTTTTGACCTTGCTTGATTGGTTTTCTGTTTGCTGTTTGTAAGTGCTCCAAAAATAAAATAAATCATCCAACTCTTATACTTCATCTCCTTGATCCAAAACCTTTTCCCAATGATCATGCCATGTGTATATGACAGTATAGTATTTTCTTATAAAAATAATTTGGCCAAAAAGTATTTTCTAAAATTACTTTTCCAAAAACCCCTGAATTGAGGTTTGTACTGCAAGTACCTTATTTAGGGTGTGAAAAATCTTTCAAAAAGTATATTTGAATCCTATTAGTTATAGGACTCCCATAAACCACAAAATTATAATTTTAAAAGTTATTTTTATATTTTATTTAAATGTGTTTTCTTTAGGCCACAAATTGTCTTTAATAGGTTAAAATCATTTAACTGTTTCAAAAATATTTTTCAAAATTCAGGGAAACTCATAGGACATATATTGTCCATATATAAGAGTTTCAACACATGTTCATGTTCACAATATTGGACAAATCCTTCCAAAACCCTTTCTGGATATTTCAAGCTTTTGAAATATTTACAAAGGAAATATTCTCTAAAAATTCCAGGGAAATTCTATCATGTCAAATAAGACATGTTTGATGATCTTACAAAGCCTAATGCCTTGAAGATCATGAAAACATCATCAAATCCCCTCAAACCCATTTATGTCCATTTTGAAGTTTGAGCAACTTTACATTGCCAAACTTGTCCAAATGCTCTCAAACTTGGTGCACATGCTAAAATGGTCTAATTATGCATCTAGACCAAATGGGAAAAGTATTGGAGAAGCATAACTTGATCTAAGTGCCCCAAAACCCTTTCTGACCAGATTCAAATTTGAACAACTCTACATTGCCAACTTTTTACTTGTGACCTCAAATTTTGTGGACATGATCACAACCCCAAATGATGACACTACACCAAGTGGTGCATCAAGGATGGATGATTTGCATGACTGAATCTTGGAAAAGTCATTTCTGCTGATTTCTAGGGTTTACCAAAGTTACATTGGCAAGTTTCTTCAAATGAGCTC
This sequence comes from Secale cereale, assembly GCA_902687465.1. NCBI lineage: Eukaryota > Viridiplantae > Streptophyta > Magnoliopsida > Poales > Poaceae > Secale > Secale cereale. The sequence goes on from LR738710.1 coordinate 335,872,034, forward strand.
AAACTTGGTGGAATACCCTATTTCTATGTTCCATTTGATCTTATTAAGTCTCATGTCATTTGGGAATCATTTGCTTGCCCAAAACACCATCAAACACCTTCTGGTAATTTTTCCAAAACTGTCACTTTTACCTCTTTACTTGTTCCCCACGAGATTAACTTTTTACCAGGGCCTCTCCTAGTCACCTTCTACCTCTAGTAACTCACCCATGCCCTCGGCTCAATCGTTGGTAGGTTAAAACCTCACTTTTTCCCTCTGTTTTCACCATGGCAGCATCTCTTTTTCCTCCTACCTCTTCCTTACAGACTTGCCTTAGATATTAAGCTTCAAAGAGCATCTCAGAAATCCCCAGGAGCTAGTGGACAAGCTTGGCCACGCGCAGGACGCCAGTTGCATGCCATGGCATGCAACTGTCGCACTCTAGAGCGCGCTACAGTGCTCTGGGGCACTGTAGCCGCCCCCATCTCGATGCCCCGACCACCTCGGCTGCCCCCCTCCCGCACGCCAGCAGGACCACCTCGACGTCCGCGGCATGCCACGCCCCCGCCCCCCTTCGCTTTCTTCCTCCTATCTCCTCCCTCGCACGCGCGCCGGCCGCCCACGAGCTCCAGTGAGCAGCTTCGCACGCGTGAAGCCACTGGCACCTCCCCAGCATGTCCCCCAAGGTCGTCTCGACATCTAGGACATGGCACGTCGCCGGCCCCCACCTGAACCTCTCTCCTCTCCCCTCTGCGAGCTCGCCCTAGCGCGCCCTAGACCGCGCCCATGGTGCACCGACGCACCCACCATATAGAGCGGCATTGGGCTCTCTCAGGACTCTTCCCGCTCTCCCACTACTCCACCAACCTCCCAGACAGCCTATCTCTCCCCCTCGAGCCCTCTGTCCACCTCCGCGGCCGGAGCCTCGCCGACGGCCGCCGTTCGAATTTGAGCTACCCGGAGCCCCTCTCTCCCTCTTGGCCACTCCAGTGCCATCACACGACCTCCAGGAAGTCCCCCACCTCCGCCAATCTTCCCTGAGCCGCCCGTGCGCTCGAAGCCCAAGGAGGTCGAGGCCCTTCTCCGCCGTGGTTGAACCCCTGCTCACTCTGGCCCTCCCCGAGATGTGTGCATAGGACCATGCGGTGCGAATTCGTCTCACGAGCACGACGGTGCGCCAAGCAGCACCCCAGGCGGTCGGAGTAGCCGGCACTAGCGGCAGCAGGGCACCGGACTTGACCACCTCCTCGGAAGCAAGGAGGGGGCTCTATCTCCCTCCGTCCCACCCTACGGGCGTAGCCGAGCCGCGCCGCTCCATTCCCCCCGCCGGCCGGTGCGAATGGGCGGAGCAGCATCGGCGGCGAGCAAGGCGGGCGTCCTCTGCCTGGCGAGGCAGGGTTGAAGACGACGGAGGGCAGGATGAGCGGCCTGCTCGCGGGACCCGCCCGACAGCCACTGAGGCGCCATGCCCAGCTGGCATAAGTGGACGCGCCCGCTCCTATTTACGCCTCCATCTGGTGAAAACGCGATGAGTGAAAGGCGCCTTGGACGTGGCCTCTAGCACGCTCGTGGCCGTGCAGCTGGGCCGGCCCAGTGCGCCGCGACTCTATACTGCGCCCAGTACGCAATATAGGTATAGCCCCTCCTTCCTTTGCCTTTTTCTTTTTCCAGAATTATTATATAATCCATAAATAATTCATTTGAACTCCAAATTAGGTGATTCATATTTCTAGTGACTCCATAAATCATGATCTATCACATGGTGCTATTTTCACATTTTTCAAGAAACATTTTCCTCACAAATATTTATCAAAATGTTGTTTATCCATTTTTGTGATGAACTTTAGAAAATCATAGAGAGCTCAAAATTGATCCAAATGCCATTATTCAAACTCCCAGATACTTATATGTTCATAACTTAGTTTTTTAACATTTTTACCAATACTTTCTATGCCACATGAATATTATTCTATTTATCCATGTATAGCCAACTTTGCAAAATCATAGGAAATTCTTTTGAACTCCAAATCAATTGAAACCAACTCCTAGATTCTTCTAAAATCATTCCTTGTTAGATGGGTGGCTTTGCCCATTTGTCAAAATAATTCTTTTGTACACTTCTGTACACTACTGGAATCTGGCACTTTGCCATCTGCCATGGCAGATGGCAAAGGCATGGTCGGCGGATGGCAAAGGCTTTGCCATCAGCCAGCAGATGGCAAACAATTTTTCTGAATTCCAGTGGGCAAAGGCTTCTTTGCCATCAGCTGGCTGATGGCAAAGCCTCTTAACAGGGTTAGCCCCGTTAGAAGGATAACGACATACTTTGCCGTCAGCCAGCAGATGGCAAAGGCTGCAGGCTCTTTGCCATCGGCCAGCAGATGGCAAAGGCTGCATACTTTGCCATCTGCCAGCTGATGGCAAAGAGCTTTGCCATCTGCTGGCAGATGGCAAAGAGCCCAAATAGGCTAGTCCAAATTTTTTCTCTGGATGACACGTGGTTTCTTTGCCATCTGCCAGCTGATGGCAAAGCTCTTTGCCATCTGCCAGTAGAGGGCAAAGTGTCTATATTGCCCCATTTAATTTTGTTTTTCTTATATCAATTCATTTTCACAGAAAATCAAACACAAATATATTTATATGACCAATATAGCATATTCAACACATATTACCAATAGTCATGAACACATATATATCCAACACATGTTATCAATAGTAGCAAGTTTCATCCGTACATATACATAGTTTCATCAATATTACACAGTTTCATCCATAGGTAGCAAGTTTCACAAGGTCAAAACAAAAACTAAATACAAGCACTCCATCAACCCAAGCTTCCGTGATCTTAAGCAAATCTGTAAAATGGGAAAGAAGAAAGTTAGAAGAAGAAGACTAGAAGAAGAAGATTATTATGATGCAACTAAAATGTGAAGATTATTATGATGCAACTTATATCTGTAAAATAGGTCATTTTGGAGCTAAGTAAGGTCATTATGTCATTTTGGAGGTAGCTAAGCATATGAAGTCATTTAGGAGCTAAAAGATGACATTTCTTAATCATATTATGTCATTTTAGAGCCAGTTAAGCATATTAAGTGATTTTGGAGGAGAAGATGCTAAGTATAGGTCATTTTAGAGCTATCCTAGGTTAAATAGGTCATTTTTAAGCTTTCTAAGCATATTAAGTCCTTTTGGAGGAAAAAAATGCTAAGTATAGGTCATTATAGAGCTTTCCTTGGTTAAATAAGTCATTTTGGAGCTAATCAAGCTTATCTTGTCATTTTTGAGCTAGCTAAGCATATTGAGTTATTTAGGAGGAAAAAATGATAAGTATAGGTCATTTTAGAGCTAGACTAGGTTAAATAGGTCATTTTGGAACTAAGTAAGGTTATTATGTCATTTTGAAGCTAGCTAAGCATATGAAGTCATTCAAGACCTAAAATATGTCATTTCTTAAGCATATTATGTCATTTTAGAGTTAGCTAAGCATATTAAGTCATTTTGGAGGAAAAGATACTAAGTATAGGTCATTTTAGAGCTATCCTAGGTTAAATAGGTCATTTTTAAGCTAGCTAAGCATATTAAGTCATTTTGGATGAAACAATGCTAAGTATAGGTCATTTTAGAGCTATCCTAAGTTAAATAGGTCATTTTGGAGCTAATTAAGCTTATTATGTAATTATTATTGAGCTAGCTAAGCATATTGAGTCATTTAGGAGGAAAAAATGCTAAGTATAGGTCATTTTAGAGCTAGCCTAGGTCAAATATGTCATTTTAGAGCTAAGTAAGGTTATTATGTCATTTTGAAGCTAGCTAAGCATGTGAAGTCATTAAGGAGCTAAACTATGTCATTTCTTAAGCATATTAAGTCATTTTGGAGGAAAAGATCCTAAGTATAGGTCATTTTAGAGCAATCCTAGGTTAAATAGGTCATTTTTAAGCTAGCTAAGCATATTAAGTCATTTGGGAGGAAAAAATGCTAAGTATAGTTCATTTTAGAGCTATCCTAGGTTAAATAGGTCATTTTGGAGCTAATTAAGCTTATTATGTAATTATTAAGCTAGCTAAGCATAGTAAGTCATTTTGGAGGAAACAATGCTAAGTATAGGTCATTTTAGAGCTATCCTAGATTAAATAGGTCATTTTGGAGCTAATTAACCTTATTATGTAATTTTTAAGCTAGTTAAGCATATTAAGTCATTTTGGAGGAAAAAATGCTAAGTATAGGTCATTTTAGAGCTATCCTAGGTTAAATATGTCATTTTGGAGCTAATTAAGCTTATTATGTCATTTTTTAGCTAGCTAAGCATATCGAGTCGTTTTGGAGGAAAAAATGCAAAGTATATGATTATGTCGCTAGTATCGTTATGGCAGAGAACCCGGGCCGACATGACTAGTCATAGAACCAAGGTGGCACAAACGTACAGGGACAGGCATACATGACCCAGCAATGCACATGTCGGTCATCAGCGAGTGCAACCAAGTCGTAGCAAGCTACAAGGACTTCGGTGATACACCGCGTGACATTTCCCCGTAGGGACAAACACAGGAGCAAAGAAGGACACATGACGGTTAATCCATGTGTTCCGGAGCAGTAGCGAACTACCATGGCTCAGTGGAAGCACTAGGAGGCATTTCCCTGTATGGAAGGCTACCAAAGGCACACAACTAGATGTCGAATCCCGCGAATACAATGCATTTCAAACATACACACATTATGCACGATATGTGTAGATACAACATGGCATCACAACAAAACTCTATTAAGCAAAACACTTGGGAAACTTACAATCATCACGGAGGTGTAGGTGTAGGTGTAGGTGTAGGAACGGAGCAATGACTGGCATCGACGGAGGGGTCTGGCCGTTCTTCTCGCACATGGACTGCACATTTGGTTTTGACGAGTCAGTCATATTAGTTACTAATGAAAGGAACATTGTGTGCATGATTTAGCTAATATGCAGAAGAAACTTACCACGAAGAGATCGTACATGGCCCGGTTAGCCGAGTCGTTCCGGTTCCTCTCCTCCTCCAACAGCCTAGCCGTCCTCTCCTCATTCTCCCACTCCCTCTCCGTCGCCTGCCGGTCCCTCTCCGCCAACTGCTGGTCCCTCTCCTCAAAAGTAGCATGGGTCTTCGCTCTCTCAGCCTCAATAGCAGCCTGCAACACCACTCATTAGCATTGTTTGAGCGCACGCTGATAAAGCTATGAATATAATAATGGCAAGAGCCCAAAAAATCTATGAATATATATTCATGCTGAATATAAGAATGCCAAGAGCGATGACACTCGATAGGAGAAAGACATCCCAAATAAAAAAATAGGATGTCCATAAAATCACTTTAGAAGACATAAGGTCTACATTCTCAACAATGTCCTAGAAAAACCTAACATGCGAGAAGAACAGAAAGTAAAAATGAGATGACATTAAGGACAACAGAGAAACAAACACAGAGGAAAGTATGGGCCATTGCTCTAACTGGAATTATGGTACATGTACACTCTGTATTAGAATTGAGATGCATTTAAAAATGTATGCAAGATGATGGCATTGCTAGTAGCCCCCGCTCTGATAGGAACCTAGGACCATTATAAATGTTGGTGCTATGTTCTTTTCCAAATACAGCTGAAGCCTCCCTAGAATTTAGTTCAAATATTTCATTCTTCTTGTACACAAAACCATCTCTTCTGCAACCAACAACACCGGTAACTTGCAGGGTCGCATTCAGAACAGGCTTATCTGAAGGCTGTCATTACAGAGAAAATGAAATATGATTTAGTTACTTACCTAGAAAATAAATAGGAACATACATAATTATTTTTTGTATACAACAGACTTCATTTTTCATATATTTTTTACCTTGGAGGAAAATGGCGACCGTACGCGTTCCTAGGTTATGCATAACTTCAAAATTTTAGGTGAGAGATTCTAAGGATAACTGAAGTCCATAATCTCTGTACTGCTGCACAACGTCACTATTGCAAACAAAAAAACAATCCATGGTGGAAATTGAAGCAGCAAGCAAAGTCCAAAATTGGATGTGCCCTTACCATCAAGAAGTTCGTATATTAACACCAAGTTATTCCTAAAAGCATCTTCATCAATAGTTCCACCAAAGTAGGACTTGAAGAGGGCACCAGCAAAGCAAGTCTTGCGATATACTTTGGAATTAAGTGAATTAACAAAAAACTCCATTAATGTGCATCATCCAAACTTTTTAGACCTTAGTTTTTGTGAAGCCACTCCTAATAGGTCAGTTTGTATATTCATATATTCTTCTACCCTTTGTTCCCTTGAGCACCTCCTCCTTTATTCACTTCATTGCATCGAATTCAGGAGATACTCTAGCCCAACAACACATAAGAAATATTATATTTTTCATCCTCTATGTGCTTATCTATAAGCTCAACAATATATGTTTCTCACAACAATAGCAACAATTCATAACACTTATCCCTACCCACCAAGAGCAATAAAAAATAATAGGCATGGTCAAATAAGAAGCTGATGCTAGATTCATCTTCACTCCACATACCACACAGCCATATTACAGAACACACTGAGCTCCTCCATTCTGCCACCATCTTAGCCATTCATTGTGAAGTGCTGCCTAGTTGGATTTGAAGATTAATCCATGCTATTCTCCACCTCATTTATGTGAATTGCAAGCCACTACCACCACCATTACTATCGTAGAACCTATCTCAAGTATCAACCTCTCCTTCCCAGTTCCTCGTCACGGGTGCTTATCCTCTGTGAATCATGATGACAACCCAATCATCACAATCCGAAATAATTGTAAAAACAAAATGATAAATGTTGTGATATCCAAAAGTAGACAGACATAACCTACTTTGATCACATGACTTCCGGCTTCAATGCTTCATATGTCTACACATGGGTAAGGTAAACTTCAGTCTGAATGTAACATGCAAATCTGATTGTAAAATATACATGATTGATGTGAATGCCAACATGTTGATACATCAGTACAAATGTATAGTACGAAGGTGCCTTCATACTCCATCGCTCAGGCTCCTATTTTAATCAAACATGGCCTGGAGTTTTCAGAGTTAGAGACAACAATATAGTTTCAACATGTCTAGTAAAGGCTGCACAAAATATTAGAGGATGGTGAATGGAGATTCATAGAGGGAAAACCAAAGACGTATTAATTAGCAAAAAATTGATTAAAAAAAGGGGGCTGGTCAATAAAAATACAACCTTATCTATCCTTATTCTGCCCTTCTATGAGGCAAGAAAAAGCACAAGAAAGTTATCAACTAAATCATGAATTATATAGATGGGGCAGTTCGCTGGACACATAGAATGGCCTCCGTGAATATCACTCACACCCAAATTAGCTAGCACATGTGAGGCCAAAACTACAGCCGTAATCACTTTCCTGAATAGCGCGCACTACATAATCAATGGATAATATCAGTGTGCTGCACCCCAGGTCCTCAAGCAGGTTGATCCACACACAAAATCAACGTGCTAGTTCTTCTCTAATTTGACTAATGCTAGTAGCAGTAATATAATTTTTTCTGAAAGGGAGCAATGTAACATGAGCACTTCGATTGAACCCAATGATTTGTATTTTCATATGAAATATAATTATGAGAAACAATTTTGAACTCTCATCGGACAATTTGAAGCAAAATACCAAAAATTACCAGCGGTGGGTGAAGAAATACTCGTGGCCGAGGCTGGACGTCATGGTCGTCTTGCACTCTTGTTCAATGTCGGCGGCAGCCGCTTGCTCGAGGTCAGGTGATGTGGGTAACGGTCGCTTGCTCGAGGTGAGGTGATGTGGGGACGGCCGCTTGCTCGAGGTTCGGCGATCTGGATAAACTCTCAATTATAGTTGTGCCTACTTTATGATTGGAACATTAGCAGAGGATGGCACTTGCGGTTACATGATCAGTCTTATTATCTCAAGTATGAAATATACAGGAAATTAAAACATAAGAAAATTCTTCCACAACCAAGTGACAAATTATATTTCAGGAAGTCAGATTATATTCCTGATTTGTCCACTATTTGAAGTATACCTGTGTTAGTGCTGCCGTGCTAAAACCCATCGGGAGGCGCAGATGCGGCGTCGAAGGGGGAGGCGGGGCTTCGCGAGCGTCGGTCAAGATGGCAACGGGGACGAAACCCATTGGGTTTTGCCTGCTCAAACCCATCCCCACGGGAAAATCACAAACCCGTCCCCGTCACCGTCATCGTCCGCGGGGCTAGGCTTTTTCCCATATGAACTATATTGAAAATTAGCTAGAGTTTCCATTGGACAGAACATAACTGAAACTATAGGACACAGAAAATAGTGAATACACTTGAGAATAGAAGCTGTGTCTATGGCTGCAGCTCGCAGATAGAAGCAGATCACTATAACCAAGTAAGTTCATCCTCATATCTAGCTCGGAAAGATCACCCTGGCACAGACGAAACCACAGCTCGGAAACAGGACTGGAAATAATTCTTGAGCATATGTTACACCAATGCATTAGATTAGTCTTGGAGAGCGCTCCCATTTTTCCTAGCATGTTTTTTTTGTGCCAAATAGCGACTTCCTGAAATTATGCCCAAAAATACACTGCCAATTACATGACCGAATTTTCTAAAGGATGAGATCGCTGGGAAGAAAAATTATCAAGATTTAAATCAGCGAGTCTTGATGGAGCCAAGCCCGATTTCCAAATAATTAAAGTGTCAGTTCACTACAGCACACGCTTAAGAGATTCAACTATCAGAAAGCTTTGCATTTCCGGGCAGACGATCAGCTTGAGAAAACGCGAACCCATGGATGATAGATGAGCGTCCCTTCTTGCCTGCCTTTGCACGGCCTCGCACCAGATAATGACTGAATTTATTTTCACATGCTCCTAGATTGACATTGCATGACCCTAAAGCCTAAAGTAGGAAACCAAATTGAAGGGGGGGAATTCCTAAACTGGCCTGAGGATCCATGGGCGACGCCGTAGGAACCGAAGGTAGGCTGAGCTGAGCACTGTAGATAGATCTGTTATATGGGAACCCCAAGAATAACTGCATCAGATGGGATCGAAGCCCCCTTTTCACCGGTTGCGTGAGGATGGCCAGTCCCCTCACACACCCTCGCTCTTGAACTTCCATTGTGGACGCACCAACCTTCACCGCTCAGCGCCGTAGCTGTCGCCGCCTCCCCAAGGACGACCACCACAACCCGCTGCCACGGCCACGGTGGCCTACCATCTTGCTCCACACCTTCATACTCGGAGCTGGGCGCCGGAGACGCCGACGGCGTGTCTCACCGCGGGTGAGGCCAGGCGGGGCAGGGCGTCTCCGCCGTTGAGTCCCGTGCCTCTGAAGGCGCCTAAGACTGGCTCGCCCGTGAGCATGACGAGCTCGAGCGCCTCCTCGTGCAGTTCGGCGACCGGATTCGACGGGAAGGGTCGAGGAAGAGTAGGGCTATGAGTACTCGCGCTGGAGCCTGGAGGTAGGGACGATATCGATAGAGGGATTTGGCGAGTATAGAATGGGGAACGGCTGGGAGACAGGGCAACCGTGGTGGGGAGGACGGTGAAGGGTTTGAGAGTGCGTGGGGGCGAGCGGTTTCCGAGCGTTGTGGGGATTCGTTTCGCGAACGTGGGTTTTCGTTAGCGATGGGTTTAACGCTTCATTAACGTATCGTAAGGGAGCAATTTCGTTAGCGATGATTTTTAACCGTTGATGATATAATTAGATGGCTGAGATGGCGAGTTGGATCTGCCTATTCGTGCTTTTATAGTGGTAGTATATATATATATATATATATATATATATATATATATAGGGGTATAGGGGTAGTAGATGTGGATGGGTGGGGAGAGAGGGAGGGGATAATTAACCCCACAGTTTTTTTATTTGAAAAAAAATAACCCATCTCTTTGCCATCTGCCAGCAGATGGCAAAGATTATTTGCCATCAGTTGGCAGATGGCAAAGAGGTGGGGCTGGTACGCCGTTAACCCCTTGACGGCAACAGGAGTTGGCTACCTCTTTGCCATCTGCTGGCAGATGGCAAAGATTATTTGCCATCAGCTGGCAGATGGCAAAGAATTGGCTGATGGCAACCATGTTCTTTGCCATCTGTCAGTTCTTTGTCATCTGTTTTTATAAGCAGATAGCAAAGAAGTTCTTTGCCATCAGGTAGCAGATGGCAAAGAGCTAGCTGATGGCAAAAACCCAGATTCCAGTAGTGACATGGTCATGTTCAAAATATTGGACAAATCCTTCCAAAACCCTTTCTGGATATTTCAAGCTTTTGAAATATTTACAAAGGAAATATTCTCTAAAAATTCCAGGGAAATTCTATCATGTCAAATTTGACATGTTTGACGATCTTGCAAAGCATCATGACTTGAAGATCAAGAAAACATAATCAAATCCCCTCAAAACCATTTATGTCCATTTTGAAGTTTGAGCAACTTTACATTGCCAAACTTGTCCAAATGCTCTCAAACTTGGTGCACATGCTAAAATGGTCTAATTATGCATCTAGACCAAATGGGACAAGTACTGGAGAAGCATAACTTGATCTATGTGCCCCAAAACCCTTTCTGACCAGATCCAAATTTGAACAACTCTACATTGCCAACTTTTTACTTGTGACCTCAAATTTTGTGGACATGCTCACAACCCCCAATGATGACACTACACCAAGTGGTGCATCAAGGATGGATGATTTGCATGACTGAATCTTGGAAAAGTCATTTCTGCTGATTTCTAGGGTTTACCAAAGTTACATTGGCAAGTTTCTTCAAATGAGCTCAAACTTGGTGGAATACCCTATTTCTATGTTCCATTTGATCTTATTAAGTCTCATGTCATTTGGGAATCATTTGCTTGCCCAAAACACCATCAAACACCTTCTGGTAATTTTTCCAAAACTGTCACTATTACCTCTTTACTTGTTCCCCACGAGATTAACTTTTAACCAGGGCCTCTCCTAGTCACCTTCTACCTCCAGTAACTCACCCATGCCCTCAGCTCAATCGTTGGTAGGGTAAAACCTCACTTTTTCCCTCTGTTTTCACCATGGCAGCATCTCTTTTTCCTCCTACCTCTTCCTTATAGACTTGCCTTAGATATTAAGCTTCAAAGAGCATCTCAGAAATCCCCAGGAGCTAGTGGACAAGCTTGGCCACGCGCAGGACGCCAGTTGCATGCCATGGCATGCAACGGTCGCACTCTAGAGCGCGCTACAGTGCTCTGGGGCACTGTAGCCGCCCCCATCTCGATGCCCCGACCACCTCGGCTGCCCCCCCTCCCGCACGCCAACAGGACCACCTCGACGTCCGCGGCACGCCACGCCCCCGCACCCCTTCTCTTTCTTCCTCCTATCTCCTCCCTCGCACGCGCGCCGACCGCCCACGAGCTCCAATGAGCAGCTTCGCACGCGTGAACCCACTGGCACCTCCCCAGCATGTCCCCCAAGGTTGTCTCGACATCTGGGACATGGCACGTCGCTGGCCCCCACCTGAACCTCTCTCCTCTCCCCTCTGCGAGCTCGCCCTAGCGCGCCCTAGACCGCGCCCACGGTGCACCGACGCACCCACCATATAGAGCGGCATTGGGCTCTCTCAGGACTCTTCCCGCTCTCCCACTACTCCACCAACCTCCCAGACAGCCTATCTCTCCCCCTCGAGCCCTCTGTCCACCTTCGCGGCCGGAGCCTCGCCGACGACCGCCGTTCGAATTTGAGCTACGCGGAGCCCCTCTCTCCCTCCTGGCCACTCAAGTGCCATCACACGACCTCCAAGAAGTCCCCCACCTCCGCCAATCTTCCCTGAGCCGCCCGTGCGCTCGAAGCCCAAGGAGGTCGAGGCCCTTCTCCGTCATGGTTGAACCCCTGCTGACTCTGGCCCTCCCCGAGATGCGTGCATAGGCACATGCGGTGCGAATTTGTCTCACGAGCACGACGGTGCGCCAAGCAGCACCCAAGGCGGCCGGAGTAGCCGGCACTAGCGGCAGCAGGGCACCGGACTTGCCGGCCTCCTTGAAAGCAAGGAGGGGGCCCTACCTCCCTCCGTCCCACCCTACGGGCGTAGCCGAGCCGCGCCGCTCCATTCCCCCCCCCCCCCCCGCCGGATGGGCGGAGCAGCACCGGCGGCGAGCAAGGCGGGCGTCCTCTGCGTGGCGAGGCAGGGTTGAAGACGACGGAGGGCAGGATGAGCGGCCTGCTCGCGGGACCCGCCCGACAGCCACTGAGGCGCCACGCCCAGCTGGCATAAGTGGACGCGCCCGCTCCTATTTACGCCTCCATCTGGTGAAAACGCGATGAGTGAAAGGCGCCTTCGACGTGGCCTCCAGCACGCTCGTGGCCGTCCAGCTGGGCCAGCCCAGTGCGCCGCGACGCTATACTGCGCCCAGTAAGCAGTATAGGTATAGCCCCTCCTTCCTTTGCCTTTTTCTTTTTCCAGAATTATTATATAATCCATAAATAATTCATTTGAACTCCAAATTAGGTGATTCATATTTCTAGTGACTCCATAAATCATGATCTATCACATGGTGCTATTTTCACATTTTTCCAGAAACATTTTCCTCACAAATATTTATCAAAATGTTGTTTATCCATTTCTGTGATGAACTTTAGAAAATCATAGAGAGCTCAAAATTGATCCAAATGCCATTATTCAAATTCCTAGATACTTATATGTTCATAACTTAGTTTTTTAACATTTTTACCAGTACTTTCTATGCCACATGAATATTATTCTATTTATCCATGTATAGCCAACTTTGCAAAATCATAGGAAATTCTTTTGAACTCCAAATCAACTGAAACCAACTCCTAGATTCTTCTAAAATCATTCCTTGTTAGATGGATGGCTTTTCCCATTTGTCAAAATAATTCTTCTGTACAGTTCTTATGGATCCATTAAATCCCTTATATCCTTCATATTGAATGTTCAGAGATATACATTGATCCAATGCCTATGAAACCACGTTGGTCATTTTTCATATGACCAGAGGTATCCTAGAAAAGTCCAACTCCTATTTTTAGAGAACTTTTATTTGTGCCTTGTTGTGTTGCTTATTATGATTGTTTCCGTCCTTAGTTGACGAAATAAACGGAGTACTTGGAGATGGACCAGAAGGTTTGAAGACTCTGAGGAACAAGGCAAGCAGCCCTTCGACCATGATACCCCTCTTGTTCATCGGTACTCTTTTCCGATTGCATGGTGATGAAATATGACGATGGTAAACTTGATGGGAACCACCACATGGTCCATACCCCTACTCATAACCATACCTTGTGCATAGATGCAATGTCAAAAGATTTGTTGTTGATACATGATCTTGCATATGTCCCATGAACCCTTCGTGGTTGCATCCTTTCGAAAACCCCATCGGGTGCCCCTAATGCCCGAGGGTGATGTTGAGTTAAGGCCACCACTTCAGGAAAAAGTGGTGTACCAAAGAGAGTTCTCGTGTGTGGGTAAAATGATGGATTAGATTTATGTGTGATTACCGTCCCAACCAAACATGTGCAACCACTCTAGCCCTTATGGGACGAGGCATTATTGATTACTTAGGCTGATACTAGCATGGTGCCCACATCACTAGTGACGGGGGAGACTTGAGGTCACTCCCGGGACAGGGTTGTGCTTGGATAGGCGACCATGACTGTTTTTACAGGACAGCAGACACACCGTTGGTCCCTTCATGTATGCGATACATTGTAAAAATGGCAAGTCCCACGATCTTTCGTTTGTACACGAGGGTCGTGCACCAACGAGTGGACCCTATGTTAGTGTCGTCTAGGGAAAGGTAATGATCGGGTGCTTCCCCCGAGTACTTGAGGTACTGCGGGATCGTGGATGACACGAAAGCTTCCCAGATCTTGTCGGTAAAGTGTGCAACCTCTGCAGAGTGTAAAACTATTCTAATAGCCGTGTCCACTGTCATGGACAGTTGGGAGGTGCTACTTAAACTATGTCCAGAATTTTACAATCTCGATGAGTGTGTGTGTATTGAGTCAAAGTGGTGACTTGACTCGTTGAAAGAACCAGAAATGAATTGAACTCTATTCATGTTGATATATGTAACCTGTCCTCGAGGTTACCCAAGTACATTGATGCATGTCTCACAAATGGTAGAATATCTTGTCTAGCTTGTAGCTAGCTCGCTTATTGTTGTACAACTTGCATTGTTACCTTGAACAAAATCATGGGTTGCTTGGGAGTACATTCAAAGTACTCATTGGCTTGTCGCTCGATATTTAATTGGCCAGGCATGGAGGAGCAGGAATTTGAAGAAGAATTCTATGGAGACGAACATGCGAACTAGGACGCTTTCCCAGTCAGAAAGCCTGTAGGGTTAAGGCAGATGGCATGGGTTCTACTTATCTACGAAGACATCCGCTATTTAAGTTTATTTTCTATTCAGCCCATGAGGCTTTATCTATGTAAGACTTGGCCATAATGGTCATAATTTGTGTAAGACGGTATGTATGGATGTAAGACTCTTGTTATTCAGCTTCTGTGTGTTCAATGAGCATTGATCTCTGGGATCACTGTACACGTGCATTCGGTGATCTCGACTCTTAAGTTGGGGTCCCCACATACGACCGCCACCAAGATGATGGGGTTCGGGCTTTCAAGAGCCTTGCGCCATCACTTGCATCACGGGTAGCGCTCAGGCCCCAGCATCTCATTGCGTCTTCAAGCAGTTTGCTCGTGAGGTGAACGCATTCTTCCCCAAGCTCGAGGCAACGCGTCTGCTCAAGTGGTCCAAGTACGCTGTTACCTTCGACTCGGCTGACTAGCTCAAGTGCATGGCTGCGGTCGGCGCCATCCCGCTGCTCTGCTCGCCTACCATGAGCAACGTGCTCGTCACCAAGACACTCAATGATGGCGGAGCAGGACTCAACATCCTCTCTGTCGAGACCTTCAACACGCTCCAATTGCCATATGACCAGCTTCAGCCTACCATGCCCTTCAAAGGAGTGACAAACGGCTCAACCACCCCGATAGGGCAGATCCGCCTCCCTGTCACCTTTGATGACCGCAAGAACTACCACACAGAGCTCATCGACTTCGACGTCGCCCACATCTGTCTCCCTTACAACGCCATCCTAGGGTATCCGGCCTTGGCCAAGTTCATGGCATCGACCCACCACGGCTACAATGTCCTCAAGATGCCAGGAAGTGACGGCATCATCACAGTCACCTGAAATCAGAAGGATGCAGTGTGCGCCCTCGAGCGCGCCTACCAAGCTGCGGCGGTTGAGAACTCAGATGCCGAGGGCCTTGCTTACCCACCCGAGGCTGTCCCGAAGAAGAAGAAGAAGAAGAAACAGGTGCTCACCCTGAGGTCTCACGAGGGCGGGACACCCGACGGTCGCGGCTCAGGACATGCGCCCACGGATGGGGCGCCTTCCTCTCTCGCATAGGAAGGTGCGCCCGGCGCACCTCTCTGGCTGGACTTGGGGACTCTCCTGTGGAGGGCCTCTGACCTGGCCGACATCATGAGGGAGGCACTCGGAGACAATGTGGAGGCGTGTTTCAGTGCGTGCTTCCGCGAGGGGAGCACAGGGCACGAGGTGCCAGGTGCTCAGGAGTTCATCACCAAGGCGATCAAGGATCTATAGGAGGCAAGGGCGATGCAAGGTGAGCATCGCCCCACGCCACCAAGCACCACTCCTTCTACCGATGAGGGCAGGGGCAGCGTGTCTGTGGCAAGACCCCAGGGCTCAACAAAGCAGCGTCTCAGGAGCACATATGGCCGTCCCATGTGGGCCGGTGCACGGGTCCCCCTCACAGCTACGTTCACATGCCTTTCGGCTTTTCGAACAATGATGCCCTGCACCAGTGCCGCATGCGAAGCATCCTGGAAGCTCACAAGACCAAGCACCAGGAGATCCCAGCAGAGGAAGCACTAATCCTTCATGAGTCTCTTGGACCACAGGAGCCTCGCGAGACTCAGGAGCCAGGCGACTCATGAGGAGCAACTTCAGCGGCCCGCGTCTTGAGCTACCCCAACACATCTCCCGCAATGGTGCCTTGTGACATTTTTCATTTTGATCAGTTGGGGGCGCCCCTCGGGCTGCATCATCCCCATGCCATGTGGTCCGTCCCTACATTGTGTATCGTCTTTTTGTTTAATTCAGTTGGGGCGCCCCTCGGGCTGCATCATCCCCAGGCCGTGTGGGAACGCCCCTACGACATGTATCGTTTTGCATCTGTCAGAACTTGCCTTACCTTGAGGTGCTTTATGATTATTACCTGATCACCTGGCGCCCCAACACCCTTTGCGGCTCACGCATGCTACTGACCTACTGGTCACTCATTCCAAGGAACCATTGACAATGTCCTTGTGCTCGGGTCCGTCCCTGTAGCGCTGAAAAACCTAAGAGACTAAGCTCTGACTCACGGCCAGCCCCGCGCACGTCACCTCACCGGGTCCTCACTGCCTTCACATTCTTGTGGAAGATCAATGACAACAAGGCAAGCGTTGCCGCGTTCTATGACCTCTTTCACAGATAGATTTACAGGAACCTCTACAGACGGACTAGGGTGGCCTCGCAGGCCACTCCCCACGATGCGACCCGCTTGCACGTTAAAGGGGGTGCTCTTGGGCATCGCGCCTCAGAGGCTCATAATGGCTCTCAAGCCCTCACCCCTTGGCCTTGACCACGGCATCGTGACCTGGCATACCAGCGGTGGCTGAGCCTCGGTCGAGGGCCGGGACCCAAGGACGTAGAGCACCTACTTCAGCTGGGGAGCAACTGGCGCGAGCCCCGCCTAGGAGCACTATCGTAAGGGCACAGCCGGGCGTCCCACAAGGAATTCATTGCAAGATAAGTCACCCCCGTGCGTTAACTAGAACCGTGTGACCCGATGTTTTAACCTTCCTGGTCTCACTCAGGCATTGTCGCTTTCCTTTTCGGCCTCCAGGAAGTTGCTTGCGCGCAAAAGGGGACCTCCTGAGCATCGTGTCTCAAGGCATCTTATAGGACCTCGGGCCGCTCACCTCCTGGCCTTGACCATGGCATCGCGACTTGGCATACCAGTGATGGTTGAAGCCTGTCTGGGGAGTGGGTCCTGTCGGCGTAGAGCACCAAGCTACCACGAGAACGAAAAAGAGCACAGTGCCCAAGCGAGACATGCAATCACATCACTAAACAAGGAGCGATGACATTAAGGAAAAAGAATTACAACCTATTACATACCCCCACGGGGCTTAACATGATTTCGCGTAGGGAAGTAAAAGAAGAAAGGTAGGAGAACCTGGGCCGAGAACATCACCGACGATGCCGGGCGGACGCCGACGCCCTGCTCCAGGCGCGGCGAGAGCTTGGTGGCTCGTAGCTGTCATCGTCGCTCGTCTTCGGAAAATTACCAGACTCCGAGGACTCGATGCTGCTGCTAGAGGAGCTGCTGGCAAGGCCAAGGGCAAGTTTAGTGTCTGCGGTCGTGCTGCGCAGACCACCCCTCCCGAGGCAGCATTCCAGGCGCTGACCGTCCTCACCGAAGACCTTGAAGAAAAGTGTGGAGGCTCCACCGTAATCGAAGTGAATGGCGGAGACCCCTCCTGGACGACAAACCAGGGCAATATCGCCCCATCCACGAGTCATGAAGACATCGCCTAGGGGGACGATCTCGAACTCTGCCTCAGTAGCTTGGCTCTAGCACCCAGCGTGTCGTAGCCACAGCTCGGCGGCCCACCTCGATGGAATCAGCTTGAAAAAGAACCTCTGGAGCCGAATCCATGAAAGCGGCGGCATTACCGCCCACAAGATGAACTCGCGAGGCAAGCTTTCAGTGTGCGTACATGCACCGATCCGCCGCATAGCCGCAGCCTATCCCCTACGGTCCTTGCCGGCAAGGGGCTGGGCATTGCCCTCCTGCCTTCTCATGGGCATACAAAGGGATCGGGTAGCCAGGTGGATGCCGCTCCAACCAGTGCCACGCCACTTCAAGACCCTCACCGGCGTCACATGGGCGACCAAGCCTCTTCGTTGGCGGGAGTGGCTCGGGATCCTCTCTGGGAGCCTTTCCCTTCTCCTCCGCAGAGAACCTCCTTATCGGCATGATGGACGCTTTGGCAAGATGGCAAAGCATGAAGGAGGAAGAGCAGCAAGGAGAGGGAGATGAGAAGAGGAGGCTCTGTCCCTCCTCATTTATAGCAGGAGGGAGGCAAACTGCCAGCCTCCACGATCATAGGTAATGATAATCTTTTTGCATGTAGCAGGCTCCAGTCAAGTCGAATGGTTGCCAAGGCAGCATGGGGAAGTGGAGACGTCGATGTCCCGTCCCAGCGCCATGTGTTAATTAGGTCCACAGGCGGTTGGGGCCCACGGTGCGTCGTCCTTGCCCTTTGGCTTCGCCTCAAAGCCAAGTCTGAACATGCCTTCGGCCAGGGGGCTACTGTCGGCGTTCTGGGAACCACGGTACCCATACTTGCCTATCTGAAGCCCAGGACATGGGTCCTTCACCAGACTAGTATGGCCCATCTACATCATTAGCACTCAAGACCTTCACGAGGGGCCAAGGCTCGCAAGGCGGACGACACCAAGACCTCTGGAAGGAGCAATCTCACTAGCCTAGATCCTGGGGAGCGGCAATCTATATGCAAGCACCCACCTCGTGAGGTTCAGATGACGCAATCCATGACGACCAAGGCTAGGCGGTCACCAGCGGGCGCAGGAGAGCAGGTTTCCTCTTTGGAGCTAAAGAGGCAAGCGCAGGCACGGAGTCCCGAGGACACCAGGATCGCCAGGATGGAAGGATGGAGGTCATCACCGATCCCACCGTGGCGTCAGGATCAGAAGCTTTGCAGGCAAAGACCACCTTTTGTCAGGATAAGATGTACTAGTTGTCTACCGTCAAATTTGGCCGTTGTATGATCCCTTTCCGCCTACATTTTGGGGGAAGAGGACCAAGGCCACTATAAATATAGCTTAGCCACCACCATAGAAGGGGACGGATGAATCGGGTCATCTAGCACCCTCACAGCCAAGAACACAACTCTTGAGGTTGTTCCACCTTTGTACTAGTTCCTCCTCATCCCACCTTGAGGCAATCCACCACATTGCAGGAGTAGGGCCACTCATCGCTAGATGCCCTAAACCTGGGTAAACTGCCCTGTGTCATTTTCCTTCTTGTTCATCGAGCTAGTTCGTAGAGACGGCGAGTAGGCAGATAGGGGAAGTTGAATTCTTCGCACGCACCTCAGTGTTCGAACCTTCCAAGGGTTTTGCAGAGCCCTGAATCCGACAACCGTGTTACCAAGATCCGCCTTATGCTGAATAGTGTCACCACTATATATATGTTTGTCAAATGTTGTTAGCCAAGTTCTTAAATTTTCATGGAAAGTATTAGTATCGTACACAGTTCATTCAGCTTAAGTGTCTGCCTGATAGAGGATGTCCATGTTGTTGACGTGGCAATCAACACCGATGTCCAGAAGGCATTTGCATATTAATTGTCCATATTGCAAATTCAGATAATATACAGATAGTCCAACCAATACAATTGACATATTTGTCATGCATGAAGAAATCAATCGATCAAATATATATATAATATATATATATATATATATATATATATATATATATATATATATCGCTAATTTACAAGAATATAATGAACTACGCGCACACAAAAGAGCTATTGTGTAGCTGACGCCGACCCAGCACGCACAACAGCCATCATCCATCAGCGTGTCGGTTATATGCTTAATGGGAGCGGAGGCCGTGAAGTCGATGACCTACACACCTTGATCGATCGAAGCAGGGGCAGACTCGACATCGAGGGTTGCCGGTGTAGCCTCGGGCACAACGCTCACCAGGGCTACCGTGACCGCCGGGTCTACCCCGGTGACGTCCGGCGAGATTAGTTGGCTCTCACCAGGGCTGCTGTGGCGCCCCCCAAGCATGCCCCGACAACGTCAGGTGCTGCGCCCTCCTCCATCTAGGACATAAGTCGGCGGCTCGTGTTGTTTCCACCACTGCCACATTTGTCCTTGCATTGATGTGGTTCCTGCTACGCCGCCCGCACCATCCGTCGCACTCTGCACCAAGCCAGCAGTATGGTGCGCTGGCAATCCGTGTCTTCTTTTAGGATGACCCTGGATAACCTGGCGGCTTGGTCGTACCGTGTTTCCTAGTTCCTTCATCCGTCGTCTGGAGAGGCGGCGGCATGGCCGCTGACCGCCAGGCCAACCATAGTGCCTTCAGCATCGATTTCGCCATCGCGCGACTCCATCCCATCGTCGGCCATTGGTGGTATGCCGGTATGTGTTGGTAACTTGCTAGCAACTGGATCACTAACGAGTCATCACCATCGGCCATTGCTTTACTTATTTATTGCTAGCAGCTAGCTAGGGATTGGGGATTTTATAATTCACCCATGTGGACCGCGGGAAGCCGTTGCTGGAGCGCGGGGTGACTAAGTGGAGCACACAACCCTACAACCATAAGCGGTGTCATGTGTTATCGCACATGTGTTACCATAAGGAAACGTATGTGCGACTTATTAATCATCGCACACGAGTACTCGCGCATGCATCATGTGTAATATTCCTAGCCATCGCAAGCAACTAGTTTGTTGTTTTCAAAGTTTTTTCTACACATAGAATCCCACATGAATTAACTCCAAACGTCTGTGTTATATATTCTCATCGCAAACAGTTCTTCTGAGTGAGTTGTTTGCCGCGTATCACACACATCTTGTTTATTCGAATCATATGTATTCTTTTGGCTCATCGCAAACAATTCATCTATGTGAATGGTGTGCCGCATATCGCACACATCTTGTTAAGGTGAACCATTTTTGTTATGTTCCATAATCGAAAACAGTTCGTCCAAGTGAACCGTATGTCGTATATCGCACACACCTTGACCAGGCTAACCACTTCTGTTGCATTCCAAATTAGCGAACAGTTCATTGGAGCGAACTGTATGCCGTATATCACACACACCTTTAAATAACAGCCCGTTTCTATTATTCTGCCTCATCGCAAACAATTCTTGTGGATTAACCGTATGTCACGCATCACACACGCAACTGTGTTTGATGTATCCGCCATCGCAAACTTTTTGCATCTTTTTCGTCGGTTTTTAACATCACCGTTTACGATTAATGCATCGCACACAGTTTCATCGAAGGCTTTCTGATTAGACAATCGCATTTGGACCATCCTGCAGTAGTGAAGTATCAGCTCGGCCTAGGTTTTGTTTTTTAACATCCACAACCCACAACATACCGACACAGTGGTTTCAACTTATTTTTTTAAGCCCATCATGTATGTAGTAGAGTATGGGCCTCCCAGCCGAGGTTTTATTTTTTTCATAAACATTGGCACTCTAATTTATCTTTTCTTAATATAACACTAATCTCTGTTATTTTTTCTATATATAAGAATAAGAATGCCGGGTCTAATTTATGTTTTCCCTCCAAACCACATTATATATATATTGTTATAATTTTCGTATATTTAAGAAAACTTATATATACATTATAATAACATCTCACATTGTATTAACTTATAGAAATAAATGTTTAACAGAAGTTGGCAAGGAAAATCCTGGTTCTTTTTTATTCTAAGGCAACGAAAATCCTTGTGATTGCACACAAAAGCTTGCGAAAATTTCAGGACCAATGTAATAATAATGCGCTCGTTTTTATATTGAGCAATAACTCGCTAATTTTTTTATTTCTATAATATAAAATATCTAGCGTCAGTTTATTTTTTGATACTAATTTGTCCGTCTAACCTAACATTATATTTACTACAAGCCTAAAAAATTAACGTATTTTCAAGAAATTGCAAATGGGTTCTGATTTCTTAGAATAAATTAAATGTGTCGCATTGACGCTACATTATTAGTTCACACAACCCAGGAAATTCACTGTAAATTCTAGAAAACATGGCTAAATATGTGCCACGTTTTTTCAGGCTGACATGTGGGCCAATGGGCCAAAGCCTATGCGAGGCATTGACAACTTAGTCAACAAATCATTATGACATCCACAGCCGTTGGATTTATACCTAACAGTCGGCATGCATCTTCAATCTCGCCTTCTTCCTCCAGCATCGCCGGCACGGCCTGCTCCGGCCTCCGACGACTAGCGGCTCTGCTTAGCACGCATCGCTATGAAGCCCTACCCCACCGCCAGCCAGGCTATCCTTCCACACCTCTTGTTATTCTCCACCGACTGCAGCCCCACACCGGACCAAAACCAGTTAACCCTATTTCTCCTCTCCGTCTCCGACTCCACTGCTATGTCTTCCAATCTCCAGCTCGTTCCGCCCGGGGCCTTACCGTCGTCCACCGCCTTGGTGCGCTTAGCACTGTGTGGTCAACATGGTCAACAAACGAGAGTCATCGAAAGAGGATAGTACGTGGAAAGTCTAATAGCGGGGATGCACCAGTTCATGGACCCACGCATGCAATATGCTCCTTATTACGTGGAAAAATATTATTCCTCCCCTTGCCAGCTTGGACCCATCAGCTAAATCTTTCCACGCAAGGAAGCGCCTCCTTATTACGTGGAAAAGTGTTTCCTCTCCCTGATAGTTGGAACCCAGCATCTACATCTTCGCACGCAAGGAACTGCCTCCTTATTATGGGAAAAAACAAGTATTTCTCCGCCTGACAGCTAGGATCCACCAGCAAGGAGCCTCATAGGAGGGCCATTTGGTCGCCTATGAAAGGATTTGTCAAATTAGTTAACAAAATGATTCTGACATCTGTAGTCGTTGGATGTACATCCAACGGCCGACATGCATGTTTAATCTCTCATCTTCATCTTCCAGCCCCGCCGGCCAGCAGCGCCGCTTCACACGCCTCGCTGCGAAGCGTACGCCATCACCAGACAGGCCATCCCTCCACCCCTCCACCACTCCTATTATTCTTAGCCGATTGCATCCCCAAGCCGCACCGAACCAGTCAACCCTCGTACGTCGTACTCCTCTCCTGCTTTGAGTCCATTGCTGCATCTCCCCCATCGCCGGGTCATTCCTGCCCGGGGCCTCGCTGTTGTCCATCGCATTGTTGCGCTCCGCGTGGCGTGGTCAACAAACGAGAGTCATTGGAAGCTGAATTTGGAGAGGCTTACAGTTGGGACCCATGAGGTCCATGGTTGCACACAAGGAAAATTCCTCCTAATTAAGCGGAAAAATGTTTCCTCCCCCTGACAGCTGTGACCCACCAGCTACCACTACAAAAAAACAACTTCCTTGATAATACGTGTTTGTCACAGTAGGCCATGTTTTTTGTCATGCATGTACATCCACGACGATTTTGTGATATAATCAAGATAGTCGTACATGTGTTGTCGTAGAATTTTTCCATGAAAATACCAAAATTATGATCATGGAAGTGTCCACTTCCATGACGATAAATGGCGTGTCTTGGAAGTAATTTCATCAAGGGTAACTGACACGTGGCATCCACCGTAGCGGGTCGTTGTTAAGCTACTGGGTCCGGTTGTCGATCCGATAACCCGTTAAAAGCTAGGACCAATGGGGATATTCCACGTGTAATATTCTCATTGGCCGAAGGAACCACGTGTCACCTCCCCTTGCAGACAGATGTCAACCGACCAATGGACAGCTGGCACCTATGATATGTCGACATGTGGTACTGCCCAAAATTGGCCCATTCAGTTTTAAAAAGGTCGGCCGAGCAATAATTATCGGGCTGGCCCATTAATGGTCTACTTGCAGATGGCCCATTGCAGTTAAGGCTCATAGGAATAGGGTCAAATCGGCCTGTCCACGGCATGTTTTAAATTTGCATCATTGCAGCCCACAGTGTTTTCTAGCCCGTTAACAGTCTGCTAAGTACTTGGGCAAAATTATGGCCCAGTGTGTTTCCGGTTTGTTAAAGGTCCAGCTACATTAGGGCCGATTTATTGCCCGATGAAACTTTCGGCCCATAAAATACTAGGATGAAATTGGGCCATATTCGGCTAGGTCTGACATTCGGCCTATCAGTGGCCCATTGCAGATTTTTCCCAATTTCAGCATGTTATGCTTTTCGTCCTGTTAACGTAAGATGAAGCCCATGGGCCATATGTGGCCCAAAATCACATCAGGCCTACTAAAGGAGCATATAATCACTCATAAAAATCAAGCCCGGCCGCTCTTCCGGCCTGTTAAAGGCCTGTCTAGTCCGCCGGCGCATTTGCGGCCTGTCTGACTTTCAGCCCGTGAACGATCTGAATTGCAAATGGGCCAGCAGGAGCTAAGATACATGGGCCTAATATGGCCCAATCATCTTTCGGCCTCTTAAAAGTTATGGGCATAATCTGACCTAATTACGGCCCAATCCGACTTTCGTCCTACTAAAGGCCCTTCTTATTTATGGGCCGTATTAGGCCTGCGAGATATTTACACATGTTAAGGGCCTATTGTTACTAAGGGCCCAAATCATGTTAGGCTTGTTAACGGCCCACTGCGTGCACATGCCTATCAAAAAAAGAAAGCTTATACTGATTTAGGCCCAGAAATTTTAAGTTGGCTACATGTCGATTATGGCCCATAATTGTTTTTTGTGGAATTGGAATTTCGGTCGAAAGGAGATCATTGTTGCCGAATACATTACTAAGATAAAGTTACACTATACAATAGGTCATAATTACTAAGGTCTTTGGTAGCATGATAAATGTTGCATCACAACAAAATAAATTACAGACATACAACAAAAGGCATGTTGGCATAAAAGTTTACAGTCCTTGCACCATCAGATGTATACAAGCACAGATCATTTGACATGAGAGCTAATGTTTTAGGCTGTAGAATCTGATGGAGCAGCATGACCTTCCCCATTTTTCTGCCATTGCTCTTGAACAACAAAGCAAATGTCTGATAGTCTTGTTTCAAAACCATTCATATCTTGACGACATTTGTCAACCACTATTCTTGTTTCAGAAATGACATCCATTAGGGATTGGACTTGTGTCTGCAGCACATATATATCACTTTGTCTAGGTGGAAGATTTTGTTCATTAGTCGATTTGGATAAGTTTACCTTGACAACCAACCCAGAATTACGCAGGAAGGTGCTTTTTGCACTATAAGCGGAGAGATACTGACGCACTGCAGAAAGAGGTGACATTGTGCCGGTGGTAGCATCGTCACCTTCAGGTGGTTGTGGCTATTCAATCATTTGTTCCATAGCTTGCTGAAAGTTTGAATTTGTAGATTAGTGTACCAGACAAGTTACTAATGAGACACAAAGAAACAAACTATGTTTCACGTTTATACACAACTTTTTTTGGTGAGCTGCTGTAATACATTAGCATGTATTGTAGCGATATAATCACTTTCGGAAGATTTTTCCATGTAGAATGCCTACTGTATTGTCTATTTCCTCACATTCATTGACATCTAAGGATAAAGGAGACATGTTTAAAGTAGGATGAACATAGTATGACATCATTCATATCTCGGGCAAACAGATATCAAACAAACAGGCTATTGTATCATTGTGTGGCCACATAAACATCCCAACTAGATTACTGATCAAGACCAAAGGATTATCCTTCCTCTCTTTTAAACTGTGTAAGGTGAAATGATGCGTTAAGACAACTATGTATAAAAGTAAACAGAGTAAATGAGATTGGCTGCAAACCAAGCAGTTAAATGAACACATCACAGTAACAAGCAGTTCAAAGGCATGAGGAGTAAGGACTTACAATAACGGCTTGAACTGGCATGCCACATGTCGGATTCAGGGCTTCGCAAAACCCTTGTAAGTTCGAACACTAGGGTGCGTGCGAAGAACTCAACTCCCTCTATCAGTCTACTTGCCGTTTCTAGGAACTAGCTCAAGCAACAAGAAAGAACACGACATAAGGCAATTTACCCAGGATAAGGCCATCTAGCGGTGAGTGGCCCTACTCCTGCAATGTGGTGGATTTCCTCAAGGTGGGCTGAGGAAGAACTAGTAAAGTGGGCGAACAACCTCGCGAGGTGTGTTCTTGGTGGTGTGTGTCTAGAGGGAGGTCTCAACGATCTGTTGGGCCTTGGATCAGATCCCCTCCTATGGTGGTGGCTATCCTATCGTCATAGTTTCCTTGGTCCTCTTCCCCCAAAATACAAGCGGGAAGGGATCCCACAATGGCCAAATTTGAAGGGAGACAACTAGTACATCTTATCCTGACTAAAGGTTGTCTTCGCCTACAAAGCCTCTGATCCTGACGCCACGGTGGGCTCGACGATGACCTCCATCCTGCCGCCCTAGCGTTCCTGGTCTTGTTGCTTGGAAATGGAACCTTTGCTTGATTC
This sequence comes from Secale cereale, assembly GCA_902687465.1. Classification (NCBI taxonomy): domain Eukaryota; kingdom Viridiplantae; phylum Streptophyta; class Magnoliopsida; order Poales; family Poaceae; genus Secale; species Secale cereale. Next base: position 335,898,288 of record LR738710.1, read on the forward strand.
CTCGGGACTCCGCGTCTACGTTGGCCTCTTTAGCAACAAAGACGAAATCGGTCGTCCTACGCCCGCTGGCGCCCGCCTGGCCTTGGTCGTCATGGCTTGCGTCATCTGAACCTCATGATGTGAGGCGCGCATAGGGTTATCCACCCCTCAGGAGCCAGCCTAGCGGGGTTGCTTGCTCCGGAGGTCTTGGTGTCGTTTGCCTCGCGAGGCTTGGCCCCCTGCGAGGGTCTTGAGCGACGATGCTGAAGATGGGCCGTACCAAGCCGGCATGGGAGCCATGCCACCGGCCACAAGCAGGTAAGTCTGGATACCTTGGTTCCCAGAACACCGATAGTAGCCCTCAGGCCTAATGCACGCTCGGACTTGGCTTCGAGGCAAAGCTAAAGGGCAAGGGCAAAGCGACGCGGGCCCCAATCGCCTATGGCCGAGTCAGTGTGGCACCTTGATGGGACGTGGGCGTCTCCACTTCCTCATGCTGCCTCGGCAACCATCCAGACTTTACTGGTGATCGCTGCATGCAAGGAAAAAATGATCATTACCTGTGATCACGGAGGCCGGCAGTTTGCTTCCTTCTTGCTATAAATGAGGAGGGGTGGAACTCTCCGCTCATTTCCATCCCTCGCTTCTCGTCCTTCCTTCCTTCCTTTGCCTTCCTGCTGGGTGCTCATGGTGCCGCCGAGGAAGTTCACCGCCAAAGAGAAAGGAAAGACCCCCAAAGAAGGGCTAGGAGCTCCACCACCCAAGAGAGGCCTTGGGCACCCCCGGAAACACGCCGCTACCCCAACGATGACCCCTCAGGGGCGCGAGCACGTTCCTTCGAGGGCCGCCGCCGCTTCTGGGAGTCGAAGTGGCGCTTTTTTGTGAAATGAGGGCCGCCACGGGTGGGGCGGCTGTCGTGTCGAGGAGAGGAGTGCCGCGGTCATTCGGCCTTCACGGCCGCACTCTCGCTCAGTTGAGGCCTTCCTCTAGTTTGTTGTGTGGTCAGAGAGGCCCGCTGGCGTCCGACTTCCGCTCCCGCGCTTCTTTCCGAGGGCGCTGTCATTGGGTCTTGACAGCCTCTGGCTGCAGGCCAACGGTTGCTGGAGCAGGGCCTCGTGGGTGGAGGTCGAGGCCACTGCCATGGGCGGTGTGTCCTTGGCCCGCGGTTGGCATACGTTTGCCTGCACGCGGGGCCTAGGCGAGAGGTGTACCCTCCACTTTAAGTACAATGGCTTCGCGACCCTCTTCATGAGGGTGCTCGGGGGAGATGGCCGGCGTGTGGGGTGCTGCCTGCAGGACAGCGACGACGACGATGAGCTTGCCCTTGACGACGTCCATGCCCATTCTAACAGCGACGTTTCCTCCTCTGGGGGAGTGTCGGCTACAGCGGCTATGTTAAGCTGCCACGCCGCCATGCCTGGCTTGGAGAGAGTGATGAGGAGCCTGGCCGTCGTGCCCCAGTGAAGCGGGAGGAGGGTTCAGACTGAACCCTAGGTTGTTTGATCCTAGGCCTCGGGAGTCGCTGTGGCCATCCGCCCATTTATGTTTTCCCTGAGTTCTCTGAAAATGTATGTTACAGCCTGATTTTTGGCCCTTTCTTTTTCTTTTGTTTTTCTGAGGTTTTTGCTTGAGTTTTCGTTTTCTGTAGCTTTGTGGTCAGGAAACTGAAGAAGATGCCCTCTTCTTTCTTTCCAGAGGGGCTTTTCATGCTCAATACCTGGACCAATCCCAATATACTTTTTATTGGGAATAATCTTTTTACTATTAAAGGGATAACCCTGTCTGCCCTAGGTTGTGAAGCAACATATATTTCCATCACTCCTAAAATTCCCAAATAATTCTCATAAATTGTTTGGGTCATATCGTCATCAAATATGGCAAAACCTTTCCTTGCCATCTTCAAAAATAATCCTCCAATATTCATTTTCCTATTCTACCCTAAATGGCACTTTGTGAAGCAAGTGCCATTTATCTTTTCCGAATGGACTCCAAACTTATTGGACATCTTTTCCTGTCCATATCTTTGGCACATGCCAAAATTCAACCTCATTTGCCTAGTACTTATTTAATTATGGTTCTCCAAAGTTTCTGCCCAGAAAGAAACTTTGTAAAGGAGGTACAAGCTAGGCATATCCAAATGAGTTGCAATTTTGCATGGTCCTCAATATCATCATATCATAGCCCTCCACCAAAGTTGAGCTCATGTAACGCCTCCTTGTGAGCTCATCTACAATTTTTTGATTCTGTGCAAAATTTCGGTTTTTGATGCAAGTATATTTCATCTTGCTGCATTAAGGCTGAAAATATTTCCAGGCCTTCTCCTATCCATATAACCTAGCTCCACAAAAATTGGGCATATTTTCTTTAGCCATTTTCCCTCAGGAATTTTTGCAAGTTCCTGGACAATAAGGATATTTGTGAAGCAAGTACCATTTTGGTTTATCCAAATGGTATGAAACTTCTACAACATCTTCATGTGCCCAAATAACCCTGCCATGCCAAATTTCAGCTCAAGTGGACGCTCTATGTGAGTGCAACTTCAATATTTTCATTTTGGATCAGTTTGTGCATTTGTACAGCAAGTGCCATCTAAACTCATTTTCTTGGGCTGAAACTTTGCCAACCTAATTACCTTAGCGAGTGATCAAACCCACTCAGAGCTCAGCCTTAATCTCCACACGTGTGAGCCACAACAAACTCCAAACATCTTCATGTTCATGTGTCCTGGATCCTTCTGCCTTTCTCTTCTTTGCCCCTGGACCGAGCTCTTACCGCCTTTGAACTCAGGGCACTAAGGTCATTCGTTTATACATAGACAGCTCGGCCAGAACGCTCCATTTGGACCAGCTCACGCGGTGACCACCACTATGGCATGCCATGGCCGCGAGCTGCGTGGTTTCTTGCTCGGGTCCCTCTTCCTCTCGTCACTCTTGCGCAACCGGCCATGTCTAACAGTTAGCCCGTGGTGTCCTCTTCTCCCTGGAATCCTCTCCCCCTCTAGAAGCCTCTTCGTCAGTGCTCATCGCCGCTCGCACATGAGAGCTCTGTAGCGGACTAAGTCATTAATGGCGACTGACTTCTTCCTCTGCTCCCCCTTGGCTCCGGCTGCCCCGTGCGTTCTGTAGCTTGTCCGCGTTCCCCCTCGTCGTGATCCCGCCCCTCCCCATGACCCTTAGCTGCACGTGCCCATCACCGGAGTGCGGACACGTAGCCCCTCCTCCTTTGGCTATATAGACCCACCCCGAGGCCTCTCGACCTTACCATCGCCCTCACCACCCTCGTCTGGTCCAGCCTAGCTACTAGACCGAGCTCTAGGAGCTCCCCTGGCCACCCATCGCTGCCATGGCCGCCGCCCCATCTAGCACAAATTCGAGCTACATGGCCTCTCCCTCCCGCCTAGCCACCACTAGTGAAACCCCCTATGCCCGTAGATGTCAGGACCCCGATCCTAAGTCACACAGGTCTAGCCCGTAACACACCATATCACTTTGCGGCCTCACGCACGGTATCCCCACGGGTGCCACCTTACCTGGCCCGGGACCGTTTGCGCATTTTGGCACACGTATATGATAGTGTCGCTAGCATCCATATGACAGAGAAACCGGGCCGACATGACCAGTGATAAACCAAAAGTGGCACTAAATTACAGAGACAGGCATACATGACCCAGCAACGAACGTGTCGGTCATCAACGTATGAACCCAAGTCGTAGCAAGCTATAAGGACTTAAAGGAACAACACGTGACATTTCCCCTAAGGGACAGACACAGGAACGAAGAAGGACACATGCCGGCCAGCCTAAGTGTTCCGGAGCAGTAGCAAGCTACCAAGGCTCAGTGGAAGCACTAGGAGACATTTCCCTGTAAGATAGGCTACCAAGGGTAAACAACTAGGTGTCGGATCCCACACATAGCAATACACATTACACGTACGCATAACATGCAAGTATGTGTTGTACAACAAGGCATCACAACATAACTCAACAACTCATATATATAAAGGCCCAGAAGAGCCATCATAGCATTTATTACAAACAGAGGTCACATGACCCAACATACAGAGCATACAGGCAACTGAAGCAAAACATGTCTGAGTACAGACAACTACAAATGAAAAAGGCTGAGGAGCCTGACTATCTACAAGACCCTCCCAAGGGTACAAGATCGTAGCTGAGGTAACAAGCTAAACGTCGAAGTCCACGCGGAACCACTAGTGAGACTGGAGTCTCTCTGCAAAACATAAATTAAGCAAATGTGAGTACAAAGGTACTCAGCAAGACTTACATCAGAACTAGCTACATATGCATCAGTATCAATAAAGGGGGTGGTGGAGTTTAACTACAGCAAGCCAGCTTTGACGCGGTGGCTATCCTAATCTACGACTGCAAGTAATACTTTTGAGGTGGCGCACACGAGTCCACATATTCACCAATCAAAACACCACTATGGATCCGCTCTCGTCTCCCTACGAGAAGGCCATCCATAGCACTCACGCTTATCTTGCGCGTTTTAGAGTATCCACTTTCACTTGTCTATGAACTGTAGAGGCAACCCAGAAGTCCATTTCCGCGGACACAGCTATTCGAATAGATCATATATAAACCCTGCTGGGGTGTACTTCTTCACACACGCTCTCACCACTTACCGCCATTTACACGACATGTACTCGGCAACCTTCAAGCGGAGGCCCAGCGAGGGTGTCGGCCACGACCTGACTAACCACACAAGTCTATCGTCCTGGTTTATCGCCTATTTGGGTTCCATCCGTGGGGAGATCCGGCCGGGGTGTCGCTCACGGCCCCAAATGATGTGTACAGGGTTCCCGCATCACCAAACGGGCGATCGGTACACCGTGCCACGTACCTGACGCGTCACAGCCCACCCCGAGGGTCAGCGCTGCGCACGACCTCCAGTAAACTACAAACACCAGAAACTAGTTGCAACTCCTGGACAGAGATCATGTTGATTAATAAGTCGAGAGAGTCAATTAAGGATCCCAATGTGTGGTAGTATCTGTTTCATGGACCAACCAACACAGAACTCAGTTCCTGAGGACGGCTGCAATGAGACAACCCACCATGTACTCCTACATGGCCTCTCTTCGCTACCTTTACCAAATCGTGTTCACACACTTAGCTCTCAACAGTAAGACATGTTCACCACATTCCAATTCATCCCCGATGAATCAGACCTGACACAACTCTAAGCAATAGCAGGCATAACTAGAAAGCATCAATGAGTAGGCACAACATGGCTCAAACAACTCCTACTCATACTAGTGGGTTTCAACTATTTACTGTGGCAATGACGGGTCATGCAGTGGAAAGGGGTTCAACTACCGCAGCAGGTAACAATTGAAGTGTTGTTGTCCTAATGTAGTAAAAGAGAGCAAGAGCGAGAGAGTGGGATTGTATCGGAATGCTCAATGGGGTTTTGCTTGCCTGGCACTTCTGAAGATAACAATGAGTCTTCATCGGTGTCATCGAACTCATCGTCGGAACGTCGTCTACTGAGAGGGGACAAAACCGACAAACAGAGAAAAAACACAATCAATGCAATGCGACAATATGATGCATGATCATGGCATGGCAATATGTTGTTGATTGAGCTAATGCCACTAGCAACACAATTAAATAAAGTTGGTTTGAACCCAAGGTTCAAATTCAAACTCCATATGTGGCTATTTAATTATCATTTAATTTATTTGACCTGATCAGCAGGTTTAACTTCTTCAAACATGCATAAAAATGCCATAAACAGATTCCTTGAATTTTTCTGATCATTTTTCATATATAAATTATTTTCATCTGAGTTATAGTTTATTTTCTGTGATTTTTAGAAGTTTTGGCTATTTTCTGAAATAATTAAATCATTTATGATTTATTTAAAATTATAGAAAACACTTATTGCGTCAGCACTAGGTCATGCTGACATCAGCAAGTCAACAGGGGCTGGTCCAGTCAAACCTGACCAGTGGGGCCCACTGGTCAGTGACACAACTAACTAAACTAACTTATTTAATACTAACCTAGTTTAATTAGCCGGGCGGGGCCCACATGTCAGTGAGTCACAGGGTTAACTAATTACAAATTAGCACTAACCTAAAATTAGCAGGGCACTGGGCCCACCTGTCACTGACTAACCTAACTAACTAGATTAATTAGCAATTAACTTAATTATCTTAGCTAATTAGAGGCGGAGGGGGCCCACGCGTCAGTGACCCAGGGGGTCAACTAGGTCAGCCCGGGTCAAACTCGCCGGAGTTGACCCGTGGCTCGTCGCCGGCGGAGCCAGAGATAGCGGAGGGCGTCGGAAACGCAGCTCCGGCGACCATTTGGACGGCGGCTTGGTGCTACGCGTAGCTGGGGAGATCGCGCATCTAATGGAGGCAACGGGAGGACACGGGGATGGCCGAGCTCGTCGGAACGGAGCTCGCGGCGGCGCCGGAGTTCTGGCTGCGGTGAAAACAGCGTTGCAGCCAACGGCAGGGGCAACCGGTGGCCTCAAACGACGCGCAGGGTTGCACTGAGTGCAGTGGTGAGCTCGGACACGAGCGGCGATGGCTAGAACGACGGCGGCGACATGGCCGGCGGCGAGGGGTTCTCGGCTCTGGTGGCTGACGTGGTTAGGGGTCGAAATCGACGGAGGGGAGAGAGGGGATCGACGGAGGGGCTCACAGGGGGTCGGTCGGACGTCTCAGCAGGCTCAACGGGGGCCGGACGGCGTCGGAATCCCGACGGCGATCACCTGTGGCCGAGGAAGAAGACAAGGTCGACGACGGCGCTCCAGGGGCTTCTGGCGTCGGGCAGCTCGGCGAGGAGGAAGAGAGGAACGAGGAGGAGCTACTGGACACTCCGGCGAGGCGAGAGGTGGACGGTGGCCGCGGTGGTGACATGCGGCGGCGACGGACGCGAGCGAGGGAAGCGGGGAAGAGAGACAGAGGAGGGAAAGGAACACGGGGAGAGGTCGAGGGGGTTCCAGGGTGTCGTGGCGTCCTCTAGGGGCTTCGGGGCGGCGAGGAGGCAGGCAGGCTAGGTGGAGGTGGCCGGCGCGCGTCGGGCACGCGCCATGCGTCCGACTGGCGGGAGGAAGAAGACCTCCCTGCCCCTCATGGGCTGGGCCGGCCAGATGGGCCACACAGGTAAGTTAGGTTAGTTTCTGTCTTTGCTCTTTTTAATTTCCGTTTTCTATTTTCTGCATTTGTTTTGGCTTTATCTAAAATACTAAAACAAGCTCAAAATTCATGAAACTGCTTGAGGATACTATTTGGATTATTTCCAACAGTAAACATTTTAGTTCATGAATATTTGAACATTTAGAATAATTAGTAGCATTTAAATGCCCAAAGCAAATACTTTAAGATTTAATTCAAAAATCCAGAATGGTCCTAGAAATATGTGCAACATTTTTGGCAGAGGTTTTTAATCAATCCAAAAATGATGAACTATTCCAAAGGGCATTTTGGGTTTATTGAAAAAGATTTTAAATTTGACCCTAGTTGAATTCATTTGGTGCTAGGGTTTGAACATCCCCATTTCCCGTTTCTGAGGAAATTAAACATGATGCACATGAAGACCAAGCAAGACAGGCCAGGGCTGGTCTAGGGCTGTGACAACTCACCCCCAGTAAACAAGAATCTTGTCCCGAGATTCAAGCGTAGGGTAAGAAGTCAGAGGGAACACTAACTAACACAATCTTCATGATCCAGGTTGCACTTCATAGAAATGTTGATTTCTTGCATCATGTTGATCTTGACATCCTTGCTTTCGAGATCTTTGTCCAAAACGGTGACGATGAGAGAAACTCTACAAAATTGATCTTCTGAGAGATCGAGTAACTCAAGACCAACTCATGGAGTGAGACATTGAAACATCTCTTGAGCTGAGACACGGAGTACACCTCAAGGGAGATGGAGTGAAATAAACGATGAAGGTTCGCTCGGTAGGCAATAATTCCACACCTGAGAAGAGGGTGATCGAGGTCACCAGATGAGGCACCTTAGAGAAGGTGACTCGTAGAGTTATTCCCTTAAGTGTCAAAAAGAATTACTTTTGATATAGAGATCATTGAAATTCCCTATACCAGCCTAAGGCAACACAATCGATCATTTGACGGAGTTCGAGAGAATGACATTCTCGGCCAAAATGGATGATGTGGACTACCTTGTTGAAGACAACACAAGGGATGATTTTGGTTATCACCAGAAATGGATGGGGCCCATGGCAAGTCCACTCTGAAGATAATCCTGAACAGCAGTGATTGAGAACGGTAACCCATGGAGAATTGGTACATTGGCGGTGCAAGCTGGAAACAAAATGCAAATGCTGGGAATGATTCTGGTAACTGGGAAGAATCCCAACAGTAGAGAGTAAATCTACTCTTGAGGGGTTATAGCATAACCAAGAGCACTGGGAGCAATCCCGGTTGGTGTCGAGGATAACACCTAGTGCTTGTGCGTGCTCTCAAGAACTTGAGCATTCCCGTATTCATCAAGGTTTTACCAACATCCGTGTCAAGGATCCTGGCAACGTCACATACTACCATGATGAATAATGATGGATGATGCAGATGCAAAGGAAGATAACACCTTCTCGGATTTCACCTTGGCGAGGCCAAGGGGACGAAATCTGGATGATCAACCGAGAGACATTTAGCACTCCGCTTCTAATGTTCTCCTTGATGTGTTAGCGTAAACCATTCATAGATATGTTTGGTATCTTGAACATCAAGTAAAGGTCGGACTTCGGAAGCACAAGAATCCATAAGGAACAACTAGGAAGTAAATCCTACGAAGTTCTTATGGGGAGGTGGCCAACCTCTTCAATCAAGATTCTACAACAATAGGTCTTCCGGCTGGGTGTGTTGGCCACGACATCCACTTTACCGGTTATCGAGAGACCAATATTATAGCTCTTGGGAAATGCACCAACCATCATATCTGCCTGAGATTCAGTTCTGGTTGGTGTCAAGATATTCCAGACTCTTCGAGTCTAGAAGGAAAAATGAAAGTTTACAACACAAATCGATGAGATGGCGTTGCGAGATTCTCGGGGAGTGAACTACGATAGCAAGCTCCAAAACATGAGCTGGTTCTGCTACAAACCTGTGAACACGTTGTCCAAGACAAGCATGACCACATAGCAGTCTTATGATAAAACACTACCGAGTTCTGATTGGGAATCATCATTGAAGATAGCGAAGTCTTGTGCATGTCCGCCCGGGCCCTTCGGGATTAGCGCATGAACTTCTTTTCTTGAACAAATCAATCAGTGGCTTGGTGTGCTAGGAAATACCAATGGAATGGAGGTAGCTAATCTCTCAAGCCATAGTATACTTCGCACGTATGCATGACTGAATTGGGATGATTCCAGAGGGGGTAAAACAAGCTTTCTCAAACTCACGGTGGCAACTTACATCAATTACACCTGAATTAGGGAAAGTCTCTTCTATCATCCAACATATACCTCATGAACGGGACACGAAGGCAATGCTTACAAAGTTTCCAACACTAGCTTATTGTCCTACAAAATCATGGAGGAGATAAGGATGTTGTCGATGGGCTCAACAATAACTCATCCAGGTTTCCATATAGGTGGAATTCCACAATTAAGTGAACACGGTGATAGCATTGGTCAGACCAAGAGATATAACGGTGTATGCTCGAGGGATCAACCATGAATAAGACAACATTATAAACATCGTTGGTTCTAATTTGATTTGATGATAGGCCATACTCAAATCAAAGTTTTGGACAAGACAATAGATCCAACAATTGATCACAAGGATCAACCGATCAAGATATCATCTTTCTTCAACACACACACACAAAAGATATCCCTTAGAAGGAACTAAGTCAGGCAAGCTATTATCTTCCAACTCTCCAAGTTGTTGTTTAGCTTAACCAACTAGTTCAGGGTATCCAACACCGATTCTTGGAGAAAGGGTGGTTTAGAGAGAAACCAGCTTGATCACGAACTCAACATAGCGGTCAGGTGACAACCTGGTAATACTTCCGAGAAGATATTCAGAAAATCACGAACCACCGATATGTTGCTAAGTCCGAAAACAATCTTGCTTTTCAGGGCAAGACGATATGATCAAATAAGCAAGGGATTGAATAATCCTAACTCATTGATCAAAGAGTGCACCAGGAAAGATGGGCTAGTAGCACGATCAATCATAGAAATGATGATTCAATAACCAACACACTAAGAATGAAATTGTTATCCTTTAACTACCAAGCAACAGGGTTGCTAGGAGTATTGATTTCACACATCACAATTCACTTGTCGGTATTCCGGTTATAACAACGCGGAGACCGAGGAATGAACGACGATGGTGAGAAGTATTACTGTATCAAGAGTTCATAGGATGTTGTGCAATTCCCATGACATTCTTGACATAAAGATGGTAATATTCCAAGATAGAACAGAGCAAAGGCTGGATTGGCATTTTGATATGCGGAATACAACTACTTTGACCCAATCCTGGATAAGGATAAGGTACTGGAGTTGGTTTCTCCTAGTCATTCCGAGATAGAATGAATTGACGGATCACAAGAGTAAAAGGCATCGATGAGCACGAATGCACAACTACTCCTGACTACCAACTGATAGACGAGGGTCACAATGCAACTAAAAAGGGGCAACTCAAAGGAACAAATATCTTTCTGAGTTGTGGATGCATAGATTAGTATGTCGAACTAGTCAACATATTTCTTCCAGATAACCTATGTAGAAAGGTAGAATTGACAGAGTCACAATATGAATGGAGTACTACTCAAGAGCACTCTGGTTGTGATCTTTTGGTCCGGGAGAACTTTTGCTAGGGATGGTTCATGGTATTTGGAAGAATGATATACCACGGACCTCGAGGACTATCACAAGGTTACTAATATTCTAAAGGAACGAGCAATACTATCAACATGAAGTAAGTAGAGTGAATCTCGGGTTCAACAACCCAGAAATAGAAGGCCTACTAACTAAATGGCATCACGGGATGCTTTCGAGAAAAATGGCCAGAATCATCACACTGTGGATACAAAGTATTGCTGCATTACTGGGTGATCTTCTAAGACACCTAGGGTCATAGTAATAAGTCCAACATATATGTCGAGGTAACAGAGTGCCTCAACACACCGACTAGTGTGGTTAATCTGGCCTAAAAGGACATCGGAAACAGGGAGGAAAGGTTTGCAAATGCATCAGACTTATTTAGAAACCTGGGATGACTCGGACAACATAACGGCTGCAAATGCTCGAAAATACTTTTGAGATCCAAGCAAAAGGGTAGCATATCCATTTAACATCATAATGTCAAGAATCTGAGACCAACAGTTGAACAATAGAAGTAGTAGAAACTGAACTGGGGGTTGAATCCACAATAATGTGATCCTGATAAATAGAATGATAATCCTAGTTCTTAATCCCCGTAGAAGAAGAAGGTGACTCAGATCAGAAAGTCATGGGGTAAAGAAGTAAAAAGAGCCTTACGTTCCCTTCCACAAACAATTCCCTTACATAACTAAAGAGTTTCTAGACACAACTTCGACCAGTTTGGCTTACTAATCCTACAGGCAGTCAGGCTCTGATACCAAAGCTGTCAGGACCCCGATCCTAAGTCACACAGGTCTAGACCGTAACACAACATATCACTTTGCGGCCTCACGCACGGTATCCCCATGGGTGCCACCTTACCTGGCCCGGGACCATTTGCGCATTTTGGCACACGTATATGATAGTGTCGCTAGCATCCATATGACAGAGAACCCGGGCCGACATGACCAGTTATAAACCAAAAGTGGCACTAAATTACACAGGCATACATGACCCAGCAACAAACGTGTCGGTCATCAACGTATGAACCCAAGTCATAGCAAGCTACAAGGACTTAAAGGAACAACGCGTGACATTTCCCCTAAGGGACAGACACAGGAACGAAGAAGGACACATGCCGGCCAGCCTAAGTGTTCCGGAGCAGTAGCAAGCTACCAAGGCTCAGTGGAAGCACTAGGAGACATTTCCCTGTAAGATAGGCTACCAAGGGTAAACAACTAGGTGTCGGATCCCACACATAGCAATACACATTACACGTACGCATAAAATGCAAGTATGTGCTGTACAACAAGGCATCACAACATAACTCAACAACTCATATAGAAAAAGGCCCAGAAGAGCCATCATAGCATTTATTACAAACAGAGGTCACATGACCCAACATACAGAGCATACAGGCAACGGAAGCAAAACATGTCTGAGTACAGACAACTACAAATGAAAAAGGCTGAGGAGCCTGACTATCTACAAGACCCTCCCAAGGGTACAAGATCGTAGCTGAGGTAACAAGCTAAACGTCGAAGTCCACGCGGAACCACTAGTGAGACTGGAGTCTCTCTGCAAAACATAAATTAAGCAAATGTGAGTACAAAGGTACTCAGTAAGACTTACATCAGAACTAGCTACATATGCATCAGTATCAACAAAGGGGGTGGTGGAGTTTAACTGCAGCAAGCCAGCTTTGACCCGGTGGCTATCCTAATCTACGACTGCAAGTAATACTTTTGAGGTGGCGCACACGAGTCCACATATTCACCAATCAAAACACCACTATGGATCCGCTCTCGTCTCCCTACGAGAAGGCCATCCATAGCACTCACGCTTATCTTGCGTGTTTTAGAGTATCCACTTTCACTTGTCTATGAACTGTAGAGGCAACCCAGAAGTCCATTTCCACGGACACAGCTATTCGAATAGATCATATATAAACCCTGCAGGGGTGTACTTCTTCACACACGCTCTCACCACTTACCGCCGTTTACACGACATGTACTCAGCAACCTTCAAGCGGAGGCCCAGTGAGGGTGTCGGCCACGACCTGACTAACCACACAAGTCTATCGTCCTGGTTTATCGCCTATTTGGGTTCCATCCGTGGGGAGATCCGGCCGGGGTGTCGCTCACGGCGCCAAACGATGTGTACAGGGTTCCCGCATCACCAAACGGGCGATCGGTACACCGTGCCACGTACCTGCCGCGTCACAGCCCACCCCGAGGGTCAGCGCTGCGCATGACCTCCAGTAAACTACAAACACCAGAAACTAGTTGCAACTCCTGGACAGAGATCATGTTGATTAATAAGTCGAGAGAGTCAATTAAGGATCCCAATGTGTGGTAGTAGCTGTTTCATGGACCAACCAACACAGAACTCAGTTCCTGAGGACGGCTACAATGAGACAACCCACCATGTACTCCTACATGGCCTCTCATCGCTACCTTTACCAAATCGTGTTCACACACTGAGCTCTCAACAGAAATACATGTTCACCACATTCCAATTCATCCCCGATGAATCAGACCTGACACAACTCTAAGCAATAGCAGGCATAACCATAAAGCATCAATGAGTAGGCACAACATGGCTCAAACAACTCGCACTCATACTAGTGGGTTTCAACTATTTACTGTGGCAATGACGGGTCATGCAGTGGAAAGGGGTTCAACTACCGCAGCAGGTAACAATTGAAGCGTTGTTGTCCTAATGTAGTAAAAGAGAGCAAGAGCGAGAGAGTGGGATTGTATCGGAATGCTCAATGGGGTTTTGCTTGCCTGGCACTTCTGAAGATAACAATGAGTCTTCATCGGTGTCATCGAACTCATCGTCGGAACGTCGTCTACTGAGAGGGGACAAAACCGACAAACAGAGAAAAACACAATCAATGCAATGCGACGATATGATGCATGATCATGGCATGGCAATATGCTGTTGATTGAGCTAATGCAACTAGCAACACAATTAAATAAAGTTGGTTTGTACCCAAGGTTCAAATTCAAACTCCATATGTGGTTATTTAATTATCATTTAATTGATTTGACCTGATCAGCAGGTTTAACTTTTTCAAACATGCATGAAAATGTCATAAACAGATTCCTTGAATTTTTCTGATCATTTTTCATATATAAATTATTTTCATCTGAGTTATAGTTTATTTTCTATGATTTTTAGAAGTTTTGGCTATTTTCTTTAAAATTCCAGAAAACACTTATTGCGTCAGCACTAGGTCATGCTGACATCAGCAAGTCAACAGGGGCTGGTCCAGTCAAACCTGACCAGTGGGGCCCACTGGTCAGTGATACAACTAACTAAACTAACTTATTTAATACTAACCTAGTTTAATTAGCCGGGCGGGGCCCACATGTCAGTGAGTCACAGGGTTAACTAATTACAAATTAGCACTAACCTAAAATTAGTAGGGCACTGGGCCCACCTGTCACTGACTAACCTAACTAACTAGATTAATTAGCAATTAACTTAATTATCTTAGCTAATTAGAGGCGGAGGGGGCCCACGCGTCAGTGACCCAGGGGGTCAACTAGGTCAGCCCGGGTCAAACTCGCCGGAGTTGACCCGTGGCTCGTCGCCGGCGGAGCCAGAGACGGCGGAGGGCGTCGGAAACGCAGCTCCGGCGACCATTTGGACGGCGGCTTGGTGCTACGCGTAGCTGGGGAGCTCGCGCATCTAATGGAGGCAACGGGAGGACACGGGGACGGCGGAGCTCGTCGGAACGGAGCTAGCGGCGGCGCCGGATGTAATGCCCCGGATGTAATACTTTCCCTTTTGGGCATATAATATATCTCCGGCTTCATCTATTTCCATTCCGGGTTCTTTGTCTTTCGGGTTTTCGTCGTTTTGTTGTGTGAGTGTGTGGCATTCATTCATATCATGTAGACATGTGCATCGCATTGCATTTGTGTTGTCGGTTGCATCCGGTTCCACGCGTTCCTTCCCCTTGTCCGTTTCGCGTTCCGGAGCTCCCTCACGTGTCTGTGACGTCCCGTAGGCCTACTTTGGTGTTTGGGCGTGTTACGTTACCGGTGTGCCGCGAGGTTGTTGTGTGTGTTGTTGTTTTGTTGTGTGCAACCAGCCTCTCAAATCTCGTCGCGTTTGGACTCCGTTGGCTATCCCATCAGTTATTCGTGTGGGTCCAAAGTGCCTTCACTTTGTGTCCTAGAAACACCCCTACAGCAGCCACTACCTTCTCCTAGGCCCATCTAAACTCCCCCCGCGATCGGATCCGTTGGATCGCGATCGGAGGGCTCTAAACTCCCAGATCCCTCAAACCCTAAAAATCTGCTATATAATAGACCCCCCTAGTCTATTTTTGGCATCTCTATCTTCTTTCCCCTTCCTCCCCTCAATTTGTGGATCTAACCACCACCTATCTGCCACTTGGCATCTCCCTGCCGCCGTTCCGTCGAAGCAGCCGACCGCCGCCGCAAGAATCGCTGGATCGGGCAAGTCCCTCGTCGCCAGATCCGTTCCAGCGCCCAAGTCAACGCATCGTCGCCCCACCGCTTCGTTCGACCGAGGCCTTCCCTTCGAGCCTGGACCACTTCACCGTGTCGCTCGTCGGCCCAGATCGCCAGATCAGCGCCTCCCGCGCTCAGCCCGCAGGAGCGTCGGGGCCTCCCTCCCGTGGACCACATCGCCATCGGAGGCCCGAGGCCCGTTCGCCTCACAGCTGCATCGTCGCCCCGCTTCGGCTCCTCCCGCGCGCCGCCAGCAGGCCGCGCTCGCCTCACCAGGCCGCCAAGCATCTCCAGGCCCGAGGCCACTCCGCCCTCCAGCGACCGCCGCAGCCGCCTTCGCGGGCCGCCGCTCCTCCGCCTCCGCCGCGGCTGGGCCGCCCTCTCCTCCTTCGGCCCGATCGACAGCCGCATCAGCCACCGGGCCGGATCGACTCCGGGCCCGTTTATGTTTTTCCAGCAGATCTAGGTTGATTCCCCCCTCTTTTCTTCTAAGTCTCTGTTAATAAGTTGCTGATGCTGTTTTCGAACTGCTCTAACTTTTTGTGTGTAGCTCCGTTTCGCGCAAATAGCATGTCCAGACGTTCGTGGTGAATAGCACTACGTTTTATCTTTTGGTGTCATGCATGTTAGAGATCATCTAGGTGCTTGTTTTCCCGTTGCAAGAGTGCATCCCCGTATAAACTGTTGTTATGTGATGTTTTTATGCCATCTTTGCCATGTGTTAACTTTTAGCTCGTTTGTCCGAATGATGCAAATGACATGTCCACATGTTCGTCTTGCCATGCTCTACATGTTGCTTGTGATAGGTTGCATGATAGATTTATTCTTGCCATGTATATCATGGCTGCAAAGTGCCATGTGGCTGTGATGTTGTTTCACTTGTTATGAAATACCATCTTGTTGAGCTCGTTGCTATCGTTGTGTTTATCTCCATGAAGCATGCTTGTGTGTTTCGGAATCACCATCATGTGTACTTTGATGAGGTGCTTACCACTTGCCATGTTTAGTTTCGAGGTGACTTAAACTTGCTCTTTTAGATGCCATGATGAAATTGCTGTTTTAGGAATTAGTGGATTTTCACTAAGTCTGAACTCTGTAACGTTCCGATGCCATGTTCGTGTGATGTTCTAGGACAAACCATGTTAGTTTTGGAGTGGACCTTGATTGTTCCTTGTAGTATATATTGTTGGCTTTCCATTCATGTTCTCACATGCCTATTTAAGTGGCTGTAGCATGTTTATCTTTTGCTCCAAAGTTTCAATAAAATTCTGCTGCCAGAATTTTATTGTCAAGTTCAAAATGTCCAAGCTTATTGCTATTGATCCGTGGCTCCTTTGGGGGTGCACCTTTGGACTTAATTGCTGTAGGATATGTCTAGTTTATGTTCATGCTCTTTGCCATGTTGTTTGAGTGCTGTAGCTTAATTATTTTGTGCTCCGAAGTTGCTATGTTGCTGTAATTTTCAGCTTTCGCTCATTTCTTGTTTCGGGCATAACTTTTAGCCCGTAACTCCGATTTCAGCGAATCTTATGTGAAACTTGATTGATTTTCTGTGTAGATTCATAATATCATATTGTTATCATGTTTTGAGGTGTTTTGATTGAGTGCTATTTTTCCGTGCTCCGTGTGCATCCTTAGTGCATCCATCATGCATCCATCATTTTCGAGTGCGCATTGCATCTTGTTGATTTGTGCTTGGTGTGATTGTTTTGTTTAGAGCCGAAAGCTGAGACCGGGTACGAGGTTGAGCACGAGGACCCTTCTTACGATCCGAACGACTTCTCTTCAGGCAAGATGACCGAACCCCGATAACATTACTATCTTTGCCTATTGCTAGTAGATCCGCTCTATAGTTTTGCCTCGATGCCCATGTTCTTCTTGTCAGCCTCCTACTTGTAACCATTGCCATGTTTAACCAACCTACCTATGCAAACCGTTGCTTGGCTAAGTACGCTTCGCTCAGCCCTTCTTATAGCGTTGCTAGTTGCAGGTGAAGATCGAAGATGCTTGCTTCATGTTGAAGTTTGGTTGGGTTATATCACACTATATAATTGCTAAATGAAATCATCTATATATTGGCAAGGGTGGAAGGCTAAGCCTTTTGCTTGGTGATTTGTTCCACTCATGCCGTTAGGAACCGTATAAACCGGTGTTATGTTCCTTGATTATGCGTTCCTAACACGGTTGGGGTGTATGGGACCCCTCGATAAACCGCTAAGTGCTAAGTCTTTTCCAGCAAGTCCCAACATTGGTACTATTTGCCTAATAACTAAATAACTTGCATAGGGAGTAATTAACCCGAGTTCTTAATCAACAACCCCGGGCCAGTGCTCCTCATGAGTGTTGGTCCGAAACGGGGGTCCTGCGGGGTCACCACGAGGAAACTCGAGGATTGATATAAACCTGTAGCATCGCCCATCCGATCGTGGCCTGAGACTAGATACGCGCGGCTATTGTCAGGGTGTCGGCACGCCGGGAGGATTTGCTGGATTAGCCTTACCTTAGTTCGGTATATCTTGAGAACGGGATTCCGAGAATACTCGGGTCTTCCCACTTTGGAGTTGCGACTCCACGGATCGTGGGCTTGTAATGGGTCAAGTTGGAACACCCTTGCAGGGTTATGAACTTTCGAAAGCCGTGCCCGCGGTTATGTGGCAGATGGGAGCTTGTTAATATCCGGTTGTAGATAACTTGACACAATGTTTCTAATACACTACCAGCGTGTGTTCCGTGACCGTCAATTTCCGAATAGGGATTCGGGAGTTGAACACGGAGGGGTTATGTTTGTGGAGCTTGTAGTTAGGATCACTTCGTGATCACTTCTCGTCCGAGGCTTCTCTTCTCGCTCTCACTCACGTAAGCTAGTTGCTAGTTGCTGCTGCAGACACTTATTCTTTTCTTCAGCCTTATCCTCTCCCAAGGCTTAAATAGTCTTGTTACCCGGGAACGGGATTGCTGAGTCCTCTGTGGCTCACAGTTACTTCACCACACTAGATGCAGGTCCAGTTGTGAGCTATCCAGGTGATGGCACCGAGCTAGACTGGGAGTACGACGAGGAGCGTAGTCGGTACTATGTTCGTTATCCGGATGACCAGTAGTGGAGACTTCTACTAGGATTCGATCCGACCTGTGGATGTTATTTAAGTTTGGTATCTTGACATTTGGATTTTGCCCTTAGAGGGTTGTGATATTCTTAATGTATGATGTTTGAGACATGTATTGTATTTGTGTGACATGGCGAGTGTAAGCCAACTATTTATGTTTACAATCCCCTCTTTTACATGAGATGTGCAAAGATTACCAAACTTGAGATCATTCTAGGATGGACTTATGCCTTTAAGTCGTGCCTCGACACGTAGGAGGTATAACTCCATCCTGGGCATTACACCAGAGTTCTGGCTGCGGTGAAAACAGCGTTGCAGCGCACGGCAGGGGCAACCGGTGGCCTCAAACGACGCGCAGGGGTGCACTGAGTGCAGTGGTGAGCTCAGACACGAGCGGCGATGGCTAGAACGACGGCGGCGACATGGCCGGCGGCGAGGGGTTCTCGGCTCTGGTGGCTGACATGGTTAGGGGTCGAAATCGACGGAGGGGAGAGAGGGGATCGACGGAGGGGCTCACAGGGGGTTGGTCGGAGGTCTCAGCAGGCTCAACGGGGGCCGGATGGCGTCGGAATCCCGACGGCGATCTCCTGTGGCCGAGGAAGAAGACAAGGTCGACGACGGCGTTCCAGGGGCTTTTGGCGTCGGGCAGCTCGGCGAGGAGGAAGAGAGGAACGAGGCGGAGCTACTAGACACTCCAGCGAGGCGAGAGGTGGACGGTGGCCGCGGTGGTTACGAGTGGCGGCGACGGACGGGAGCGAGGGAAGCGGGGAAGAGAGACAGAGGAGGGAAAGGAACACGGGGAGAGGTCGAGGGGGTTCCAGGGTGTCGTGGCGTCCTCTAGGGGCTTTGGGGCGGCGAGGAGGCAGGCAGGCTAGGTGGAGGTGGCCGGCGCGCGTCGGGCACGCGCCGTGCGTCCGACTGGCGGGAGGAAGAAGACCTCCCTGCCCCTCATGGGCTGGGCCGGCCAGATGGGCCACACAGGTAAGTTAGGTTAGTTTCTGTCTTTGCTCTTTTTAATTTCTGTTTTCTATTTTCTGCATTTGTTTTGGCTTTATCTAAAATACTAAAACAAGCTCAAAATTCATGAAACTGCTTGAGGATACTATTTGGATTATTTCCAACAGTAAACATTTTAGTTCATGAATATTTGAACATTTAGAATAATTAGTAGCATTTAAATGCCCAAAGCAAATACTTTAAGATTTAATTCAAAAATCCAGAATGGTCCTAGAAATATGTGCAACATTTTTGGCACAGGTTTTTAATCAATCCAAAAATGATGAACTATTCCAAAGGGCATTTTGGGTTTATTGAAAAAGATTTTAAATTTGACCCTAGTTGAATTCATTTGGTGCTAGGGTTTGAACATCCCCATTTCCAGTTTCTGAGGAAATTAAACATGATGCACATGAACACCAAGCAATACAGGCCAGGGCTGGTCTAGGGCTGTGACAGTATACCCTCCCCACCCCCGTTGTTCCCCACCGGAGCCACGGTGTCCGTGCTTCCCAAGTCCGGACGCCACCGTGCTTTCGGCCCCATCGAGTCGCCGCAGCTGCACACCTCCCCTACATGCGTTTTAGAGCTAGATGGAAGCTCGAGATCCTCCTGAAGCCTCCAGTTGCCAGAGCTCTCTATATGGTGGCCTGGGTCGCCGGTAAGCCCTGCCGGAGTGCGCTCGGTTCCGCCTTGGTTCTCCCGCGATGGTCGTTACCGTAGTCCTCCTTGGTGTCTGTGTTCAGTCGGTTGCATGCGCCACTCCTCCCCGACTCCAGCGGTGGTCCGGGCGCCTCAAACGGTGGCCGGTGGCGCCGGGACGGCCGCCGCCGTCGCGCCTCTACCTCACCTTTGTTCGTCAGGCGCGGGAGGATGATTCTGAAGCCAGGAGGAGAGAGAGATCCCTTGGCCCCGCACGTCAGTGACCCAAGAGCCCGGCCCCGCCGCGCCATGTTGGATAAGTGGGGATGTACTCCTGAGAGTACGCTTTCCCTAATCGAAAGCGTACTTTGCTTCTTCTTTGGGCCAGAATGCACATTCGGCTCTGGAAAGCGTATTTTTGAGAAAGGTGTGTTCCGTTTAAACTGCCAGGGACCTGTTTGTAGAATTTATTTTTGCAGATTGGTCCCTGAGCTTTAAGCGGTCGTATCTTTTTGCCTGTAGCTCCATACGAGGTGAATGCAATGCTCACGTCTTCGTCTCGTCGAACCCGTTCTGTTCACATCATTTTCAATATGTTCCAACTTTATGAAAATGACCATTTTGCCCTTGCCCCTAATTAGCCCCCTCCGAGAGAGAACGTTTTCCGGCGATTCGTTCTGCGATCTTTTCGCAATTCTCCCCGGAGCCTTCTTCATCCCCAGGCTAGCCACAACCACCAATTGCATGATAGCCATGCAGAAGCATTGGTTCTCAACTTGAATCTTGAATAACTGTTTGTTTGCTTTACTGCTTTCGTCGTTATTTTGGTTCTTCTTATAAGCCGGCGTTTACCGTCATGATATGTTTTTATGCACCTGGTTATTATGTTCTTCATGCTAGTATTACTTTCATATGACATGCTTGGTGGTAATACACGTTGATGTAGTGATGGTCTTCGGTGCATGACTGTTGTCTGTTCCGAGTACCGTTGTCACGCATTGTTCCTTTGCATCCAGTTGATTAAATACTTGCATAGTAGTTTTATCGTTATGTTTTTGCATGGTATTTATTGTTGATGCTAGTGGTCATGTTATGCTATGAGTAGTCTTCTAGTTATGATATACATGCTCGTCAGTATGCCATGCTAGTATGTATAAATGGTTAAATGTTGTTGTTATGCTCGTTGATTGTGATGCACCCCCATGCTTATGTTGATACTATGTTCATGCATTGTACTTGCTTCATGTTCTTTTTATCATGGCTCAGCAATTTGCATTCAAGTTTAACCGGATTAAATTGAACTTGAACAACTGTTGGCTGAGTCATGGTGCCACCATATCGAGCTGACCAGTGCAGTCACGCTTATCCTATAGGAGGGTCCTAACTCGGCCCTTTCTTATTCCTCTCACTGGTGCCTCCCGCGAGGAAAGGTTATGGGCACGCATTACCCTGATTAGGTAGGCGGACGTAACCTTGTGTGCTCGTTTTAGTTTTTATGGTACCTTGTCCCCGTTTGGGACTGTTTTGCCACGACGGTGGCCGATGGTGCCTTTGGTAGGCATGGGGCCACCCAAGACCTAGCCCTGAGAGGGAGTTGGTCGGAGTGGACGGGAGAGTGCCATGACAAAGGGAGGGTTTCGTCGGAATGCTTTTGGTCAACCCGAATGGGAGTGTGAGGCCAGAGGTTTCGTAGTGTGGGTAAAGTGCGCTACCTCTGCAGAGTGTGTGTGTTAAATCTATCGATAGCTACGCCCGCGGATACGGGCCTAGTTCGTGTCGGTCACACTGTGGGTCAACAGTAATAATAATAATGTGCTTAATAACAACCCTGGTTCGATGATGAAAGAAGTTGGTTGATACTTATGTGATTGTGAGAGGATCACTGTGGTATCGTTAGTACCAACTTGTTGGATATTTGGGATGTTATGTGAGAGTCAATGGTAAAGGTCAAGCTCCTTGTGGTCATAAATGATTACTACGATATTGTTAATACCAAGCTTTATTGGAACCTGAGATGATCGTGTGGTGTCCGTGCTGGTAAGTGATGCATGTGATGGTTACGAGGTAACCGAGCAGAGTAAGTTGGCGAATGATATTGTCATCATATTGCATGCTAGTATTATCATATTCATATGTTCATGCCAGGCTCGTATTGTTCTAGTTGTATCATGTTGTACATGCCATGTAGTTCAGATAGTATCATGTTCATCATTGCTTGATAATGTGTAATTGCCATGCTATTGTTTGTCTTGATTGCTTTGGTTGCTGTGAGCTTCCAAGTACATTCAATGTACTGACATGGCGTGTCATGCCAGTTCACAGGGCATACCGGATAGGATTGCATGTTTGTCGTGGATTCCTTGTTTGCGAGCTAGGATAATCGCTCCAGCCAGAGTCCTTGTGGAGTGGAGTTCACCACCGTCGTCGATGTTCCGCTGCCAGTAGTCTTTCCGCTACTTCATGTTGTGCTTCTGCTTGCATGGAGCAAACATGGCATGCGTAGCATGGCCGTGCCGATGTAACCCCTTGTACCCACATAGATTTTAATAAAGAGCTAATTTGTTCTATGCCAAACAGTGCCGTATTCCAGAAGACTTCTCCTTGATCTCTGGGCTGGAATACGGGGCGTTCTGGTTTCTCTGAGTCGCGGTGCCATAGGCTTGGTATCTGAGAAGGTCTGGTTGTAGGATGCCCTAGCCCGCGCGAACGATAGAATGCGGTAGTATGGAGTCTGGTTGGTTTGTTGCACTTGATTGCTGCATTTGTTTGTTGCATAGCATGCATATAGATAGTTATATTGTCACCAAGGGTAAATCTTGAGAGTGTAGGTGGCATCAATTTCGATCCACTACCTGCACCCTCCTTCTTTGCATGTCTGCTCTTCGTTGTTTTGCCCCATCTCTGTCCCAACAGAGTGATGCCCTGGTGCCAAATGTTCTAGAAACCATTTCCAGGAGTGATGCTCAGGTATCGCGTCGATATCTTTCCGTCACCCACCCGTATTATTTCGGTGATAGACATGTTTCTGTCTCGAATCATGCCATCCATCTCGCCCCTTCGGCAACCCTTATTGATAATTGTTATCATTAAAGGGCAATGCCATCAAGCCTTGCTTTTCCTCCCCTATATTATCATGTCATCCTAATTCTTTGGACATGTGCGGTTCCTTTCGTACGCTTGATGATGAGGTGGTTGTGACCTTTGTGTCTTGCTACATGATCACCAAGTCCGTCCTTGCCTCCATATTCATCCAGTTCCAACCGGTGTTTAGCCAACGCTTGGTGTAGCCTTGGTTACGCCAACTCCTTCCACACTCAGATTCACTTTCGTGCACATCACGACAGCATATTAGACCACAATACCAGAGTTTCCGTGAAATTTGTGTGCTTAGGTATGCATGCATATTATTGTGTTAAAAGCATTAATGTGTGTTGTTCCTTGATTATTTATATTTTACTGTATGCTTGCGTGCTTATGTTTTCGTCGTTTCTTTTGCTACTTTCTTTGGGCCTTCGGTGTGGCATTATTTTCCCCTTATTAAATTTGGTCACCAACCGACACCGGACCTGAAGAATCAACAAGGAGTTCAGATACTTGGAAGCTAAGCAGACCGTAGTGAAAGTTGGAATATCTTGTCTGAATGAAAAAGGAATCCTGGATGGATAGTCCGTATCATGTTTGCAATATCGTGCACTCCTTATAACAGTACGGATAATCAAGTTTGCCCCAGTGTGCGCTCTTATGACAGTAGTGATTAGATCAGGAAGAATATAAGCTATGTGCAAGACCAATAGTGTAGTTCCAGTCAAAGGTATGGTTCATATAAAAGGTTTGATTCTTCGTTGAGGATGATCCTGAAACATGATATACCTAGAAGGAAGGAAGAATGTGCCAAATACTCGGGAGGGAGGATAGTCCAGAAAAACCCCGGTGCATATAATAAATCAATAGCAGAAATATTAAGATGGTATGCATATGTGGTAATCGGTCCGCATATCACAATGAGAAGCTTGTGCAGCACGAAACCCAGTCTTCCTCAGGAAGATACTCTCGATGGTTTCTAGCATAAGCCATCCAATCGTCCTCCGTGCGGCACTGGTGTAGGATAATACATTGTGAATTGACAGCCGATGGCAGAATCAGATCTGCAACAGTTGGTCAGAAGCAAGAATCAACACAAGTCGGCCTCAGGAATCAAATTCTCAGAT
This sequence comes from Secale cereale, assembly GCA_902687465.1. Classification (NCBI taxonomy): domain Eukaryota; kingdom Viridiplantae; phylum Streptophyta; class Magnoliopsida; order Poales; family Poaceae; genus Secale; species Secale cereale. Next base: position 335,922,520 of record LR738710.1, read on the forward strand.
ATGTGTGAAGGAAGCCAGATATACACCTCAGTGTGACAAGGGACTTTGGGGATTGACGACAACACTGAGCTCTATACAAGTACCGATGAACCTGGAATATGATCCTGATGAGCCATTGTCTTATTTTCTCCGGGTTCAGATGATCATTTCCCTATGGTTAAAATTTGAGAGACGATGAACCTGCAAGGAGATGAGGATAAAAGTACGCCTGTCAGAATATTGCACCCGACAGAACCTATTGTCACATGAAGAAGCAATATGACCCCACTTTTTCAACCAAGGATCCAAATCAAGAAAACAATAATGAAGGAGCAAGACCAGTTGTGCATATATGAAAATGATTGAATGACTCACATGGTGCAGGGACCCCGGACAGTCTGAGTCAGGATGGACCACCATGGATATTCACCTAAGGGGTCTTCTCAATTTTGAACCACCTTCAGTCAAGGATGAGGATATTATCAAATAAGGTCGCATCCCATATGCTGGCCACGACAGGCAACAATCAAATATCTGGTACAGATCTGGTACTCAAGACAGTAGAGCTAGTCACCATGATTCAGAAATTCCTGTGATAATTCAGAATCTGTCAGAAAAAATGGTTATGCCTCAACTCACTCTTTGGAACCTGGGGAATTTGCATTTAGTGTAAAACCCAATGCAAGGAGTCAGAGCTTGGGTGTTCATTAGGAAAAATCTGATCACCAATTCATGGGCAGTTGCCAATACACACACAGCAATCGGAAATCACCCTCGAAATTCTGAGATAGACATATATTTTAGACATGGTAAATCTCAGCTAGGTCAGCAGCTATGAAGACAAATGGAGCCAGCATAAGCATGAAAATGTGAAGTAAGATCTGTCATTATGTGGATACAGTGAAGCAAACCACCCCAGAGCCAGTTAGATAAGTCAGATGAAGAATTTAACGGGAACAATCAATAAAGGAAAAAGGATACCCGAGTTGGAACCGGTTTCCTTAAGGCAATATATTTATACTTGTTCCTTGAGCAACCAAATCTCGAGGACAAGATTTCTTTAAGGGGGGGGAGGTTTGTCATAGCCTGATTTCGGCCCTTTCTTTTTCTTTTGTTTTTCTGAGATTTTTGCTTGAGTTTTCGTTTTCCGTAGCTTTGTGGTCTTCAAAATAAAGAAGATGGCCCCTTCTTTCTTTCCAGAGTGGCTTGTCATCCTCAATTCCTTCCCTAGACCTTGCCATTTTCATCCTAGATCAATCCCAATATTCTTTTTATTGGGAATATTTATTTTTCTATTAAAGGAATAACCCTGTCTGCCCTAGGTTGTGAAGCAACCTATATTAACATCACTCCTAAAATTCCCAAAGAATTCTCATAAATTGTTTGGGTCATATCTTCATCAAATATGGCAAAACCTTTCCTTGCCATGTTCAAAAATAATCCTCCAATATTCATTCTCCTATTCTGCCCTAAATGGTACTTTGTGAAGCAAGTGCTATTTATCTTTTCCCAATTTACTCCAAACTTCTTAGACATCTTTTCCTGTCCATATGTTTGGCACTTGCAAAAATTCAACCTCATTTGCCTAGTAGTTATTTAATTATGATTTTCCAAAGTTTATGCCCAGAAAGAAACTTTGTGAAGGAGGTACAAGCTAGGCATATCCAAATGAGTTGCAATTTTGCATGGTCCTAAATATCATCATATTATAGCCCTCCACCAAAGTTGAGCTAATGTAATGCCTCCATGTGAGCTCATATTCAATTCTTTGATTCTGACCAAAATTTCAGTTTGTGAAGCAAGTATATTTTATCTTGCTCCATTAAGGCTGAAAATTTTCCCATGCCTTCTCCTATCCATATAACCTAGCTCCACAAAATTTGGGCATATTTTGTTTAGCCATTTTCCCTCAGGAACATTTGCAAGTTCGTGGACAGTAAGGATGTTTGTGAAGCAAGTACCATTTTGGTTTATCGAAATGGTATTGAACTTCTACAATATCTGCATGTGCCCAAATAACCCTGCCATGCCAAATTTCAGCTCAAGTGGACGCTCTATGTGAGTGCAACTTCAATATTTGCATTCTGGATCAGTTTGTGCATTTGTACAGCAAGTGCCATCTAAACTCCTTTTCTTGGGCTGAAACTTTGCCAACCTAATCATCTTAGCGAGTGATCAACCCCAGTCATAGCTCAACTTTAATCTCCAAACGTGTGAGCCACAACAAACTCCAAACATCTTCATATTCATGTCTCCTCGATCCTTCTGCCTTTCTCTTCTTTGCCCCGGGACCGCGCTCTTACTGCCTTTAATCTTTGGGCGCTAAGGTCATTCGTTTAGACATAGACGGCACGGCTAGAATACTCCATTTGCCCCAGCTCACGCGGTGACCACCACTGTGGCATGCCATGGCCGCGAGCTGCGTGGTTTCTTGCTTGGACCCCTCCTCCTCTCATCACTCTCGTGCAACCGGCCATGTCTAATAGCTAGCCCGTGATGTCCTCTTCTCCCTGGACTGCTCTCGCCCTCCAGAAGTCTCCTCGTCGACGCTCGTCTCCGCTCGCCTAAGAGAGCTTTGTAGCCGACAAGGTCATTAATGGCGACCGGCTTCTTCCTCTGCTCCCCCTTGGCTCCGGCTGCCCCGTGCGTACTGTTGCATGTACGCGTTCCCCCTCGTCGTGATCCCGCCCCTCCCCATGACCCTTGGCCGCGCGTGCCTGTCGCCGGAGTGCGGACACGTAGCCGCGTTCACGCTAGCTCGACCCCCTCCTCCTCTAGCTATATAAGCCCACCCCGAGGCCTCTCGACCTTACCATCGCCCTCACCACCCTCCTCTGGTCCCGCCTAGCCACTAGACCGAGCTCTAGGAACTTCCCTGGCCGCCCATCGCTGCCATGGATGCCGCCCCTCTGGATCAAATTCGAGCTACATGGGCTCTCCCTCCTCGCCTAGCCACCACCAGTGAAACCCCCTATGCCTGTAGACGCTCCTCACCGCCGCTGTTCCCCATCGGAGCCATGGTGTCCGTGCTTCCCAAGTCTGGCCGCCGCCGTGCTTTCGGCCCCATCGAGTCGCCGCAGCTTCAGACCTCCCCTGCATGCGTTTGAGAGCTAGACAGATGCTCGGGATCCTCCTGAAGCCTTCGGTAGCCAGAGCACTCTAGATGATGGCCTGAGTCGCTGGTAAGACTTGCCGGAGTGCGCTCGGTTCCACCTTGGTTCTCCCGCGATGGTCGTTACTCTAGTCCTCCTCGGCGTCCGTGTTCGGCTTGGTTAAATGCGTCACTCCTCCCCAACTCCAGCGGAGGTCCGGGCGCCTCAAACGGTGGCCGGTGGCGCCTGGACGGCCGCCGGCGTCGCGCCTCTGCCTCGCGTATGTTCGTCAAGCGCGGGAGGATGAAGACGAAGCAAGGAGGAGAGAGAGAAATCTCATGGTCCTCGCACATCAGTGACCCAAGCGCCCGGCCCCGCCTCGCCAGGTTGGATAAGTGGAGACGTACTCGTGAGAGCACGCTTTCCCTTATCGAAAGCATACTTCGCTTCTTATTTGGGCCAGAATGCGCTTTCCACTCTTGAAAGCGTATTTCTGAGAAAGGCGCGTTTTGTTTAAACTGCGAGGGACCTGTTTGTAGAAGTTATTTTTGTAGATTGGTCCCTGAGCTTTAAGCGGCCGTATCTTTTTACCCGTAGCACGAAACAAGGTGAATCCAACGCTCAATTCTTCGTCTCGTTGAACCCGTTATGTTCCATCATTTTCACTATGTTCCAACATTCTGAAAATGACCATTTTGCCCTTGTGCCTAATCAGCCCCCTCCGAGTGAGAACGTTTTCCGGCAATTCGTTTTGTGATCTTTTTGCCCTTCTCCCCGAAGCCTTCTTCGTCCCCAGGCAAGCCACAACCACCATTTGCATTATAGCCATGCAGAAGCATTGGTTTTCAAATTGAATCTTGAATAATTGTTTGTTTGCTTTACTGCTGTCGTCGTTATTTAGGTTGTGCTTATGGGCCGGTGTTTACCATCATTATATGTTTTATGCACCTAGTTATTATGTTCTTCATGCTAGTATTACTTTCATCTGACATGCTTGGTAGTAATACATGTTGATTTAGTGTTGATCTTCGGTGCATGACTGTCGTCTGTTCCGAGTACCGTTGCCACGCATTGTTCCTTTGCATCCACTTGATTAAATATTTGCATGGTAGTTTTATCATTATGTTTTTGCATGGTATTTATTGTTGATGCTAGTGGTCATGCTATGCTATGAGTAGTGTTCTAGTTATGATATTCATGCTTGTCATTATGCCATGCTCGTCTGTATAAATGCTTAAATGTTGTTTTTATGCTCGTTGATTGTGATACACCCCCATGCTTATGTTGATATCATGTTCATGTATTGTAGCTGCTTCATGATATTTTTATCATGGCTCAACATATTGCATTCAAGTTTAACCGAATTAAATTGAACATGAACAACTGGTGGTTGAGTCATGGTGCCACCATATTGAGCTGACCAGTGCAGCCACGCTTATCCTATGGGAGGGTCCTAACTCGGCCCCTTTGTTATGCCTCTCACCGGTGCCTACCCCGAGGGAAGGTTATGGGCGCGCGTTACCCTGATCAGGTAGGCAGACGTAACCTTATGTGCTCGTTTTTGTTTTTATGGTACCTTGTCCCCGTTTGGGACCGTTTTGCCACGACGGTGGCTGTTGGTGCCTTTGGTAGGCACGGGGCCACCCAAGACCTAGCCCTGAGAGGGAGTTGGTCGGAGTGGCCGGGAGAGTGCTATGACAAAGGGAGGGTTTTGTCGGAATGCTTTTGGTCCACCCGAATGGGAGTGCAAGGCCAGAGGTTCCGTAGTGTGGGTAAAGTGCGCTACCTCTTCAGAGTGTGTGTGTTAAATCTATCGATAGTCGCGCCTGCGGATATGGGCCCAATTCGTGTCGGTCACACTGTGGGTCAACTGTAATAATAATAATAATGTGCTTAATAACAACCCTGGTTCGATGATGAAAGAAGTTGCTTAATACATATGTGATCTTGAGAGGATCACTATGGTATCGTGAGTACCAACTTGTTGGATATTTGGGATGTTATGTGGGGGTCAATGGTAAAGGTCAAGCTCCTTGTGGTCATAAATGATTACTACAGTATTGTTAATACCAAGCTTGATTGGAACCTGAGATGATTTTGTGGTGTCCGTGATGGTAAGTGATGCATGTGATGGTTACGAGGTAACCGAGCAGGGTAAGTTGGCGAATGATATTGTCATCATGTTGCATGCTAGTATTATCATGTTCATATGTTCATGTCAGGCTCGTATTGTTCTAGTTGTATCATGTTGCACATGCCATGTAGTTCTGATAGTATCGTGTTCATCATTGCTTAATAATCTGTAATTGCCATGCTATTTTTTGTCTTGATTGCTTTGGTTGCAGTGATCTTGCAAGTACATTCAATGTATTGACCTGGCTTGTCATGCCAGTTTGCAGGTCAAGCCGGATAGGATTGCTTGTTTGTTGTGGATTCCTTATTTGCGAGCTAGGATACGCGTACCAGCCATAGTCCCTATGGAGTGAAGTTCAGCACCGTCGTTGCTGTTCCGCTTCCAGTAGTCTTTCCGCTGCTTCGTGTTGTGCTGCTGCTTGCATGGAGCAAACGTGGCACACGTAGTTTCGCCGTGCCAATGTAACCCCTTATACCCACATAGATTGTAATAAAGAGCTGATTTGTTCTATGCTAAGCAGTGCCGTATTCCAGAAGACTTATCCTCGATCTCTAGGCCAGAATACGGGGCGTTCCGATTTCTCTGAGTCGGGGTGCCACAAAGTAGAAGGCCCTACTAGGGCATGTAATTAACTATGGAACTTATGCCACATGCTATGTTATTCATATCGTGTTATTGTGTTTGTATTGCTACTAAGTGCGGGTAGGGTGACTTAGCTTGCCGAGCTCGTGGTAGATTCCCTTGTTGTGGGGGTGCCCCTCCCAGGAGCGCTTACCTAGAGCTTTCCTTCATGTCGGCTCCGGAGTCGTTGAGCCTCCAGAGGTGTTGTGTAGCCGTAGAGTTCCGGGGCTTCGCGAGGCATCCTGCTCCTCTGCACATCCCCCGAGCATGGGTGTACTGTGGTTGGTGCGCTTTGCCGCGATATCCGGAGGCACGAGTTTAGGAGGAGCGCGCATGCCCACGAGCTCGTTCGAGGGTGTCTCATAAGGATCGAAAATGTCGAGGCCCTGGGATACCCAAGCTCCGGCGTGGTGTGGCCGTGGGCTAACCCAATGTACACACCTACCCAGCCCCCGCACGTGAGGCGCACGCGGAGGAGCGACGGGCAACTGCCGCTCCCCCAGGGGCGAAGGTGAGAAGAGCAAATAAAAGGGAGGGGAATTCAAACTCGCGAAAATAGAAAGCACGGAAAACCTCCAAATTTCATTCCAAGAGAAGCGAACCAGCTACAGAAAGCAAGCAAGAGAAAAAACCGCGTCCGACACTTAAGCTAGTCTTCATCTTCTCACCAGAGCGGAGTTAAGTGCTGCCACTGAGATGTGGGAGGGAGCCCCCGTGAGGCCCAAGGGCGATGCTCAGGAGACTTTGGGCGTGTACAACACATATTGCGTGAGAGTGTCACGAGCGGAGACCTTCACAGTCACGCGGCCTTACTTCATGGGTAGAACCTTCGAAGATGCTGGATGTTCTAGGAATTCTGGATGGGGATCCCGTCCTGTGTCTCTAGGCGCGCGGCGCCAGGCCTGGAGACATGGGCGATCCTGAATGGGCCCTCTCACATGGGTGATAGCTTATGCAGCCCTTCCCTGGAGAGCACCCGCCTCAGGACGAGATCACCCTCCTCGAGCGTCCTGGAGCGAATGTTGCAGCAATGGTACCGTCGTAGCGCCTGGTGGTACCTCGGTGCTTGGGGCGAGGCTTCTCGACGTCGCCCCTCCCCCAGCACTAGGTCCTCCCCTCACGAGGCGGCCTGGCATGCCTCATCAAACGCCAAGACCCACGAGGAACGATGTTTGACCTCATGGGGGAGAACTGTTTCAGCTCCATAGACGAGGAAGAATGGAGTCACGCATGTTGGCTTGGTTGTTGTGGTGCGGATGGACCATAGCACAGATTGGAGCTTGTCTAGCTAGCCCCGGCTGTAGGCCTCAAGGTTCTTCTTGAAAGTCCTCGCCTTGAGGCCCCTTAGCACCTATGCGTTACCATGCTCGTCCTGGCCATTTCTTCGTTGGTGCGCCACCAAAGCGTAGCATATCTGTGTTCCAAGGTTAGCACAATATGTTCTGAAGAGATTGCTGGTGAAATGCGAACCATTGTCGGTGATCATGCGGTTCGGGACCCCAAAATGTCTGACGACCCTTGAAGAACTTGACTACTGAGCCTGCCGGGATAGTGCGAACGACCTCCACCTCTGCACACTTGGTGAATTTGTCAATGGCGATGTAGAAGTATCGGTAGCCCCCAGGCGCTCGAGGAAATGGGCCCAAGATGTCCAGCTCCTAGACCGCAAACGACCAAGATAGTGGGATGGTTTGGAGGCCTTGGGCGGGCTGGTCGATCTGCTTTGCGTGAAATTGACAAGCTTCGCAGGACCTTACGAGTTTGGTGGCGTCGTCGAGTGCTGTGGGCTAGTATAATCCGATGCGGAATGCCTTGCCCACCAGGGTGCGCGAGGGGGAGTAATGTTCGCAGTCTCCGCCGTGTATGTCAGCTAGCAGCTTGCTCCCGTGCATCTTCGAAATGCAACGCCCAGAGACGTCGTTCGTCTTTTTGCGGTAGAGTTCACCATCTTGAATCCTATACGCGGTGGCCTGCCATGCCACACGCTCCGCGTCCTCTTCCTTCTGCGGCAGGGTTCCCTGGAGTAGGTATGCCCTGAACTCCTCAGTCCAGCAACCCTCCTGAGGTTCTAGTGCGAGCAGTAAGCAGGCTCCGAAGGTTGGGCCACAGGCTGTGGCATCGGAGGTTGGCGCTGAAGGGAGTTCCTCCTGAGGCGCCATCAGTTCAACGCTCGGGG
>LR738710.1:335938030-336012761 GCA_902687465.1 Secale cereale
CCCCCCCCCCCCCCCCCCCCGTTACACCTCCTACTCCCCCCGCAGGGTCTCGGCGAAGCCCTGCAGCTTTTCCCATTGCATCCAACACCACGACATTGTGCTGCTGGATCTCCATCAACTTCTCCTCCCCCCTTGCTAGATCAAGAAGGAGGAGATGTCGCTGTACCGTACGTGTGTTGAAGGCGGAGGTGCCGTCCGTTCGGCGCTGGGATCATCGGTGACGAGGATCACGACGAGTATGACTCCATCATCCACGTTCCTTCGAACGCTTCCGCTCGCGATCTACAAAGGGTATGTAGATGCACTCCTTTATGCTCGTTGCTAGATGACTCCTTAGATTGATCTTGGTGAAGCGTAGGAATTTTTTTGAATTCTGCTACGTTCCCCAACAGTGGCATCTGAGCTAGGTCTTTGCGTAGCATCTTGCACGAGTAGAACACAAAGAAGTTGTGGGCGTTGATTTTGTTCAATTATCTTGCCGCTACTAGTCCAATCTTGATTCGGCGGCATTGTGGGATGAAGCGGCCCGGACCGACCTTACACGTACGCTTACGTGAGACTGGTTCCACCGACAGACATGCACTAGTTGCATAAGGTGGCTGGCGGGTGTCTGTCTCTCCCACTTTAGTCGGATCGGATTCGATGAAAAGGGTCCTTATGAAGGGTAAATATAAATTGACATATCACGTTGTGGTTTTGGCGTAGGTTAGAAACGTTCTTGCTAGAAATGTATTAAAGCCACGTAAAAACTTGCAACAACAATTAGAGGATGTCTAACTTGTTCTTGCAGCATGTGCTATGTGATCTGATATGGCCAAGAAGATGTGATGAATGATATATGTGATGTATGGGATTGATCATGTTCTTGTAATAGGGAATCACGACTTACATGTTGATGAAAATGACAACCGGCAGGAGCCATAGGAGTTGTCTTAATTATTGTATGACCTGCGTGTCACTGAATAATGCCATGTAATTACTTTACTTTATTGCTAAACGTTAGCCGTAGTAGTAGAAGTAATAGTTGGCGTGACGACTTCATGAAGACACGATGATGGAGATCATGGTGTCATGCCGGTGACAAAGATGATCATGGTACCCCGAAGATGGAAATCAAAGGAGCAAAATTATATTGTCCATATCATGTCACTTTATTTGATTGCATGTGATGTTTATCATGTTTATGCATCTTGTTTACTTAGAACGACGGTAGTAAATAAGATGATCTCTCACTAAAATTTCAAGAATTGTGTTCCCCCTAACTGTGCACCGTTGCTAAGGATCGTTGTTCCGAAGCACCACGTGATGATCGGGTGTGATAGGCTCTAACGTTCGCATACGACGGGTGTAGGACAGATTTACACAAGCAAAACACTTAGGGTTCACTTGACGAGCCTAGCATGTGCAAACATGGCCTCGGACCACGGAAGACCGAAAGGTCGAACATGAGTCGTATAGAAGATACGATCAACATGAAGATGTTCACCGTTGAAGACTAGTCTGTCTCACGTGATGATCGGACACGGGCTAGTCGATTCAGATCATGTATCACTTAGATGACTAGAGAGATGTCAATCTGAGTGGGAGTTCATTAAATTTGATTAGATGAACTTAGTTGTCATGAACTTACTCTAAATTCTTTACAATATGTCTTGTAGATCAAATGGCCCGCGCTCATGTCACCCTCAACTTCAACGCGTTCCTAGAGAAAACCAAGCTGAAAGACGATTGTAGCAACTATACGGATTGGGTCCGTAACATGAGGATCATCCTCATAGCTGCCAAGAAAACTTATGTCCTAGAAGCACCGCTAGGTGACGCTCCCGCCCCGGCAAACCAAGATGTTATGAATGCTTGGCAGTCGCGTTGTGATGATTACTCCCTGGTTCAGTGCGGCATGCTCTACAGCTTAGAATCGGGGCTCCAAAAGCGTTTTGAGCACCACGGAGCATATGAGATGTTCCAAGAGCTGAAAATGGTTTTCCAGGATCATGCCCGAGTTGAGAGATATTATGTCTCCAACGCATTCTACAACTGTAAGATGGAGGAAAACAGTTCTGTCAGCGAGCACATACTCAAGTTGTCTGGGTTGCACAACCGCTTGCCTCAATTGGGAATGAATCTCCCAGACGAAGCTGTCGTTGACAGAATCCTTCAGTCGCTCCCACCTAGCTACAAGAGCTTCGTGTTGAACTTCAATATGCAAGGGATGGAGAAGTCCATTCCTGAGGTGTATTCAATGCTGAAATTAGCGGAGGTGGAGATCAAGAAAGAACATCAAGTGTTGATGGTGAATAAAACCACTAAGTTCAAGAAGGGCAAGGGTAAGAAGAACTTCAAGAAGGACGGCAAAGGAGTTGCCGTGCCCGATAAGCCAGTTACCGGGAAGAAGCCAAAGTATGGACCCAAGCCTGAGACTGAGTGCTTTTATTGCAAGGGAACGGGTCACTGGAAGCGGAACTGCCCCAAAGATTTAGCAGACAAGAAGGCCGGCAACGTCAAAGGTATATGTGATATACATGTTATTGATGTGTACCTTACCAGCTCTCGTAGTAGCTCCTGGGTATTTGATACCGGTGCAGTTGCTCACATTTGTAACTCAAAGCAGGAGCTGCGGAATAAACGGAGACTGACGAAGGACGAGGTGACGATGCGCGTCGGGAATGGTTCCAAGGTCGATGTGATCGCCGTCGGCACGCTGCCTCTACATCTACCCTCGGGATTAGTTTTGAACCTTAATAATTGTTATTTAGTACCAGCTTTCAGCATGAACATTGTATCTGGATCTCGTTTGATGCGAGATGGCTACTCATTTAAATCCGAGAATAATGGTTGTTCTATTTATTTGAGAGATATATTTTATGGTCATGCCCCGCTGGTCAATGGTTTATTTTTGATGAATCTCGAATGTGATGATACACATATTCGTAGTGTGAATGCCAAAAGATGTAAAGTTCACAATGATAGTCCCACATACTTGTGGCATTGCCGCCTTGGTCATATTTGTGTCAAACGTATGAAGAAGCTCCATGCAGATGGACTTCTAGAGTCTCTTGATTATGAATCATTTGACACGTGCGAACCATGCCTCTTAGGCAAGATGACCAAGACTCCGTTCTCCGGAACAATGGAGCGAGCGACCAACTTATTGGAAATCATACATACCGATTTGTGCGGTCCAATGAGTGTTGAAGCTCGCGGAGGCTATCGTTATGTTCTCACCCTCACAGATGAGTTGTGTAGATATGGGTATGTCTACTTGATGAAACACAAGTCTGAGACCTTTGAAAAGTTCAAAGAATTTCAAAATGAGGTTGATAATCAACGTGACAGAAAAATAAAGTTCTTACGATCGGATCATGGGGGTCAATATTTAAGTCATGAATTTGGCACGCACCTGAAAAACTGTGGAATTGTTTCACAATTGACACCGCCCGGAACACCTCAACGTAATGGTGTGTTCGAACGTCGAAATCGTACTCTGTTAGACATGGTGCGATCTATGATGTCACTCACCGACTTACCTCTATCTTTTTGGGGTTATGCTTTAGAGACTGCTGCCTTCACTTTAAATAGGGCTCCGTCGAAATCCATTGAGACGACACCGTATGAACTTTGGTTTGGCAAGAAACCTAAGCTGTCGTTTCTGAAAGTTTGGGGTTGCGATGCTTATGTCAAGAAACTTCAACCTGAAAAGCTCGAACCCAAATCGGAAAAATGCGTCTTCATAGGATACCCAAAGGAAATGATTGGGTACACCTTCTACCTCAGATCAGAAGGCAAGGTCTTTGTTGCCAAGAATGGATCCGTTCTGGAAAAAGAGTTTCTCTCGAAAGAAGTGAGTGGGAGGAAAGTAGAACTTGATGAGGTGACAGTCACTCCTCCCGAACCGGAAAGTAGCGCAGCGCAGGAAGTTGTTCCTGAGGTGCCTGCACCGACAAGGGAGGAAGTTAATGATGATGATCATGAAGAAACAGATCAAGTTACAACTGAACTTCGAAGGTCAACAAGGACACGTTCCGCACAAGAGTGGTACGGTAACCCTGTCATGGAAATCATGTTGTTAGACAACGGTGAACCTTCGAACTATGAAGAAGTGATGGCGGGCCCGGATTCCAATAAATGGCTTGGAGCCATGAAATCTGAGATAGAATCCATGTATGAAAACAAAGTATGGACTTTGGTGGACTTGCCTGATGATAGGCACGCCATAGAAAATTAATGGATATTCAAGAAGAAGACAGACGCGGATGGTAATGTGACCATCTATAAGGCTCGGCTTGTCGCTAAAGGTTATCGACAAGTTGAAGGGATTGACTACGACGAGACTTTCTCTCCCGTAGCGATGCTAAAGTCCACCCGAATCATGTTAGCAATTGCCGCATTCTATGATTATGAGATATGGAAAATGGACGTCAAAACAGCATTCCTTAATGGCTTCCTTAAGGAAGAGTTGTATATGATGCAGCCGGAAGGTTTTGTCGATCCATAGAATGCTAACAAGGTATGCAAGCTCCAGCGCTCAATCTACGGGCTAGTGCAAGCATCTCGGAGTTCGAATATTCGCTTTAATGATGTGATCAAAGTGTTTGGCTTTATACAGACTTGGGGAGAAGCCTGTATCTACAAGAAAGTGAGTGGGAGCTCTATAGCATTTCTCATATTATATGTGGATGACATACTGCTAATGGGAAATGATATAGAATTCTTGGAGAGTATAAAGGCCTACTTAAATAAGAGTTTTTCAATGAAGGACCTTGGAGAAGCTGCTTACATACTAGGCATCAAAATCTATAGAGATAGATCAAGACGCCTCATTGGTCTTTCACAAAGCACATACCTTGACAAGATATTGAAGTTCAATATGGATCAGTCCAAGAAGGGGTTCTTGCCTGTTTTTGCAAGGTATGAGATTGAGCACGGCTCAGTCCCCGACCACGGCAGAAGATAGAGAAAAGATGAGTGTCATCCCCTATGCCTCAGCCATAGGTTCTATTATGTATGCCATGCTGTGTACCAGACCTGATGTGAACCTTGCCATAAGTTTGGTAGGGAGGTACCAAAGTGATCCCGGTATGGAACACTTGACAGCGGTCAAGAACATCCTGAAGTACCTGAAAAGGACTAAGGATATGTTTCTCGTTTATGGAGGTGACGAAGAGCTCGTCGTAAAGGGTTACGTCGATGCTAGCTTCGACACGGATCTGGATGAATCCAAGTCACAAACCGGATACGTGTATATTTTGAATGGTGGAGCAGTTAGCTGGTGCAGTTGCAAGCAGAACGTCGTGGCACATTCTACATGTGAAGCGGAGTACATAGCTGCTTGCGAAGCAGCCCAAGAAGGAGTCTGGATGAAGGAGTTCATCACCGACCTAGGAGTCATTCCAAGCGCGTCAAGCCCGATGACTCTCTTCTGTGACAACACTGGAGCTATTGCCATTGCCAAGGAGCCCAGGTTTCACAAGAAGACCAAGCACATCAAGCGTCGTTTCAACTCCATTCGGAATTATGTTCAAGATGGGGACATAGATATTTGTAAAGTGCATACGGACCTGAATGTCGCAGACCCGTTGACTAAACCTCTTCCACGGGCAAAACATGATCAACACCAGAACTCTATGGGTGTTCGATTCATCACAATGTAACTAGATTATTGACTCTAGTGCAAGTGGGAGACTGTTGGAAATATGCCCTAGAGGCAATAATAAAAGGATTATTATTATATTTCCTTGTTCATTGTCTGTTATTCATGCTTGAATTGTATTGTACGGAAACAGCGATACATGTGTGAATACATAGACCACAACGTGTCCCTGGTAAGCCTCTAGTTACTAGCTCGTTGATCAACAGATGGTTACGGTTTCCTGACCATGGACATTAGATGTCATTGATAACGGGATCACATCATTAGGAGAATGATGTGATGGACAAGACCCAAACCTAAGCCTAGCATGAGATCGTGTAGTTCGTAATGCTTAAAGCTTTTCCAGTGTCAAGTATCTGTTCCTTAGACCATGAGGTTGTGCAACTCCCAGATACCGTAGGAATACTTTGGGTGTGCCAAACGTCACAATGTAACTGGGTGACTATAAAGGTATGCAACGGGTATCTCCGAAAGTGTTTGTTGAGTCGGTATGAACCGAGACTGGGATTTGTCACTCCGTATGACGTAGAGGTATCTCTGGGCCCACTCGGTAAGACATCATCGTAATGAGCTCAATGTGAATAAGGAGTTAGTCACGAGATGATGGATTACGGAACGAGTAAAGAGACTTGCCATGGCGAGATTGAACAAGGTATCAGGCATACCGACGATCGAATCTCGGGCAAGTACCGTACCGATAGACAAAGGGAATTACATACGGGATTAAGTGAATCCTTGACACAGTGGTTCATCCGATGAGGTCATCGAGGAACACGTGGGAACCAACATGGGTATCCAGATCCCGCTGTTGGTTATTGACCAGAGAGTCGTCTCGGTCATGTCTGCGTGTCTCCCGAACCCGTAGGGTCTACACACTTAAGGTTCGGTGACGCTAGGGTTGTAGAGATATATGCACACGGAAACCCAAATGTTGTTCGGAGTCCCGGATGAGATCCCGGACATCACGAGGAGTTCCGGAATGGTCCGGAGGTAAAGAATGATATATAGGAAGTCCAGTTTCGGCCATCGGGAGAATTCCGGGGGTCACCGGTAGTGTACAGGGACCACCGGAAGGGTCCCGGAGGTCCACCGGGTGGTGCCACCCATCCCGGAGGGCCCCGTGGGCTGTAGGGGGAGGGGGACCAGCCCCTAGTGGGCTGGCGCACCCCTCATGGGCTCCACCCCCATGCGCCTAGGGTTAAAACCCTAGGGGTGGGGGCGCCCCCTTTGGCTTGGGGGGTAAGAAACCCCCCCTTGGTCGCCGCCCCCTTAGGAGATTGGATCTCCTAGGGCCGGCGGCCCCCTGGCCCCCTATATATAGTGGGGGGAGAGAGGGCAGCCGCAACTCAGCCCCTGGCTCCTCTCCCCCCCCCCCCTCGTTACACCTCCTACTCCTCCCGCAGGGTCTCGGCGAAGCCCTGCAGCTTTTCCCGTTGCATCCAACACCACGCCATTGTGCTGCTGGATCTCCATCAACCTCTCCTCCCCCCTTGCTGGATCAAGAAGGAGGAGACGTCGATGTACCATACGTGTGTTGAACGCGGAGGTGCCGTCCGTTCGACGCTGGGATTATCGGTGACGAGGATCACGACGAGTACGACTCCATCATCCATGTTCCTTCGAACGCTTCCGCTCGCGATCTACAAAGGGTATGTAGATGCACTCCTTTATGCTCGTTGCTAGATGACTCCTTAGATTGATCTTGTTGAAGCGTAGGAATTTTTTTGAATTCTGCTACGTTCCCCAACACTGAGGTGGTGACACGGCGTGGTCGACATTGGCTCGGAGGAGTGACGCGGCGAAAACATCACGCTGGTCGAAAACCATAGGAAGTCCATGAAAAGACGACATCGATGCAACATAGTGGCGAAACAAGAACTCGCAGGAGACACCATTGCTGCCACACATTAACGGCCTGTATACAGAAAACGATACTGGGCGAAGTAATAATTCCCGGGAGAAAATACATTGTGCACTAAAAATAATTTGGAGAGGTAGCACCTGGCAGTATTATAAGTTGCTGGCCAAATTGTAGACAGACAAAGCGAAGTCTGATGAAAAGTTGACTGACCGAGGTTAATCGCAAGACACTTACTGGGTGACAGATGTGATGTCTATCTGAAATTTTTCTTGAAAGCCGTAGGAGTGCCACATAGCACTCTGAGCTTCACGTGAGGCAAACCATATCGAAGTATTACTACAACACTACCGTTTTTTTTATGCATGCTTAGACTAGCCATAATGGGTAGTAACATAGAGTCGTAACATGCCCATGTTACTACTCTATGTTACTACCTCTATAGTGGGGAGTAACATATGTGTGGTAACATGGAAGAATTCATTTATTACGCTATAAACACATCTTACGTTGATAAGTGTGATGTTACTCATACTAGTAGTAACTAGCTATGTTACGACATGCCTCTCTTTATTCATTTATTGCTTGCCACATCATCTATTTTATCTAGATATGTGTGATGTTACTACCTATGTTACTTCCACTGTGGGAAGTCTTAATAAGGCTGCCCGTAATGGGAGTATCATGCATGCCAACTAGGCAATTTTGATGATGTGGCATAGAATTAAATGAAGAGAGAGGGGGTTGAGTATCATATTATGATACCGTGTCATGCATGGCAATAAATAACTATCCTATGATACTAACATATGATACTATGCATTACAGATGTAGTATCATACACTATTATCATGTGCATGATACTCTCCATTACAACCAGCCTAAGAAGTAGCCGCCCACGAACGGCAACGTAGATATTGGTAGATTAAAAAACGGAAAACGGAAGAGAGCTTCCCTATTGCTGCCGATCTGAGCTTTGGTCAGCACGCCCACCCGCGTTGCACTGAGTGGGCAGTACGGGCTGCACGAGCGCCTCGGCTGGGTCGCCGCCACCCCGTAGCGAGTCCGCTAACTATATCGTCGTTTACAAACACGTTTCACCAGGGTCTTTAGAGTACGCAAGGTAGTTCAGGTCCGATGTTCTTCCAGGCGGCGGATAAGGTCGCCGCCGCTATAAAATTTCTCGATCCGATCGGACTGCAGAAAAATAGCACAACATGGTAGCGACAATTTTGCAGGACATAAAATTTACACGGAAAAGATCCGACTGAAAAATATCACCTGATCGTCCCACCGTTCCGCGGGGATGACCTAGCAAGCTTTAAATGAAAGCCTAGGCATCGAGGTCGAATTGCCAAGCAGGCGCATACCGCGGACACTGTTAACTTTCCGTGTCACGCACGAGGTGTCCATCAGTAGCGGTGCGCCCTCCATCTCTTTTAGCAAGAAACTGGTTAACGAACAACTGGTCCAGATCGAGGCAGCGTGGAGGTTCTTTAATGAAAAGCGGCACCTCAAAGCAAATTTGCACCATGATCAAACTTAGGAAATTGCAAAACAATTAGTACCATGCATGCTTACGTACATGTAACACAAACTAGTTATTAAAATAGTCTATTCCTCAAGGCTTAATTAAATAAGGAAGAGAGAGAGAGAGAAATTGAATCTCCCTAATGATCTCCTAGTGCACATAGTAGCTTTTTTGGGGGCGAGGGAAGGAAACTTTGAATAATCTGTCCACGTGAGGCCACAGCCATGCGACATATTTGACTTCTTGTTCGCCGCCGAACAGAACTTTGGCTCGATGTGCATCACGCGGATTACGGAGTGAAGATCGGGGTGTGCAACATCTACGCGACTATCCTTTGATCCCGACTTCTAGGCGAGGGAAAAACCGATCTGTAAAAGAATCGCCCATGGCGACGTAGATAATTTGCAAATGAACTTATCTATGTAGAATGAAATAAACTCAAAGTATAACACTTGATTTGGCGTCGGTAGAAGATCCATCGAACCGTGACGATCGCCTAATAGAATCTCAATGAAAGCACCATTGTTGGTTCTCCGGCGTATCTCGTAGTGTGGGTCCTATGCTAGACGTCTTGAAGCGATGGTAACATGGACATGGGATTTTACCCAGCTTCGGGCTCCCTCAAAGGGATAATACCCTAGATGCTGCTTTTGATTGTATTCATATGGGTGTAGTACAGAGTACATGTATCTACCACGAGATTGTAGTCATGAATATGAGATTATCTATTGACTAGCCTAGCCTCGGTTTATATAACACACCGGAGGCTCAGGGTTTAGGAGAGTCCTTGGCTTGGGCACCAAGTCTTGTGGAAACCTCCTTGTATGCGACATGAGCTGCCCGAAGTGGCCCATGAATGAACCGCCATGGGGGTCCTTCGCCCGATCCAGCTGGTCGGGAGACGACATGGTGAGTACCCCCTTGTCCATGACACTGTCACCCGCCTGCATGTACACAACACACGATGCAAGACACATGCTCAACCTATACGTGCATGCACCCTTTGTTAAGGACATGGATTGTTACGGGTACTCCCTCCTTTTAGGTTTATAAGGCTTAAATCCAAAATCTCATCAACCAAGATAGATGGTGAGTGGAGGAATGTATCTCGTAATTTACAAAATTACTCAAACTTTAATCTACATCAATTACATTGTATGCATGGATGACCACTAAATGAGTAGGAATGTTTACATGCATTGGTTGGTTTCCTTTAATCCTTGCATGCATCAATTCAATGCACATTGGAATGTGAACATGTGGTGGAAAGAAGTGAAAATAAGACTTATAATATGGAAAACCCAAGAAAATTAGATAAGCCTAATAAACCAGACAGGAGGGAGTATTAATCAATCTTATCTATGATAAGCAGAACATTGATGTTTGCAGTCGTCTTTCTGAATCACAATGTATCGAACGGGCTATCAACATATATATGAAAATTTTAAAATTCTCTCACATTGTATAGTAGGCTTATCAACCTACATGAATTAGATGAAGTCACACTCAATGAAGAATCATCGGTTTACGAAATTCCCGCATCTCACTGCCCTAGCCCACCAATAGCACCTCTGTTGTGCGCTTCCTGCATTGGGTCACTGACATGCAGGCCACGTGCCTAACGAGCCCACACAACAATGGAAGAACGGCGCAGAGTCACACGTCAAAGTCGAAGGTGCCGCTCCCTGCACGCCCGGCTGAAGATGCCTCCTTGCCGCATTCAAACGCCTCCATGAAACTCGTGGGGAAGCCGAGAAACACACTACTGCCACACGTCCGTTCATGACCGGGTCGGCATTAAAAGCAACGCCGACCGAGCTCCTCTCGTCCGCCGTCTATTGAATCTACTATTTAAGCGAGGCCAGACACCGGCCAAGAATCACACACCTCCACTGCTCACCTATCTTCTCCTTCACCATTTTATCCACTCTTACAATGACTTATGAAGAGTAGTTATCCGACATCTAAGTCAGCTGGGTGGCCCACCGAGCCCGCCGAGTACGAGCTATGCAGCTTGCCCAAGCCGGCGCGTGGTTCAGCAATTCACCACTCTAGGCCAGCTCGATGTGGAGCGGCGAGCTGCTCCACGCCAGCATGGCGGGCAGCACAGGCGTCCTTTGCTCTAAATCATATACCTCCGGGGCTCCCGGCAATCCGGTAATTGTGTTGCCGGACATGAGGAAGAGAAATGGATCCGCGGGTGACCATTTAGGCGTATTATTATACCTGTGCTGTTCAGGAGTAGCACCGATTAGTTGATTTGAATGTAATGAAATCCGTCATGTTTATATGAAAATCCTGTATTTTCTATGAATTTTTTCATTGTTTATATGAAATATCGCCGTGTTTGCATGAATTTCGTCCGGTTGGTTGAATTGTTATCAGAATGTGTGCGGCTACGGTTGGATGGCGTAATTTGCGGGTTGCCGGTCGGTGTGCGGCCGCTGGCTAGGGCGGTGAGGTGGGTCAAAAAAAGCACAGCTGCTGCGAGCTTGTCCCCAGCGCGCGCTGGTGGATGCATGAGCACCCAAGCTCTTCCTCGTTCATCGGTGGCAAAGGCACGAGTGGATACAAGGGTCACCAATATTTCGGCTACCCCGGGCAAGATCCAAACAGGCCCTTCCAGCCCACCTGTCAGCCTTAGGAAGCATAAGAAAGTATAAGAGAAATATTACTGATTTGACAAATGTGGTGCTAATCATAACTTTTTCCATTTCTTCTAGGCCCATCTTTGATGCTGGTCAGAGTCTCTATACATTGTGGTTTTTTCATTTGATAAGAGGCAAACCATGTGGGGCCTACCTTAGAGGTAAGGCTCTATACACTGAAGATGCTCTGTAGTACTACTTTTGATGTGTCCCATCAACTTGCAGAACGAGGAGAAGCTTGATTAGTACACCCTCTCCCCCGCCCACGGGTGCGGTGCCTCGTAGAGTCATGGGACGAGGAGAAGCTTGCTTATTACTATGCCTATGCCCGCTTCCTCGCCCACGCACGTGGTGGTTCGCAAGACGAGGAGAAAATTGTACTACTCCCTTCGTTAGAGAGATTATCATATTGTTTGAAATACTATATGTCATGTAGTAATCCCTCCGTCTAGGTGTATAAGTCACCTTATGAAAACCAAATAATCCCAACACACTTAGGCGCGATGCATTAAATCTCACCTCATTTATTGTTTTTTGACATGTATAAAGCAATCAACAAATAAGAGACGTGGGGCGGGGGTGCTTTTAATGACTTGAGACTACCAAACACAACATGCAGTGGTCAGTTTATTGCATGCAATGCTATTAATTAGCAAATAAACATCAAGTTCTCTCGTTTTCCCCTCCGCCTTGGTTGCGGTGCACAACCTAATAGATGACTTAGGCTGGTCACAATGGGGAGTAACATAGAGCAAGAACATACACGCTATTCTATGCTATGTTACCATCGTCACAATGGGTAGGAACATCATGCAAAACTCTATTTATTAGTTTATAGACTCACAATGTCTTGAAATATGTGATGTTCCGGTAACTAGCACTGTTACCACTACCCTCTCTTTCCTCATTAAATGTTTGCCATGTCAGCTTTTTGTCCTACATGGCAACGATGTTACTACTAAGTTCCTCCCCATTGGGACTAGCCTTAGGCCTTTGTCAGTGCTCCAAGTGTACAGGTGCTAAGGACACCATGTGGGCAAAAAAATGATGTGGCAAAGCAATTAAAGAGGAGAGAGAGCATTATAGTGACCCCAAGAAGAAACCGTGCTAAACACGTGGACCTGTGTAAAATGACTACCAACCAATACATGAGGGAGTTTAATTATTAAAGAATTGCATGAGGGAAGCTTAGCTCCAAAAGGTAAGCACCTTTGCATTTGGAACACTAGTTGCTAAAAAAATTAATGCACTTAGCACCTCCTCTAAGCACCCACGCATTGGAAGAGGCCATATTCACCTAGACGGAGGGAGTAGTAGGACTAGTTTAGTGGTAGGAGTAGTACGACAACAATTTCCTTGGAGTCCGTGCTGCAGCAAGCTACCCTAGGCTATGTTACTACTCCCTCCTTTCCGATTTAGGCTCAATTTGAAAATCTCTCCAACCAAGGTGGACGGTGACTGGTGGAATTAATTTCATAGTTTGCAAAAGTACTTAATTAGTACGCTCATTTTCTCAAAAAGTTATGTTTACCAATGCATTAATTACAACGAATGCATGCATGACCACTAAATTTCCATGAACTTCTACATGTGTGAGTTTTCTCTTGATACTACTTGCATAGGGTGATTTAATGCACCTCGAAATCCAAACATATGATGGTTAGTACTACTACTCCCTCCGTTCCTAAATAGTAAGTCTTTTTAGACATTTCAAATGGACTATATCATATGGATGTATGTAGACCTATTTTAGAGTGTACATTCACTCATTTTGCTTCGTATGTAGTCACTTGTTAGAATATCTAGAAAGACTTATATTTAGGAATGGAGGGAGTAGTAGAATTGAGAGTTATAAAACGGAAAAACGATTTTTTAGATGAGCCCAATAAAACCAAAAGGAGGGAGTAGTAAGTAGTACTACCTTCATAGTGGGTACGTACTCCGTAAAATCAGATTTTCCCAAAACTAAGTAGCTCATCCTTTATTTGCTTGTTTCCCTTCCTGCCTCGTTGCCTCAAACAGACTGTGCCAAACTCCCCTGCCTGCCGCGCAGAAAAAGACCCGCCCTCGCCTTTTTTATTCCGGGTTTGTATCAATGGATCACGCGAAGTAGCAAAAACCAAGCCGTGTCTTGTACTCCTCCTTCATACTGTACCAAAAAAAAGTGTAGACGCTCGCTTTCATGAATGTTGTACTTCCTCTCTCTGATATGTGGGACATATAGCAACTAGTTCAAGGTGTCAAGCACCAAATAATAGTGCGGAAAAGCATGGGGGACACACCCCAGTCATAGCACCCCAGTAATAGTAAAGAGCAATGAGACGTCAAATCACAAAGGCACACCTTTCCCCTAGACGGACGAAGCAACCATTATTTCACACTTCGCAATCCGCCTCTCCATCATCTCCTTCAAGAAAACCATGTACTGCTTCTTCCATTGTTCTACCTCAAGAGGGATGCGCATCGCCTTGGTACATCATGACACGTGGGACCGCATGACAGGCCATGCTCCCCCACCCACCGCTCGGTAAAATCGCCTCATTTTTACTAATCTGGATACTAGTAGTATCTTTTTAGATAAATATAGTCAGTATTCACCAAGGAGCAAAACCAAGTGGTAGGTTGCTCCTGTCGCATTGGCGTACCAACTCAGAAGGGTCAATCTGCTCACGAAATGACGACACACTTACAAGACCCCTTTGGCTGACATGCAGCTTATCCATTGTCTATTTCCACGTGCGATGCACCAAATTACAGTTCGGAGCAGCGGTTTGACTTGGAGGCACACCTGTCGTAGCGCCGCAGTAGTAGTAAATGAGCGATGAGGGGTCAAATCACAAAGCCCCACCTTTCCCACCTTAAGCAGGACGGACAAAGCAACCATCATTTCACTCTTGGGCGTAAGAGCATAAAGAAAAAGATAAACCATTGATGCGTGCGGCAGCTACCTAGGGCACCCAAGGGTAGGAGAGCCTCCACTACAAATCAGCTTCTCCCTCGTCCTCTTGAAGAAAAGCGATGATGTGTGCGGCGGGTATGGTTTGTTGGAGTACTACGGCATGTGGGGCCATGTCGTAGTTAACAGGAGAGGGATTGAGTTTGAGTCAATGCCTTTACAGGAACGAGACAAAATTTTGGTTTCAGGGAGCAGTGGAGATATACCTACAAAAAATTGTGGAAGTAGGTTCGACCGAAAGGCAATGCCCCGCATTTTTATATACACGCGGCCGCGTGTATTTTGCTACTCAAAATAATGTATAAAAGTCCCTCCAAAAACATCTATAACTAATTGAAAGTGAACGTATTCTTAAAATGAAAATGTAATACAAAGAGAAAAAATGAATTGCAGTTAAAAGAATGACATTTCTAACAAAAATGTGAATGTGAACTACATATGTGTGCACGTGCCCAAAACATATAATGTCAATACAAAATTTAATGCAAGAAATAACTTATGATTAACATGCAAGAATTGATAATATGGTGGTTGCATGCATAGAGTACAAAAACAATGTGATTTATGACTTGCATGCATGACATGTTCATGTGCGATAGTTTCATGTCCAGGAAAAAAGCTAGTGGTTGCACTAGCTATTTAGGAATAGAAGATGTATATATGGAAGTTGTAGGGAAATAGATGACATGTATTTCAATTCCTATGAGTAGGGATTGGAAAAGATATGTCATTTGGTACACATCACAGGAACTTTTCTATCGAATCTAGAGATGACATGTATCTCATTTGGTTCACATCATAGGAACTTTTCTATTGAATCTAGGCTAATGTTTATTTACCTATGAAATTGTGGGAGTATAGGAATCCATTCATATGAACCAAGTGGCTCTAAAGCTTTAAAAATGATATCATGTTTATTTTACTTTGAAATGTGGAGCATAAGAACCTATTCCTATGAACGAATTAGCTCTAATTGAAAACATCATATAAAAACCATAACATATAGAGTTCCTATGATATTCCTCCACACCAAAGGAGGGTTTAAATTGTTGTAGGTGATATGACGGTCTTTCTTTGTACACTCCTCCCCCATCTTTATAGTTACATCTCAAAGATATATACTGGGTATTTTATATGTGCATTTTAGTATATGAAAACTTGGTAAAAGTTTGCGAGGTTTGAATTTTCAATAAAGCTATATGCACTACATTCTGGAATGGAGGGAGGAGCATACGACAGTTGCTAACACTCACGTGGAAGATTTGTGTGTCAAAGGAATGGTTGTTCTATTAAATGCCATGGTAAAGCTGACGCTGTCGGATGCCGATCTAACGGTTCTTAAGGCGTTTGTCAGGAAAAGGCTTGTGGCGAAGGTTTGTCAGATATGATTTACGGACACATGCATTGCATTGATATGTACCCCCTCTCTCTCACACATACGCACCCTTGCTACCTCTTGAGCTTGCGTTGGTTTTTCCCTTGAAGAGGAAAGGGTGATGCAGCAAAGTAGAGTAAGTATTTCCCTTAGTTTGAGAACCAAGATATCAATCCAGTAGGAGGCAACATGCAAATCGCCAAATACTTGCACCCAACACTATAAAGGGGTTATCAATCCCTTCATGGTTATTTGCAAAAGTGAGATCTGATAGAGATGGATAAACTGTAAAGTAAATATTTTTGGTATTTTTGGTTTATAGATTGGAAAGTAAAAGTTTGTAACATAGCAGATCGGAAACTTATAAGATGGAAAATAGACCTGAGGGGCATAGGTTTCACTAGAGGCTTCTCTTCAGATAGCAAATATCACGGTGGGTAAATAAATTACTGCCAAGCAATTAATAGAAGAGCGCATAATTATGACGATATCTAAGGCAATGATCATGAATATAGGAATCACGTATCTGTCAAGTAGACCGACTCCTGCCTACATCTGGTACTATTACTCCACACATCGACCGAACGATTATGCATCTAGAGTATTAAGTCCAAAAAGAACAGATTAATGCATTAAGTAAGAAGACATGATGTAGCGGAATTAACTCAAGCAATATGATGAAAAATCCATCATGTTATCCCCGATGGCAAGCATACAATACATATCCCTTTCTATCACTCGGATTGAGCACCACAAGATTGAACCCAAGGCAAAGCACTTCTCCCATTGCGAGAACAACCAATCTAGTTGGCCAAACCAAACCGATAGTTCGAAGAGAATTACTAAGATATCAAATCATGCATATAAGAACTCAGAGAAGACTCAAATAATATTCATAGATAATCTGATCATAAACCCACAATTCATCGGATCTTAGCAAAGACATTGCAAAAGAAGATTACATCGGATAGATATCCAAGAACATCGAGGAGAACATGGTATTGAGCATCAAATAGAGAGAAGAAACCATATAGCTACTAGCTATGGACCCGTAGGTCTGTGGTAAACTACTCACACTTCATCGGAAGGGCAATAGGGTCGATGTGGATGCCCTACGTGGTCGAATCCCCCTCCGGTAGAGTACCGGAAATGGCCTCTAGATAGGATCTCGTGGATATAGAAACTTACGGTGGGTGGAAAAGTGGTTTCGATACCTCCTCTAGGGTTTCAAGAATATATGTGAATATATTGGCGGAACAAATAGGTCGGTGGAGCAGCAGGGGGCCCACAAGGTTGGCGGGCATTCCCTACCCCCCTGCACACGTCCTCCGTCCAGGTGGCCGCCTCGTGTCTCCCCTGACGTGCAGTCCAAGTCCTCTGGATGTCTTCTGGTTCAAGAAAAATCCTCGTAAAGTTTCGTTCCGTTTGGACTCCCTATGATATTCCTTTTCTGCGAAACTCAAAAACAAGGAAAAATCAAAAACTGACACTGGGCTCTTGGTTAATAGGTTAGTCCTAAAAATAATATAAAATAGCATATTAATGCATATTAAACATCCAAAATAGATAATATAAAAGCATGGAACAATCAAAAATTAAAGATACGTTGGAGACGTATCAACCCTCACGAATCACGACTCTCCCAAGTCCTCTTGCACCCACCATCTATCTGAAGCATGTAGGTAGACGTCACACACATATGTGATCTTCACACCCTACCCTCAGAACTTCTTAAAAATAAAAGACATCGCACTGCTTTTATTTTAACTCACACGTCACACACTTATACTATTACTCTTGTAGCGAACGTTCTTTAGGCGTAGTATATTGTACTCTCAAGAAGAGAAGTGATGCACGCACACACTAGTTCTCTCACACCCACTCGTGGGTACAGTAAGGAGCGCATTTTTTTGAAGCTAGGAGCGCACTTTTTACAAAGAGGCATCCTAATTGGCATTTTGACTAGTCTAGTTTTCAACTTTATGGAGGGTCGGGGACCGCACGTGAATGATACAGTACATAGTGCGTCCTGGACGCTGTTATTTGATAGTGCGACCTGGAAGTGGTGGCACGTTATTGATCGAAATTTATTTTTACTTGAACTTTAAAGCGTCTAGGGTTACTCTCTTTCACTCTATAATGCTCTCCAGATCTAAGCAAGAAATAGGTGGCCACACTCTCTCTCTTCTCACCGCTGGTCACAAATCCGACTGGACTACCTTGGCCAGGGCATGGGTGTAGGTGCATCGTTCACGCGGTCGTCGGCGGCGAGGGAGGAGACCAATAGCTGCCCGTGCATCCCGGTCGGCAGCCGTGTCGTTCTCTTTGAGACAGCACAGGCTCGGGAGGGCCTCCGACCCCTTCTTCCTCCCTACGATACTGTGGCCAAGATACTGCCTCCCGACGCTGTCTTTGCCACATCCCGACGACCCTTGGGTATATATTCCTTCAAATAGTGTCATGCTCTACTACCCCAGCTCCCCACGTGGCTGCGTGTGGATCTTTTTCTACTTCCGTCGGCTGTTCCAAAGCCACCTAGACTTGTACTATTATTAGAGGTAAAGCTAGTTCATACAGTCGAATCTAAGAGTTGGTTCAAACAGGGGAAAAAGTGGGAAAGTTGTAGCATAAATCTAGGACTTGGTTCTAAGAGGAACCGGGGGAAACTAGTAGATACTGGCTACCCAACCGGTCTCTTGGTTGAAAAGGCAAAAAAAGCAGGGTGGATGGCGAAGGGTTGGGGGAAGTGCACATGTCTCCTGTCGAAAAACAAAACAAAGTGAGGGGTGTTGGGGGACAACACAAATGAGAACGAGAAGGTCTAGATTTCCTGTGCTCGCATAGGAAAATGTCGCTGAGGAGATAAAAAATGGGACAAATACAGACATGCTTCCTGAATGTTTGCCACTCTCAGCAACCACATTTGCCTCACCACTTTATGCCCCTACTGTCCTTACACCCATATCGCTACAGTTTATGTGAAATCACACTACTAGGAAAAGGCTAATTAGTAGCACACCTGTTTTGGCCATTAATGGCGCACTACAGGTGCGCCACTATTATCACGCCATTAGTAACAAATAGTAATGGCGCACCTCTAGTACGCCATTAGTATCCCAGATAGTAATGGCGCACCTATAGTGTGCCATTACTATGCCTATCTGGTGCGCCATTACTATCTGACTTAGTAATGGCGCACCACATAGAAGTGCGCCATTACTAACAAATTGTTTTTTTGTCAGATTTTTTTAATTTTTTTTTTATTTTTTTCTTAATCTCAGGTCACTATGGCTTAATCTCGGGTCAATATGCTTAATCTCAAGTTAAATCGCACTCCGTGGTCAAACTTCTTGGAAGGTCACCCATCCTCACACTACTCCAGCCCGAGCACGCTTAACTTCGCAGTTCTATCCAACCCCAGCACCAGCTCACTTCACACGCACTTGTTAATATATCTATCATATCAATCCTATTAAACCTTGTTGATGTCTAGGACTTTGTTCATGTTCATGAGTGTGATGAAATTTTGAAAAAATATTTCAAACTTCCTCATCATATTACGTATCATATTTTGAAAAAAAAATCAAAAAAAAATTTGAAACCAATTTATTTTCTGTTACTAGTGGCGCGCCTAGCAAATGGTGCGCCACTAGTAAGTTTGAATATTTTTCCGTTTTCCCCCCTCTAGATCTTAAAAGCCCCATAACTTTTCGAGTAGATGATTTTTCATATAAAAAACTTTTTAATCCGAGTTCGTATGCAAAAGTTATGCCCATTTTACTAAATTCCAGAGAAATTTTGCAAATAAAGTCAAAATTCATATTTGTAAATTTTCCCAACAACTAGACCACATATCTCATGGGAAACTTATTTTCTTTTTTTTTCACATTTCCATCATTTTATTTATTTATTTTTAAACTGAAAAGGCGGTCCACAGGAGGGGTGTGCAAAGAAAATGACCCTGGTTACTAATGGCGCACCACCTAATAATGCGTCATTAGTAACCCAGGTTACTAATGGCGCACCTGTTAAGTGGTGCGCCATTACTAGTTTTGCAAAAAAAATGTTAGTAGTGGCGCACCTTGGTTGTGGTGTGCCATTACTAGTTTTGAAAAAACAAAGTAATTTTTTTTTGTTAGTAGTGGCGCACATAGTGTGTGGTGCGCCATCACTAGTTAAAGCTAGTATTGGCGCACTGTGCCCTGGTGCGCCATTAGTAGTTTTGAAAAAATAAAATAAAATAAAATTTATTAGTAATGGCACACCGTGTGTCTGGTGCGCCATTAGTAATGACGACCCTAATGGTGCACCTGTATCTGGTGCTCCACTGTTATATAGAAGTGGCGCACCACATACATGGTGCGCCATTAATGTCCATATTATCTATAGCCCTTTTCCTATTAGTCTCATAGGAAGCATGAAGCAATGCCACCTAATGTCACTATTAAGTAACGGTTTAGTGTCGTTGATAAATTGAAGCAATGCCACCTAATGTCACTATTAAGTAATGGTCTAGTGCCGTCGATAAATTGAAGCAATGCCACCACCATTTTATGAAGTGCTTCCATCTTGATTTATTTCCCATGAATTGTGTTTTTGCAGTTACACTTAAATCTCACACCGCTAACATTGCTTCATCACATTGGAACTGCACAAATTTGATTGCACATTTACTAACCATGTACTACTGTCATGATTGTAATACTAATGCTATTGTTCTACATGTTAATCTAGTGGCAGTGTTGATGTGATGTGATGCTACTTCTTACTTCATGGCACTTTCATACTGTCAATGTAATGCCAATTATAACACAATCAAAAGTACACACCTCGGTTTTAGTAGAACTGCAAAAAATGAGATGGCTATTCCTAGATGCCATCATCTAACCACCCATATTCCAGGTATTCCTACATTGGTAGTAACTAGGTAGAGTGATCAACACAATCTAACAGAAGTTGATTCATATGTTTTACTTCCTGAATGTAGTGTAGGGACGAGCAAAAACAATTGCATCCATGTCGGGAATGCAGTTTCTCCCAGTTCACGGATGGACAGCGGACTAGCTGGCACGGCTACGCGGAGCTTTGTGGGACAGGTGCATCGACAAGAGGCATTGTGGTATGCTTATTTCTGCAAATAGCGGTGCCTAAATTTAGTGGAACTGCACAAGAAGTTTAGATGGTCAGTACACTACATGGTTCAGTTCAGCATTCCAACTGAGAACACAATTATAATTGTTTATTCTGGAATGAGAGAACCTAACCCTGGATGGTGGCAACAAGAAAAGCTAGAGTCAACTCCATGAAATTAAAGCTTGCCTAGGCAGACCCTTTGCTCAGAGAAGCCTTGCTTGATTTTTCCTGATTTGTAAACCTTCTCACAACTTTGTCTTTTGTTGTGAACTAGTAAATGTTTGTCATTTTCTATGAATCATTG
Source organism: Secale cereale (assembly GCA_902687465.1). Lineage (NCBI taxonomy): Eukaryota > Viridiplantae > Streptophyta > Magnoliopsida > Poales > Poaceae > Secale > Secale cereale. The sequence continues at coordinate 335,959,483 of LR738710.1, forward strand.
AGATGTATAAAATTGCTTAACTTATGCTTTTCAAGTATTTTATGAAGCCGAGTTTAATGTGAATGTTCCACATGAACGCTGGACTAGTGTGTGAACGTTTGGAATTTACATTGTGGCCTCAGTTAAGTGCATGAACCACCGCAACAAGATACATTGTTGGTTATATGTCAGACATCATAGTTCTCGAAAAAGTATTCTATTTCATCATACACGCATTGCTCGTATGATAAATCGTGACAACTTATGTCTTACCATGTCATATTACATGATAAAACTAATGAGGACGCATCTGTTTCGGCAACAATTAGGAAGGTTCTCTCTCGGTCACAAAAGTAGGAGTAGTTCCCATAGACGGATTCAAACAGAGTACTAGCCCCACAGGGCTTGATAATAGGCAAGGTTCAGATAATTAGACACAATCCAATCTTGTTTTAAACACTAGCTGGGGCAACTATTTTATGCATCAATCTAATTTGGGATGGACACAAGACAGACCTTGCCATGAACATCATCGAGGACAACCGGGAGCAGCTCAATTCTATGAGCCTTCCTGAAGATAACCTTGTGGCCTTGCCACTTGTAAACTTGTTTGTGCAGGCATGCCACGTCACCTTCCTGCATAAGCTTGACAAGAACAATATGCCTCACAAACGAAGGAGTTGCTTTGAACTTCTTGTGCTTTAGTATACCCTGGACAACACGCCTAACAACAGTGAGGCTGGAATACATCTCAACTTTGGTATAAGTGCAAATGGCTTCCAAGATCAACAGCCTAAGAACTTTTTCCCCCAGTGCATATATTCAGGTCTTCCACCTCATAGTGAGTGACATGTATAACCACACAATCCTTGTCTGCATCAGGGCTCTAATTGAAATAGAAATAAATTCTGAATTACTTTGCAATATAATAAACACAAGTTATTTAAACCACTATGTAGAGTCAAAAGTAGGCATGACAAGGAAGGTAGGATGGCATCGAAGCTAATAAAATTTTGCAATATTTATCACCACATACTTAGATGAAAAACCACAATCGACATCGGCAAAGAAGAAAATCACCTTAGGCAGCTCACCGGGGGGACACATCCTCGAAGGGGTAAAACTGTTCCTGCAGGGCCACGAGGGATGTAACCTCAAACGGGCGTTGACAATCTCACTAGTGGCAGTGAGCGTGTTTGGAGTCGGCTCGGTAGCGGCCTCCATCTTCTTGGAGCTCTCTGTCTCGTGGGGATCAGCCTCCCGCGTCTGCTCCAACATCGGTAGATCTTTGCCTGGTTCTCCTTGGTCCATCATGAAACCGACAAATACTAGGAGACAACTGAAAGGAAAACGCAATCGCAATGTCAATGGAACAAAAATGAGAGTGAGGATCGGTTACTACTTTGGAAAAGTTCATTTTTATGAAAGAAAATATACCAACATCACGGGCCCACTTACCTTCCCATTGTTGGGAGAGAAGAACAATGGCAGATGTGAGTATTGGCTTTCTTGAAGATGGAGAGGGAGAAGGGGATTCAGCGAAGAGTGAAATGATGGTTGCTTCATCCGTCAAACTTAGTCAACGGGGAGGTGGGGTTTTCTGATATGACGCCTCGTTACTGCCGCGTTACGACCGGGGTGACTTTCCGCCAGCATACCGCCTTCTAATTTGGTGGATGGCATTTGGGCCCACGTGCTGCATAGCCCTCATGTTGGTGAACCAAACTAAAACGGCTTCAGTGGAGGGAGATGTTTCGATGACCTCGGAGGAGCCGGAAGTGGTAGTGTATCCACTGTACTAATAGTAATTGTTTTTCTGGGTAGCTGTAGAGTGTCGCCATTGTACTAGTAATTGCTTCTCTGGGCCCAAGACAAAACAACCCATCCACCCTAGTAAATAATAAAATCAATTCAAAAGCCCATATATTTCTCACCTCACTCCTACAGAAAACCCCAGCTCCCCTTCTTCTTCACTCGCACTACAACTAGGCTCGTCATTCATTACTCTGCTCAAATCCGTGAGCCCAACATGACGCCCTCGAGGAAAATGGAGTCGGCTGACCCCAACGCCCAGAAGATGAGGCTCCCGCTAGCGGCGACGCTTGTTGTATACCACGCACCCGACAGCGCAGGGAGAAGCGACGAGCCCGGCCCCACCGGATCCCATGAACCCGTAGAATCTCGGGCGGACCGCATCAGCGATGTCCCGGATGCCATAATTGGGGAGATCATCTCACTTATCCCCACCAAGGATTGCTGCCGCGCCCAAGTCCTCTTAACTTGGTGGCGCCCTCTTGGCGCGCCACGCCCCTGAATCTCGACTGCCATCACCTATCTCTCTTTAATGATTTACAGCTCCCCAGAGCCATCTTCTCCTCCCACAAGGGCTTCGTTCAAAGCCTCTGCATCCCATCATGCTACCTGAGCTAGCATAGCATGCCCTGCATGGTGGACTCCTGGCTGAAATTCACTGAATTCATAGAACTACATCTGGTTGAGTTCTACTATTCCCCAGGAAATCACCTACTAGATATCGAATGCAATGTACTTGTGCCCTCAGCATCGATGTCCATCTCGCGGTCTACCTCCTCTCTCCACACCGCCCCCTTTGCATTGTGCTACCTACCAGATAATCTGGTACTAAACCTTCGACTCCCATTTCACAAAAAACTTTCACTTGTGCGGGTTCGTATATCGGAGGCCTCATTGCACAACATCACCCACTCCAGTTGCCCTGCCCTAGAGTGCTTGGTGCTTGTTTTTGTTGGGGAACGTAGTATTTTCAAAATTTTCATATGATCACGCAAGATCTATCTACTATATGCATAGCAACGAGGGGGAGAGTGTGTCTACGTACCCTCGTAGACCAGGAGCGGAAGGGTCTAGTGACGCGGTTGATGTAGTCGAACTTCTTGGCGATCCAACCGATCAAGTACTGAACATACGACACCTCCGCGTTCAGCACACGTTTAGCTTGATGACGTTCCACGAGCTCTTGATCCAGTTGAGCTTCACAGGAGAGTTTCGTCAGAACGACGGCGTGGTGACGAATATGATAAAGTTACCGTCGCAGGGCTTCGCCTAAGCGCTGCAACGATATGACCGAGGTGTGTTACTTTGGAGGGGGGCACCGCACACGGTTGGGAGAGATCAACTGATCAACTTGTGTGTCCTAGGGTGCCCCCTGCCCCCGTATATAAAGGAGGAAGGGGGAGGCCGGCCGGCCCCTCTATAGCACGCCTAGGGTGCAATCCTACTAGGAATACAATTGCAATCCTATTCCTAGTAGGAATCACCAAGAGGGGAAGGAAAGAGAGGGAGAGAAGGAGAAGGAAAGATGGGGCCGCGCCCCCCTCCCTTAGTCCAATTCGGACTGCCCTTGAGAGGGTACGCGCCACCTCCTGGCTGCTGCCCTCTTTCTCCCTTATGGCCCACTAAGGCCCAACTTTCCCTAGGGGGGTTCCGGTAACCCCCCCGGCACTCCGGTAAATTCCAAAACTTCTCTAAACACTTCGGGTGTCCGAATATAGTCGTCCAGTATATCAATATTTACGTCTCGAACATTCCGAGACTCCTCTTCATGTCCGTGATCTCATCTGGGACTCCGAACTACCTTCGGTATATCAAAACTCATAAACTCATAATACCGATCCTCATCAAACGTAAAGCGCGCGGACCCTACGGGTTCGAGAACTATGTAGAGATGACCGAGACTCATCTCCGGTCCATAACCAATAGCGGAACCTGGATGCTCATATTGGCTCCTACATATTCTAAGAAGATCTTTATCGGTCAAACCGCACAACAACATACGTTGTTCCTTTTGTCATCGGTATGTTACTTGCCCGAGATTCGATCGTCGGTTTCTCAATACCTAGTTCAATCTCGTTACCGGAAAGTCTCTTTACTCGTTCCGTAATACATCATCCCATGACTAACTCATTAGTCGTTTGGTTGCAAGGCTTATTATGATGTGTATTACCGAGAGGGCCCAGAGATACCTCTCCGACACTCGGAGTGACAAATCCTATTCTTGATCTATGCCAACACCACAAACACTTTCGGAAACACCTGTAGAGCATCTTTATGATCACCCAGTTACGTTGTGACGTTTGATAGCACACAAGGTGTTCCTCCGGTATTCGGGAGTTGCATAATCTCATAGTCATAGTAACATGTATAAGTCATGAAGAAAGCAATCGCAGTAATACTAAACGATCATAGTGCTAAGCTAACGGATGGGTCTAGTCCATCACATCATTCTACTAATGATGTGATCCCGTTGATCAAATGAAAACTCATGTCTATGGCTAGGAAACATAACCATCTTTGATTAACGAGCTAGTCTCGTAGAGGCATACTAGGGACATACTGTTTTGTCTATGTATTCACACATGTACTAAGTTTCCGGTTAATACAATTCTAGCATGAATAAAAGACATTTATCATGATATAAGGAAATACAAATAACATCTTTATTATTGCCTCTAGGGAATATTTCCTTCAGTCTCCCACTTGAACTAGAGTCAATAATCTAGATTACAAAGTAATGATCCTAACACCCATGGAGTCCTGGTGCTGATCATGTTTTGCCCGCGGAAGAGGCTTAGTCAACTGGTCTGCAACATTCAGATCCGTATGTATCTTTCAAATCTCTATGTCTCCCTCCTTGACTAGATCGCGGATGGAATTGAAGTGTCTTTTGATGTGCTTTGTTCTCTTGTGAAACCTAGATTCCTTCGCCAAGGCTATTGCTCCAGTGTTGCCACAAAAGATTTTCATTGGACCCGATGCACTAGGTATTACACCTAGATCAGATATGAACTCCTTCATCCAGACTCCTTCATTTGCTGCTTCCGAAGCAGCTATGTATTCCGCTTCACATGTAGATCCCGCCACGAGGCTCTGCTTGGAACTGCACCAACTGACAGCTCCACTATTTAATAAAAATACATATCCGGTTTGTGACTTAGAGTCATCCAGATCAGTGTCAAAGCTGGAATCGACATAACCGTTTACGACGAGCTCTTTGTCGCCTCCATACACGAGAAACATATCCTTTGTCCTTTTCAGGTATTTCAGGATGTTCTTGACCGCTGTTCAGTGATCCACTACTGGATTACTTTGGTACCTCCCTGCTAAACTTATAGCAAGGCACACATCAGTTCTGGTACACAGCATTGCATACATGATAGATCCTATGGCTGAGGCATAGGGAATGACTTTCATTTTCTCTCTATCTTCTGCAGTGGTCGGGCATTGAGTCTTACTCAACTTCACACCTTGTAACACAGGAAAGAACCCTTTCTTCGACTGATCCATTTTGAACTTTTTCAAAACTTTATCAAGGTATGTGCTTTGTGAAAGTCAAATTAAGCGTCTTGATCTATCTCTATAGATCTTGATGCCTAATATGTAAGCAGCTTCACCGAGGTCTTTCATTGAAAAACTCTTATTGAAGTATCCTTTTATGCTATCCAGAAATTCTATATCATTTCCAATCAACAATAGTCATCCACATATAATATCAGAAATGCTACAGAGCTCCCACTCACTTTCTTGTAAATACAGGCTTCTCCAAAAGTCTGTATAAAACCATATGCTTTGATTACCTCATCAAAGCGTATATTCCAACTCCGAGATGCTTGCACCAGTCCATAGATGGACCGCTGGAGCTTGCATACTTTGTTAGCTCCTTTTGGATCGACAAAACCTTCTGGTTGCATCATATACAACTCTTCTTTGAGATATCCATTCAGGAATGCAGTTTTGACATCCATTTGCCAGATTTCATAATCATAAAATGCGGCAATTCCTAACATGATTCGGATAGACTTAAGCATCGCTACAAGTGAGAAAGTCGCATCGTAGTCAACTCCTTGAACTTATCAAAACCCTTTCGCAATAAGTCGAGCTTTGTAAATAGTAACATTACCATTTGCGGCGGTCTTCCTCTTGAAGATCCATTTATTTTCGATGGCTTATCGATCATCGGGCAAGTCAACCAAAGTCCACACTTTGTTCTCATACATGGATCCCATCTCAGATTTCATGGCCTCAAGACATTTTGCGGAATCTGGGCTCATCATCGCTTCCTCGTAGTTTGTAGGTTCATAATGGTCTAGTAACATGACTTCCAGAACTAGGTTACCATACCACTCTGGTGTGGAACGTACTCTCGTTGATCTACGACGTTCAGCAGAACCTTGATCTGAAGTTTCATGATCATCATCATTAGCTTCCTCACTAATTGGTGTAGGAATCACTGGAACAAGTTTCTGTGATGTACTACTTTCCAATTCAGGAGAAGGTACAATTACCTCATCAAATTCTACTTTCCTCCCACTCACTTCTTTCGAGAGAAACTCCTTCTCTAGAAAGGATCCATTTTTTGCAACGAATATTTTGCCTTCGGATCTGTGATAGAAGGTGTACCCAACAGTCTCTTTTGGGTATCCAATGAATACACATTTCTCCGACTTGGGTTCGAGCTTATCAGGTTGAAGCTTTTTCACATAAGCATCGCAGCTCCAAACTTTAAGAAACGACAACTTTGGTTTCTTGCCAAACCATAGTTCATAAGGTGTCGTCTCAACGGATTTAGATGGTGCCCTATTTAACGTGAATGCAGCTGTCTGATTCTCTACCTCACTCTGAAATTCTTTGAACTTTTCAAATGTTTCAGACTTGTGCTTCATTAAGTAGATATACCCATATCTTCTCAAATCATCAGTGAAGGTCAGAAAATAACGATACTTGCCGCGAGCTTCAACACTCATTGGTCCGCATACATCAGTATGTACGATTTCCAACAAATATGTTGCTCGCCCAACAGTTCCGGAGAACGGAGTTTTAGTCATCTTTCCCATGAGGCATGGTTCGCAAGCACCAAGTGATTCCAAAAGTCCATCACTATGGAGTTTCTTCATGCACTTCACACCAATATGACCTAGACGACAGTGCCACAAATAAGTTGCACTATCATTATTAACCTTGCATCTTTTGGCTTCAATATTATGAATATTTGTATCACTACAATCAAGATCCAACAATAATAGGCCATTCTTCAAGGGTGCATGACCATAAAAGATATTATTCATAAAATAGAACAACCATTATTCTCTGATTTAAATGAATAACCGTCTCGCAACAAACAAGATCCAGATATAATGTTCATGCTTAACGCTGGCACCAAATAACAATTATTCAGGTCTAAAACTAATCCCGAAGGTAGATGTAGAGGTAGCGTGCCGACGGCGATCACATCGACTTTGGAACCATTTCCCACGCGCATTGTCACCTCGTCCATAGCCAATCTTCGTTTAATCCGTAGTCCCTGTTTCGAGTTACAAATATTAGCAACCGAACCGGTATCAAATACCCAGGTACTACTACTACGAGCATTAGTAAGGTACACATCAATAACATGTATATCACATATACCTTTGTTCACCTTGCCATCCTTCTTATCCGCCAAATACTTGGGGCAGTTCCGCTTCCAGTGTCCAGTCCCCTTGCAGTAGAAGCACTCAGTTTCAGGCTTGGCTCCAAACTTGGGTTTCTTCGTGGGAGTAGCAACTGTCTTGCTATTCTTCTTGAAGTTCCCCTTCTTTCCCTTGCCCTTTTTCTTGAAACTAGTGGTCTTGTTAACCATCAAAACTTGATGCTCCTTTTTGATTTCTACCTCCGCAGCTTTGAGCATAGCGAAGAGCTCGGGAATTGTCTTATGCATCCCTTGCATATTATAGTTCATCACGAAGCCTTTATAGCTTGCTGGCAGTGATTGAAGAACTCTATCAATAACACTATCCTCGTCAACTTTGCAACCAAGTTGAGTCATATGATTGTAGTACCCAGACATTCTGAGCAAGTGTTCACTGATAGGACTATTCTCCTCCATCTTGTAGCTGTAGAACTTATTGGAAATCTCATATTTCTCAATCCGGGAATTTGCTTGAAATATTAACTTCAACTCCTGGAACATCTCATATGGTCCATGACGTTCAAAACGTCGTTGAAGTCCCGGTTCTAAGTCGTAAAGCATGGCACAGTGAACTATCGTGTAGTCATCAGACCGCGTGTGCCAGACGTTCAAAGCGTCTACATTAGCGGGAGGGGACTTTTCACCTAGTGATGCTTCAAGGACATAATTCTTCTGTGCAGCAATGAGGATAATCCTCAAGTTACGGACCTAGTCTGTGTAATTGCTACCATCATCTTTCAACTTAGCTTTCTCTAGGAATGCATTAAAATTCAAAGGAACGGTAGCACGGGCCATTGATCTACAACAACATAGATATGAAAAAAACTATCAGGACTAAGTTCATGATAATTTAAAGTTCAATTTAATCATATTACTTAAGAACTCCCACTTAGATAGACATCCCTCCGGTCATCTAAATGATCACGTGATCCAAATCAACTAAACCATGTCCGATCATCACGTGATATGGAGTAGCTTCAATGGTGAACATCTTATGTTGATCATATCTACTATATGATTCACGCTCGACCTTTCGGTCTCTAGTGTTCCGAGGCCATATCTGCATATGCTAGGCTCGTCAAGTTTAACCCGAGTATTCTGCGTGTGGAAAACTGGCTTACACCCGTTGTATATGAACGTAGAGCTTATCACACCCAATCATCACGTGGTGTCTCGGCACGACAAACTTTCGCAACAGTGCATACTCAGGGAGAACACTTATACCTTGAAATTATGTAAGGGATCATCTTATAATGCTACCGTCGTACTAAGCATAATAAGATAAACATCACATGCAATCAAAATATGTGACGTGATATGGTCTTCATCATCTTGTGCTTGTGATCTCCATCTCCAAAGCACCGTCATGATCACCTTCGTCACCGGCGCGACACCTTGATCTCCATCGTAGCATCGTTGTCATCTCGCCAACTATTGCTTCCACGACTATCGATACCGCTTAGTGATAAAGTAAAGCAATTACATGGCGATTGCATTTCATACAATAAAGCGACAGCCATATGGCTCCTGCCAGTTGCCGATAACTTTACAAAACATGATCATCTCATACAAAACCATATAACTCATCATGTCTTGACCATATCACATCACAACATGCCCTGCAAAAACAAGTTAGACGTCCTCTACTTTGTTGTTGCAAGTTTTACGTGGCTGCTACGGGCTTAGCAAGAACCGTTCTTACCTACGCATACAGAACCACAACGATGTTTCGTCAAGTATGTGATGTTTTAACCTTCACAAGGACCGAGCGTAGTCACACTTGATTCAGCTAAAGTGAGAGAGACAGACACCCGCCAGTCACCTTTAAGCAACGAGTGCTCATAACGGTGAAACCAGTCTCGCGTAAGCGTACGCGTAATGTCGATCCGGGCCGCTTCATCTCACAATACCGCCGAAGCAAAGTCTGCCATGCTGGTAAGTAGTATGACTAGTATCGTCCACAACTCACTTGTGTTCTACTCGTGCATATCATCTACGCATAGACTTGGCTCATGATGCCACTGTTGGTGAACGTAGTATTTTCAAAATTTCCTACGATCACGCAAGATCTATCTACTAGATGCATAGCAACGAAGGGGAGAGTGTGTCTACGTACCCTCGTAGACCGGGAGCGGAAGCGTCTAGTGACGAGGTTGATGTAGTCGAGCTTCTTCGCGATCCAACCGATCAAGTACCGAACGAACAGCACCTCCGCGTTCAGCACACGTTCAGCTTGATGACGTCCCACGAGCTCTTGATCCAGTTGAGCTTCACGGGAGAGTTCGTCAGCACGACGGCATGGTGACGAATGCGATGAAGTTACCATCGCAGGGCTTCGCCTAAGCGCTCCAACGATATGACCGAGGTGTGTTACTATGGAGGGGGGCACCGCACACGGTTGGGAGAGATCAACTGATCAACTTGTATGTCCTAGGGTTCCCCCTGCCCCCGTATATAAAGGAGCAAGGGGGAGGCCGGCCGGCCCCTCTATGGCGCGCCTAGGGTGCAATCCTACTAGGAATAGGATTGCAATCCTATTCCTTGTAGGAATCACCAAGAGGGGAAGGAAAGAGAGGGAGAGAAGGAGAAGGAAAGAGGGGGCCGCGCCCCCCTCCCTTAGTCTAATTTAGACTGCCCTTGGGAGGGGGCGCGCCACCTCCTGGCTGATGCCCTCTTTCTCCATTATGGCCCACTAAGGCCCAACTTTCCCCGAGGGGGTTCCGGTAACCCCCCCTCGGCACTCCGGTAAATTCCGAAACTTTCCAGAACACTTCGGGTGTCCGAATATAGTCATCCAATATATCAATCTTTACGTCTCGGACATTCCGAGACTCCTCGTCATGTCCGTGATCTCATCCGGGACTCCGAACTACCTTCGGTACATCAAAACTCATAAACTCATAATACCGATCATCATCAAACGTTAACCGTGCCGACCCTACGGGTTCGAGAACTATGTAGACATGACCGAGACTCTTCTCTAGTCAATAACCAATAGCAGATCCTGGATGCTCATATTGGCTCCTACATATTCTACGAAGATCTTTATCGGTCAAACCGCACAACAACATACGTTGTTCCTTTTGTCATCGGTATGTTACTTGCCCGAGATTCGATCGTCGGTATCTTAATACCTAGTTCAATCTCGTTACCAGCAAGTCTCTTTACTCGTTCTGTAATACATCATCCCGTGACAACTCATTAGTAATTTGCTTGCAAGGCTTATTATGATGTGTATTACCGAGAGGGCCCAGAGATACCTCTCCGACACTCGGAGTGACAATTCATATTCTTGATGATCACCCAGTTACGTTGTGACCTTTGATAGCACACAAGGTGTTCCTACGGTATTCGGGAGTTGCATAATCTCATAGTCATAGGAACATGTATAAGTCATGAAGAAAGCAATAGCAGTAAAACTAAACGATCATAGTGCTAAGCTAACAGATGGGTCTAGTCCATCACATCATTCTCCTAATGATGTGATCCCGTTGATCAGATGACAACTCATGTCTATGGCTAGGAAACATAACCATCTTTGATCAACGAGCTAGTCTAGTAGAGGCATACTAGGGACATATTGTTTTGTCTATGTATTCACACATGTACTAAGTTTCCGGTTAATACAATTCTAGCATGAATAAAAGACATTTATCATGATATAAGGAAATACAAATAACATCTTTATTATTGCCTCTACGGCATATTTCCTGCATTTTTCACAGTAATAATCGTTTGTCTCCAAATAAAGTCGCCTAACCTCGTAAGAATTGGAATTTCTTTTGATGGAAGGCAGCTCATCATCGAAGATGCCCCTTCACTTCGAAGGTTGATCCTTGATTCTAGTTATTCACCGTCGCAAATAACTATCATCTAAGCACCTAAACTGGAGACCTTGGGTGTAATTCATGATCTCTGTGCTCATTTCAAGATGGTGTTTGGCTCCACAGTTCTTCAGGTACTGTATATTTTCATCTACACTTATGTTCATAAGCTGCATTTTTTAATTTCTGCGCATAAGTTTGATATTATCTTGGAGTACACATTTTGTACAAATATTATGTTATATGCTCAATGAAGAGTTTCTCCATGGATAGCCTACAAATGGTGCTGGATTCTGTCAAGATCTTAATATATCCAAATGAATAGTTTTGATCTGAAGAAGATTATTGTCTTGCTGCAACGCTTTCCATGTCTAGAGAAGTTGTATATAAAGGTGCTAATTTCACGCACATTGGAAGCCCGCATATAGTGTAATAGAATTAACCGTTCAGATGTTGCTCTTTGGACACACTTTTTTTAGACCTTAACTGTTTTCAATCTTCATGTTTATTTTGGCAACAAGACAGTGTAAGAAACTTATAACCAATCGGTGGATTCGTAAGCACTAGGATTTTCTCACTTCTCACCTCATTCGATTGAAGACAATAACGTTGGAACAATATGTAGCCAACCATGCACACACTACATGTGTCACATTCTTCCTGCTGACTACGAGGTTACTATTGGCCATCACGCTTAAGTTTATCAGCAGCATGGTTTGGAAAGATGTGTATGTCGAAGAGCTAAAAAAGGAGTTTCAGGTGGACAAAAGGGCTTCTAAATGTGCCCGGCTTCTATTTACAACATCTTGTGATCATAATCTAGTAAACATTACGACCCAGGATGTTCATTCTATGGACGTGACCCATCTATTTGACTTTGACTGCCGAAAACTATGTTGGAGTTAGATGTTGTTGCCCTTTCAATCTGGGTTCATTCTAAACCTAATGAACAATTAACCCCCGTGCTTTTATACAGTTTGTAAGTTGGAGTAAGATGTCGTTGCCCTTTTCAACTTGGCTGTGACTATCATATTTTGTTTGAAACAAGGCAAATGGCTTGCCATTTGTTTAATTAAGAGTGAAATATTGTAACGAATCCCATCCAAGGGAAATAAATCACTCTCGTTGGCTGCTTGAGCTCATTGTGCATTACGGGACACAAGTGATTAGCCCCCACCAACACCCACAATCTTATTTTGAACTAACACACCAAATAGGATGTAAATTTTTATAAGAAAGGTTCCATCACCGTGACAGATTTGGATTCTGACATTTGGGACCCATGAGGAAAAATCCTATCCAAGGTAGTGTCGACTTAATTACTAGTCTACAAACGATTCTGCCTACCAGTCACTGGATTGACATCCAACATATGTCGTGTATCTTATATCTCTTGTCTTCTTCCTCTAGCCACCCAAACCAAACCAACCTGACGGTTCCGCCTGCTCCTGCCTCCCATGGCTGGCTGCGCCTCCGCCACTCTACCGTACCATCAAACGTTGGCCAGTCCCTCCCTCTATTCCCCCACACGTCTTGTTATTCTCTGGCGATGTCAGCCCCAACACGCACCTGCACCGAACCAGTCAACCCTTCTACTCCCCTCCGCCTGCGACTAGACTGGCGCATCTTCCAGACCTCCTGTTCATTCCGTTCGAGGCCTCACCATCGTTCTCCTCCTTGGTTGGCTCGCACTATGCGGTGCGTCACTGTCTAGCGTTGTCAACGTTGTCAACAACCGGGAGGAACAAGGAGATGAATGTAGATAGAGAGGATGACAGTAGGGACCCACCAGGGTCATGGCAGTACACAAGCAAGTGCCACGTTATTACAAGCATGAAAAAATAGTTCCTCCTAATGGTTGGACATTTGAGGCCCATGCCATTGTCAACATAGTCAATAAACAAGAGAATTACACAATGAGCGGCTAACACCAGGGACCCATCTGGTCGTGCAGTTGTTATTTACCTTTTTTAGGAACAAGTAGTTGTTATTTATATTAGTTTTAGACACGGATCAGGGTAACAACGGGGTTGTGCGTGGGCTGTGGCCCGTCTAGCCAGGGTTTAATTTTATGTTTACCACATGATGAGCCCAGTTGTGTTTTTTCTTCCTGAGGCTAGCCCATTTCTACTTTTATTAAATAAATAGCCAACGAAGGCCTACTTGCTTTCTCATCCCTGCTGGGCTGCAAATCTTTCAAGACAAGAGCGATGTATTCGCCTGCCCAGAAAATGAAGTAGTAAGAAATGGGATGTAAATTTATAAACACGGCAAACCGGCAATTAGTATCAAATATCATTTTTTTAAGATTTCGATATTTCGAATTTAATTGTTTTTTTGCGGGGAAAATTATGTTGGATTTTAAATTAATATAAATTTATTATTTTTAAATTAGTTTGAACGTGACTCGAAATGTCAATATTAAAGACAGTTCGGACCACACCGAAATATGCAAAATTTCATACAATTTTTTAAATGTAACCACAATATGGGTTTTAAAGCTAACAGAAAGAATATGGGCTCCAAAAAATCCTTGAGAATTAGCAAATGGGTTGTCAATTATTAGAAATAATGGGAGATGGGTTGTATGCTGTTTTCCACAGATTTGAGGCTGACTTGTGCGCCTACCATAGGTTGACGCGTACGCTTTCCTTAAAAAAATGTTGACGCGCACGCAAGGCCGTATCAACTTAGTCAACACATGAGGGCAGTAACTATTGGATGTCCATCCAACGGCCACCGTGCTTTTTCAATCTCTGCTCTTCCTCCTCCGGCCGCTCAAACCAGCACATGCGGAACTGCCTGCTCCCTCCTCCCGTGGCCGGCTGTGTTGCCGCGTAGGCTGCACCGCCCCACCGTACTCCATCACTAGGCAGCAAGCCATTCCTCTACTCACCGACACCTCCTATTATATTCCGGTGATGGCAGTTGAATCAGTAAACCCCCGTACTCCCCACCGCGTTGGCAACAACTGCAGTGTCTTCCTCGGCACCGGGTCGTTCCCTTCCTAGGCCTCGTCGTCGTCCATCTCCATGGTGCTCTTGGTGCGGCGTGGTCAACGTGTTCAATGAATGAATGCATCGGAATACGATTGTTCGTGGAGAGGCTGACAACTGGATGCACGGCCGCATGCATGGAAGTGCCTTCTTATTACGCGCAAAATATTGATTCCTCCACCTGACAATAGGGACCCACCAAAAGGGCCTCTGTATTTCGCGAAAAAAACATTCATCCCGTTGACAGCTCGGACCCGCCAGCTATATCTTCGCACTCAGGGAAGTGCCTCCTTATTACGCACCATAGTTGGAGGCTGACTTGTGGCCCTACTAAGTTGACGCGGACGGAGGGCTTTGTCAACTTAGTCAATATGAACGATTCTAGCTCTAGTGACGGTACGATGTCCATCCAACAGCCATAGTGCTTCTTCAACCTTTGGTCTTCTTGCTCCAGCCGCCCAAACCAGCGCCGGTCGTGCCGCCTACTCCCGCCTCCCGTGGCCGGCTCTGCTGCCGCACAGGCCTCACCGACTCGCCCTACTCCCATCGCTGGCCTGGCCATACCTGTACTCACCTAGACCTAATGTTATTCTTCGGTGATGGCAGCCTCACACTGCAGCCCAAGAAATAAACCCTCGTACGCCCCTCCGCGTGGGAAACAATTGCCGAGTCTTCCCCGGTTCCGGGTCAATCCCTTCCTAGGCCTGGTCATTATCGACGGCCTTGGTCCTCTCGATGCGGTGTGGTCAACATGGTCAAGGAAAGACTTACATTGGAAGAGTACTATACATGGAGAGGCTGACAGCTGGGTCCACGGCCGCAGCAAGGAAGTGACTCCTTATTACGAGCAAAATAATGATTCCTCCACCTGACAACAGGGACCTACCAGAAGGGCTCTGTATTTTGGCATAGATATATTTTGCGAAAAAAACATTTTCCCCGGGACAGCTAGGACCCTCCAGCTATATCTTCGGACGCAAGGAAAGTGTCTCCATATTAGGCACGGAAAACAATGAATGCCCCCCTAACAGCTGACCCACCATCAATAAGTTTGCACGGAAGGAAGTGCCTCCTTATCCTCCATGACAGTCGGGACCAACCTGGTCGAAGCGTATGTAGCGTTGTCATTCTGGTCGCGAGTGTGTACGTACATTCTGGTCGATCGGTCTCTCTGCAATGATGAACCATGGCCGAGCAAGAAGCGGTGCGTGTAGTAGTAGAGCCCCCGACATAGCAGTTTAGGCACTCCCTTCAAAACCGTGTACACGTACGTACAGCCACAGGGCAAAAAATATGGCCACGTATGTACATACGGGAGAAGTCTCGAACGCGCACTCACGCATATGTACGACCAAGGCTGGTGTACATGGAGAGGCAGCGGATGGCAGCAACGGCGTCATGTTCATCGACAGCAAACCGGCGGGGTCAGAACGGAGAAACTGTGTTGTGTTCATCGGGAGGCAACGGAATGCGTCGTGTTCATCAGGAGCCAACCGGCTTGGACAGAGTAGCCAAAACCTGGTGTGGCGTACTGCAAAACGGAGGGAAACGACTGCTCGACTGGGTACGGTAGAAATGCGAACATGCTCATCGGGAGGGGCCTGGCGTACCGCAAAACGGAGGAAACGGACTTGTGTTGGAGCCCTACGGTCGAAACGGGGGTCCTCTTAATCGGGAGGGGTGTGGCGTACTGCAAAATAGGAAACCATAGGCTACTGTTCACCCACCACTGACTTCCTCCAGTCTCCACCTACACTGTTCATCCACCGCGCCTTCCTCTGCCTCCACCGGCTCCTGTTCAACCTTCCCTCCACATGCTACTGTTCAACCAGCCCTCCACGGGGTCCTGTTCATCCACCCCCAACGGTTCGGCTGTGGCGGCCTCCTCTCGGGGTCCTGTTCATCTAGTGGCAACCGCCTACTACTAGTACCATGGGGTCCTATTCATTCAACCCCCACCGAGAACTGTTCATCCAACCCCAACCACGTACGTCTCGATTGGTTCAATCAACCCCAACGTTCACTGTTCATCAAGAGGCAACAGGTTCGATCGGCTTCAGTAAGCAACATCAGTGATCGCTCGGGTTTAGTTAGAAGTGGTAGCGAAGGAATCGCTCGGGTTTTGTTACCAGCCAAGGGATCGATCGCTCGTGTTCAGTAATGTAGCCTAATACAATCGCTCGGGTTCAGTAGCAAATGCCTCGCTCGGGTTCAGTTAGAGCCCAATGCCTCGCACACACACGCATACGTATACGAGAGAAAGGCGCAAACCTCCATGCATCGCTCGGCCCCGACCACCCACCATAATCGGGAACTCCCCGAAATTTTCCTCGCCCTCGCTTCTATCACGATTTTTCCGTCATGGACGGCCCAAAGAATGTCATGCAGGTGCGTCTCCGGCCCACCCACGATGAGAAGCTCATTTTCTGTCATGACTTTTTGTCATAGAAGTAGGAGCCCACCACATCTATGATTATACCGGGGTTTGTCACAATTATTGTCATACAAGTGTCATAAGCATGACAGAAAGAAATGTTTGAGCCAAAATGTCACAGATGTTTTTTTTGTAGTGTACATTATCGCAAGCAAGGAAGAGCCTCCTTATTAAGAAAAAAATTATGGTTTCTCCAAAGGACATCTGGGACTCATCAGCTATATCTTGGCACGCAAGGATGTGTGTCCTTATCCTGCTGGTAGTTGGGACCTACCAGGTCAGAGTGTACGTACGGTTATCTGTCTGGTCGCAAACGTGCACGTACATACTGGTCGATCGGGCTCTTTATAACGATGAACCGTGGCCGAGTAAGTTGCGGCACCTATCGTAGTAGAGCCCCCGATGTAGTAGTGGGCAGTCTCGTCAAAATCGTGTACACTTACCTACGGCGGCAGGGTAGTAAATACGGCCACGTACGTACATACATGTGAGGTCTTGAAAGCGTACTCACACATACAGAAGGCAGCAATGGCGTCATGATGATACGTGTTTTTGTCACAATTATCATCACAGAAGTGTCATAACCATGATTAAAAAAAATCATTCGGGCCATAATTTCACGAATGTGTATTTTTTTGTAGTGAGTACTTAATGCTCTCTCTGTCCCATAATGTGTACATTCTAGACAGAGGGAGTACATGATAAACATTGTGAACATGAGAATCTCTTAGAAATAGTGGTCGATTAGATCATATAATTTGGTTCTGTAGAAAACTAAATATCTTCTTTTATGTATATATCCTAAAGACCACCCCATGCTGATGAACGCTTTGTCCTTTGGGTCAAATGGCACAGCTCCTGCCCTTTGCAGCAAAAGAAATGAGTCTGCAATACTCATCGATGCCGGGAGAAACAAGACGATGTGATGCAACTCAACTAATTGATTGTTTCATCTCTGCTACTATAAATGATGTCTTCCAAAGGTTGCAGAGCTATAAACTTCTCCTCTGAAATAGCTGCAACAGAAAAGAATAAACTATACCATACTCAAGTTGACCACTTCAACAAAGCTTGTTATAAAACAGAAACATCAAAAGCCATATAAAGTAATATGTTGATAGGATTTGGAAAACAATGGCTGGAAAACAAAAATATTTCTCAATGCAAAACAAACCAGGAAAACAATTCAACACCAAAATAAAACTTCATCAAGCACAATGGTTCCACTACATTGTGTAGATGCCAGATTGCTAATTTACGTTTTATGAGTGATGAAATGGAACAAAACATATGAAGATTCCCGTTTGAAGTATGTCAAAAGCATGTAGCATGGAAAGCGAAAATAACGCAAGACATGTGAGACTTGGAGGATGTATATTTAAAAAAGAACACAACCGAACCTTAGTGTACAAAGATCATAGGGCTCGATCGCCAATCCTTGAACTGGTTACAGTATGAAAAAATAATCCTGTTGTGGAAAAAACCATTATGACCTACTAAACCCAACATAACAAAATGAACCATTTCAATACAGAACATTTGATGTGTCGTTAATGGACACTTGCTAAAAAAATGTAATAGAATCATTGCGCAAACCTATCTTGCATTGCCTTTTACATAACAAAGGAAATTCAAACAATATTTTAGCATTAATTTATCTTCTATCCTAATGATAGCCTCATACAGTGCCATATCTCTAATGATGAGCTTTTTTAAATACCATACAAATATGTTATATGGCTGCAAATACTACTATTCTCCTTATTAATTTGTTGCAATATAAATATGTATGATATACATGCAATTCTTGCTATAAATACACTGACAAATTGCCATCAAAATCATTATGGGAAATTAAGAACAAGTTCCACCTTTTTGTTGACAGAAAATAAAGAAAGAAATAACATACCAGAATTTTAATATGAGTAGATGAGACGTGGAGAACCATAATCCTTCTTTGGGCAGAGACAACAGCGGACGACTAGGCGTCTTTGGCCTTGGCGCCTGCTGAGGAACACATAACATTATTGGATTGACCTCTTGGCAGATGAGCATGCATGAAGAACATAAATACAAAGAAGTGATATAAAATATTAAGAAATTTTAGGTTCTTTCATGTTATTTGAAGCATGAATGTCCTAGCCAAAGAGAGTTGTACCAGCAAAAAAAACATTCCAGGTTTTTATTAGAAGCCACAAGAACAAACGACTGAACACACTACTTGTCACGCCCAAGATGCGATTCTATCCCGATCACGTGATACACTCGTGATTGGGGCACAACCACATTTCAGGCGCGTAGCAAGATGGATATCATTACATCATACCATTCCATAAATACATGGGGATACAACAATTCATACAAGTCACATGCAACATCAATACAGGACATCCGACTACAAA
Organism: Secale cereale; assembly: GCA_902687465.1. Lineage (NCBI taxonomy): Eukaryota > Viridiplantae > Streptophyta > Magnoliopsida > Poales > Poaceae > Secale > Secale cereale. Next base: position 335,978,601 of record LR738710.1, read on the forward strand.
TGCAAACATGAAAAACACAACGACATCCATCCTGCTATCCCAGGCCGCCGACCAGGAACCTAACCCAAGACTGACGAGGAAGAAGAACTTCAACACAACATAACATCGCTCTCGCATCAAGTCGTCGAAAACCTGCACCTGCAACTATTGTTATAGTATCTGTGAGACACGAGGACTCAGCAATCCCATAACCAGGGGTATCAAGACTGGCAAAGCTTTATTTGGTATGGAACGGATAGTGGTGAGGTCGCAGCATCGGCTAAGAAAAAGTATGGTGGCTAACTTACGAGTACAAGAATAAGATGAGCCTCTACGCAAACGGTCGCAAACTAGTAATGATCGTTAGAGATCCTGAACTACTTGTGTGTCAAACATAACCCCATCATGTTCTCTTCTCAAAGTGAAAAGAGACGGTCACGGTTACTCACGCGGTTGTGTGTTTTATTACGGATCCTCTGTCAAGTTTTCTACAACCGGACATTAAGAAATTCCCATCTGCCACATAACCGCGGGCACGGCTTTCGAAAGATCATAACCCTGCAGGGGTGTCCCAACTTAGCCCATCACATGCTCACGATCTGCGGAGTCGCAACTCCATGTTGGGAAGACACGAGTATTCTCGGAATCCCGTGCTCAAGATATTTCGACAAAGGTAAAACTAATCCAGCAAGACCTCCCGGCGTGTCGACATCCTGATAGTAGCCGCGTGTCACACCCTGCATTTTGTAACATGTCATTTGCATCAATAAAGCATGAAAATTTGGACCAGCAATTTTTTTTGGCATCATTTGGCTTTTATTTGGAGTTGAGTTTTTCTTCCTGTGTTTTTCATGTGCTCATTAAAGTCAACTATTTCCTCTTATGGAATTCATATCCATACCCAAAACTTCTGCCCAATGATAATACCAAGTGTTTATAGCAATATAGTATTTTCTTATAAAATTAATTTGGCCAAAATGTATTTTCAAAATTTAGTATTCCAAAAACCCCTGAATTGAAGTTTGCACTGCAAGTGCTTGATTTAGGGTGAGAAAATTACTTCAAAAAGTATATTTGAAACCTAGTAGATATAGGACTCCCAGAAACCACAAAAGTATAATTTAAAAGTTATTTTCCTATTTTATTTATCATCTTTTTCTTAAGGCCAGAAATGGTCTTTAATAGGGAAAAATTATTTAATTATTTCAAAAATATTTTCCAAAATTCAGGGAGACTCTTAGGACATATATTGGCCATATATAAGAGTTTCAACACTTGGTCATGTTCAAAATAATGGGCTAATCCCTCAGAAACCCTTTCTGGATATTTCAAGCTTTTGAAATATTTACAAAGGAAGTATTCTCTAAAAATTCCAGGGAAATTCTATCATGTCACATATGACATACTTGATGATCTTGCCAAGCCCCATGCCATAGGAAGCAAGATATCATCCTCAAAACCCTTCAAAACCATTCTGTCCATATCTGAAGTTTGAGCAACTTTACATTGCTAAACTTGTCCAAATGCTCTCAAACTTGGTGCACATGCTAGAATGGCCTAATAAGGCATCTAGACCAAATGGCACAAGCTTTGGAGAAGGGCAACTTGATCAGAATACCCCAAAACCATTTCTGTTCAAATTCAAATTTGAACAACTTTACATTACCAACTTTTACCTGGGGCTTCAAACTTTGTGGGCATAATCATAACCCCAAATCATGACACTACACCAAGTGGTGCATCAAGGGGAGATGATTAGCCTGACTTAAACATGGTGAAGCCATTTCTATTGATTTCTAGGGTTCACCAAAGTTACATTGGCAAGTTTCTTCAAACAAGCCCAAATTTGGTGAAACAGCCTATTTTCATATGCCATTTAATCTTGTTAAGTGTCATGGCTAGTGGATATCATTTGCTTGCCCAAAACTTGATCAAACACCTTCTGCCATTTTACCAAAACCATCATCTTGACCTCTTTTACTATTTACTTTTGCTTCAACTTTCTACCACAGCTTCACCTAGTTACATTCTACCTCCAGTAACTCCCCCTGGACCAGAGCTCCATGATTGAAGGGTGAAAACCCTAAATTACCTTGCTGGACAGCCCAATTCTACCCATCTACCAGCTTCCCACCTCTCTCACTGAACACCCAAAGCATCCAAGGCCACAGTTGGTTTGTTTACTTCATGCTGGACCCCCCAGACACGGCGGACACGCCTAGTGAGCCAACGGCATGCCGTGGCATGCCATAAGCACGCTGCAGAGCATGCTACAGTGCACACCCGCATTGTAGCCTCGCCCAATCAATCGCTCCCGACCACCTCGTGCTTCCCCCTCACGTCGATCAATGAGCCTCGGCGTCCGCAACTCCCCCCGGCGTTGTCCCCCTCCTCCATCTCCCTCCAGTGAACGCCCTCGCACGCGCGCCGGCTGCCCGCGAGCTCCAACCTCTGGCTTCACACGCGCACAGCTCCAGAACCTTCCCCCGCTCCCTCTCTTCCTCTCTTCTACGCTGGAACTCGTCCAACAACACCACAGACGCATCCCCAGCGCCTCCCGTGCACTGTGGCGATGAGCAGAGGCTCGCCGGCGCACAGGTCCACGGCACCTCGCTATCCCCCTATAAATAGGGCCCCCGAGCCCCTCCTCTCTTCACCAACAGCATTCTCCCCCTCTCAATCCTCCCCAGAGCCACTGGCCACTCTCCAGACCCGCCGAGCTCGAGATTGAGCTCGAGCTCCGCCGCGGCGGCTCATCGTCGCCAGCTCGGTACAGGCCACCCCATCCTCCCCTTTCGCTCGATCTAGCACCACCGCACGTCACTGATGCGTTTCCCCCTCTTTCCCCTCTTTGCAGCTGCTGGAATCGACCGGAGCAGTATCCACCCGAAGTTTCTCCGCCGCGTGTCCTCGCCGCCGGCGAACCAGGCCCCTCCGGCGACCCGCACCACCACCACTAGAACGACGACACCATGCTGAGCCCATTCCTGTCGTCAGCTTGCCCCGCCGTGCACCATATCGCCGCCGGTGAGCTCGCCGCTACTCTGGCCGCGAGGTTGAAGATGACAGGCGGGCCGCGCCTGTCATCCTCACCTCTCTCTCTCTCTCTCTCTTCCCTCTCTGACGCTGACCGCCGGGCCCCGCCCGTCAGGTTTAAAAAACCCTGGCGCGCGCTGGCGCCGTGCAGTGGGCTGTATTTTGCCCTGGGCCGTTGCACTGTGATCGTTCTGGCCTAGTGGCACAGAGCCTTTTTCCATTTTTCTTTTCTGTGGAATTTCAAATAATTTCACAGAATTAAATATTTGCCCAAATAAATTAATTCCAGTTCCTAAAAACTTGTAAAAATCCAACCTATTTAACGATGTCACTTCCACACATGTCCATGGACCTTTTCTGTTCTTTTCAAATTTAAATTCATATTTGAACATTAAAACTTCTGTTCAAATATTCATGTACCCCATTCTGCCACTCCAAAACTCAAACTAAGAATTTTGCCATCTTAGTTTTCTCTCTAGTATTTAACAAAAATAAGTTGACATTTTTCTGAGCACTTTGATTTTTCTGTTTTTATTGTGGTCTTATTTTCCCGTTGTTATTTTGCGACGATTAGATACCGTATTTGACAAGGTTGCTGAAGAAGAAGGTGGGGAAGGATTTGACGACTTGGAAGACCAAGCCAATCCAGGCAAGCAGCCCTTTGACCATGATACACTTGTGTTCTTCGGAACCCATTTACTTCCGAATGCATGATGATAAGAATGACGGTGGTGACCTAGTTGAGAACCACCACATGATGCATGCTTTACTCGTGATCTTGCTATGTGCTAGATGAAATGCAAATGATTAGTAGTGATGCTTAGTGATGCATGTGTGCCATGAAACCTTCGTGGTTGCATTCTTTTCAAAAAACCCGTCGGGTGCCCCTAATGCCCGAGGGTGATGTTGAGTTAGGTCATCACTTGAGGGAGAAGTGATGTGCCAATAAAGATCTTGTGCATGGGTGAAATGATGGATTAGATTTATGTGTGACTACCGTCCCAACCAAACATGTGCAACCACTCTACCCCTTATGGGACGGGGCTTTATTGATTACTTAGGCCGATACTAGCATGGTGCCCGCATTACTAGTGACGGGAAGACTTGAGGTCTTTCCCGGGACGCGGTCGAGCTTGGATAGACGATCATGACTGTTTTTACAGGGCACCGGACACATCGTTGGTCCCTTCGTGTACGCGTGACATTAAAAATAGGGCAAGTCCCATGATCTATTGTTTGTACTCGAGGGCTATGCACCAACGAGTGGACCCTATGTTAGTGTCGTCTAGGGAAAGATAATGATCGGGTGCTTCCCCTGAGTACTTGAGGTACTGCGGGATCGTGGGTGACACGAAAGCTTCCCGGATCTTGTGGGTAAAGTGCGCAACCTCTGCAGAGTGTAAAACTATTCGAATAGCCGTGTCCACGGTCATGGACAGTTGGGTGGTGCTACTTAAACTATGTCCAGAATTTTACTACATCGGGAAAAGTATGTGTGTGTGATGAGTCAAGGTGGTGACTTGACTCATTGAGCTGAATTCTATTCATGTTGATATCGGTAACCTGTCTTCGAGGTTACATGAATTTATTGATGCATATACTTGATGGTAGAATATTTATTCTAGCTCGAAGCTAGATTGCTCATTGTTGTACAATTGCATTGTTACTTTGAACCAACTCATGGGTTGCTTGCGAGTACATTCAAAGTACTCATTGGCTTGACACTAGTTATTTAATTGGCCAGGCATGGAAGAGCAGGAATATGAAGAAGAGTTCTATGGATACGAACATGCGAACTAGGACGCTATCCCAGTCAGAATGCCTGTAGGGTTAAGGCAGATGGCATGGGTTCTACTTATCTTCGAAGACTTCCGCTATTCGAGTTATTTGCTATTCAGCCCTTGAGGCTTTATCTATGTAAGACTTGGCCATAATGACCATAATTTGTGTAAGATGGTATGTATGGATGTAAGACTCTTGTTATTCAGCTTCTGTGTGTTCAGTGAGCATTGATCTCTGGGATCACTGTACACGTGCATTCGGTGATGTCGACTCTTAAGTCGGGGTCCCCACAGAGCTGGTATCAGAGCCATCCTGACTGTAGGAAGCCTTAGTTAGCATGGGCGTTAGTTAGATGAGACCCCTTTTTCAAAAAACCTTCTGAACCTCTCTTCTTTTCTAAACCTTACCAACCTGAGATATCTTCAGCTTATTAACCTCTCCTATTCACCCTTTGTAGATGGCTGCTGTACCTGAAGAGCACCTGACCACTTGGTTTCCCTTGCTTCTCGAGGATAGCCTCCGGGAGTGCTAGTTCCACCGAGCACCCATCCTCACCTACCTTGAGCATTGGGTTAACGACACTGAGGTGGAGTACCATGTGGAAGTGATCGTGAAGGCAAACGATCCTCCCACAAGTTGGTTCTTTGAGGGACCCCAGATGGCAACACTACCTCTCGCTGTCGAGGCTGCTGCACTCAAAGCACTAACCCGTCTCCGTTAGCTTCTTTCGGAGATGGCAGCCAAGATGACAACCCGCTTCTTGCCTTACCGGAAGGAAGGTGAAGATGATAGCAGCGCACTAGCCCCTCCACTGAAGGAAGGACTTCCACTTTGATTCCAGACCTACTTCAGTCTATGTGCCGACAGCTTGGCACAAGATTTGGCCTCGGAATCGATGAAGCTCCGAGAAGAACTTTACAAGACCAAGGCACTTCTTCGTCGAGCACAAGAGAAGACAAATAGGATCAAGAAGGAAGGTGCGCCTCCCGGACAGTCCGCTATCGCATACCGAGGCGGAAGGCCCTCCAGAGATGTATCTTCCAAGGATGAAGAGCCACCTCGACGACGCCATATGACGGCAAGGGAATATCGCAAGCTTTTCTCTGCACCACCGACAAAACACCATCGTATCCAACTCCTCCACTCCCCCACACCCTCAAGTGACAAGGGGGCCCAGACAGATGAAGACAAGGAGGAAGACCCAGAAGAGCCAGAATATGCGACCGAGCATTCCGCCACTTAGGCATTATTCGCTACTCGGATATGCCAGTTCGTGACCTCTACGGTAGGATAGGTCATGTAACCCCTATGCGCAGTCGAGTCATTGTATGGTTCATATGAAACCACCTAGCGTTTGCTTTTGTTGTGTTTGGATGTATGTCGTATTCTTCCTTCGGGAATATGTAAACGACTACATTAACCATTTGAATTTTAATGAATGTGTTTGGCCCTTTCGGCCCTTGCATGATTTGATTAGTGTCACACCCACCCCCTTACTAGGCACCCATCTGTATTGCTTTCCCTCTTCCAAATCATGAGACCTTTTACCGCTCCAACAGGATGCCTGTTGTAACTCGTACTGGTACCTCTACCCAGCAGCCTGAAGCCGGAGCATCCACTCAATCAGAGGCAGGCCACGACCAAACCAACGACCAAGCTCCACCACCACCTCCTTCGAACATGGACATGGCTCAGCTTCTCCAAGCTTTCTGAGAGGAACGCCCAGCCAACACTGCAGCCCTTCAGTTGATTGCTCAAGCTGTCACCAACAACCGCCAGTCGGCGGGGAATGGCAATGGACGTTCCACGTTGGCAGAATTCAAGAAGCATGCACTGCCAACTTTCATCGAGACTGCTGAACCCCTGGATGCAGACGACTGGCTCCGCACCATTGAGGACTTGCTGGAACTAGTCAGATGCACCGAAGACCGCGAGAAGGTGGCTTATGCAGCCCACTGCCTCGGGGGGACTGCTAGAGCTTGGTGGGATGGATTCAAGGTTATGCATGCTGGACAAGACATCACTTGGGACAACTTCAAGGCAGAATTCCGCAAAGCCCACATTCCTTCCGGAATCATGGCTATCAAAAAGCGTGAATTCCGAGCCCTGAAGCAAGGAAGTGGCACTGTCAAGGAGTACATGCAGAAGTTCAGTGTTCTGTCAAGGTATGCCCCTGAAGATGTCAGCACTGATGCTGCAAAAAGGGAGCGCTTCATGGAAGGCCTCAATCAGACTCTGCAGTACTCGCTTGTTGTGTGCGACTGCCCGACCTTCCCTGACCTGGTGAACAAAGCACTCATGCTTGAAGACAAGCGGCGTGCTCTGGAAGACACTCGCAAGCGCAAGATGATCAGCAATGGAAGTTCCAGCAACCAGAAGCCTCGCCCGTGGCAGTCAGCCCCGGTCAAGCCAACCTATCAGCAACCAAGAGCTCCTGCACCTCGCACCAACTATCAGCCTCAGCAGTATGCCAACCCAAGGCCAGCATTCAACCCCAATAACAGTGGTGGCAACAAGATCAATAATCCAAACCAAGTCACTTGCTTTGGATGTGGTCAGTCAGGACACATCTCAAGGGTGTGCCCCAACAAGAAGCCTGATGCCCCACGCCCCAATGCGCAGAACCTAGGACAAGGCTGCGGGATGCCACCAAGGAACCCAGCTCCTCGCAACCCGCCTAACCATGGGAAGGGGCGTGTGAATCTTGTCACTGCTGAAGAAGCCCAGGAAGACCCGGACATTGTTCTGGGTACGTTCCTTTTCAACTCAGCACCTGCAACTATCTTGTTTGATTCTGGAGCCACGCATTCATTTGTCACTAAAAGATTTGCATTAAAAAGTGGCATGACCCCTACACCCCTGAATAACCCCATGGTGGTACAAACCCCCGGAGCAGAGATGAGAGCCAAGATAGGATGTAAAGGAGTCAGTATAACCATTAACGGTGTAGACTTCCTAGCAGACCTCATCATCCTAAGATCGCAAGGCTTGGATGTGATCTTAGGAATGAATTGGCTCAGCAAGCACCAAGGGTTGTTAGACTGTGCCAATCGGACTGTCACTATGACCAATGACCAAGGAGTCGAAGTCAAGTTTGCTTCCAACTCCTCTTCTGCTCAAGCCGCTCAAGTCAACTGTCTATCTGAAGTTGGGCTGGAGCAAGTACCGGTAGTACGCGAGTATCCTGATGTCTTTCCGGATGAGCTACTGGGAATGCCCCCTGACCGTGACATTGAGTTCATCATCGAGCTCGTGCCCGGGGCAGGTCCCATCTATAAGAAGCTTTATAGAATGGGGACGGAAGAATTAGCTGAGTTGAAGAAGCAACTGGAAGAGCAGCTGAGGAAGCGATTTATCGGCCCAAGTGCCTCCCCTTGGGGATCACCTGTTCTGTTTGGGGCAAAGAGGGACGGTACCATCCGCTTATGCATTGACTATCGCTCCCTCAATGAAGTCACAATCAAGAACAAATATCCACTTCCCAAGATTGAAGACCTGTTTGATCAGCTCAGCGGAGCCAAGGTGTTCTCCAAGATCGACCTTAGATCTGGGTACTACCAGCTGAAGATCAGACCCCAAGATATTCCGAAGACGACATTCGTAACCAGATATGGCCTGTACGAGTGACGGTCATGTCTTTCGGGTTAACCAATGCCCCAGCTTACTTCATGTATCTCATGAATAAAGTCTTCATGGAATATTTGGACAAGTTTGTTGGTGTCTTCATCGATGACATTCTTGTCTTCTCGAAGACGGAGGAAGAACATGAGCAACCTTTGAGGATGGTCCTAGACAAGCTTCGAGAGCACCAACTATACGCCAAATTCAGCAAGTGTGAGTTCTGGCTGCATAAAGTTGGATTCTTAGGTCATGTCTTGACCGAAGAAGGATTGTCAGTTGATCCCGCGAAGATCGAAGCTGTGACCCAATGGCAATCTCCAACGACCGTCAAGGAAGTCAGAAGCTTCCTCGGACTTGCGGGCTATTACCGCAAATTCGTGGAAGGATTCTCTAGCATTGCCCGGCCAATGACTCAGCTCCTCAAGAAGGACAAGAAGTTCGAGTGGACGCCAAAATGCGAAGAAAGCTTCCAAGAGCTCAAGAAGAAATTGACCACCGCCCCAGTTCTGCCAACACCTGATATTCACAAGGAGTTCATGATATATTGTGATGCCTCTCGAACCGGATTGGGAAGCATTCTAATGCAAGAAGGCCGAGTCATAGCTTACCTCTCCAGGCAGCTACGACCGCATGAAGAGAACTACGCTACTCACGATCTTGAGTTAGCAGCAGTGGTTCATGCCTTGAAGACATGGCGGCATTACCTCCCGGGGAAACGGTGTGAGATATACACAGACCACAAAAGTCTGAAGTACATTTTCACCCAAAAGGAATTGAACATGAGGCAGCGAAGATGGTTGGAACTCATCAAAGACTATGACCTGAGTGTTCAATATCACCCCGGGAAGGCTAACGTGGTGGCCGATGCCTTAAGCAGGAAGGCTTGCTCCTTGAATGCCATTATTCAAAAGAGGCAGCCAGCCCTGTTTAAGGAACTCGAACAATTCTGTCTAGAATTGGTCACCCCTGGATTTCTGGATCATTTGGAAGTCAAACCGACCCTGGTGGATGAAGTCAAGAAGGAGCAAGGTGGGCACGCAAGCATTGAAGGCATCAAGAAGAAGATGAAGCTAGGCAAGGCCCCAGGATTCTCCGAAGATGAGCACGGGATTGTTTGGTACAAAGGCCGCATCTGCGTACCAAACAAGACGGAGCTGAAGAACCTGATCCTGCAAGAAGCCCACGACACTCCGTATTCCATCCACCCTGGAGGAACCAAGATGTATCAAGACTTGAAGGAAATATTCTGGTGGCACGGGATGAAAAGAGAGATTGCAACCTATGTTGCAAAATGTGATGTGTGCCAAAGGGTCAGGGCTGAATATCAGCGACCCGCTGGATTGCTCCAACCACTCAAGGTTCCTGAGTGGAAGTGGGATAAAGTCGGAATGGACTTCATCACTGGATTACCGAGGTCGAATAGAGGACATGACTCCATCTGGGTCATAGTCGACCATTTGACCAAGGTAGCCCATTTCATTCCTGTCAAGACCACTTATGATGGCAACCGGCTGGCAGCTCTCTACATCGACAGAATCGTAAGGCTTCACGGCGTTCCCAAGGAGATTGTGTCAGATCGAGGAACCCAGTTCACCTCAAGGTTCTGGAGGAAGTTCCAAGAAGCCTTGGGAACCAAGTTGTCTTTCAGCACGGCTTTCCACCCACAGACCGGAGGTCAGACAGAACGAGTAAATCAAATTCTCGAAGACATGCTCCGAGCCTGTGTCTTGGCATATGGAGCCAAGTGGGAAGATTGCCTCCCTTTTGCCGAGTTCTCCTACAACAACATTTATCAGTCGAGCCTTCAGATCGCACCATTTGAGGTGTTGTACGGACGCAGATGTCGCACACCCCTCAACTGGTCAGAGACTGGAGAAGGGCTAGTCTTTGGACCGGATATTCTCCGTGAAGCAGAAGAGCAAGTCCAACTAGTAAGAGAACGTTTGAAGGCAGCGAAGTCAAGGCAGAAGAGCTATGCTGACACTCACCGCCGGGACATGAGCTTCCATGTCGAGGACCATGTGTACCTGCGGGTAACTCCTCTAAAGGGAACAAAGTGTTTCCACGTCAAGGGGAAGCTCGCACCAAGGTTCATTGGACCCTTTGAGATCACTACACAACGAGGAGAAGTGTCTTACCAGTTGGAACTACCACCTGAGCTATCCGATGTGCACAACGTATTCCACGTGTCACAACTCCGGAAGTGTCTCCAAGTTCCGAACAAGCCTGATCTCTGCAAGGATGTTGATCACCAAGCCATTGATCTCCAGCCTGATTTGACCTACCGCGAGAAGCCCATTCGCATTCTGGATGAAGCAGAACGACGGACGCGAAGCCGCACCATCAAATACTTCAAGGTCCAGTGGAGCAACCACATGAAAGCAGAAGCAACCTGGGAACGTGAAGACTATCTTAGATCCGAGTATCCCGATCTCTTTTAAGACCTAGTTTAGAAATCTCAGGGACGAGATTCTTGTAAGGGGGTAGGTCTGTCACACCCTGCATTTTGTAACATATCATTTGCATCAATAAAGCATGAAAATTTGGACCAGCAAATTTTGTTGGCATCATTTGGCTTTTATTTGGAGTTGAGTTTTTCTTCCTGTGTTTTTCATGTGCTCATTAAAGTCAACTATTACCTCCTGTGGAATTCATCTCCATACCCAAAACTTCTGCCCAATGATCATACCAAGTGTTTATAGCGGTATAGTATTTTCTTATAAAATTAATTTGGCCAAAATGTATTTTCAAAATTTAGTATTCCAAAAACCCCTGAATTAAGGTTTGCACTGCCAGTGCTTGATTTAGGGTGAGAAAATTATTTCAAAAAGTATATTTGAAACCTAGTAGATATAGGACTCCCAGAAACCACGAAAGTATAATTTTAAAAGTTATTCTCCTATTTTATTTAAAAGCTTTTTCTTAAGGCCAGAAATGGTCTTTAATAGGGAAAAATTATTTAATTATTTCAAAAATATTTGCCAAAATTCAGGGAGACTCTTAGGACATATATTGTCCATATATAAGAGTTTCAACACTTGGTCATGTTCAAAATAATGGGCTAATCCCTCAGAAACCATTTCTGGATATTTCAAGCTTTTGAAATATTTACAAAGGAAGTATTCTCTAAAAATTCCAGGGAAATTCTATCATGTCACATATGACATACTTGATGATCTTGCCAAGCCCCATGCCTTGGGAAGCAAGATAACATCTTCAAAACCCTTCAAAACCATTCTGTCCATATCTGAAGTTTGAGCAACTTTACATTGCTAAACTTGTCCAAATGCTCTCAAACTTGGTGCACATGCTAGAATGGCCTAATAAGGCATCTAGACCAAATGGCACAAGCTTTGGAGAAGGGCAACTTGATCAGAATACCCCAAAACCATTTCTGTTCAAATTCAAATTTGAACAACTTTACATTACCAACTTTTACCTAGGGCTTCAAACTTTGTGGGCATAATCATAACCCCAAATGATGACACTACACCAAGTGGTTCATCAAGGGGAGATGATTATCTTGACTTAAACATGGTGAAGCCATTTCTGTTGATTTCTAGGGTTCACCAAAGTTACATTGGCAAGTTTCTTCAAACAAGCCCAAATTTGGTGAAGCACCCTATTTTCATATGCCATTTAATCCTGTTAAGTGTCATGGCTAGTGGAGATCATTTGCTTGCCCAAAACTTGATCAAACACCTTCTGCCATTTTACCAAAACCATCATCTTGACCTCTTTTACTATTTACTTTTGCTTCAACTTTCTACCACAGCTTCACCTAGTTACATTCTACCTCCAGTAACTCCCCCTAGACCAGAGCTCCATGATTGAAGGGTGAAAACCCTAAATTACCTTGCTGGACAGCCCAATCCTACCCATCTACCAACTTCCCTCCTCTCTCACTGAACACCCAAAGCATCCAAGGCCACAGCTGGTTTGTTTACTTCATGCTGGACCCCCCAGACACGGCGGACATGCCCAGTGAGCCAACGGCATGCCGTGGCATGCCATAAGCACGCTCCAGAGCGCGCTACAGTGCGCACCCGCACTGTAGCCTCGCCCAATCCATCGCTCCCGACCACCTCGTGCTTCCCCCTTGCGCCGTTCAATGCGCCTCGGCGTCCGCAACTCCCCCCAGCGCTGTCCCCCTCCTCCTTCTCCCTCCAGTGAACGCCCTCGCACGCGCGCCGGCCGCCCGCGAGCTCCAACCTCTGGCTTCACACGCGCGCAGCTCCAGAACCTTCCCCTGCTCCCTCTCTTCCTCTCCTCTACGCTGGAACTCGTCCAGCAACACCACAGACGCATCCCCAGCGCCTCCCGTGCACTGTGGCGACGAGCAGAGGCTCGCCGGCGCACAGGTCCACGGCACCTCGCCGTCCCCCTATAAATAGGGCCCCCGAGCCCCTCCTCTCTTCACCAACAGCATTCTCCCCCTCTCAATCCTCCCCCAGAGCCACTCGCAACTCACCAGACCCGCCCGAGCTCGAGATCGAGCTCGAGCTCCGCGGCGGCGGCTCATCGTCGCCAGCTCGGTACAGGCCACCCCAGCCTCCCCTTTCGCTCGATCTAGCACCACCGCACGTCACTGATGCGTTTCCCCCTCTTTCCCCTCTCTGCAGCTGCCGGAATCGACTGGAGCAGCATCCACCCGAAGCTCCTCCGCCGCGTGTCCTCGCCGCCGGCGAACCAGGCCCCTCTGGCGACCCGCACCACCACCACTAGAACGGCGACACACTGCTGAGCCCATTCCTGCCCTCAGCTTGCCCCGCCGTGCACCATATCGCCGCCGGTGAGCTCGCCGCTTCTTTGGCCGCGAGGTTGAAGATGACAGGCGGGCCCCACCTGTCATCCTCACCTCTCTCTCTCTCTCTCCCCTCTCTGACGCTGACCGTCGGGCCCCGCCCGTTAGGTTTAAAAAACCCTGGCGCGCGCTGGCGCCGTGCGGTGGGCTGTATTTTGCCCTGGGCAGTTGCACTGTGGCCGTTCTGGCCCAGTGGCACAGAGCCTTTTTCCATTTTTCTTTTCTGTGGAATTTCAAATAATTTCACAAAATTGAATATTTGTCCAAATAAATTAATTCCAGTTCCTAAAAACTTGTAAAAATCCAACCTATTTAATGATGTCACTTCCACACATGTCCATGGACCTTTTCTGTTCTGTTCAAATTTAAATTCATATTTGAACATTAAAACTTCTGTTCAAATATTTATGTACCCCATTCTGCCACTCCAAAACTCAAACTAAGAATTTATGCCATCTTAGTTTTCTCTCTAGTATTTAACAAAAAATAAGTTGACATTTTTCTGAGAAATTTGATTTTTCTTTTTTTATTGTGGTCTTATTTTCCCGTTGTTATTTTGCGACGATTAGATACCGTCTTTGACAAGGTTGCTGAAGAAGAAGGTGGGGAAGGATTTGAAGACTTTGAAGACCAAGCCAATCCAGGCAAGCTGTCCTTTGACCATGATACACTTGTGTTCTTCGGAACCCATTTACTTTCGAATGCATGATGATAAGAATGACGGTGGTGACCTAGTTGAGAACCACCACATGATGCATGCTTTACTCATGATCTTGCTATGTGCTAGATGAAATGCAAATGATTCGTAGTGATGCTTAGTGATGCATGTGTGCCATGAAACCTTCGTGGTTGCATTCTTTTCAAAAAACCCGTCGGGTGCCCCTAATGCCCGAGGGTGATGTTGAGTTAGGTCATCACTTGAGGAAGAAGTGATGTGCCAATAAAGATCTTGTGCATGGGTGAAATGATGGATTAGATTTATGTGTGACTACCGTCCAAACCAAACATGTGCAACCACTCTACCCCTTATGGGACGGGGCTTTATTGATTACTTAGGCCGATACTAGCATGGTGCCTGCATTACTAGTGACGGGAAGACTTGAGGTCTTTCCCGGGACGGGGTCGTGCTTGGATAGACGACCATGACTGTTTTTACAGGGCACCGGACACACCGTTGGTCCCTTCGTGTACGCGTGACATTAAAAATAGGGCAAGTCCCATGATCTATTATTTGTACTCGAGGGCTGTGCACCAACGAGTGGACCCTATGTTAGTGTCGTCTAAGGAAAGATAATGACCAGGTGCTTCCCCCGAGTACTTGAGGTACTGCGGGATCGTGGGTGACACGAAAGCTTCCTGGATCTTGTGGGTAAAGTGCGCAACCTCTGCAGAGTGTAAAACTATTCGAATAGCCGTGTCCACGGTCATGGACAGTTGGGTGGTGCTACTTAAACTATGTCCATAATTTTACTACATCGGGAAAAGTATGTGCGTGTGATGAGTCAAGGTGGTGACTTGAATCGTTGAGCTGAATTCTATTCATGTTGATATCGGTGACCTGTCTTTGAGGTTACATGAATTTATTGATGCATATACTTGATGGTAGAATATTTATTCTAGCTCGAAGCTAGATTGCTCATTGTTGTACAATTGCATTGTTACTTTGAACCAACTCATGGGTTGCTTGCGAGTACATTCAAAGTACTCATTGGCTTGCCACTGGTTATTTAATTGGCCAGGCATGGAAGAGCAGGAATATGAAGAAGAGTTCTATGGAGACGAACATGCGAACTAGGACGCTATCCCAGTCAGAATGCCTGTAGGGTTAAGGCAGATGGCATGGGTTATACTTATCTTCGAAGACTTCCGCTATTCGAGTTATTTGCTATTCAGCCCTTGAGGCTTTATCTATGTAAGACTTGGCCATAATGGCCATAATTTGTGTAAGACGATATGTATGGATGTAAGACTCTTGTTATTCAGCTTCTGTGTGTTCAGTGAGCATTGATCTCTGGGATCCCTGGACACGTGCATTCGGTGATCTCGACTCTTAAGTTGGGGTCCCCACACCGCGTGTATCTTGTCTCAGGCCACGACCGGATGGGTCATCATATAGGTAAATACCAGATAACTCGGGTTTCCCCAAGGCAGCCCTGCAATCTGCCCATTTTGGACCAACACTCATGTGGAGCACTGGCCCGGGGGTTGATTATGAGTACTCGGGTGCTAGCCGGTCCCCATGCAAGTTTTTAGTTATTAGGAAAATGTAGTACCAAAGTTGGGTCTTGTTGGAAAAGCTTTAAGAAGTGCGAATTATCAAGGGGTGCCCATAAACCCCAACAGTGTTAGGAACACAAAATCAAGGAACATAACGCCAGTTTATCGGTTCTTAAAGCGGCATGAGTGGAACAAAACACCGAGCAAAAGGCCAAGACTTCCACCCATTGTCAAGTATATAGGTGCATTAATTTAATTAATAGATATTGTGATATTCCAACAACGTCCAGCTCCAACATGGAGCAATCTTCATCTTCACCTGCAACTAACAACGCTATAAGAGGGGCTGAGCAAGCGTTAACATAGCCAAACAACGGTTTGCTGGGATGGTGTCAAAGGTTGGAGGTTTCGTGGCAACAAGGAGAGGCTGACAACAAATAGATAGGTAGTGTGACATATAGCGATAGCATCGAGACAACTAGCATAGCAATGATAGTAAATGTATCCAAGGTGACGGACATCTTGCCTAAGATCCTACAAAGAAGTAGAACGACTCCATGAAGAAGACGAAGAAGAAGCCACGAAGACGAACCAAGTGTAGTCGAACGAATCCTCACGATCGCAATGGAATATGAACTAGCGAGAAGAAGCACACAACATGGTAAACACACAACACATAACAAGACATGATGCTCTACCAAGTATGATGCATGACAATGCTACATGATGCAAAACATGGCAAGAGATGAAGCATGCAAGAAAATCACACAGAGCAAGTTTAAATGAGGCCGGAAAAAACATATAACAACTCCAGTAAGTCCTGATATGCAATTTTCAAAATTGGTCCAGATCTGAACAAACCTTAAGTTCAAGTTGTTAAACAGCAAGTTAACATGCACCATGATGATCTACTAGAAATTCTACTGAAGTTTCATGTAAAGTTCATGTAATTCGGAGCTACGGCCTTGAAGATATGAGCAAAACAAGATGAACATGGCAAAGATGCAAGATGCATTCAAACATCAAGCAAACACACTCCAAACAGGTATTCAACATATTATTATGCATCTACATGCAAAAACACAAAAGTTTCATACAGGACGCGCTCAAAACGGAGCAACGGTTCATCACATACACATGAAACAAGATATAACAACAATCAGCCCAAAACAGCAAGTAGGCATATAGTTGACACCAAAACAACATGATACAATAACATTTCATGGCAACAAAGGGCATGGCAAGCATGTACATGTCAAGCACTACAAGCATGATCACTGAGCTTCGACCAAACACCACCAGAACATGCTCAAAACATCATGGCAAGATTGCAAAAGATAGTAGTTTCACAGACTTAGTGAAATAAACTGAACATGGCAGCAACAATGACAATATGCATGTTTGCAAGCTTGTGCAACACATATAAAATCATATCATGACATGTGAATATAACCAACAGCAAGAAGACATGTTTATGAAGCTATTCATGGCAAGACCATGGTCATAGGATGCATAGAACACTAGCTATTCACATGACAAAACTGAACTTACTGTTAACAAGCTGACAGAAACATTTTATAGCAATTTGAGAGCATGAAAACAACAAGCTACAGCAGGCCATCAAAGCAAACAAGGGCATGTATGGATAGACCATAACATGGACTTCAAGACATGGTCAATGGACATCCCAATATTTCATGGATCTGAGTGGGGCATCAATCAAACATGGCATGAGGATATAACAGTTTCAGACTTAGCAGTTTTCAACACGTCATAGAAATCAGCCAACTGTGAGTAGATCACTTTGCCAGCTTGTTGCACTCACAAAAAGGCATATAATGAAAAGTGGATTGCACCACCGCAAAGATGGCATGATTTTGCTTCTAAAACATATTGACATGTAGCTTAAACAAAAATCACACATAAATATATGAAAAAGACAAATCAGCATCTTATTACAAGTTTCAGCACTTAACAGCCACATGCACTTTTGCAACAGAGATTAACATGGCAATATGGAACCTAACATGAATGCAATAGCCACCATCACGTAGAGCACTTCACAATGATCATTTTGACATATCATACATTCCATTTGGACCAACATGCACAAAGATACAACCTCACAAACATGCTAACATATTGTTGACACACAACTAGAGCTGAGAAGTAATGTCACATAGCAGTTTTGCAATGAAGATTAAGGCAACAAGGTGAACAGTAACATGCATGCAAATGCAACTAACATGTGGAGCATCACACGACGAATATTTTGACATATTACATGCTTCATTTGGATCTGCGTGCACACAGATAGGGCCCACACAATAATGCAACAAAATGTTAAAATCCTCAGGGACTTGGCCATTTTTTTTACTCAGGGAAAAAAACAAAGCGAGAATGTGGGTTGGCCGGGGATCACCAAGGGCCAAGGCCCAATTGGTTGTGGCGGCTGAAGCGGCCTACGTAGTGGGCTGGGGAGGCTAAGACGGGCCTACGGGAGCTCGGCCTAGGAGGCTAGGGCGCTGGAAGTGGGTCTCGGGCCCGCGGTGGCTGACGCTAGAGCCGGCCCGGGCACGCTGCAGCAGCTCGTCCCCGACCTCCTACCGAGGCCAAGGTGAGGCATGGTGGCGGCTAGGGTTCGGCCAGCAAGGCAGAGGTGGCAACGGCGACATGGTACGGCGGGTCCGGGAACGGGGCGCGGGGGAGGGTCTCCCTCCGGATCCGATGGAGACGGCAGCCGGAGCGACGGCGTGGTGGAGCGCGCGAGGCGGCGTCCAATCCTGCGCAGAAGAGAGTGAGGTGAGGGAGAGGCTCGGCCAGAAGAAGGAGAAGGAAGGACAGGCGACGGCGAGGCGCTGGCCTGGTCCGGCGAACGGCAGCGAGGAGCAGTAGGGCGCCGGAGGAACGACGGAGGTGAAGCGAGCGAGGCCCTCGGGGCGGAGCTGCGGGGAGCCGGAGGCGGGTGGCGGCGCGGTCGGGCCTCGGGCCCAGATCGGGGCCCAGGCGGGTCAGACGCGGGCCTGCAGGGCCGCGGGAGGTGGAGGGACAAGAGGAGGCGAGGTGGCGCGACACCATTGGTCCCGATGGCGGCGTAGGCTGAGGTGGCGGGTGGCTATTGGCTCGGGCGACGTCGCCGGCTGGACATGTCCGGTGCGGGACGGACGTGTTCGACTACGCGAGGTGGAAGACGACTAGGGTTTGCCCGTGATTTGAGGAGGGAGAGGCAAATATATGGGTAGAGGGTGCTAGGAGAGTCGAAATGAAGTGTGGTTTTCGGACATGCGATCACGATCCAACGACCGAGAGCATGGAGGTGGTTGGGATGGGCTAGTGGGTTGTTGTGGAAGGGCGCTGGGCCAAAAGATAAAAGGGGCTTCCGGCGATTAACATGATTATCCGTTGGGCTATCAAACGGACTCTGAATGCGACGAAATTTGACAGGCGGTCTACCTATGCTATAATAAGACCACACGCCAAGTTTCAACCCATTCTGAGAACATTTTCCGGCCACTCATAAAACAAATATTCGGAGGTGCCGCGGGCGTGTGCGAGTGTGTCTGGGCTCAGAACAGACAACGGATAGGACGGGCGGACTCGGACGGATGCAAGTTTTGAAAACATGAGGATGCAAAGCACATGAAGACTTGGCAACACGCAAGAAGATGACATGGCAACAGCGTCGAATAACTGGATGACACCTGGCGCATCGGTCTCAGGGCGTCGCACTTCTACTATTCATACAGTCAATATTGCTACAACAGAATGTGCACAAAAATATTGTCCTTTCTCTCGATAGAAAAACAGGACATTTGCATTACGGGATATGATTAAACGATAACAAATTAGTTGTAACCAAACTAACCATAGAGTTTCATACATTAGGTGTAGTGGGTTTCAGAGATGTTGTGTGTTTCTAGACCTGCAGGTAGGTGACAGCATCTCCGGCTTTACACCTCGGTGAATGCAGACATTGGGCAGGTTGTCGATGGACGCCCTCAGCATATGCCATTGGTACCCTCGATCTTGAACAGTCCACTGCATTCACCTGGCCATCAAAATTCTGCATCAAATATCAGACAATCCTATAAATACGTATATTAGGAACTTCTTCTAATATAATAGTAACATAATCTAAAAATTAATATATTGATAACGCTATTGCTTGAAGGGTCCAATCAAAAGCTCCTAATTATTTTAGTCTACCAGGAAATCTCTATGTGCTGCAATCTTCAAGCGTATTTTGTAACCAATTTATTCACCAATAATGAGAAGGAAGAACTACCTAAGCAGGTGAGGAGGGCAGTGAGCAGGATGGCTTGTATACACTAAAATCCAATCATGTTCAGTGATGGGATATGCAACGTACATGTCCTTGAAGCTGCAATGCTAATGATCTATTGTGATACGGTTCCTGAAATTTATGATACGATATAAAATCAGGCCCCGTGCAATATCCGTCAAAATATTGGACAAACTGAAACTACTAATACTTTGAACTTGCACAAAACATAAAGGTATATAGGTCAGAAAGCAGTCGGGTAAAAAACCCTCTCCATCCCAACCATATCATTGAAACATTAAAATGAGACAGAATCCCTAGCCAAATTTGTAGCGATAATACATAGTTCAGAGGTTGAATGATATTTCTAATAGTAAACTGAACTATAGAAGATACTACAGATAGCCATCTTTACTCTAACAATTTGATGATATTCCTAAGAGACTATCATCTCCGTTGGTACTTTTTCAGCCTTAGGATATCCATTCCTTACATGGCAATGCAACCCAACATGATACCCTTTATGCTAACAGTTAATACGAAAGATTGAGTACAACGTAGTATTAATAGAAATAGGGTTAGTACTAAATTGTTGATCTACTTACCACCATCTTCACATATCACCCTAAACAATGGTTGTAACTTCTATATATTAATTCCTCTAAACTTCCATTTTGTAAGGTGATATGTGAAACTGTTATATGTACTCGTTAGAAAAATACTCATGAAAATATAATTCCAAAATGGAACAATAAATTTCACACAAACTTGATGACAGTCTGAAGATGAACTCCTACCATCAGGCCATATATTATCGGCATCCTTGGAATGGGGGTACCCAAACTTGCCTCCCCGCGGCCCGTGACGTGGCTTCATCAACGTCCTAGTACGTCCCAGCTTCAGCAACCACAGCTCAAGACCCTCACAAGGGGCCAAGCCTCGCGAGGCGAACGGAGGCAAGACCTCCCTGGGGGCAGCCTCTCTAGGCTGGCTACCGAGGAGCGGATATATCTATGCAAGGCGCACCTCGTGAGGTTCACGTGACGTGAGCCATGACGAGCAAGGCCAGGCGGGCGCCAGCGGGCGCAGTGTACTAGTTTCCCCTTTGGTGCTAAGGGGGGCAAGCGCAGGCGCGGAGTCCCGAGGTATCAAGCAAAGGTTTCCATATCAGTGTAACAAGACAAAGGACCGCCAGGACGGCAGAATGGAGGTCATCGTGGAGCCCGGCGCGGCGTCACCACCAGAGCCTGTGGCAAGCGAAGACCACTTTTGTCAGGATAGCTTGTACTAGCTATTCCCCTTCAAATTTGGCCGTTGTGGGATCCCTTCCCGCCGATATTTGGGAAGAGGACCAAGGCCACTATAAATATGACCTAGCTTCCACCACAAAGAGCGGGTCGATCAAGTAGAGAGAGAGAGAGAGAGATTGGATCCATTCCACCCTACACACACCACAAGCTCATTTGAGCCCAAGAACACCTCTTCTCCACACGCTATTCATCTATTGTACTAGTTAATCCTCAGCCCCATGAGGCAATACACCACACACACTGGAGTAGGGTATTACACCGCAAGGTGGCCCCGAACAAGTATAATCCTGTGTGTCCCTTGTTCTTTGAGTTCGTCGAGCTTGGCTGTAGAATCGTAGGGTGAGTGCGCTGGGGAGAGAGTGTTCTTCGTGCGCACCCCAGAGTTCGAAACTCTCAAGGGTTTGTGGAACCCAAAATTCGACATTTGGTGCGCCAGGTAGGGGTGCTCTCAAGCCTCTCTTTCGTCTCAGCTCACCATTGCCCGAACGACCCCGATGGATCTCCTCCTCTTCGGAAGGCGCCCCCCTCATTGACGCCAAGACTGCCTTGTGCGCTTTGACCTGCTACTCGAGGGAATCATTCAAGGCCTAAAGCTCCTGTCGGCGCTCCTCGGCGACCTCGTGGTGACGATCCGCCTTCCTGGCCTCCTCCATAGCCTGGGCGCTAGCTTCACGTGAGGTCGTGAGGGACACCTCGACCTTCGCACTGGCACGCTCGTGCTGGAGATGCCCTTGGTTGATGGCCACCTCCCGCCCCTTCGTCTCTAGGCGGGCGTCAATGCACCCATCGCATCCTAGAAAAGCTCATGGCGGACAGCGCCATACCCACGTGCAAACTCAAACGCGCGGCCGGGACGGTCGTCCACATCATCAATTTTTGGGGAGGCTCAAGATAGCATGCCCTCCTCCGGCGGGGGGCTGGAGTCCGGCGTCCTACCCGCGGCCGGCCAGGCCTCAGCGGGGGCACTGAAAGACGAGGCCTTGCGGCTCGATGACGTAACTGGGGCTGGTGTCGCCTAGCTGCGGGTGACAATCAACGGAGGAGCTCTCGGCCCGCCTCCAACGCTCCAGCCAGGACCATGAAGGAGGGACGACAGGAACGCAAGGTTGGGGAACCTAGACGACACTTTCACCTCTTCCGCAAGCCTCGCGCCACGGCCGGTGGCCCGGTTAGGCGCACTCAAGGACAGCGAAGAGTCCAGAAGGGGCGGAAGACGCTCCCCAGGAGACCTTGCCGCTCCAGCCGATGTAGACCTGAAGAGTTGGGGTCAGGAAGGAATGCAGCACTTAGGAAATTACACTAATAAGGTACTTACTCGTCTTTGTCTATGTACTTCCTCTGCTTCAACGGCCGGTAGGCGTCACCATTACAGCTTGGAGGCACCTTCCTCTTGCGGAGAGTTCCAAAGTTCAAGCAAAGCTGGTCGAAGCCCTGGGCACGACCGCCATCGCCTGGGGCAGTAGCCGGGGCTCCTGAGAGGACGACCTAGGGGGACTCAGACCGCGACGGCCCACCAGCCACGGCCCCAGGACAGCTCGCCCAAGCCCCAGGAGCCAACGCCTCGGGAGCCATGGCACACACCGCTTCTTCAACAGCCATCCTGTCGGCGTCCGACGATGCCTGCCTCCTTGCACCCGCTTCTGAGGTGGGCGCTGAGGTTACCGTATGCGGGGGAACAAATGGAATGGGGTTCTCACGGGGCCCCTCAAGGCCAGCCGGGCGTAGCCCCCATCCGTCGAAAAGCGGTATCTGCCTCAAAAACTCAACCTTATTGGAGCAGCAGTACAAGAGGCAACACTCCTCCGGCAGATTGGCCGGCGCTGAGTTACCCATCAAGAGCCCAAACACCGTCCGCCGCACCTCAGGAGGAATCGTGGTCACATGGAGCCTGATGGGGTCATCGTTGCCAAAGAAGGTCCACAGCAGACGGGAGTGATGCTGGAGCGGAGCGATGCGGCACTTGATGAACTCTTTCACCACCATGGGCGCCGTCACCCTGAGGTCTCTCAGCCTGGCCAGCCGGCACCGACATGGGTGAGCCGCGGGTCGACAAGCTTCGCATGCCTCCACCCAGAGATCGGGATGGCCGGAGCCCACGGAAGCAGGAGCAGAGGATTGCACACGCCAACATCAACAAACACCCACGGCTTCCGAAATCCATCCGCGGCCGGCGAGAGCTCGAAATCGATCCCCGAGTCGGACGTCGCCGCTATCGCCTAGAAGGTCACGCCCCCCGATCACTGGCGAGTGTCGGTCAGATGCAGCGAGAAGAAATGATGAAACAAGAAGCCGACCAAGCCACGGTCGCCCCCCATCTGTTGGAATCAGTGGCGAGCGCGGGGCGAACCTTGCTGAACCCTTCCAGGTTGACCACCACCGACTGCTCGAGGGCGGGCTCGAAGGCCGGAGGCGCAGGGGCTGAGGTACGGGATTTCCCCTTTCCTTCTTCTGGCTCGGCGCCATGGCGACGGGGAGGATTGTTACTGGGTCAGACTAGAGGAGGAAGCCGCTGCTTTTTGGAAGATGGAGGAGCTGTGTGAGCGTGCTACCGACGAGGGAGGCGGAACTGTGTGGGCAGCGGTGGCTGCCTAGCCTGGCGAATTTCCAGGCCCCGTGGGGGAGTGGAGACGTCCACATCCAATCAGCTGCAACGCGTCAACCACGGCCACGGGCGGTTAGGGCCTGTGGTGCTTCGCCCTTGCCCCTTGCCTTTGCCGCGAAACCAAGTTCGAGCAAACCTTGGGCCCGGGGGCTACTGTCGGCGTCCTGGGAACGTGGGTACCTAGAATAACCTGCCTACGGCCCGTGACGTGGCTCCATTGGCGGCCTGGTATGGGCCAGCTTCAGCAACCACAGCTCAAGACCCTTGCGAGGGGCCAAGCCTCACGAGGCAGACGACGGCAAGACCTCCCTGGGGGCAGCCTCTCTTGGCTGGCTCTCGAGGAGTAGAGATATCTATGCAAGGCGCAGTTGATGATGTTCACGTGACGTGAGCCATGACAACCAAGGCCAGGCGGGCGCCAGCGGGCGTAATGTACTAGTTTCACCTTTGGTGCTAAGGGGGGCAAGCGCAGGCGCGAAGTCCCAAGGAATCAAGCAAAGGTTTCCATATCGGTGCAACAAGACCAAGGACCACTAGGATGGCAGAATGGAGGTCATCGTGGAGCCCGGCACGATGTCACCACCAGAGCCTTTGGCAGGCGAAGACCACTTTTGTCAGGATAGCTTGTACTAGTTGTTTCCCTTCAAATTTGGCCGTTGTGGGATCCCTTCCCACGGATATTTGGGAATAGGACCAAGGCCGCTATAAATAGGACCTAGCTTCCACCACAGAGAGCGGGCTAATCAACTAGAGAAAGAGAGGGAGAGATAGAGAGAGAGAGAGAGAGAGAGAGAGATCGGATCCATTCCACCCTACACTCACCATAAGCTCATGTGAGCCCAAGAACACCTTTTCTCCGGAGGCTGTTTATCCATTGTACTAGTTCATCCTCAGCCCCACGAGGCAATCCACCACACACACTGGAGTGGGGTATTACATCACATGGTGGTCCGAACCAGTATAATCCTTTGTGTCCCTTGTTCTTTGAGTTCGTCGAGCTTGCCTGTGGAATCATAGGGCGAGCGCGCTGGGGAGAGAGTGTTCTTCGTGCGCACACCAGAGTTCAAACTTCTCAAGGGTTAGCGGAACCTGAAATCCAACATATATGCATTTTGTTATGGATCATAAATAGCCTGACAAGAAGGAAACTCACACAATAAGGATTATTATACACTAATAGGAAGGACTACAGGAAAAAATGCATTCAAATAAAAAATTAACTCACAAAGGTCAATCAGTACCAAGGAAAGGGGTCGACAAAAGATGTATAGTCGAACTGAACTAAATTTTGGGGATAAATGGCACGAACACATCTATTTAACTATTGCACCACTTCGAGTTGAAAGCAGAAGGGTGGATCATTAACTAATCAATGCAGGAAACTTCTATCACATTATATTAAAAACCATCACCAGGCTCCATTTGTATTATTAGATGGACCATAGAAAATGTGAAATATGATCTTGTCTATTGTGATTCAGTGATCAGGATTCTAACCATTGTGTGGGATCAATGATACAATTTTGGAGCATAGAGGACGTCAAGATCTCATTCATGTCATCTCATAAGTATTCTCATTCATGCAACCTAAGTCCAGCCAACAAACAAAAGCAGGCTCATCTAACAAGAAAATAGATGCAAACTTATTTCGGGCACAAATATACTTAAATGAATAAATCTCGTACATATATCAATGTATGAAAAATGTAGCGGCACTAGATTTAGAAGGGTCCACGGGGTAGGTTGATATGTAAGGTCGGAATTAAAGAGATGGTGTCGGTGCAACAAACATTTGCGTTCATTGTCCGGACCGTACACAGGCGCAACGACCCTCTACATTAAACAACAACATGCGTAGCAAGGCCAAGCCAGAGAAGAAGCTCTTTGGAGGTCGAAGAGCGGACCAAGAAGACCAAGATGACTCCAGACAGCAAGTTTCATCTTGGAAAAGCCTCCCTTGCCAGGCAGGAGAGCCTCGCCAGGTCAAGGTCGACCAAAGAGCAAGTTCAAGTTTTCCCCGGCAGGCTTGCCGGGACTGTCGAAGGGCGGATTTCCCCGCCAAGAAACCACCGCTCCACCGCACCGCAACGTGAGTCAGCCGTTAGTGCGATGACAAGCCCTCAGGTGATTAAGTTGCTTCCGTTAAGCACATGGAATCTGCTTGAAGACAAATTACCTCCAAATGACACTCGTCTAGAGGCATGTCAACCTCTATTAACTATCTAATCAACAAATAGTGACTATTTGCCATTGTGGATGCCCCTTAAACTTTAAAAGGAGGCCCTGGGCTAACTGGAAAAGAATTCGGGCCATCACGTACTTGTACGCGTGTAGCTGCTCTCCCAAGGCCTCCTTGTCGGGCAGAGCGTTGTGCTTTCGTTGTGTCCTCCCATCAATTCCACCAAAGCAGGAGTAGGGTTTTACGCCTCATGGTGGCCCGAACCTGGGTAAAAATTACCAGTGTCACCATCGTCGTGCTATTATGTGGCTCTTGCTCTTTGTGCAACGTGGCTCCCCCCCCCGCTGAACCACAAAGGGGCTGATGGCCCCATAGTGATCGTGTTTCCTCACGACATCTTTGGCGCGCCAGGTAGGGGGAAGCGCTTGTGTGGACCTAAATTCGTAAACAGCACGTTGATCTTCATCATCATCTTCTCCGCCACTGGTTTCGTCATCCATGGCGCCCAAAAAGAAGCCCGGCGCGACAACTCACCCTAATACATTGAAGGCCCCTTCGCACGCAGCCGATGATGCCGCGGGCGCTGCAACAACATTGGGGGAAGTGAGTGTTGTGGGAGACACAACCAGCGCAGGCGGCGCTGTCATTGTGTCCCCCGCGATCGAAGTTGGAACTGAAGCCGCCGGGGGAGAGCGACATCAACAACATATCAATTGTCATAACCCGCAAAACACAGATGGGGAGAATATTTTATCTCCACCGCTTCGCCACGCTAGTGGGCGCAGCCGTAGCGACAACGCCAGTTCTAGCGCAAGTCATGCTCCTCCAGCAGCACCGACAGTTGGTACAGTTGCTCAACACGCGCCTTGCCTACAACAAGGCGAGCAAGATAGGGCGCCGAACGGGGCCCCCAACCCCCGAGTGCGCCCTACCCATCGCCTTACCGCCTTGGCAACTAGTTAGCGGCATCAAGACCATGGTGCCGCTCCTCCTGGTACTACTAGGGGTTGAGCGACGTCATAGTCTACCTAAACAGCCATGCCGAGCTCCGCCACGAAAGCCATGGCGTGGGCCCAACTCCTACTGAGATTCCCCCCAGCGCCCGATCAAATGGATGAGTGGAAAGCCACCATCCAGATCTTGATCGGCTTCGCTAAAGTTGAAAGATCCCAGCAGGCAGAGCCATCGCGCCGCCCACGAGCCACAACAGCGGCGCAAACAGCTGGCAGCATTGGGGAAGCTGCACCTACAGTGCAGTCCTCTCCGCGGTAGCTGGCTCAAGGGTAACAACGAGATTAACCCGGTCACGAAGCTGATGAAGCATTCATGGCCTCGTCTAATCCACGAGCCCGTCAAGATCAACGGCGAGTCCTGGAAGACCGACGATGAGAAGATGCGCGTGTCACCATTGAGTGGCGACGGGAAACCCGCCGCCAATTGGATAGGTGCAATGTCCCAGACGTCGACGAACTCGTGCCCGGTGATGGCGGGTACCTACCTTTTAAGGTTGGATGCCCTGCCTTCACTCGCGAGCTGCGACAAGTCCGGTGGCCATCCACCCGCATCTTCAAGCCAGAGCTGGCTGAAAAATATAATGGAAAGCTGAACCTGGCAGAGTTTTTGAGCATTTATACGATTGTTGAACAAGCTTCCGGAGGAAGGGATGAAAGGGTGTTTTCCAACTACTTCCCTTTCGTGCTCAAGCCAAATGTGAGGTCGTTGTTGATGCACCAACTAGAGAACTCCATTTCATCTTGGGATGACTTGTGAAACGAGTTTGTTGGTGCCTTCACGAGCGGTCATCAAGAGCCTGGGCAGCCCAGTGACTTGCAAGTTCTTTCCCAGAAGGAAGGAGAGAGTTTGCGAAAGTATATGCAGAGGTTCAGCAGAGTGCACTACAACATTCCAGATATCCACCCGGCAGCTGTGATTGTTGCGTTCCAGTCGAACATGTGCAAAAAAGGACATGTTCCAAGATGAACATTCGGCTGCTCAAGACTGTCAATGAATTGTATCTTTGGTGGACAAATGCTCTCGAGCTGAAGAGGGAAGGCCACTTCTTGGAGAAGAGGGCGGCATCGAAGTTGATTCAGACGACGACAACGAGGCTACCTGCTCGAAGAAGAAGGGCCGAAAGCGCAATAAGAAACGCAATGAGAAATTAGTATTGGTCGTCGAGGGCTCCAGTAATCCTAGTACAAGCAAGAAGGCCAAACCGAGGCCCCCGGCAAGGAAGTTGCCACGTACAGTGATTGCTGGGAGACTGCAGCGGCAGAGAAAGCTGGGAAATCTGATGGACCCTACTACAAGATCCACCGCACTATGGGTCACGATCTCCATGAGTGTCATCGGGTCGAGCAACTTGTCAAGAAGCAGAAAGCTGAGTATAAGAAGCGTGACAAAGAAAGAGACCAATAAGGTGCTGCTTGGAAGGGCTGCGGTGGCAGGGGAGGCCATTGCGATAAGGCCCCACGGCAAAATGAAAAGCCAACAATAGGCCAAGAGAAGAATGAAGGTGACGAGGATAGTGAGGAAGGGGATGAGGAAGAGACCAGTGAGCAGGAGTTCCAGAAGGCAACTGGAGCCATGTGCATTGACAGACGTGCATCCTGGCACTCCTCTCATCGTCAGATCAAACAGTAGGTGCGAGTGATCAATGTCGTGGAACCAAGTGCAGATTCTCGGAAGCCGCTCAAGTGGTCTCGCATGCCTATTATCTTTGATCACCCCGACTGCACCACTACGGTAGGGTGTCTGCCATTGTTGGTCTCACCAATAATACGCAACCTCAAGGTCACAAAGATGCTAATTGACGGCGGGGCTGGGTTGAACCTGATGTCCCCTAAAGTGGTCAGTAAGGTGCAGATCCCCGAGGAAGAGCTCAAGGTTACCGGTACGTTCAAAGGAATCAACCCCGGCAAGAGTCGGCCTAAGAGAAAAGTTACGTTGCCGATAACATTTGGTGGAGACCTGAATTGCCAATCTGAGAGCGTTGCTTTCAATGTTGTCAATCTCCCCCTGCCTTATGATGGGCTCCTTGGCCTCCTAGCTCTGGCAATGTTCATGGCAACATCCCACTATGCCTACAATGTTCTGAAGATGCTAGGGCCGATCGGCGTCAGTTCGGTCACATAAGACAAGAAAGATGTAGTTATCTGCGTGGATAAGATGCATCGAGCCGTAGTAGCTACTGAAGCTGTTGA
Organism: Secale cereale; assembly: GCA_902687465.1. Taxonomy (NCBI): domain Eukaryota; kingdom Viridiplantae; phylum Streptophyta; class Magnoliopsida; order Poales; family Poaceae; genus Secale; species Secale cereale. The sequence continues at coordinate 336,007,616 of LR738710.1, forward strand.
GGTTGAGGCTCCTGCTGAGAAAGTAGATAAGAAAACTAGAAAGGACACCGGCAAAGAGTCCGAGAAGCGCGCCTCTCCAGAGTGCACGACTCCTATCGACGACCTGGCGAAGAGTTCCACTGGTAAGAGGTCCAAGGTCGCCTCACCTTTTGTGAGGAAGGACCCGAAGAGGCAGGATGGCGCTGACGGCGCATCACCATTAGCGCCACCCTTGATGACAAATAGGAAAGGATGCTCGTTGCTTTCCTGTGGGCAAATGTTGATGTGTTTGCTTGGCAACCATCTGACATCCCCGGCGTTCCCAGGGAGGTAATCGAGCACCACCTTGTTGTCTGCCCTCGTCACCGGTGTTCCGAGGGAGTTAATCGAGCACCACTGTTAGATCTACATTTACGAGAGTAGTGTAGATCGGTTTCAAACCTTAGTTGCATAGGAATGTAGAAGCCTACATGGATGACATCGTAGTCAAGACAAAGGACAGATCAACACTCGTTCAAGATTTCGAAGAGACATTCGCAAACTTGTGCAAGATCAACCTCAAGTTAAATCCTGAGAAGTGTGTATTCAGCATCCCCTCTGGCAAGCTACTTGGTTTCTTCGTGTCCCACCGAGGGATGGAAGCCAACCCAGGACAAAGAAATTCCAGAGACAGTCATCCCCTGCAATGAAATGCCTCAATATTGGATCATGTATTTTGATGGTGCCTTCTCGCTACAAGGGGCTGGGGCTGGAGTGCTCCTTGTTTCACCCACTAGAGAACACCTCAAATACATGGTTCAGATGCACTTCCCCCGAGAGAAAGCCACCAACAACACTGCTGAGTATGAGGGGATCCTTGCCAGGCTCAGGATCACGATGGAGCTGGGAATAAGGAAGTTGATCATCCGTGGGAACTCGCATCTCATGATGAGGCAAGCAAATAAGGATTACCATAGCCCATTGATGGAAGCATACATAGAGGAAGTGAGGAAACTAGAGGAGAGTTTTGACGCATTGCAAACAAAGCATGTGCCGCGTGTGGAAAACGGCATTGCTGATCATCTGTCAAAATGCGCTGCACAAAAGCTTCAGGTGGAACCAGGAACCTTTGTCCTTCACTTGACTCAATGCTACCTCTTGAGCTTGCGTTAGTTTTTCCCTTGAAGAGGAAAGGATGATGTAGCAAAGTAGAGTAAGTATTTCCCTCAGTTTGAGAACCAAGGTAGCAATCTAGTAAGAGATTACGCACAAATCATGAAATACCTGCACAAACAATCAAACAACTTGCACCCAATGCTATAAAGGGGTTGACAATCCCTTCACGGTAATCTGCAAAAGTGAGATTTGATAGAGATAGATAAACTAGTAAAGTAAATATTTTTGGGTTTTCGGATTATAGATTGAAAAGTGAAAGATTGCAAAATAGTAGATCAGAAACTTATAAGATGTAAAATAGACCCGGGGGGCATAGATTTCACTAGAGGCTTCTCTCATGATAGGATATATTATGGTGGGTGAACAAACTACTGTCAAGCAATTGATAGAAGAGCGAATAATTATGAAGCTATCTAAGGCAATGATCATGAATATAGGCATCACGTCCGTATCAAGTTGACCGACTCCTGCCTGCATCTACTACTATTAATCCACACATCGACCAAAACGATTCTCCATCTAGAGTATTAAGTTCTAAGAACAAAGTAACACATTAAGTAAGATGACATGATGTAGCGGAATTAACTCAAGCATTATGAGGTATTGTTGCCATCTTGTTATCCTCGATGGCAACAATACAATACATGTCATGTCCCCTTATGTCACTGGGATTGAGCATCACAAGATTGAACTCAAAGCAAAGCACTTCTCCCATTGCAAGAAAAGCCAATCTAGTTGGCCAAACCAAACCGATAGTTCGAAGAGAATTACTATGATATTAAATCATGCATACAAGAATTCAAAAGAAACTCAAATAATATTCATAGATAATCTGATCATAAACCCATAATTCATCAGATCTTGACAAACACACCGCAAAAGAATATTACATCGAATAGGTCTCCAAGAACATCGAGGAGAACATGGTATTGAGGATCAAAGGGAGAGAACAAGCCATCTTGCTTCTAGCTAACGACCCGTAGCTCTATGGTAAACTACTCACACTTCATCGAATAGGTCTATAAGAACATCTTCATCAGCGACCACTCAATACCCTCGCGAGGGGCCAAGCCTCGCGAGGTGGATGGCGCAAGACCTCCCCTGGGGCGGCCTCACTAGGCTGGCTCCCGAGGAGTGGAGATATCAAGGAAAGGGACACCTCATGAGGATCGCGGGATGTGAGCCATGATGACCAAGGCAAGATGTGCGCCAATGGGCACAGGGAGCCAGTTTCCTCTTTGGTGCTAAAGGGGCAAGCGCAGACGAGTAGTCCCGGGGCGTCAGGCATAGGTTTCCATATCGGTGCAACGAGACCAAGACCAGAAGGACGGCAGGGCGAAGGTCACCATGGAGCCCACGGCGACGTCACCACCAGAGCCTTTGGCAGGCGAAGACCACCTTTTGTGAGGATAGCTTGTACTAGTTGTCCCCCTTCAAACTTGGCCATTATGGGATCCCATTCCATTCAATATTTGGGAAGAGGACCCGGGCCTCTATAAATATGAATAGCCACCACCATAGAGCTCATATCGTCTTGATCTGAGAGTGAGCTCGCCTAAGAGGATCATTCAGACCACCCTTACACCCACCAGCTCACCGAGCCCAAGAACACCTCTCCTCATGAGGCTGTTCTTCCTGTGTACTTGTTCATCCTCAGCCTACAAGGCAATCCACCACACCGCACTGGGGTTGGGTTTTACACCACAACGGTGGCCCGAACCGGTGTAAATCCTTGTGTCTCTTGTTCTTCGGGTTTGGCGAGCTAGGCCTAGGAATCGGAGCGAGAGCGAACTAGAGCAGAAGGGAGAGATTTTCGTGCACACCCCAGTGTTCGAACCTCAAGGAAATGTCGGAACCCAAGAACCAACAGCGGAAAAGTGGTTTCGATGGATGTTCAGATTTTCTGGAATATTTGGGAATTTACGGGCGGAATAAGTAGGTCAGGAGATGCTCGAGGGGATCACAAGGTAGGGGGCGCGCCCTCCACCCTTGTAGTCGCTTTGAGGCTCCACTGGTGTGTACTCCAAGTCCTCTGGATGTCTTCTGGTCCACGAAAAATACTCGTAAAGTTTCATTCCGTTTGGACTCCGTTTGATACTCCTTTTCTGCGAAACTCAAAAACAAGGAAAAAACCAAAACTGGCACCGGGCTCTAGGTTAATAGGTTAGTCCCAAAAATCATATAAAACGACATATTAATGCATATAAAACATCCCAAACAGATAATATAATAGCATGGAACAATCAAAAATTATAGATACGTTAGAGACGTATCACTCAACCATCCGTATCCCCTTCAATAATGGCCAGAAAATGGAGGAAAATGGACTCGGGCAAGCATCTCCGGGCAGAGCTTCCTAAAGCCCCCGGTTGAGAGGCTGCCGGGAATGACCTTGCTTCACTTGGTGCAAAATACCCTCCCACTTAATAAATCATATGTCTCCAATGTATCTATAATTTATGAAGTAATCCTGCTATTATATTATCCATCTTGGATGTTTTATATGCATTTACATGCTATTTTATATGATTTTTAGGACTAACTTATTTACCCAGAGCCCAGCGACAGTTTCTGTTTTTTTCCTTGTTTTTGAGTTTTGCAGAAAAGGAATATCAAATGGAGTCCAATCGAGCTGAAACTTTACGATAATTTTTTATCAACAAAAACAAGTCCACGGAGTACCAAAGATGCACCAGAGGAGTCCAGAGGCCTACACAAGGGTGGAAGGGCCCCCCTAGGGTGCACGCCCTATAACACCCCATGTGTGATACTTTCCTATAATGGTAATAAAGCATTCTCATTTTGATCCTTGTCCTTATCCTTGGGGGTTCTTGTCCTTATCCTCCGTCTCTGCTCCAGAGACAGAGCGCTCGCGCTTGCACCGTGAGCTTCAGGGACACCGAGGTTGCGCCGTCTCCTCTCCCCCCTTTTAAGCCCGCAGCCGCGCCCTAGGGTTGCTCATCCTTCCCCTTTTCTCCTCCACCGCTGCCAGCAGCTCCACCCACTCCTCTCCTCCCTGCAGCCGCCATGGCCGCCTCGAGCAAGTTCCCGTCGCTGGCGTGGGATGTGACGCCCGAAGACCGACGTCCCAGAAGATTCCAGAAGATTCCAGATGTTTCGGGTTCTCCCGTGTGTTTCTTTCGTGCTTGTGTTATTTATTTTGCATTGCATCATGTCATCATGCCATCATGCCATATTTATTTTTGCATCTCAACTTAAATAAATCGTGTGGGCCTTCGGTCCACTTAAATCGAGGGAAGTGTGTCTTCTCTTTAAAACATATCATCCCAATATTTAGGGAGCTATATAATAAATATTCCATTGTTTGGAATTACCCGCAACACACGTGCATATATTTTTCCCATGCCTTTTTCTTCTCAATCCCTTGCCAAGACCTCCTCCTCCTTTTTTTTTCATGTCTTTTGGAAGTGCTTGGTTGGCCTAAAGATTTATGCAAGTTTGAGTTATTTCCGAACTCGCATAAATTTGTAGTCTCTAAAAATTGCCAAAGAACTTTATTAAAATAGCCCACAATTCCAGGGTTGTAGGGATATTTTTATCTCAGCCAACACCATCTCCAAACTCTCTGGGCTTTTCTATTTTTTTTGTTTGTTCTATTTCTTTTCTGGAAAAGAAATGCCAGAGAAGGAGAGCAGAGGCCCAGCCACCAGGCCATTCCAGCCCGGGCCTCCCAGCGCCCTCACCTCTCCTAAGCTTCCTGGCCCTTAGGCCCAGCCCGCTCTCAGGCCATCTAAACCCTAGCTCACCCAGCGACCGACCCCAACTCCCGACCCGCTCGTCCCTCTTCCCCGCCGCCAGCCTCTCCTCTCGACCCCTATCTCCCCACCGACCGCATCGCTTTCCCCCTCGTTCCCACGACAGCTCCGCAACCATCTCCCTCTTCCTTCGATCTCCCCCCGATTCCCTCTCGTTCCCTCGCACACCGCAGCGCCCCTTCGCTCTCCCCTCGAAGACCCGAGCGCCGCCTCGCAGGCCTCCCCTCTGACCTCAC
>LR738710.1:336012797-336032286 GCA_902687465.1 Secale cereale
CGCCTCTGGCCCCGTGCGGCCCTCTCCAGCGCGCCCCTCGGTGGTCTCCAGCTCGCCAGCAGCGCCGACCGCCTGGCCAGGGCCGAGACCTCCCTCCTCCGGCCTCCTCTGGCCTCCCTCCGTCCCTGCCGCACCACGAGCGCCCCGACCCCAGCGTCGCGGCCGGGCCCTGCCTCCTCTACCTCGGGCCCTCCTCCCTCCGTCGATCCCCGACGCCATGGTCGCCCTGCCGTCCTTCATCGACCAGCCAGCGCCAAGCCTCTGCCTCGTCGCCCCGCCGTGCTGCCCCTTTTGTTTGTGCTCCTGTGTTGTGTTTTGTGTGTTGCCTTGTACTGTTGACTTGTCAGATGACCCGTGTACGAGCAAACCCGGCGTTGCGGCAAGTACCTCTACATGACGGCTTGAACCCCTATGGCATGTACCACTACTTCCACTACCGTCGCGAGAACCGGGTCCGACAAGTCCAATGACCCTCAAGTACATCTATGACCGAGTACACCTACACGACGAACGCCAACGTGTACCACTACCGTCACCGAAGACCCATGAAAAACTACTTCCTCTTCGGCCGTGTACCACTACTTCCTCTATGAACGTGTACCCCGACTCGCGAGAACGACTTCTTCCACTACGCTCTCGAACCGCCCCGTGAACGGTTGTCCCGAAGGTATAACCCCGTGACATGCTTGTTGTGTTGTATGAAATGTTTCCCGTGTGTGTGCTCCGTGCCGTTTCGTCCGTTTGTCATGTTCCTCGGTTGCCTCGTCACTGACTCGTGGGAACCCGGTAACGGGATCGCCCCACCTTTCATCTCGTTTGGCTCGCTCACGCCATCTTTCCTTTTGCACCGGACTCTCAACGAGTTACCGGCACCGATATGATGCCGTTGCATAATTTTCGGATCGTTGCCGTGGCACCCTTTCTTTCCACCACGATGACTAATTCTCCTTATCATCTATATCTTCTTGTTAACCTTTTTAATAAAATTGCATAAACTTGATCATGTCATCCGCATCATGTTAACAACATTATATGTGTGAATTGTTGTTGCTTTATAATTATTAAACATGCTCATGGGGATTTTCCGGATATGTTGTTGTTATTTCCGGCCTCATTTAAATTGCCTAGTTAGTATAGTTTTATTAAGCTTCACCTCTTGCCATGTTAAAAACATTTAATCTTGTCTTGTAATTAAATGAGAGTCAACTAAATAATTAAAATGTGGTGTTTTCGTCAATATGCAACTCGTTGCATATTGAGCCCCACTTAACTTGTAGAGTTGTTTGTGCACTTTGCCATGCCATGCATATTTAAACCGGACATGCATCATACTTGGATGTGCATCGTATGCCATGTTTATGCTTGTGTGTTTACCGTGTTGTTTCTTTCTTTCCGGTTGCTTCTCTTGTTAGCTTCGGTTTCGTTCCGGAGTTGTGAGGATTCTCTCGTCTATGTTGCTCCGCCTACTTCATGGATCCGTTCTTCTCCCTTGCGGAATCCCAGGCAAGATGACCGAACCCGGATACCATTACTATATTTGCCTATTGATAGAGTATCGCTCTTTAGTTTATTGCCTCGATGCCCATGTCTTTCCTGTCAGCCTCCTATTGTAACCATGATCCTGTCTAACCACCCTACCTATGCAAACCATTGATTGGCTATACGTAGGCTTTGCTGAGCCCCTCTTATGGCATTGTTAGTTGCAGGTGAAGATTGAAGATGCTTGCTTCATGTTGAAGTTGTTGGGTTATATCACACTATATAAATGCTTAAATGAAATCATCTATATATTGGCAAGGGTGGAAGGCTAAGCCTTCTGCTTGGTGTTTTGTTCCACTCATGCCGTTAGGAACCGTATAAACCGGTGTTATGTTCCTCGATTATGCGTTCCTAACACGGTTGGGGTGTATGGGACCCCCTTGATAAACCGCTAAGTGCTAAGACTTTTCCAGCAAGTCCCAACATTTGGTACTATTTGCCTAATAACTAATAAAACTTGCATAGGGACTAGCTATCCCTTTTATTTTAATTCGACAACCCCGGGCCAGTGCTCCACATGAGTGTTGGTCCGAAACGGGGAGTCTACGGGGCCACCACGAGGAAACTTGAGGTTTGGTAAAAACCTGTAGAATCGCCCATCCGGTCGTGTCCTGAGACTAGATACGCGCGGCTACCTATCAGGGTGTCGACACGCCGGGAGGATTTGCTGGATTAGCCTTACCTTAGTTCGGAGAATCTTGAGCACGGGATTCCGAGAATACTCGGGCCTTCCCACCTATGGAGTTGCGACTCCGCGGATCGTGGGCTTGTCATGGGCCAAGTTGGAACACCCCTGCAGGGTTTGAAATTTCGAAAGCCGTGCCCGCGGTTATGTGGCAGATGGGAGCTTGTTAATATCCGGTAGTAGATAACTTGACACCATGTTTCAATACACTACCAGCGTGTGTACCGTGACTGTCAATTTCCGAATAGGGATTCGGGAGTTGAACACGGTGGGGTTATGATTGACGTGTTGTAGCTAGGATCACTTCGTGATCATCTTTCGACCGAGGCACTTCTCTTCTCGCTCTCTATTACGTAAGCTAGTGCTAGTTGCTGCTGCAGACTCTTGTTGTTCCTTCACCTCTTATTCTTTCTTCAGGCTTATCCACACCCAAGGCTTAAATAGTCGTGTTACCCGGGAACGGGATTGCTGAGTCCTCTGTGGCTCACAGTTACTTCACCACACCAGATGCAGGTTCAGCCGAGTTTTGAAGCAGGAGATGGATCAGCACTTCACCAGGAGCTCGATGAAGAGTTTGGCCGTATGCTTGTGACGTTTCGACGATCAGTAGTGGTTTCTACTAGGATTCGATCCTGACCTGTGGCTTTATGTTGTTATGGTATCTTTCTTTTGGATCTTCACCCGTAGTCGGGTTGTGATGTTTTGAATGATGATTTGCTTATGTAATGTATTGTGTGAAGTGGCGAGTGTAAGCCAACTATCCCCTTTTGCAATTTAATCCCTCTTTTACATGAGTCGTGCAAAGATACCAAACTTGAGATCATTCTAGGATGGGCTTATACCTTTAAGTCGTGCCTCGACACGTAGGAGGTATAGTCCCATCCTGGGCATTACAAGTTGGTATTCAGAGCCTTCTCCGACCTAGAAGTCCCCACTGATTGATCGAATCGTTGACGGTTGAGTCTAGGCACACACTTGAAAATGTTTTGAGTCCTATATATTATATCGGAGAGTAGGATTTCTTTGCTTCTCATCCTCATTCTCTCTGGTGAGGACTCCTGACGATTACTCTTGCCTCTTCTACTTTCAAAAATCGCACCAAATTTTTTTTAGGATCTCGCGAGTATTGTTTGGATTGTTCCGATGTCTTTGTGACGAGAACATTGTTCTCGATGCCTCCTGTCATTAGGGGTTGTGGCAGTGTCCCGGGGAGTTGAGCTCCGAGGTGTTGTCGTCACAAATCCATCGCGGCAGTACTAGAATACTTAAGACGGCCGACATCAAAAATCTCTCCTATACGGTTAGTGGCAAGATAACCCCGACATCACCCAGTACTGGGGAGGTAGTTCGAGAGTATTGCCATAGCTTGTATAGTGGATGCGTTTCGAAGGTCCGAGGTAAACAGTTTCCGAGAAAGACTGGTTATGTGTTGAAGGATGGATACACCTGGATGTAGGTTTAGAGTTGATTGCGCGGTGCTTCCCGTGTATCCCCAACACCTGATTGCATAACTGGAAACTTTCGGAAATCTATAGGTGGGTTCATCTAGTAGTTTCTAGGCATTCTTCCAACGAATGCATGATATGAAGCTTGGGGTTATACATTGAGTGAAGTGGTTTTATGGACTTGTTTTGATCGGGAGTTGCATCTTAAAGGGTCCTTGGCTATGCTGATCCGGGGATTGCAAAACACTTTTGTAACATGTTCCATGAGCTTTCAGCACGAATATGTCGGAACGAAGCTTCTATCTTGTATTTGTTCCATCTGCTCCTTGTTCCTTTTTATTTATCTTTTGTTCTCCCAAGTGGCTTCTCGTCAAGTTGATGTACCTAAGGAGTTCATTCGTTCAATTCTCTGTTCGGATAGATATGTTGCAACATAATCTTCTTCATAAATATATCTATCTTTGTTCTTGTTTTGATTCTGGTATTCGTGTTGCTTCGATGTCAAATGTTGATTCCATACCTTTCCTAATCGGTGTTCTCATATTTCTATGGGAGTGCTAGTTCTTCTTAACCATCGAGATATTCATGTTAATCATTTTCAACCGGTGTGCCTTCTCTTCAAGTTATTCCATACGGACGCCGTTGAGAGATCTGACGATTTGTCTGTTTCATTCATCCCAAGTTGTCTATGTTTTCCCCACCGTTCCACCCCTTTTCTTCTTGGAGTCAGAAATTCTCAGACGAAATATCTATTTTATTCATGTGATGTTTCCTCATTCTTTTCCTTCCATGTTCTTATCCGGCGATTTATCGTGAAGATGCTCCAGAGCTTCAAGTTCATCATTCTTTTGTTATCGAATTCTGGCGGTGGATATAATTCAAGATTTCGGTGTTGATCTTATCCTTTTCCTCATTTCACAATGTTTTCTTATTCCGGTGCACCAATTAATCATTCTCCGCTTGCTACTCATATCCGGAGTGCTGAAGATTCATAATTCCATTCTTAATCCGTTCAAACTATTCTGAGCTATTTTGAGGATTGTCATCTTATTCAAGCCATTTAATTCAACCGGTGCAATATCTCTTAAGCAATCTTTTTCAACGGTGATTTTCTTTGAGTGGGCCCTAACCCACAGGTCTTTTCCCAGGATCTTACCAGACTCTTCTAATTTTTCTGGAGTTATACTCAAATTCTTTTCAAAGTGTGACATAAGAATGATCTCCATCAGTCACATGCCTTCTCCAAGCTTGTTTTCAATTATTTTCATCTTTAGCTCCACCTTCCTCTTGTCATTCGTCTGGAGTATCTCGAAATTCTTCATGGCATTTCTCATCTTCATTCTCAACATTTCAAGATCGGAGAAGTGTTTCTCTTAAATTTTGACCCGTTCTCTTGATGAGTTATGGTTCTAGCTTCTTGCCATCCTCATTTTTGTTCAGATTGTGAGGAATTCTTTTATGCCATCCGAGGCGTTTCATGAATTCTTTCCATTGTGATCCTCCGAAGGCCATCATTTCAGAATATTTCTTCTTTCTCAGTTTTCAACTTCGTCCTCCAAATATTCTTCATTGATGCCTCCTCGTTCGTCTCCACATTTATTTTATGGTGGTTCATTCAAGTTTACTCTTCCGTTGTTATCATTTTAATTCATTTGTTCTTTTCATAATCCTACCGGTGCTTTGTTGAAGATTTACCCAAGCTTGTGCTAGATCTCTCTTTAATTCTTTCCAACGAGAATAAGTAGTATGCCAAATCCTTTGGTTGTCATCAATTTAAATTGGTGAAGGAGATGCATGACATAATTCTTATTCTTATTCCTTCAAGGTGATTTAATTCTTTTGTCTGGAGCTTGTCCATCATATCATATCCTCGGTTCTAAGTTGTTCATCTTGTTTTCCGGAGTTTCAAGTTATTTCAATTATACCATTCCAAAGCTCCATTTAATTCATCGCAGGCCTTGAATCTTATTCTTGTCATCTTTCACTTCTCATGCTTTCATTACCGGAGTTCTCATGGTGGTTCATCATGTTTAATTCATCCTCGAAGTCTTCATCAAGATTCTTGTTGGAGGAGCTCAAATATTCTTCTTCTGGCATTTTGAAGTGCAATTCTTTCTACCTTATCTTTTCAGATGGTGTTATGTCATTTTGACAATTCCTTCATGTTTCATGATTCACGAGTTGTCAGGAATGAGATATTTAAAACCATCTTTTTCTTTCTCTTTAAGAGATCCCTTCAACCCCTCATTTTTTATTCCTTGGAGTAATCTTGGGTTGTATTTCACCTAAAAGCTTTCCCTAAGGATGTTACTATTATGGTGCTTATAAATGACCCAAGTTCTTCATTTATCATTCCGGTGAATTAAGTTTTTCATCTCCTTGTTGATCTCAATCCAAGCAATTTGTTTCCGTCAGTGGCCGGTTGTCACCACATAATTTTGAGATGTTTTCTATAATCCCACATCAAGCTTATTCGTTTCGTTGTTGATTTTTCCAACAACTCCGTTCAACCCTTCTTCGTAAGGATGTTTTTCATATTCATTTGCCGGAGAAGTTGTCTTTTTCTTCTCCATTCTTTTCTTTCATTGATTTATATTCTATTCTTTCATTCCGGAGGCATTGTGATATTGCTCTCTTGGACCATCATATCGTTTTATCCAGATCATGTTCTTTCCCTTGCTTATCATTTAACCGGAGTGTTGTATTCTTCATTCAAGTTCCGTCATCTTATCTAGTTTTGCCTCTCTTTTCAACCGGAGTGCTATATGAATCTTTTCTTACCCCTTGTGCCATTCTTGTATTTGTTTCGGAGGCAATATGTTGTTCATTTCATCAAGTATCACTCCATCTTCTCTAGTTCTTGTTAATTCCTTCCATTTTCAGACGGAGTGCTGTCCAAACTATGTCATTCTTATTCCTTGGCTATACCATTGTAGTTTCACATTCGTTTGGTTCGTAAGCTCTTGTTTCATGTCTTTCAACCTGCAAGGTTCTCATAGTGTTCCTTGTCCCTCATTTTACCGGAGTGCTCCTAACTTCGTTCATCTACGCTGCATTCTTTTCTTTCAAGATTGTTCTAGCTCTCAAGGTTCCCTGGTTTCACTCGTCTGTCAAAGAAGCAACTTTGTTTTACCTCTTCTTTTCCGTTTTTTATCCGGTGCTATCTCTAGGATCTCGGGTCGAGATCCTCTGTTAGTGTGGGAGAGTTGTGACGCCCGAAGACCGACGTCCCAGAAGATTCCAGAAGATTCCAGATGTTCCGGGTTCTCCCGTGTGTTTCTTTCGTGCTTGTGTTATTTATTTTGCATTGCATCATGTCATCATGCCATCATGCCATATTTATTTTTGCATCTCAACTTAAATAAATCGTGTGGGCCTTCGGTCCACTTAAATCGAGGGAAGTGTGTCTTCTCTTTAAAACATATCATCCCAATATTTAGGGAGCTATATAATAAATATTCCATTGTTTGGAATTACCCGCAACACACGTGCATATATTTTTCCCATGCCTTTTTCTTCTCAATCCCTTGCCAAGACCTCCTCCTCCTTTTTTTTCATGTCTTTTGGAAGTGCTTGGTTGGCCTAAAGATTTATGCAAGTTTGAGTTATTTCCGAACTCGCATAAATTTGTAGTGTCTAAAAATTGCCAAAGCACTTTATTAAAATAGCCCACAATTCCAGGGTTGTAGGGATATTTTTATCTCAGCCAACACCATCTCCAAACTCTCTGGGCTTTTCTATTTTTTTGTTTGTTCTATTTCTTTTCTGGAAAAGAAATGCCAGAGAAGGAGAGCAGAGGCCCAGCCACCAGGCTTAGGAGAGGTGAGGGCGCTGGGAGGCCCGGGCTGGAATGGCCTGGTGGCTGGGCCTCTGCTCTCCTTCTCTAGCATTTCTTTTCCAGAAAAGAAATAGAACAAACAAAAAAATAGAAAAGCCCAGAGAGTTTGGAGATGGTGTTGGCTGAGATAAAAATATCCCTACAACCCTGGAATTGTGGGCTATTTTAATAAAGTGCTTTGGCAATTTTTAGAGACTACAAATTTATGCGAGTTCGGAAATAACTCAAACTTGCATAAATCTTTAGGCCAACCAAGCACTTCCAAAAGACATGAAAAAAAGGAGGAGGAGGTCTTGGCAAGGGATTGAGAAGAAAAAGGCATGGGAAAAATATATGCACGTGTGTTGCGGGTAATTCCAAACAATGGAATATTTATTATATAGCTCCCTAAATATTGGGATGATATGTTTTAAAGAGAAGACACACTTCCCTCGATTTAAGTGGACCGAAGGCCCACACGATTTATTTAAGTTGAGATGCAAAAATAAATATGGCATGATGGCATGATGACATGATGCAATGCAAAATAAATAACACAAGCACGAAAGAAACACACGGGAGAACCCGGAACATCTGGAATCTTCTGGAATCTTCTGGAATCTTCTGGGACGTCGGTCTTCGGGCGTCACATGGGAGCTTGCCGTCCTTCCTCTTCGTCGACCCCGAGCACCCCGGCGTCTTCCCCGAGCCCGCTTGGACGCCGATCCGAGCCTGAGGACAAGTCCCACGACGTCCTCTTCTTCATCTTCTTCTCGGGACAGAACCGCGCCAAGGTTCAGAGCTCGCCGTCCTCCTCTCCGGCGCGCCTCCGTCGACTCCTTCCTGTCCAAGGGTAAGGAGGTACTCCCTGCTCCTCCTTGCTTTTTGCTCGTCGTCGTTAGTCCCCTGAGCTCGTCGCCTTAGCCATCCCGTCGTCGTGCTCTCGGTGGCCCCCCTCCTTCTGAACCTGTAGATGTCGTGCACTTCAGTTAGTCGCATAGGCTGGCGCTTCGCCACTCTGGACCCGCAGCTAGTCGCAGCAGCTCCGCCGCACCTTTCCGCACACCCGCCGCTCGTCGCCGAACCTGCCTAGGCCTTGGTGTCGCATAGAGCTCCGCTACCGCAGATCTATCATGTGCTCGCCGTCGGCGATGCAGTGTTTTTTAGGTGCCCCGTCTACTTCGAATGGATGCGGCACTCCCCCAGGAGCGCAAGGCACCACTCCGCCGTCCCCTTAGGTCGCCGGAGCAGCTCCGACAAGCCCTGTTTTTTTCCCGCTTATGCATCTTCAGTTACGTCTTCTTGCAGCGCTTCTGTATACTGTCAAGATTCGAATGCTAACGCAGTGGCTTGTGTCTCCGTCAGATATGCAGGGGGTCGTGGGTTCGAATCCGTGCGGGGCAGTGGTTTCGCCCCCCTTTTTATTTTTCCTGAGAGGATGACAGGCAGGCCCCACCTATCATCCTCATTGTGCACTTCCACCCATTCGCGCACCCGCTAGTGCCACCGCAGCGTAGCCGGCCCCCCTTGTCAATGGCTCTGGCTAGCGTGGGCATGGGTCAGCTTTGACCCCTGCACTTGTTTTTCTTTTCTGTTTTTCTTTTTCTTTTTCTTTTTCTGCTTTTTCTTTGTTTAATTAATATCTATGGATATATTCTTCTGATGGAAATGAGTTGTATGTGAAAAGTTCTTAGAATTTCATGTAGATTATGAATATGCTGGTTGTTGCCATGTTTAAAAACATTTAAAATGTTGTTTGAATTTATTCTTGTTTTATATATGCTTAAACTTGGAAAAATCATAACTAAATATCTACAACTCCAAATTTAACAAACTTTATATGCATTTGGGGTGGAAACATGTCTAGAATATTTTGGTGTTGTTGTTTAGCATGTTTGACAACTTTATAACAGAAGTTTTTAAGATCTGTCCCAAATGCAATTAATTAATATTGGGAGTTTCTGGAAATTGTTGTTTATTATTTCCAGCACATTTAAATGTGCTAGCATGTTGCTGAAATATTAGTTGCACCCTTGCCATGTTAACCAACCCCTTTAAACTTGTTGGGTGCTTGTTTGAATAACTTACATAAACTTGTTAGTTGTTCTTTTGGTTGTTTCTTCAAGTGTATGTTCTTGTTTGTTGTGATGATGTTACACTCTTGTGACCCTAGGCCATGCATCATATTTACTCTTGTCCTTGTTCATCATGTTCATGCATCATGTGGTTGAGCATTGCATGATGATTGATTGTTCTTCCGGTGTTGCTTGTTGGGTTGGTTAGAGCCGGTGACGATACAGATTACGAGGTTCCTACCGAGGTTAAGTTTGAGGAGCAAGGTTATGATCCCTCCGTGGAATCAGCAGGCAAGATGACCTTACCCAGATATTACTACTATCTTTGCCTATGCTAGATGTCTCGCTCTTTAGATATTGCCTCGATGCCTATGTCTGTTTGTCAGCCCTCCTATTGTTGCCATGAAACTCTCTAACCACCCACCTAGCAAACTGTTGATTGGTTACGTAAGCATCGCTCAGCCCCTCTTATAGCATTGTTAGTTGCAGGTGAAGATTTGAAGATTCTTGCTTCATGTTGAATTTATTGTTGGGATATCACAATATATAATCTGTTAAACTAAACCATCTATATATTGGTAATGGGTGGAAGGCTAAGCCTCTTGCTTGGTGTTTTGTTCCACTCATGCCACCCTAGGAACCGTTAAACCGGTGTTATGTTCCTTGATTTTTGCGTCCCTAACACGGATGGGGTTTATGGGCCCCCTCGATAACCCGCTTAGCGCTAAAGCTTTTCCAGCAAGGCCCAACATTTGTTTTACATTTGCCTAATAACTAAAACTTGCATAGGGCGTTGCAAATCGGAGTTCTTAATTAACAACCCGGGCCAGTGCTCCACATGAGTGTTGGTCCAAACTGGGCAGACTGCGGGGCCACCTTGGGGAAACCCGAGGGCTGGTATTTTCCTGTAGGCTGACCTATCCGGTCGTGGCCTGAGAGGAGATACGTGCGGCTACTATCATGGTGTCGGCACGCTGGGAGGTCTTTCTGGATTAGTTTTACCTTTGTCGGAATATCTTGAGCACGGGATTCCGAGAATACTCGGGTCTTCCCATGTTGGAGTTGCGACTCCACAGATCGTGAGCTTGTGATGGGCTAATTTGGGACACCCCTGCAGGGTTTGATCTTTCGAAAGCCGTGCCCGCGGTTATGTGGCAGATGGGAATTTTTTAATATCCGGTCGTAGATAACTTGACACCATGTTCATAATGCACTACCAACGTGAGTAACCGTGATGGTCTCTTTCCGAAGGGGTTCGGGAAGTGAACACGATGGGGTTATGTTTGATCGTGAGTAGTTAGGATCACTTCGTGATCAACTTGGCGATCATTGGGACTTGTTTTCTTCTCGCTCTAAACCCGTAAGTTAGTGCTAGTGCTGCTGCAACCTTGTTTTAAGCCTTTTCCACACCTAAGGCTTTGATAGTATTGCTACCCGGGAACGGGATTGCTGAGTCCTCCGTGGCTCACAGATTCTACACAACACCAGATGCAGGTACCATTGAGAACTACACAGGTGGTGGTTCAGAGTTGTATTAGGAGTTCGATGAAGAGCGTGGACGATACTACGTGTCTTATCCCGAGGATCAGTAGGGGTCTTACTAGGATGATCGGGACCTTGTGTTTCTTTATTTATGGTATCTTTCATTTGGCTTTTCGTCCGTAGTCGGACTCTGTTGTTATTTGCATGATGTATGTTAATGTATTACATTGTGTGACGTGCCGAGTGTAAGCCAACTACTCTTTTACATTTTCATCCCCTCTTTTACATGAGTTGTGCAAAGATACCATACTTGAGATCATTCTAGTATGTCATTATGCCTTTAAGTCGTGCCTCGACACGTGGGAGGCATAGTCACATACTGGGCATTACAAGTTGCTATTCAGAGCCTTCTCCGACCTAGGAGCCCCCTGATTGATCGAATCGCTGACAGTTGAGTCTAGGCACACACATAAAAATGTTTTGAGTCCTATATATATCGGAGAGTGGGATTTCTTTTTACTCCTCACCCCTTCATCGCTCTGGTGAGGACTCCTGATGTTGTTCTATCTCTTCTACTCTCAAAAATTCACTTAAATATTTTTTTAGGATCACGCGAGTATTGTTTGGATTGTTCTGATATCTTTGTGACGAGAACATTGTTCTCGATCCTCCGGTCATTTAGGGGTTGTGGCAGTGTCCTGGGGAGTTGAGCTCCGAGGTGTTGTCGTCACAAATGTAGCGCAACTGTTCTAGAATACTTAAGACGTCCGCCATCGAAAACTCTTCTATGCGGTTAGTGGTGAGATAACCCTGACGTCACCCAGTACTGGTGGGATAGTTCGGGAGTATTGCCACAACTTGTAGAGCGGATGTGTTTCGAAGTTCCAAGGTAAACAGTTTCCGAGGATGACTAGTTATGTGTTGAAGGATGGATATAGCTGGATGTAGGATTAGAGTTGAGTGTGCGGTGCTTCCCTGTATCCCCAACACCCGATTGCATAATCGGAAACCTTCGGAAATTAATAGGTGGGTTCTTCTAGTAGCTCGTAGGCATTCTTCCAACGAGTGCATGATATGGAGTTCGGGGTTCAACATCGATTGAAGAAGTTTTATGGGCGTTGTTCCAATTGGGAGTTGCATATTAAAGGGTCCTTGGCTATGCTGATCCGGGGATTGCAACACCCTTTTGTAACACGTTCCATGAGCTTTCAGCATGAACATGTGGGACGAAGCTTCTATCACTACTAGGAAAAGGCCTACTAATGGCGCACCTAATTTGGCCCTTAATGGCGCATTAGTGGTGTGCCATTAGTGCCACGCCATTAGTATATTTTACTAATGGCGCACCTCTGGTGCGTCATTAGTATCTGGTATACTAATGGCGCACCTCAGATGCGCCATTAGTATATACAACAGTGCGCCATTAGTATGCCTCCCAGGGGGCCATGTATACCCAGGTGCTTTGGCATACTAATGGCGCACAACAACAAGATGCGCCATTAGTAACTTCGGCATACTAATGACGCACTGTTTAATGATGCGCCATTAGTATCTTTTGGCATACTAATGGCGCACTGTGATGTGATGCGCCATTAGTATGAATATTAGGTTTTTTTAATTTTTTTAATTTTCTGTTTTTTGCACAGGTTACAAAATGTATAATTGGACAGAATATAGAGAGCACACATCAACAATATATTCATCGAATACAATACAAGATTAGTCTCTGAATACAAGTCATCATATTAGTCTCCGAATACAATTCATCATATTAGTCTCCGAATTGAAAAGACCGAACAAAGATAGAACATTATATTACAAGTCTCGAGACCGCGAGTAGCGAGTTTGTCTTCACATTACAAGTCGATATCGATCATCTAAACTACCATCACATAGAAGAGAGTTGCGGTCATCACGATGAGCATCATCACGATGAAACTCGTCTTCATCCGGTTCATCCAACACTCCCTCCCCTCTCCCGCTAGATAGAGGGCGTATCTAGATTCGGCCTCGGCCCTAGTGGTGTACCCTTTGTAAATGTTACCGCTGAACCAGTGAACCTGTCTCCGACACTCCTCCCAGTCGTCGTAGACTCCGGGAACCTTAGCCTTGTACACAACATACGACGACATCGCTATGCACTAGCCAAACGAAACATTAGTACCAATTCACAGACAATACATAAGCAATATATAAGTATGCAACAGAATGATCGGAGGAGAAAAGCAAGACATTAATAGCATCGATTACATCTAAGTTGAACGACTCTCAAAACCAAAGAGACATACGACAAGTTCATTAAAGTTTAATTACAACATGAGCCAATCGATGTTTCAGAACTAGACACAGCATCACTGCTTTCGACTCGACTCAAGGGACCAGAGCATGGATGAAGCCGCCGTCTATCGTGGGAGTCATGAAATCACGGGCGTTGTCAGCCTGCATTTGTAGCATTGTGTCGATGTCACTGTTGGACGGTTGATTTCTGAGGTAGAACTGCCCCGAGGTACGAAGGACGTCTTGATGGATGATTTCCGCAAACTCCAACTGGATGCGAAAGAATTCTTGTCTGATGTCCGCGTCCTGGATTGCCGACACGCTCGCGGCCCAATCTTTGAGTTTACTTGGTAGCAGAAGTTGATGATGGTCCCGTACGATCGCCCGCATGTGATGGATGGTGTAGTAGGCACCATTCTGACAGCCAGGCGGCTGCTTGACGCAGCAGAACGTCGTATTGTAGGAGAACACGTGCTTGACGTACTTACGAATAGGCCTGGTGAAGGTGCCTCCAGATTTGGCGTAGCCGGGGAGAACGTCATCAAGAACCTTCTTGACATTTGTGTAGTCTATGTTCGACTGACGGTCCGGGTCGAAATACGTGGCCATGGAATATTTGGGGCTTAGGAGGATGAGCGCGCAATGTGTGTCACTGCAGAAAACACGGAATGTTAAAAGAAAAACGATCGAAATCTAAGAATTCATATGTTACGTGGCGGTTGAGGGGAGGACTTACTCGGGAAAGTAAGGCACGAGGAAGTTATCCTTATCTCGGTTTGCCAAAATGACGCCTTCAAGGTAAGAACTCGCGACTTGCCGGTCCCCAGCGCTGCCCAAGATTTTGGCACGCATGTATAAGGGGTCGACTATCACGATGTCCGGGGTCTTGTCACGAATGATCCGCATCTCCATACTCAGCGAAAATAGCCGAACGAAGGTGTAGTGCAGCGGATGAAGGTTCAACATAGCGTGGATGTCATCAAATCGCAGGACGATCGTACCCCCAATGGAGTTATCCACAAAGCCCTTGCCCTCTGGCACCTTGGCCGCGAAAACCGGGTATGCCACATCCTTCTCTCTCAGATGCCGCTTCTCCAAAGAAAGAACACTGTCATGCAGACTCCGCATAGCACCGGTTGCAGCATCGAGCATATTTCTCGGTAGCATCGGCCTACCCGCCACATGCACCCTCCTCATTACATCCTCAGGTGAAGGTGGCCCGTCCTGAGCACGGATCGTACTCGGTGCCGGCTGGCTCCCACCCTTGTTAGTCTTTCTTTTGCGTGCCTTCTTCTTCTCCTGTAATGGGACCGAGTTCTGCTCACAGACCGCCTTCTTGAGTGTGTTGGGGCTGATAATATTTCGCACCTCGCCTATCTGAGGCTCGGTGAAGTCGGCAGCTGGAGGCGTCTCCTGAGAGCTGAACGGCAGACGACGCCTGTTGCAACTTGGCTTCTCCGCAGTACCAGCTAGATCGCGCACATCTTTTGTTTGGTTGGGTTCTTGAGAAGGAGGCCCCATGAAGTCGCCACCGTACCCATGATCGGCAAAGTACTGATCGACGTTGCCAAATGTATCATCGTCGTCGTCGTTCTGATCCTGTGCCATATGCATGTTTGGATCCAGTGGCATAGGGATGTCCGGCTCCGTTGCGGCGGTCTTGCCATGGGGCCGACTTGGCGCCGACACGACTGGCGGTGTTGTCTATGGGGTGGTGTCCCCCGCCCCCAGACGAATCTGGCTCTTCGGCCAAAGCAGGGGGCAGCTCAGGCAGGCGCTGAGGGACATCGCGTCATCATCGTCGGCCCCGACGGGTCGAATCGGAGATAAAAACTCATTGCAGCTTGGCAGCACCCGAACCAGTTGAACCCTAAACAAGTTGGGTGGCATCTGGTACCGTGGAACAAGGGGTTGCCCGGTTGAACGATTTTGCCCTTGGCAACATCGACCAACTCGTTGTTCACGAAGTGCAAGAGAGTGCACGGAACGTCGGCGGCGCCCTGCGAAAACATGTAGGGCGTTAGGGATGCCCAGTCAAAGGCAAGGAGATGAAGTCCTCGACCGAGAGAGGCTTAATTAGTTACCATGATGATGGCGTCGAGCTCGGCTAATGTCGAGGCACCGCCAACGGCGGGCGTGCAGTTGACGGAGGGGCCGCTTGCTGCAGAGGTGCCGGCCGGCGTACACCCGGCTGCATTAAGCTCCCGTGCCGGCATCGGAGACACCAATGCCGCCTCCGCCGGAGACACCAATGGCCCCGCCATCGCGTTCTGCGAGTTGCTGGCCGTGAAGCTAGGAATCGGGGGCGGCCCCTGTTGGCCGCCCGCAATCCACGCACTCAACCCCTCGATCAAGGTAGGCACAATGGCGGTGATCGTCGCTCCGAGTTGTTGTTGCACTTGCTCTTGGACAATCTCCGGAATCCGCGCCGCCTGTGCCTTGAGTTCTTGAACCTCGCACGCCTGGCTTTCCGAGCTGGTCTTTTTCTCCTTTCGCCCACCAGTGTTATAGTATGACGACCATTTTGTCGACAAGCCTTAGCCGGCCACACGACCAGCTGACATTGGCATACTGAGCTTATCCTTGTTCTTCATTACATTCAACGCCCTATTTAGAGTGGTGTCCCAAGGGTTGCTCTTAGTCGACCCCGCGCTACTGCTTTCAGTCGCCTGCGGAAGGAATGTGAACCATTTAGAAATTTGGCTTCATTAATTAGAATGCAACCATATGGAGCTAATTACGCGGGGGTGTATTCCTTACCAGAACAAGCTCAAGCGCCCTGGTCTTCAGATCCGTGGTAAGCTCCTTTGTTTTCGGGTCCTTCTTGTACCGGGCCCTAACAAAGTTCCTCGTCTGCTTGTCACCGTATTTATCGAAGAGGGGCGGTAGGCCTTGCTCGGCACGGTCCGCCTCCTCCTTGTCCCATATAGGCTCCGCCACTCTATAACCGCCGGGACCGAGTGTGTGTTCCCCTAAGTTCAGCTCCCGCGTTTCTTTCCCCCACTGACTTGATTCGGAGTTTGCGGTGCTCGAGCAATTGATCTTGAAGTCGTTGTAGTCATCTTCGGTGATCGAAGGATTTTTCTCCTTGATCTTCTCACAACTCTCACCTTTCTCGATCATTCTCTTCACATTGCTTTTCCAAGTAGACAGGGCCTTGCTCATCTTCGTGAGGGCAGCATTGTTCACTTTATTCCCTTTGAGGCTTGTGTTTTCAAATTCAGCGGGGAACTTGTATCGTTCGTGCAGCTTCGTGAAGAGGAGGTTGCCCAAATTCCCTCGGTCAGGATGCCTCAGGTTCTCGGTGTTGATCGAGACGATGCTCCGGAGAATGCACCTGAGCTGAAGCGAGTACCCCTTGACTATTCGTTCGGGCGCCGTTGGATTCCCGTCGGAGTCCACTTCAGTAACTTCCTCCTTGAGGGTGCGGAGCACAGTCGGGCGCCGGTCCTTCCGTTGCCTCTTCGGTTGGCTACCATCTGTGCGTGCGCCGCCATCATCAGTGGTGGCATCCTCGGCGGCACCATCAGTGGTGGCATCAGTGGGGTCATCCTCGGCGGTACCATCAGTGGTCTCAGGATCGATGGGGAAGGCGGCGTCCTCATACAAGTGAGGTTGTTCCGCCATATCCTGAGACAGCTCCCAGAATGCCTTGCCGCCCGAACCCCCGGCCTCATTGTTGTTGGCCATGTTTCTCTCTAAATAGGAACAAAGTTTGGTCAAAAAGTTGGTTATTGTCAAGGAACAAGATCATGGTCTCATCATTTAGGGTTTGTCGACACCGAGGCATCCTAAAAGCTAAGCTTTTATCATTGAGGGTTTTTCGACGCCGAGGCACCCTAAAAGCCTAAGCTTTCATCATTTCGGTTTTTATCGACACCGAGGCACCCTAAAAGCCAAGGTTTTATAATTAATGGTTTGTCGACACCGAGGCATCCTAAAAGCTAAGCTTGGAAGGAGAATTCTAAGTTGGGCCTAATCACTTGGCTCTATTGCCGCCTATGGTTTAATGTAGCTAGAATAAAGGGGCACTTGATCCTACTTAATTAACTACTAAGATACCCCGGCCCATGCATTAGTCACAAGTACCCCATATGTCCTATTTTTAGCAAAGTCATGCTAAAATTCACGGAAAATTTCAGCATGACCTTTGCTGAAAATAGGACATATGGAGTACCCGAATTTGCCGGAACGGAAGTTAATCGACATTCCAGCAAACTCAAGGGCCTCTCGGGTGGACAAGGCAAAAAAGGCCTCCATCACAACATGGAAAATACATTGGCATGTGAAGAGGTGAAACAATATATGCATCTCCAAGCAGTATCATTCAACATTTTGGACAAACCACTACAAGCAATACTGGATCAGATACAAGAAATACTAACAGATTGAGGTGTTTAACTTGTGGTGCTCTCTGTGCTATTAACATTTCAAGTCAAAACCTTTTCTGGTTAGTAAGTGTTTCTTGAGCATATGTATGTAGTAAGTGTTTCTGCTCTCAGTGTTTCCGAACACATATTTTAGCTACCTAGTACCAGTGCTATTACCCAGCAGTTAATTAGCTTTTGTTTTTGCTTTTCAGTGCCAAATTCTAGCTAGTACCAGCAAATTAACATCTAGCAGCAATCATTTTCAAATATATATACACTAGACATTTTTATATTAACCTAAGGAAAAATGAATAGTTAGGTTAATTACCCACTGTTAGTTATTCAGTCTGATGCTTTTTTCTACACTTTGATGCAAATTAGTATATAGAAGAAGCTATTTACTAGCAGTACCATATATAAAAGACATTCAGTCTGATGCTATTTACTAGCAGTACTAGCAGTTTTTCTCTTCTTCAATAACTGTATTGGCCATCAGACTGTATTGGCCATATATAAAAGACATTCAGTCTGATGCTATTTACTAGCAGTACTAGCAGTTTTTTTCTTCTTCATTAACTGTACTAGCAGTTTTTTTTCTTCTTCATTAACTGTATTAGCTATTTACTAGCAGTACTAGCACTTGGATCATATGCTAATGCTACATTGATACATCATCATGCTGGGTAATATTAAACCCAAGCAACTTTATAATCAACCCAAGATACATCAACTACTGCACTGTCCTGCCTAATAAAAACAGTCATGCCAGCATATAGTATATAAATCTGAATTTGTGTTTACAAGAAGAGTGCCCATTGCAATGTAAACCTGAGAACACAACTCGCCTCAAGTGCAGGATACAGCAGACACCTACTTCTTCAGTCAAGTGCAGTAAAAGACCGTTTGCAGAACCTGTTTAGTCAGAGTTGAACATTAGAATCCATACTATGCTCTACTATGCTTGTAAAGGAACACTATGACCTCCCTACCATTTGAGTAAGCTGAAGCTTGGCTTCAACTACTGACATCACCAATTAAAATTCAGATAAAGAGTAAGGTCCTAGAACTCACAAATTATGCATGCAGGTTAAATCAGGCTGATGCAGCGGCCGTTGTGGAGGAGGAGACGGAGATTGATGGCGCCGGCGGAGCTTGTGTGCGGAGGCGTCATGTGGAGGTCGATGCAGGTCATCCGCCGTCGTGTGTGGGAAGTGGAGGTCGATGCACGGGGGCGAGGGGGCGTCGGGGGTGCGGGGGCGCGGGGGCGAGGGGGCGCGGGGGCGGCGGCGTCGGGGCAGCGACGTCGGGGCGGCATCGAGGTGGCGGGGCAGCGGCGTCGGGAGAGGAGAGGGGAAGGGGATCGAGGGCGAGGGCGAGGGAGAGAGAGGGGATAGGTTTAGTGGGCCGATGGGGGCGGCACAATACTAATGGCGCACCACCCCTCAGTGCGCCATAAGTACATCCATACAAATGGCGCACCTCACCCTGGTGCGCCATTAGTATTTTTTCTTTGATTTCTGCTCGAGCCAACAGGTTATCTTCCACCTAACCTGATCCACATCAAGTCCCCTCTACTAGCTCGATTGGTCAGCAGCCAGTTCTCACACCAGGAGGTCCTGGGTTCGATTCCCAGGCTCCACAATTTTTTTTATGCATTTAAAATGTTGTTTGATACTTATTTGTGTTTAAATATGTTCAAACTTGTTTAAATCATAACAGTAATATTTTTTTATAAGACAGTAATAATTTTTTTAAAAATATCATCAAACAGTAATGCCGGTGGAGCGGGGGAGGGTGCG
>LR738710.1:336032314-336066692 GCA_902687465.1 Secale cereale
GGCGGCGGTTGAGTAGGGGAATCGAGGGTGCGGTGGGTCGGCGGCGGCGGCCAGTGGACCGGGGGGTGCTCGGCGGCGAGGGGGGCCGGATCTGGCGAGGTGGGATAGCGATCGAGATGGAGGGGGATCGAGATCGAGTGTCCAAGAAATTTAAAAATATTCATGATAGTTCAAAAAGTGCCCATGAAATACAATCGAGAAATGAAGGCTACGATTTAAATACAATCGATCTTAGCTAGCTATCTGTTCACAATCTTCTTGCCCTTCTTTTTCGCAAATGGAGATCTTCTCTGGAACGGACGTCCTTTAGGTAGGGTGGTCCTGCTTCTTCTTGTGGTGTATGCTGCTACTTCATCATCGTCGTCATGTTCGATCCTCGGGTCGCCGTACTTGTCGAAGTCTTACTCATTGGCTACTCCATCCATTCCGATGATCTTCCTTTTGCCTCTCCTCACGACAACACGACTGGGCTTTGACGGGTCGGTAATGAAGAAGCATTGGTCAACTTGGGAAGCCAGTACCCATGGCTCATTTTTCGCGGTGACGTTTGCGCCCGTGGTCTTGGATTTGGCTTCGGGTATAACCATGGTGGTGAAATACCGATCTTCTTTTAGGACGCTCTTGGCCCATCTGACATGGAACATCGGGACCTTCTCTCCAGCGTAGCTCAGCTCCCAGATCTCCTCGATCCTTCCGTAGTATCTGTCCTTGTCATTACCGGTGTAGGATTCCATCGTTACCCCGGAGTTCTGATAACCATCGCTCTCCATGTCCTTGGCCTCGGTGTAGAATGTGTAGCCGTTGATATCGTACGCCTCATAGGTCATCAGGTTGTGCTCGGCGCCCTATGACAAGGCGAATATGAGTTGTTCTTCCGCGGAAGAATCCTCATGTAAAGGGTACGACAGAAGCTTCTGCTTGAACGAACGCGTGAAACATGAGTTGTGCTCTTTGATTATATCTCCGTCCGTCCTCTGTTGGCCTCGGTCATTGTACGTCTTCTCAATAAAGGTTTTGTGCTCTACCACCCAAGGATCGACCACGTCTATGTGTTGTAGCGCGACTAGGTTTGCTCTTTCAAAGTCGGCGAGTCGACCCTTGAAGTCGACATGCATTTCGCGGCGACCCTCACGGTGACCCCATCCAGCGAGCCTGCCGAGGTGCCTGTTGACGGGCAGACCAACGGGGTTCTCGATGCCTAGATAATTCGTGCAGTAGGAGATGCATTCTTCGGTCAGAAAGCCCCTGGCTATGCTTCCCTCTGGACGTGACATGTTGCGAACGTATCCTTTGATGACACCATTCATCCTTTCGAATGGCATCATGCTATGCAGGAACGTCGGCCCGAGTTGGATGATATCGTCCACGATATGGACCAGCAGATGCACCATAACGTCGAAGAATGCGGGCGGGAAGTACATCTCAAGCTCGCATAGTATCACCACGATCTCTTCATGTAGCCTTCTGAGTTGCCTCACGCTAACAGACTTCCAAGAGATGACGTCGAAAAAGTTGCATAGGCCAAATAGGGTTTCACGGACGTGCACGTCCATGATCCCACGGATTGCAATTGGAAGTATCTGCGTCATCAGCACGTGACAGTCGTGAGACTTCATCCCGCTGAACTTCAGCTTCGCTGGGTCTAGGTATCTGCTTATCTTCCCCGCGTAACCGTAAGGAAGTTTTACTCCTACGAGGCAGGTGAAAAACTGCTCGATCTCCTCCCGACTTAGAGTGAAGCACGCGGGAGGGTAGTCATTTCCGGCCTTCTTGGCCTTTTTGCCTTTGCGACGACTTTCCGTGTCCTGCTTCGCCTCATCATCATCATCATCATCATCATCATCATGATCATCATATATAGCGTGAAGCTCCTACCTGATGCCCATTGATTTCAAGTCTGCCCTTGCTTTCGGCCCATCTTTGGTCCTCTCTAGCAAGTTGAGCAGGGTACCAAGCAGACTCTCGCACACGTTCTTCGTGATATGCATTACATCAAGGCTGTGAGGCACACGGTGGATCTTCCAGTACGGCAAGTCCCAGAAAACAGACCTTGTTTTCCATACCTTCAGCAGCGGCTCTGGCGCCTTTCGCTTCTTTCCCGGCTCTAGCGCCTTTTTCTTCTTTCCCGGCAGTGGGCAATCTTTCCAATTTTTCAACAGCTCGTCTATTTCCTCGCCGCTCCTCGTACGCGGGCGTCCTCGGGGTTCGGTTTCACCATCGAACAGATCCTTGCGTTTCCTCCACATGTCATCGTCGCGAAGCCACCTTCGATGTCCCATGAACACGGTTTTCGAAGACCCGGGATCTCTATCTAGCTGGCGATACGTTGTGTCATCCATGCACCTGACGCATCCAGAAAATCCGTGGACCACCTGCCCCGCGACATATCCGTAACCGAGATAGTCGTGCACCGTCGTGAGCAGTGCGACTCTCATAGGGAAATATTCTTTCTCTGCGGCGTCCCACGTATTGGCTGGCGTTTTCCACAGCATGTCAAGCTCCTCTTTCAGCAGCCCCATATACAGATTGATGCCATTCCCTAGTTGTGTCGGTCCTTCAATTAGCATACTCATGTGAATGTACTTCCTCTTCATGCACAACCAGGGGGGAAGGTTGTACATCCACACAAACACAGGCCAGGTGCTATGTGTGCTTCTCTGGCTGCCAAACGGATTGACTCCATCGGTGCTCGCGCCCAGCACGATGTTCCTTGGATCGTTCCCAAATTCTAGGTCTTCGAAGTTCAACGCTTGCCACTGGCTCGCATCCTTAGGGTGACTCAGCATCTTGTCTTTTTTATCTATCTCCAGATCATTTGCGTCATCTTCTCGCTTCTTCTCTCCCTATCTGCGTGCCAACGCAGGAGCTTTGCTACCTTAGGGCCCGCGAAATACCGCTGCAGATGAGGAGTGATCGGAAAGTACCACACCACTTTTCGAGGAGCTTTCTTCCTCTTCTTGTATCGAGTGACGCCGCACACCGGACATATGGTAGACTCCGCGTGCTCGTCCCGATAAATGATGCAATTTTTCATGCACACATGGTATTTCACGTGCGGTAAATCCAGAGGACACACGATTTTCTTGGCCTCCTCCAAACTAGTCGGGCACTTGTTCCCCTTGGGAAGACGTTCATGCCAGAATGACATGTTCTCGTCGAAGCATGCGTCGGTCATTTTGTGTTTTACCTTCATCTCCAGAGCCATGAGCGTTACTTTCAGGCGGGTATCCTCGGGCCTGCATCCTTCATACAATGGAGTAACCGCGTCTAACTCAAGTTGATCCATCTTGGCTTTCTCTCGGGCGGCAGCTCTTGCGTTATCCGTCTGCTTGAGAAGCAGCTCTTGAATATGAGGGTCCTGCACCCATCCCATCGATGGTCCAGCGTCGTCTGCTCCGCTGGCATCATCATCTTCATGATCATGCCCATCGTCTGCTCCGGCATCTTCCTCATCATCATGTCCTGCATCTTCTACATGATGACTGTGTACAGCATCACCGTCGTGATCATCTCCTGGGGATTCTTCGTCTTCTCGCCCGCCCGAGCCGCGGTGGTTGTCTTGCTGCCCTTCCTCATTTCTTGCCCGGCCCCCATGGACGACTTCGTAGTCATCTTCATCACCTTGCCACCGATAGCCATCCATGAAACCATGCAAGAGCAGGTGGTCCCGCACCTGCCCGGAATCCGGGTCCGCAATAAGGCTCTTCAGCTTGCATCTTCGACACGGACATCTTATCTCCGTCTCGTTCTTTTGAAGCATCTCGGCCTTCGCGGACCTCAAAAACCTATTCACGATGCCTTCGGTCATCGTGCGGACCATGGTCGCCTGCGGGGCAGAGCAAAACGATATTTTAGAACCAAGAAAAAATTTGGCATGACTTTCCCTAGAAATAGGACCAAAAAGAATGCTTAATGCCAAAATTCTCACCGAAACGGAAATGAATCAACATTCCGGCAAAATATTGGCAACTATCGCATTTCAAATACCTGTACACCTCCAAACACAAACACATATGCAACACCACAAACATATGCAACACCACGAACATACATAGATCTAGCTAGGCCATAAAAAGTGCATGTGCACATTGTTGTAGGGAGAACAACATAAATATAGCTTCACCCTTACTTACCTATCAAAACATGGTAATTTAACCACTTAATTTGAATGAATCTATGGTGGAAATGAGGTGAAAAAGAGGAGGCACCCGAGACAAGGAGGAGGTGGAAAGAATGAAGTGGGGAGAGAGTGAGTGTGGGTAGGAGAGGCTGTCCAAAATATCTTGTTGCTGCCTACTTACTAATGGCGCACCAACTCTAAATGCGCCATTAGTAATCCAGGTTACTAATGGTGCACCTTCTGGTGGTGCGCCATTAGTAGTTTTGCAAAAAAACATACTAATGGCGCACTGTTCCACAGTGCGCCATTACTAGTTTAAACTAGTAATGGCGCACGGTGGAAAAGTGCGCCATTAGTAGTTTTGCAAAAAAAGGAATAAAAAATATAATAAAAAAACAACATTAGTGGCGCACTTTCCGACAGGTGCGCCATTACTAGTTACAACTAGTAATGGCGCACTGTGTCTGGATGCGCCATTAGTATGTTTGGACATGCGCACTAGTTCAAAAAAAATGATACTAATGGCGCACCCTGGGCCAGGTGCGCCATTAGTAGTTTCAACTCTAATGGCGTATCAGAAGGTGGTGCGCCATTAGTTTATACTAATGGCGCACCGCTTGTCTGGTGCACCATTAGTGTCAATCCCATCTATAGCCCTTTTTCTAGTAGTGTATCATGTATTTGTTCCATCTGCTCCTTGTTGTTTTTATTTACCTTTTGTTCTCCCAAGTGGCTTCTCGAGAAGATTGTTGTATCATTAAACTGTGGAATACATTTGTTCAATTTGTTCGAATGTTCTTGTGAAGACTTATGTTGCAATTTCTAGTCGTTGATTTAGCTTATATATTTTCCATCAATGGCTAATAGTTGTCATCTCATTCAGGGTGGCTCCTAAGATGGTTCCCAACGCTAACCCAGAGGGTGAAGAAGAGCGTGTTCCTGAACGTCCTCCTTCCCCTCCTCCTCCGTCTGAGGCATGGAGAGCAATTATGCAAGCGACCAACCAGAACACCCAGATGCTTATGTAAATGATGCAGAACTTTCAAGCCAACCAAGCAAATCAAGGTGGTCATGGGAACCAAGGCCAAGGCAATCTGTTCAATCAACCTCACTTTGCAACCCTCAACCAATTCCTGGCAAACCAACCGAAGCCGTTCAGTTACTGTGTGGATCCGCTAGATGCTGAAGACTGGATCACAGACATCAAAAATCACTTTGAATGCAGTAACGTGAGACCTGAGGATTATGTCAAGTTTGCCACTTCCCAACTCAAAGACCAAGCTTCTGATTGGTGGCAACAGTACAAAGATTCCAGAGGTAGACGTGAGATCTCGTGGACTGACTTCTGCAAGGATTTCCGCTCTCACCACATTCCAACCAGTGTCATTTAAGGCATGCGTTAGCAATTCCACAACCTGAAGCAAGGTACCATGTCCGTCTATCAATACAATGTCAAGTTCCAGAATTTTGCTCGTTATGCTAAGCAAGACATCCCAGATGCCAAGAGCAAGATTTATCAGTTCCGTGGTGTTCTGAAGGATGAACTCCAACTAGATCTCACCTTGTTCGAGCCGGATGAATTTGACCAATTCCACAATATGGCTCTTAAGCAAGAGGCAGCCCAACTCAAGAAAGCTTCCAAAAAGAGGATCAGAGATGTTGTTCACTCCTCCTCTTCTTCCCAAGTGGTTGCCAAGCAGCAGAAGTTCTGGCTTCCGCCTCCTCCAGTGCTCCGTCCTCCAAACAACAATAAGCACTTAGGTGGCCATGGTTTCTCCCACCCACCCAACCCAAGAAATCAGTCCAAGCCTTAGTTTCAAGCTTCAAGATCAAGTGGTCCTTATCACCGGCCTCTCTCAGAAGTGATTTTCAAGAAGTGTACTCAGAAGGGTCACTATGCTAACAAGTGTTCCAACCCAAGGCGCATTCCGCCTCCTCCACCTGTCAGCACTGCTATTGTCAAGCACAATCCCAAGCATGCAAGAGTGAATCTGATGAATGCAGCTCAAGCAGAGAATTCTTCTGATGTGATATTGGGTAACCTCTTAGTTAACTCTATTCCTGCAAAAGTATTGTTTGATTCTGGTGCATCACTTTGCTTCATGTCAAGACCATTCTTTACCAAACATAATTTTACTTTGACATTTCTGGATAAGAAGTTGTCAATTATTTCTCTGGGCAAACACATGACTTCTAATATGGTGGCTCCGGATATATCTATTCATATGGGTGATTACAGTTTTCTGGTTTCTTCGGTTATTCTCGGCAACTCCGACATTTATCTTATTCTTGGGATGGATTTGCTTTCCAAGCATGATGCAAACATTGATTGTGCAAATAAGGAAGTCAACCTTACTCATCCTAATGAAGACATGATTATCTTCGACTCTCGAGATAACACAATCAGGCTATTCTCTCTCAATGACAAGGACGAGATTAATGCCATTTCTCAGATTCCGGTGGTCAATAAGTATGAAGATGTTTTCCCTGAATAGCTTCCAGGCATGCCTCCCCATCGTCAAGTTGAATTCGTCATTGAACTCGAGCCCGGTACCAAGCCAGCATGTCGGCGTCCGTACAAGCTTTCCCCTGATGAGTTGAAGGAGCTGAAGAAACAACTCGATGAGCAAGAATGCATGGGCCTAATCAGGCCTAGTACTTCTCCTTGGGGTTGTGGTGTTCTATTTGTCAAGAAAAAGGATGGCACGGAACGCCTTTGCGTTGATTACCGGCCGTTGAACAAGAAGACAATAAAGAACAAGTATACGCTCCCCAATATCAATGAATTGTTCGAGCAGCTCAAAGGAGCAAAGGTGTTCTCAAAGCTCGATCTTTGGATGGGTTACCACCAGATCCGTATCCGTGAAGAAGATATTCCCAAGACCGCATTCAAAACGAGTTTTGGCTCTTATGAATACACGGTCATGTCTTTCGGCCTTGCAAATGCTCCACCCACCTTCTCGAGGATGATGCACTTCATATTCAACCCCTACACCAATGAATTTGTTCTCGTCTATCTGGATGACATCTTGGTATTCTCCAAGAATGAAGAAGACCATGCCAAGCACCTCCATTTGGTCCTTGATAGGCTACGTGAACACAATTTCTATGTGAAGTTCTCCAAATGTGAATTCTGGCTGGATAAAGTCTTATATCTGGGCCATATTATCTCTGCCGAGGGCATTTCTATGAACCCCGAGAAAGTTGAAGCTATTGTCAACTGGGAACCCCCACATAATGTCAAGCAACTCCGAAGCTTCCTTGGTCTCGCTAGCTATTGCAGAAGGTTCATTGAGAACTTCTCCAAGATTGCCAAGCCTCTTTCCAACATGTTGCAGAAGAATGTCAAGTACTCCTGGACTCCTGATTGTGATGTCGCATTCAAAACACTCAAAGAGAAGCTCATTTCTGCTCCGGTTCTTACTCCTCCAGATGAGTCCAAGCCCTATGAATTCTTTTGTGATGCTTCTTTGCAAGGTCTTGGTGGTGTTCTCATGCAAGGCAAGAAGATTGTGGCATACACTTCTCGTCAGTTGAAACCAAATGAGAAGAATTACCCCACACATGATCTCGAGCTAGCAGCAATTGTACATGCCTTGATCACGTGGAGACACCTTCTGTTGGGCAGAAATGTGGACATTTTCACCGATCACAAGAGCTTGAAGTACATCTTCACACAGACAAACCTTAACCTTCGCCAGACTCGTTGGGTTGAGATGATCCAAGAGTATGATCCAAGCATTGAGTACACACCTCGCAAGGCAAGTGTCATTGCAGATGCCTTGAGCAGAAAGGCATATTGCAACAGTCTCCTTCTCAAACTGTTCCAGCCTGAACTTTGTGAATCATTCAGGAAGCTCAACCTCCAAGTTGTTCTGTAAGGCTTTCTTGCAAACCTTCAAGTTGCTCCTACCTTGGAAGATCAGATCCGTGAGGCCCAGCTCGGTGATGCTATGGTGCAGAAAGTGAAAAATTGTATTGCTAAGCGTACTCAAAAATACAAGTGCTATGGCGTTGATGAGAAAGACGCCTTGTTCTTTGAGGACAGAATTGTGGTTCCCAAGGGTGATCTGAGGAAGCTCATAATGAACGAAGCACATGACTCCCTCCTTTCGATTCATCCCGGAAGTTCTAAGATGTACCAAGACCTCAAGCAATCATACTGGTGGACTCGCACGAAAAGGGAGATTACCCAATTCGTGAATGAATATGATGTCTGTAGAAGAGTGAAGGCAGAGCATCAACGTCCAGCCGGTCTCCTTCAACCTCTACCTATTCCCGAGTGGAAATTCGATCACATTGAAATGGATTTCGTCATTGGGTTTCCTAAGTCCAAGAAGGGGAATTATGCTATCTTCATAGTGATTGACAAGCTAACTAAAGTAGCTCATTTCCTTCCCGTCAAAAAAATCCATCAATGCAGCTCAGTTGGCAGAGCTGTACACTTCCAGAATTGTTTCCTTGCATGGCATTCCTCAAGTCATCTCCTCAGACCGTGGAAGTTTGTTCACATCCAAGTTCTGGGACTCCTTTCAGTCAGCCATGGGCACAAAAATTCGCTTCAGCACTTCGTTTCCCCCTCAGACTAGTGCTCAAGTCGAAAGAGTGAACCAGATCCTCGAAGACATGCTGAGAGGTTGTGTCATCTCTTTCGGTATGAAGTGGGAAGATTGTCTCCTGTTTGCCGAATTCTCATACAACAAAACCTTCCAAGCAAGTGCCGGCAAAGCTCCTTTTGAAATCCTCTATGGATGAAAGTGTCGTACCCCTCTCAACTGGTCCGAGACTGGTGAACGTCAACTTCTTGGTAATGATTTGATCTCAGAAGCCGAAGAAATGTGCAAAGTCATACGTGAGAATCTCAAAGCCGCGCAATCGCGTCAAAAGAGCTACTATGACGGCAAGCATCATGATTTGGCTTTTGACATTGGAGATCATGTCTATCTCCGCGTTTCTCCTTTGAAAGGCACCCAGAAGTTTGGTATCAAAGGCAAGCTTGCTCCTAGATACGTGGGCCCTTTCATGATTCTTGGCAAAAGACGCGATCTATCCTACCAACTCGAGCTTCCTTCCAACTTTGCAAATGTTCATGATGTGTTTCACGTGTCTCAACTCCGCAATTGCTTCAAGACACCTGAACGCACCATTCCGTTCGAGGAGATTGATCTTCAACAAGACTTGTCTTATCGTGAGCACCCTCTTGCTATTTTTGAAGAAACTGAGCGCAAAACCCGCAACAAGTCCATCATGTTCTTGAAAGTGAAGTGGTCGCACCATACCGACCGAGAAACTACGTGGGAACGAGAAGATCACCTTCGTTCCGAGTATCCTTCCTTCTTCCAGTCCTAGATCTCGGGACGAGATCTTATTGTAGTGTAGGAGAGTTTGTAACACCCCATATGTGATACTTTCCTATAATGGCAATAAAGCATTCTCATTTTGATCATTGTCCTTATCCTTGGGGGTTCTTGTCATTTGAGCTCATTTTATTTTTTGCATTGCCATGTCATTTATTTTATTTTGCATCCATGCATTGCTTTCATCATCATGGCATCTTAGTTTACTTCTTGTTGTTGTGTGTGTGTGAGGCCTTGTGTATGTGTGAGTGTGGTTCTAGCCATGACTTGCTAAACCCTAGACCCCCTCCTTTGTTTCCCTCTTCTTCTTCTTCCTTTTCTTTTCTTTCCTTTTCTTTACTCTATTTTGCAAGTCACCAAGCCAAGTACTTTAATGTTCTTTCTTTTCCTAAAAATCTTGCACCATGTCTACACCCTCTGTGCCAAATATCACCCTATTTGGAATTGATTTGGTTGGGTTCAAAAATGACAAGAGTTTGAAGCATATTCAAACTCCTTTTATTTTTTCTGCCTCTAAAAATGTCCAAACTAATTTTATTAAATAGGGCATAAATCAAGGAGCATGGGGGTATTTTCTTTTTCGCCTAACTCTTTTCCTTTAAGCCTGTGCTTTTCTTTTTCTTTTCTGTCTGAAGATAAATGAAAAAGGAAAAGAATCAACAGGGCAGCAGTGGCCTTGGCCTCCTCTTTCTCCTCCCCCCCGGCCCAGTCTCTCTCCACAGCAACTGCGCGGCCCATCTCTTCCCCCGCAGGCCGACCGAGCCGCTCGCAGTCACGCCGTCTCTCCCCTCGCACCCGGGCCCGCATGTCATCCCCCTTCTCCTTCACACCCCCCCTCCGTCGCCGTCTACCTCCGTCTCTGCTCCAGAGACGGAGCGCTCGCGCTCGCGCCGTGAGCTTCACGGACGCCGAGGTCGCGCCGTCTCCTCTCCCCCCTTTTAAGCCCGCAGCCATGCCCTAGGGTTGCTCCTCCTTCCCCATTTGTCCTCCGCCGCCGCCAGCAGCTCCACCCACTCCTCACCTCCCTGCAGTCGCCATGGCCAGCCCGAGCAAGTTCCCGTCGCCGACGTAGGAGCTCGCCGTCCTTCCTCTCCGTCGACCCCGAGCACCCCGGCGTCTTCCCCGAGCCCGCTCCGATACCGATCTGAGCCCGAGCACCCCAGGAGCGCACCGCACCACTCCGCCCTCCCCTTAGGTCGCTGGAGCAGCTCCGACGAGCAGCTCCGACGAGCCATGTTTTTTTCCCGCTTTTGCATCTTCAGTTACCTCTTCTTGCATCACTTTTGTATACTGTCAAGATTCGAATGCTAGCGCAGTGGCTTGTGTCTCCGTCAGATACGCAGGGGGTCGTTGGTTTGAATCCATGTGGGGCAGTGGTTTCGCCCCCTATTTATTTTTCCTAAGAGGATGACAGGCAGGCCCCACCTGTCATCCTCACTATGCACTTCCACACATTCGCGCACCCGCTAGTGCCACCACAGCGCAGCCGGGCCCCCTTGTCAGTGGCTCTGCCTAGCGTGGGCGTGGGTCAGCTTTGACCCCTGCGCTTGTTTTTCTTTTCATTTTTTCTTTTTCTGCTTTTTTTGTTTAATTAATATATGTGGATATATTCTTCTGATGGAAATGACTTGTATATGAAAAGTGCTTAGAATTTCATGTAGATTATGAATATGCTGGTTGTTGCCATGTTTAAAAACATTTAAAATGTTGTCTGAATTTATTCTTGTTTTAAACATGCTTAAACTTGGAAAATTCATAACTAAATATCTACAACTCCAAATTTTACAAACTTTATATGCATTTGGGGTGGAAAATGTGTAGAATATTTTGGTGCTGTTGTTTAGCATGTTTGACAACTTTATAACAGAAGTTTTTCAGATCTGTCCCAAATGCAATTAATTAATATTGGGAGTTTCTGGAAATTGTTGTTTATTATTTCCATCCCATTTAAATGTGCTAGCATGTTGCTGAAATATTAGTTGCACCCTTGCCATGTTAACCAACCCCTTTAAACTTGTTGGGTGCTTGTTTGAATAACCTACATAAACTTGTCAGTTGTTCTTTTGCTTGTTTCTTCAAGTGTGTGTTCTTGTTTGTTGTGATGATGTTGCACTCTTGTGACCCTAGGCCATGCATCATATTTACTCTTGTCCTCGTTCATCATGTTCATGCATCATGTGGTTGAGCATTGCATGATGATTGATTGTTGTTCTAGTGTTGCTTGTTGTGTTGGTTAGAGCCCGGTGACGATACAGAGTATGAGGTTCCTACCGAGGTTGAGTTTGAGGAGCAAGGTTATGACCCCTCCGTGGAATCAACAGGCAAGATGACCTTACAAAGATATCACTACTATATTTGCCTATGCTAGATGTCTCGCTCTTTAGATATTGCCTCGATGCCTATATCTATTTGTCAGCCCTTCTATTGTTGCCATGAAACTCTCTAACCACCCACCTAGCAAACCGTCGATTGGCTACGTAAGCATCGCTCAGCCCCTCTTATAGCGTTGTTAGTTGCAGGTGAAGATTTGAAGATTCTTGCTTCATGTTGAAGTTATTGTTGGGATATCACAATATATAATCTGTTAAACTAAATCATCTATATATTGGTAATGGGTGGAAGGCTAAGCCTCTTGCTTGGTGTTTTGTTCCACTCATGCCACCCTAGGAACCGTTAAACCGGTGTTATGTTCCTTGATTTTTGCGTCCCTAACACGGTTGGGGTTTATGGGCCCCCCTCGATAACCCGCTTAGCGCTAAATCTTTTCCAGCAGGGCCCAACATTGGTTTTACATTTGCCTAATAAATAAAACTTGCATAGGGCGTTGCAAACCAGAGCTCTTAATTAACAACTCGGGCCAGTGCTCCACATGAGTGTTGGTCCAAACTGGGCAGACTGCGGGGCCACCTTGGGGAAACCCGAGGGCTGGTATTTTCCTGTAGGCTGACCTATCCAGTCGTGGCCTGAGACGAGATACGCGCGGCTACTATTAGGGTGTCGGCATGCCGGGAGGTCTTGCAGGATTAGTTTTACCTTTGTCGGAATATCTTGAGCACGGGATTCCGAGAATACTCGGGTCTTCCCACCTTGGAGTTGCGACTCCGCAGATCGTGAGCTTGTGATGGTCTAAGTTGGGACACCCCTGGAGGGTTTGATCTTTCGAAAGTCGTGCCCGCGGTTATGTGGCAAATGGGAATTTGTTAATATCCAGTTGTAGATAACTTGACACCATGTTCATAATGCACTACTAGCGTGAGTAACCGTGATGGTCTCTTTCTGAAGGGGTTCGGGAAGTGAACACGGTGGGTTTATGTTTGATCGTGAGTAGTTAGGATCACTTCGTGCTCAACTTGGCGATCGTTGGCACTTGTTCTCTTCTCACTCTAACCCCGTAAGTTAGTGCTAGTGCTGCTGTAACCTTGTTTTAAACCTTTTCCACACCTAAGGCTTTGATAGTATTGCTATCCGGGAACGGGATTGCTGAGTCCTCCGTGGCTCACATATTCTACACAACACCAGATGCAGGTACCATTGAGAACTACACAGGTGGTGGTTCAGAGTTGTATTGGTAGTTCAATGAAGAGCGTGGACGATACTACGTGTCTTATCCCGAGGATCAGTAGGGCTCTTACTAGGATGGTCGGGACCTTGTGTTGCTTTATTTATGGTCTCTTTCATTTGGCTTTTCGTCCGTAGTCGGACTCTGATGTTATTTAGATGATGTATGTTAATGTATTACATTGTGTGACGTGGCGAGTGTAAGCCAACTACCCTTTTACATTTTCATCCCCTCTTACATGAGTTGTGCAAAGATACCATACTTGAGATCATTCTAGTATGTGATTATGCCTTTAAGTCGTGCCTCGACACGTGGGAGGCATAGTCACATACTAGGCATTACACGCCCCGTCCTTGTCGGCGCCTCGAGAGTCCCCCTGACTTGTCCCTGGTGCCAAAAAATCTTATAAATCTGGAAAACCCCGAAAATAAACCTAGATTGAGATTTCCGCCGCCGCAAGCCTCTGTAGCCACGAAAAAACAATCAGGAGCCTGTTCCGGCACCCTGACAAAGGGGAAAACCATTACTGGTGGCCATCTTCATCATTCCGGCGGTCTCCTTGACAATGAGGGAGTAGTTCACCCTCGGGGCTGAGTGTATGAATGAGTAGCTATGTGTTTGATCTCTCTCACGCGTTCTTGATTTGGCACGATCTTGATGTACCCCGAGCTTTTCCATTATAGTTAGATCTTATGGTGTTTCTCCCCCTCTACCTTATTGTAATGGATTGAGTTTTCCCTTTGAAGTTATCTTATCGAAGTGAGTCCTTAAGGATATGAGAACACATGATGTATGCCTTGCATGTGCTTATCTGTGGTGACAATGGGATATTCACGTGATCCACTTGATGTATGTTTTGGTGATCAACTTGCGGGTTCAGTGACCTTGTGAACTTATGCATAGGGGTTGGCGCACGCTTTCATCTTGACTATCCGGTTGAAACTTTAAGCATTCTTTGAAGTTCTTTGTGTTGGTTTTAATAGATGAATCTGAGATTGTGTGATGCATGTCGTATAATCAAACATGTGGATACTTGTGGTGACAATGGAGTATCTAGGTGACATTCGGGTTTTGGTTGATGTGTGTCTTAAGGTGATATTATAATACGAACTCTAGGGTTGTTTGTGACACTTATAGGAATAGCCTTATAGATCGATCCGAAAGAATAACATTGAGGTGGTTTTGTACCCTACAATAATCTCTTCGTTTGTTCTCCGCTATTAGTGACTTTGGAGTGACTCTTTATTGCATGTTGAGGGATTATTATATGATCCAATTATGTTATCATTGTTGAGAGAAATTGCACTAGTGAAAGTATGAACCCTAGGCCTTGTTTTCAAGCATTGCAATACCATTTGTGCATAATTTTATCATTAGTTACCTTCCTATTTTTATATTTTCAGATTACAAAAACCTATATCTACCATCCATATTACACTTGTATCACCATCTCTTCGCCAAACAAGTGCACCTATACAATTTACCATTGTATTGGGTGTGTGGGGGACACAAGAGACCTTTTATTATTTGGATGCAGGTTTGTTTGAGAGAGACCATCTTCATCCTACGCCTCCCACGGATTGATAAACCTTAGGTCATCCACTTGAGGGAAATTTGCTACTGTCCTACAAAACTCGGCGCTTGGAGGCCCAACACGAGTCTGCAAGAAGAAGGTTGTGTAGTAGACATCAAGCTCCTTTCTGGCGCCGTTGCCGGGGAGGTGAGTGCTTGAAGGTATATCTTTCGATGTTGCAATTGAATCTTTTAGTTTCTTGTTTTATCACTAGTTTTTTTATAAAAAGAAAAAAAAAGGAATTGAGGTTCCCTCATATGCTTCATCTTTTTAATGTCTTTCGTGAAGATGATGGAAAGAAAAATTGTGCCGATGTGCTAGAAGAAGAAGTTAATAAAATGTTTGGCACTAAATTTTTGAATGATGAGCATGATCGCAATGTTGTTAGTATGAATTCTTTGAATATCCATTATGCTAATGATATGCAAAGCTACAAGCTTGGGGATGCTATGTTTGATGAAGATGATATTTTTAGTACCCCAAGTTCTGATGAACAAATTTATTATGATGAAAGCATGCCTCCTATGTACGATGATTATTGTGATGACATGTATGCTATAAAGAATACTAATAACCATAAAACTCGTCATCATGATTTTAATCAAGTATCTGATGATAGTTATTTTTTTGAGTTTGCTCCCACTATTATGAATGAGAATAAATTTGCTTATGTGGAGAGTAATAAAATTTCTATGCTTATGGATCATGAAAAGAGTGCTTTATGTGATAGAAATATTGTTGAATTCATTCATGATGCTACTGAAAATTATTATGAGAGATGAACATATGCTTGTAGGTATTGCAATAATATCAAGTTTCCTCTCTATGCGTTGAAAATCTTGAAGTTGTGCCCGTTTTGCCTTCTTATGCTAGTTGATTCTTGTTCCCATAAATTGTTTGCTCACAAAGTTCCTATGCATAGTGGGTTAGACTTAAATATTCTTTCCATATGATTCATGATGCTCTTTTTGCGTTTCAATTCTTTACTTCTATGTGAGCATCAATGAAATCATCATGCCTAGCTAAAAAGTCATCAAAGAAAAGCGCTTGTTGGGAGAGAACCCAATACTTTTACCTACGGTTTTTGTGTGTTCACATGATTAAGCTAATGTAGTAATCATGTTTTATAGCTTTTGTTTCAATAAAGTGCCAAGTAAAGCCTTTGGGCTAGTGTGGATGATAGTTGACTTGATTCTGTGGAAAAACAGAAAGTTTTGCGTC
Source organism: Secale cereale (assembly GCA_902687465.1). Classification (NCBI taxonomy): domain Eukaryota; kingdom Viridiplantae; phylum Streptophyta; class Magnoliopsida; order Poales; family Poaceae; genus Secale; species Secale cereale. The sequence goes on from LR738710.1 coordinate 336,048,145, forward strand.
CAGTGGAGAAAATTCAATAAATCACTGCAACGTGATAATTAGCTGACATTTTTAAACATGATTGATATAAAAATTGCCTACGTTGTCCTAAGTTTTCAGAATTTTTAGAATTTCATAAGTATGGTGGTTGTCCAGATCATTACATAATGTTCTGTTTTTGACAAATTCTGTTTTCAATGCATAGTTTGCTTGATTTAGTGTTTTCATAGCTTATATTAAGTGATATAAATTGTGGAAATGATAAGGTACAGTAGGCATTGTGTGAGAACAATTATGAATCTTGTCTTGGCAGTACCAAAGTGAATTATTTCCCCTTTATCATACTAATGCATCTCACGAAGTTCCGTTAAGATTTGTGTGATCGAAGTTTTCAAGTTTTGCGTGAGATATCGGTATGAGGATAATGAGTAGCAAGAAACTAAGCTTGGGGATGACCAAGGCACCCCAAGGTAATATTCAAGGCAGATTCAAGCAACTAAGCTTAGGGATGCCCCGTAAGGCATACCCTTTTTTGTCTTCAACATTATCGGTAACCTCACTTGGAGCTATATTTTTATTCATCACATGATATGTGTTTTGCTTAGAGCGTCATTTTATTTTGTTTAGATTTTATTGCTGTTATTTAGTATAAGTTTTAGTATCTTTTATTTCAAGAAAAGTGTTAAGTATAGCCTTTACCATTCTTATCTTGCAAGTATATATGTTGCTGCTTGAAAACAGAACGTTTTCCATTATTTTTTGAATTCTTCTAGAAAGTTAGAATGTGATAAAATCTTGAATTTTTTACAAAGTTAGCATGAATAAGTTCTCTTTAACATGGTAATTTTTTTTGAATTGTTATTGCGAGGGAAGTATTAGCACAATTCCACTCTTTACAGACTGTCATGTTTAGATAGATTGCCGTTATGTTTTCATATGTCCGCTTCTTTAATGATTCTATTTGAGGATAGGAGTATTAAATATGCAGAGGCATTTAGTATCCAATGTGAAATTATAATTTTAGTGATTTGCTACATGATACGTCTCCAACGTATCTACATTTCCAAACACTTTTGCCCTTGTTTTGGACTCTAACTTGCATGATTTGAATGGAACTAACCCGGACTGACGTTGGTTTGAGCAGAACTGCCATGGTGTGTTGTGCAGAAATAATAGTTCTCGGAATGATCTGAAATTTCACAGAGTATATTATTGGAATTTATAAAAAATACTAGCAAAAGAATCAACACCAAGGGGACCACACCCTGTCCACGAGGGTGGGGGCGCGCCTACCCCCCTGGGGGCGCCACCCTGCCTCGTGGGCCCCCTGGAGCTCCACCGACCTCAACTCCAACTTCATATATTCACGTTTGGGGAGAAAAAAAATCAGAGAGAAGGATTCATTGCGTTTTACGATACGGAGCCGCCCCTAACCCTAATCTTCTTCGGGATGGTTGATCTGGAGTACGTTCGGGGCCCTAGAGAGGGGAATCTGTCGCCATCGTCATAATCAACCTTCCTCCATCACCAATTTCATGATGCTCACCGCCGTGCGTGAGTAATTCCATCGTAGGCTTTCTGGACGGTGATGGGTTGGATGAGATTTACCATGTAATCGAGTTAGGTTTGTTAGGTTTTGGTCTCTATTATCCATTATATTCTACGATTGATGTTGCTATGACTTTGCTATGCTTAATGCTTGTCACTAAGGCCCGAGTGCCATGATTTCAGATGTGAACCTATTATGTTTTCATGAATATATGTGATTTCTTGATCCTATCTTGCAAGTCAATAGTCACCTACTATGTGTTATGATCTGGCAACCGCGAAGTGACAATAATCGGGACCACTCTCGGTGATGACCGTTGTTTGAGGAGTTCATGTATTCACTAAGTGTTAATGCTTTGGTCTGGTACTCTATTAAAAGGAGGCCTTAATATCCCTTAGTTTCCAATAGGACCCCGCTGCCACGGGAGGGTAGGACAAAAGATGTCATGCAAGTTCTTTTCCATAAGCACGTATGACTATATTCTGAATAGATGCCTACATTACATTGATGAACTGGAGCTAGTTCTGTGTCACCCTATGTTATAACTGTTGCATGAGGAATCGCATCCGATATAATTATCCATCACTAATCCAATGCCTATGAGCTTTTCACATATTGATCTTTGCTTAGTTACTTTTCCGTTGCCACTGTTACAATTACTACAAAACTGCTACTGTTACTTTTGCCACCGTTACCGTTACTTCCATGCTACTTTGCTACTAAATACTTTGTTGCAGATATTAAGTCTTCTATGTGTGATTGAATTGACAACTCAACTTCTAATACTTGAGAATATTCTTTGGCTCCCCTTGTGTCGAATCAATAAATATGGGTTGAATACTCTACCCGCGAAAACTATTGTGATCCCCTATACTTGTGGGTTATCAAGACTATTTTATGGCGCCGTTGCCGGGGAGCATAGCTCTATCCTTTGAGGCACTCGGGATTTATTTGTTGATCACTATGAAAATTTTAAGAGATGAAAAAAACAAGATTTCTCCCTCAACTACGAGGGGAGGTAAGGAACTGACATCTAGCTCTACACTTGATTCACCTTCTGTTATGAGTAAATTTGTTACACCTACACCTGCTATTGTATTTGATATGTCGCATGTTCTTGATGATGCCACTTCTGCTATGCATGATGCTTCTGATGAAACTACTGCTATTCTTGATAATAATGTGCCACTAGGTGAATTTCTTGATGAACAACTTGCTAGGGCTAGAGAAAATGAAATTATTGAAACTGATAATATTGATGAGAGTGATGATGAAGATTCTCCCCCTAGATATGAATTGCCTATTGTGCCTGAGGGTTATGTTATGGATGAAGAAACTGCTAGAGATCTTTTAGCTTGCAAAGATAGACATGATCTTAAGAAATTGTTAGCTAAGCTGAAAGAAAAGTCTTTGAATGCTAGAATGAAATCTGAACCTGCTTTTTCTACTTCACCTATCTGTATTTCTGATAGGGATTATGATTTCTCTGTCAGTCATGAGATAATCACTTTGGTTGAATCTGATCCTTTTTATAGCTATGAATCTGAAACTGTTGGGGAACATCTTACTAAATTGAATGATATAGCCACCCTATTCACTCATGAGGAAAAAATTTGTTACTACTATATCCTTAAGTTATTTCCGTTCTCATTCAAGGGCGATGCTAAAACATGGTTTAATTCTCTTGATACTGGTTGTGTGCGTAGTCCCCGGGATATGATTTACTACTTCTCTGCAAAATATTTCCCCGCTCATAAGAAACAAGCTTCCTTAAGGGAAATATATAATTTTGTGCAAATTGAAGAAGAGAGTCTCCCAGAAGCTTGGGGGAGGCTTCTCCGATTACTTAATGCTTTGCCTGATCATCCTCTCAAGAAAATGAAATACTTGATATCTTTTATAATGGACTAAGCTATGCTTCCAGAGACCACCTGGATAGTTGTGCTCATTGTGTTTTCAGGGAAAGAACTGTCGAGCAAGATGAATTGCTATTGAATAATATAATGAGTAATGATAATGATTGGACACTTCTTGAACCAACTCCTAAGCCAACCCCAAAGAAAAGGGGTATTCTATTTCTCAGTCCTGAAGATATGCAAGAGGCAAAGAAATTATGAAGGAAAAGGGTATTAAAGCTGAAGATGTTAAGAATTTACCATCTATTGAAGGAATACATGGTCTTTATAACTTGACACAGGTAGTAAAGATAAATTCTCTCTATAGATTTGATGAAGGTGATATTCCTTGTAATAAGTGTGCTAGCCAATGCAGATGAGTTTGATAATTTTATCGTTAAACAAGAAAACTTCAATGCTTATGTTGGTAGACAATTGAAACATAATGCTTATATGGTTGAACACTTGACTGATTATATGTCTAGAGTTAAAAGTGAACTTAAACTCATTAGTAACATGCTTCTATGGTTACCACTCAAGTAGAACAAGTACTTAAAGCTCACGATGATTTGCTCAATGAATTAAATAATAAGAAAAATGATAATGATGTTAGAGTTGTGACTAGAGGGGGTAGAATGACTCAGGAACCTTTGTATCCTGAGGGCCACCCTAAGAGAATTGAGCAAGATTCTCACAGAACTAATGTTGATATCCTAGTCCTTCTAAGAAGAAGAAAAATAAAAAATGATAGGACTTTCCATGCTTCTAGTGAACCTGTAGTTGACACACCTGAGAATCTCAATGATATTTCTATTTCTGATGCTGAAACACAATCTGGTAATGAACATGAAACTAGTGATAATGTTAATGATGATGTTCATGTTGATGCTCCACCTAGCAATAACAATGATGTAGAGATTGAACCTACTGTTGATCTTGATAACCCACAATCAAAGAATCAATGTTATGATAAAAGAGATTTCGTTGCTAGAAAGCACAGTAAACAAAGAGAACCATGGGTTCAGAAACCCATGTCGTTTCCTCCTAAACCATCCAAGAAAAAGGATGATGAGGATTCTGTGTGCTTTGCTGAAATGATTAGACCTATATTTTTGCGTATGCGTTTGACTGATATGCTTAAAATGAATCCTTATACTAAGTATCTGAAGGATACTGTTACAAATAAAAGAAAGATACTGGAAGCTGAAATTTCCACCATGCTTGCCAATTATACTTTTAAAGGTGGAATACCAAAGAAACTAGGGGATCCTGGAGTACCAACTATACCATGCTCCATTAAAAGAAACTATGTTAAAACCACTTTATGTGATCTTGGAGCCGGTGTTAGTGTTATGTCTCTATCTTTATATCGTAGACTTGATTTGAATAAGTTGACACCTACTGAAATATCTTTGCAAATGGCCAATAAATCAACTGCTATACATGTCGGTATTTCTGAGGATGTACCTGTTGTGGTTGCAAACGTTACTATTTTAACAGACTTTGTTATTCTTGATATTCCCGAGGGCGATAGTATGTCTATTATCCTTGGTAGACCCTACCTGAATACTATAGAGGCTGTTATTGATTGCAACAAAGGCAATGTCACTTTTCATGTTAATGGTAGTGAGCATATGGTACATTTTCCAAGGAAACAACCTCAAGTCCACAGTGTCAATTCTATTGGAAAAATTTCAACTATTACTATTGGAGGTTTTGAATTTCCTCTCCCTACTGTCAAGAAGAAATATGATATTCTTATTGTTCGGGACGTGGATATTCCCGTTGAGGTAACCTAGTGTTATTCGAAATTTCTCTCGTTCCATGTTACTCGAAAAGAGTTTGCTAACAAGACTTGATCAACCTTGTCAATGGATTCCTTTTGATGATCATGAGATGGATGAAGTTAGAAAGCACAACTTTCCGTACCCTTCTTTTACTTTCTATTATTTAGATTAAATAAAGAAAAAAAATAGTATTTTCTATCTATTTTCTGAATTATCCTGGCAATAAGAAATACCCCAAAAATAAAATTTCGCCAAATACTCCGAAAATAAAATATGCTTTTTTGTAGAATATTTAAGAATATTTGGCACTGAGAACACACCAGGGGGGCACACCACCTGGCCACGAGGGTCTAGGGCGCGCCCACCCCTGGGCCGCACCCCCTGCCTCGTGGACCCCATGTGGACTCCCTCCACTTATTCTAGCACCCACTCACTTTGTCTTCCTCGAAAAAAAATCCTCCCATAGCTCAAACCCGTGTTCTAGCTCGTCTTGCTGCCATTTTCGGTCTCCTTGCTCAAAGCTCCATTCACAAAAGTGTTTCGGGAGATTGTTCTTCGGTATGTGACTCCTCCAATGGTCCAATTAGTTTTTGTTCTAGTGCTTTATTTATTGGAAACTTTTGCTGCTTAGGTGACCCTGTTCTTGAGCTTGCATGTCAAATTTATAATGTCCCAAGTAGTTCTAATGCATGATATAGCCTCTAGGCACTTGTAGGAGTAGTTGCTATCTAGCTTGTTGAGTTTGTTTCACTTTTATTTTGAGTCACTAAAAATTTCAGAAATTTTTCAGAGGAAGAAAATGCATAGGAAAATACCAAGGTGGTTCCTCAAGGAAGCAAGGACCAAGGCTCGTGATACGTGAATCGAATGATAAACCACCGAGGGAAGATCAAGTGCGGCATTGTGAATGGCCGTCAGAGGAGTTTATGGTCCAGGAAGGCATCAAAGATGAATTTGACACGTATGTGCATAATGCTGATCCTAAGGATTTCGTGTCAGATAAGTGCCCACAATACCACTACCTAACCAATTCCTTATTGAGAAGATTTAAATTTACATCCTCGCGCAATTCTCACACTGTTTTATTTGATCTTTATGATAAATCATGTACAATGGACCTAGAATATTTTAATATTGCTTGTAAACTCCCGCAGTGGGGCAATGTTAGTGAACCTCGCAAATCTGAATATAAAGACTTTCTAACTAGTATCACTATTGGGGAATCTAGAGAAATCACACAAGCTACCATAGGGAGCATTCGTTTTCCTTCCATACATTATTTTACTCTTTTTATAGGTAGATACATTAACGGTATAGATGAGGCTTGTCACATGTGCGTTCCGGATCTTAGTGTCCTCAAGAGTGCAATATTAGGTGATAAACAATATAACTTGGGGGCCATTGTTGCACGAAGGTTGCATCTTAATGGTATATGTGGAGATTTGTTTGGTGGAATTTATGCAACTCGTGTAGCTACTTATCTTCGTCTACCCATACAGGGAAATGATATAGAGTTACCTCCTGCTTATCTAGATTATAATGCTATGGTTCGCCATCAGTTTGTTGAGAGGAATGAACAATTCCTCCAATACCGACTCATCTTTGACAGACAGCACACCGTCCATGTTGCCCTCTCTGCTCCTACTTTCTTTAACTTTTAGGCAAAAAGGAGATATGTTATAACTATGGAGGAAGCGAACAACTATAAGGAGACGACGGAGGCGGCTCATCTCCAAGCTGCAGCTCATCAGGCAATAACTGTTGCATCGCAGTACCACCCCAACTACGACTTTGGATATCCGCCAGGCTAGCAGTGGCCATAGACCAACTTAGGCCAAAAGCCTAAGCTTGGGGGAGTATGCATGTCTCACCGATATTACATTCATGTTCACACACTCATGCCAGTCGTCGGTGCTCATACTTTTTCATTGTACTATCCATGCTATTTTATTTTCTTTTTTTAAGTCTTTTTCTTGAGTATTTGAAAAACCTTAAGAAAAAGCAAAAAATTAGTTTTAGCTAGTTTACTTTCCATGACTGTAGTAGTAGTAATTAAAAGAAAACCTAAAAATATTTCGCGTTCTTCTTTTGCTTGTTGGGAGCTTTCCCGTGTAAATAATTTTATTTCTTTTCTTTTCTTTGCGGGTCTAGAGGAGAAGACCATGATGAAAATGTTGAGTGGCTCTCATATGCATTATTGTTGATTTAACCAAGAGCCATATTACTTGTCTTCTCCCTTGTATTAACGGCTTGCAGATTCCAGCTTAGTCCAATGCAGGTGCACAATTATTATTATCCACACAGTTCGGTCGTGCGAGTGAAAGGCAATAATGACGATATATGATGGACTGATTGAGATGAGAGAAGCTGGTATGAACTCGACCTATCGTGTTTTTTGTAAAAATGATTAGTTCATCGTTCCCGATTCAGCATATTATGAATGAAACATGTTTGCAATCAAAATTAGAGATTATAGTTGCTCAAGCCATGCTTAATTAGCTAGGAGTTCATAATAGTTTACCTTGCGTGCCAACATGCTATTAAAATGGTTGTGATGTGGTATGATAGGGTGGTATCCTCCTTTGAACAATTCAAGTGGTTTGACTTAGCACATGTTCACTCATGTTGTTGAAACGAAATAAACATAGCTATCCTTCACGATATTTATGTTCATGGTGATTTATATCCTACTCATGCTTGGACTCATTGTTGATTAATCTTAATGCATGTTCATGACTATTGTCGCTCTCTAGTTGGTCGCTTCCCAGTCTCTTTCTAGCATTCACTTGTACTAAGCGGGAATACTTCTTGTGCATCCACTTCCATAAACCCCAAAAGTTATTCCATATGAGTCCACCATACCTTCCTATATGCGGTATTTACCTGTTGTTCCAAGTAAATTTGTATGTGCCAAACTCTAAACCTTCAAATGAAATTATGTTTTATATGCTCGAATAGCTCATGTATCAACTAGGGATGTCTATATCTTCCATGATAGGTGGGTTATTCTCAACATGAGTGGACTTCGCTTATCATTCACGAGAAAATGGCCAGTAACCGGGATGCCCAGTCCCATGCTCAAATCAAATCAAAATAATTGTAAACAAAACTCCCCTAGGACTGTTGTTGGTATGGACGGTACCCATTGTTTCGGACCAGCCGTGGAGTGTGCTTGTTGGTGGTGGGGGAGTATAAACTTTACCATTCTGTCTGGGAACCGCCTATAATGTGTGTAGCATGGATGATACCGAGATCTCTTGGTTGTTATGTTGACAATGAAAGTATGCCACCCAAAATATTATTTATCTTTGTTTCAAAACTGTAGCTCTGGCACCTCTGCAAATCTCTGCTTACCTCTGCGAAGGGCCTATCTATTTACTTTTATGTTGAGCCATCATCCTCTTCTTAAAAAGCACTAGTTTGAGAGCACCGCTGTCATTTGCATGCATTGCTATTAATTTACATTGAGTATGATTGTGACTGGATCTCTTTTACCATGAAATACAATGTCTAGTCAGTCCTTGATCTTCAGGGGTGCTCTGCATTTATGTTTTGTCATCTCAGAAAGGGCTAGCGAGATACCATCTTGTCATATCATATTATGATTATTTTTAGAAAGTGTTGTCATCCGAGATTTATTATTATTGATCGCTAGTTGATTATGCCATTGATATGAGTAAACATGAGACCTAAATGTTATTGTGAATGTGGTTAGTTCATAATCTTTGCTGAAAACTTGAATCCTGGCTTTACATATTTGCAACAACAAGAGAAAATAGAGTTTGTAAAAGTTTTTCTTTATCACTTTCAGTTTGTCAACTGAATTTCTTGAGGACAAGCAAAGGTTTAAGCTTGGGGGAGTTGATACGTCTCCAACGTATCAACTTTTCCGGTCACTTTTGCCCTTGTTTTGGACTCTAACTTGCATGATTTGAATGGAACTAACCCGGACTGACGTTGTTTTCAGCAGAATTGCCATGGTGTTATTTTTGTGCAGAAATTAAAGTTCTCGGAATGACCTGAAATTTCACGGAGAATATTTTTGGAATTTATAAAAAATATTGGTGATAGAATCAACACTAGGGGGCCCACACCCTGTCCACGAGGGTGGGGGTGCGCCTGCCCCCTGGGTGTGCCCCCTGCCTCATGGCCCCTTGGAGCTCCACCGACCTCAACTCCAACTCCATATATTCATGTTCGGGGAGAAAAAATTAGAGAGAAGGATTCATCGCGTTTTATGATGCGGAGCCGCCGCCTAACCCTAATCTTCTTCGGGAAGGCTGATCCAGACTCCGTTCGGGGCTCCGGAGAGGGGAATCCGTCAACATCGTCATCATCAACCTTCCTCCATCACCAATTTCATGATGATCACCGCCGTGCGTTAGTAATTCCATCGTAAGCTTACTGGACGGTGATTGGTTGGATGAGATTTACCATGTAATCGAGTTAGTTTTGTTAAGGTTTGTCCCTAGAATCCATTATGTTCTAAGATTGATGTTGCTATGACTTTTCTATGCTTAATGCTTTTCACTATGGCCCAAGTGCCATGATTTCAGATATGAACATATTATGTTTTCATGAATATATGTGAATTCTTGATCCTATCTTGCAAGTCAATAGTCACCTAATCTGTATTATGATCCGGCAACCCCAAAGTCACAATAATCGGGACCACCCACGGTGATGACCGTAGTTTGAGGAGTTCATGTACTCACTAAGTGTTAATGCTTTGGTCCGGTACTCTATTAAAAGGAGGCCTTCGTATCCCTTAGTTTCCAATAGGACCCCGCTGCCACGGGAGGATAGGACAAAATATGTCATGCAAATTCTTTTCCAGAAGCATGTATGACTATATTCGGAATACGTGCCTAAATTACATTGATGAACTGGAGCTAGTTCCGTGTCACCCTATGCTATAACATTTGCATGAGGAATTGCAGTCGACATAATTATCCATCACTGATCCAATACCTACGAGCTTTTCACATATTGATCTTTGCTTAGTTACTTTTCCGTTGCCACTGTTACAATTACTACAAAACTGCTATTGTTACTTTTGCCACCATTACCATTACTTCTATACTACTTTGCTAATAAATACTTTGCTGCAGATATTAAGTCTTCCAGGTGTGGTTGAATTGACAACTCAACTGCTATTACTTGAGAATATTCTTTGGCTCCCCTTGTGTCGAATCAATAAATTTGGGTTGAATACTCTACCCTCGAAAACGGCTGCGACCCCTATACTTGTGGGTTATCACTACAGTATGGAATGATAAGGTTTTGAGTTGATTTATACTAACTTATATCACGAGTTCTTGTTTAGTTTTGTGTGCATGAATTTTTGAAGATTGAGGGAAACCTTGACATAAGAGGAATTAAGTAGACACAAGAGCTCAAACTTGGGGATGCCCAAGGCATCCCATGTTAATATTTCAAAAAGTCTCAAGCATCTAAGCTTGGGGATGCACCGGTAGGCATCTCACCTTGCTTCATCAACAACTATCGTTTAGTATCAGTTTAGCCTAAGTTTTTGCTTCTTCACATGATATGTGCTATCCTTGCAATGTCATTTTATTTTGTTATGCTTGCTGTTTGAATAAAGTATTTAATATCCTAATTTTTTATGAGAGAGAGTCTTCACATAGTTACATGATTATTCGACTACTCATTGATCTTCACTTATTTTTTTGGAGTAGGTTGTCATTTACTCACGTGCTTCACTTATATCTTATGAGTAAATGGTTGAATGAATTGAATATCATAAACCTGAAATTATATATGCTTCATATGCTTATACCATGGGGAGTAATAACTATACATATAATAAGTAGAGGTGGTAAATTTATTGAAAGTTAGCAAACATAGTATTGGTCACATGAACAATTCATGAAAGAATATTGAAGTAAGAGAGATTTCACATATAAATATACTATCTTGGACATCTTCTATGATTGTGAGCCCCATTAATTATTTCCAAACTTGAGCAAATTAGTTGAAGTTGGATAAGGAAGAGAACATAATGAGTTGTGATTGGGTATATTTGTATATAAGTTATATTGTTATGGATCCTCCAACATGTGGTGCTTGCTATTTAGAATCTTTTTCTAGCCAAAATTTATGTACTAAGCGGGAATACTGCTTGTGCATCCAAAATCCTTAAACCAAGTTTCTTCCATGTGTGTCCACCATATCTACCAATATGCGGTATTTACCTGCCGTTCCAAGTAAATTTGCATGTTCCAAATTCAAAATCTTCAAATAATAATTTGTTTTGTATGCCCTAATCGCTCATGTAGCGACTAGGGGCTATCAGTATATTCCATTCTAGGTAGGTTATTCTCATGATGAGTGTTTATTCACTTATCATTCACGAGAGAGTGGCAGGTAATTGGGATGCCCAGTCCTATGATCAAAAAATCAAAAACAAAATTTCAAATAATTAAACAAAACTCCCCGAGGACTATTGTTGGTATGGATGGTACCCATTGTTTCGGACTAGTCGTGGAGTGTGATTGTTGGTGGAGGGGAAGTAAAAACTTTACCATTCCATTTGGGAACCGCCTATAATGTGTCTAGCATGGAAGATGGTGAGAACTCTTGGTTGTTATGTTGACAATAAAAGCATGCCTCTCAAAATAATTTTCATCTCTGTTTTAGAAGCTTCGAGCTCTGGCAGCTCTGCAAATCCCTGCTTCCCTCTGTGAAGGGCCTATCTTTTACTTTATGCAAGAGTCAGTAGTATTCCTTCTCATTCCATCCTACTCATTAGTTGTCAAGCATCATGTGGTGGGTAAAGATCTAAGCATATATGGCCATTCAAATATATTTGATCATGAATTATTATTGTTTACAATTATCTATATGATAAATAAGTTGGGAGGCGAAACATTAAGCCCCTATCTTTCTCTGTGTTCGATGGATGCTAATAGTTCTAAAAATATGCTTTGAGTGGTAGCAATCATGGAAGACTATATGATAGTTGACTATGTGGAATTTGCTAAATCAAAGCTCTTACATAGACCCTTCCTGAAAATAAGATGAATTGCAATTGTTTGATGACTGAGAACCTAGTTTCTTAATTTTCAAGAAAGTTTATGATATATGCTTTAACATGTGAATAGCTTGCTACTTGATCATGAGAAGTTTTGTGAGATGATCTATTGTTTATCATATATAATGATGCTAGAAAAAGTGATTGAAATTATCATTGATCAAACTTGTGCACTTGCTAGCATTCACACTTCATAAATTATTTCTTTTATCATTTACCTATTAGAGGATGAGCAGGAATTAAGCTTGGGGCTGCTGATGCGTCTCCAACGTATCTATAATTTATGAAGTATTCATGCTATTATATTATCCAGCTTGGATGTTTTATATGCATTTACATGCTGTTTTATATGATTTTTGGGACTAACTTATTAACCCAGAGCCTAGTGCCAGTTTCTCGTGTTTTCCTTGTTTTTGAGTTTCGCAGAAAAGGAATATCAAACAGAGTCCAACCGAGCTGAAACTTTACAACGATTTTTTATGGACCAAAAGAAGCCCACGGAGTACCGGAGATGCACCAGAGGAGTCCCGAGGCCACCACAAGGGTCGAGGGCGCGCCCCCCGTCCTTGTCGGAGCCTCGTGGTCCCCCTAACTTGCCCCCGATGCCAAAAATTCTTATAAATAGGGAAAACCCCAAAAATAAACCTAGATCAAGAGTACCGCCGCCGCAAGCCACTGTGACCACGAAAAACCAATCGGGAGCCCGTTTCGGCACCCTACCGAAGGGGAAAACCATCAACGGTGGCCATCTTCATCATCCCGGCGGTCTCCATGATGAGGAGGGAGTAGTTAACCCTCGGGGCTGAGGTTATGTACCAGTAGCTATGTGTTTGATCTCTCTCTCTCTGTCTATTTCGTGTTCTTGATTTGGCATGATCTTGATGTACCACGAGCTTTGCTATTATAGTTGGATCTTATGATGTTTCTCCCCTTCTACCTTCTTGTAATGGATTGATTTTTCCCTTTGAAGTTATCATATCGGATTGAGTCTTTAAGGATTTGAGAACACTTGATGTATGTCTTGCATGTGCTTATCTATGGTGACAATGGGATATTCACGTGATCCACTTGATGTATGTTTTGGTGATCAACTTGCGGGTTAAGTGACCTTATGAACTTATGCATAAGGGTTGGCAGACGCTTTCATCTTGACTCTCCGGTAGAAACTTTGGGCACTCATTGAAGTTCTTTGTGTTGGTTTGAATAGATGAATCTGAGATTGTATGATGCATGTCGTATAATCAAACCCACGGATACTTGTGGTGACAATGGATTATCTAGGTGACATTAGAGTTTTGGTTGATTTGTGTCTTAAGGTGTTATTTTAGTGCGAATTCTAGGGATGTTTGTGACACTTATAGGAATAGCCCAATAGATTGATCAGAAAGAATAACTTTGAGGTGGTTTCGTACCCTACAATAATCTCTTCGTTTGTTCTCCGCTATTAGTGACTTTGGAGTGACTCTTTGTTACATGTTGAGGGATTGTTATATGATCCAATTATGTTACCATTGTTGAAAGAACTTGCGCTAGTGAAAGTATGAACCCTAGGCCTTGTTTTCAAGCATTGCAATACCGTCGCTGCTCACTTTTATTATTAGTTACCTTGTTGTTTTTATATTTTCAGATTACAAAAGCCTATATCTACCGTCCATATTACACTTGTATCACCATCTCTTCTCCGAACTACTTCACCTGTACAATTTACCATTGTATTGGGTGTGTTGGGGACACAAGATACTTTTTATTATTTGGTTGCTGGGTTGTTTAAGAGAGACCATCTTCATCCTACGCCTCCCACGGATTGATAAACCTTAGGTCATCCACTTGAGGGAAATTTTCTACTGTCCAACAAAACTCTGCGCTTGGAGGCCCAACACGAGTCTATAAGAAGAAGGTTGTGTAGTAGACATCAACCAACTGTTCTGGCGGTCGAGGTAAGCGCTCGCATGAACGAGGAAGTGTTGTTTATCCTTGTTGTCGAGCCTCGGGCTCCAATTTGGGCACGACACATCATCCACTACCTCCAAATAGGAGAACTTCCCGGAGAGCAAGAAGAAGCCAAAAGAGTAGCCCGGAGGGCCGGTATGTATCATTTTGTCAATGACACATTATACAGAAGAAGGCCCAACAGTGAGAAATTACGGTGCACCTGCCGGGAAGAGGGGCGGGAACTTTTGGTAGAAATACCCAAAGGTGTGTGTGGCTCTCACATTGGATCAAGAGCCTTAGTCAGAAAAGCTTTCCAGCAAGGTTTATACTGGCCCAAGGCCCTCCAAGATGTGATCGAGCTAATCACTAAGTGTGAAGCCTCCCAGTTCCACTCCAAGAAAATTCATCAGCCAGCTCAAGCTCTCCAGACAATCCCTTTGTACTGGCCCTTTTCGGTCTGGGGGCTCGACATCTTGGGCCCTTCCCCCCGCACTGTCGGGGGCTTTGAATTCTTGTAAGTTGCCATCGACAAGTTTACAAAGTGGCCAGAAGTGGAAATAGTGAGGAAGGTAACCACACAGTCAGCTATCAAGTTCTTGAAGGGATTGGTGTGCCATTTTGGGGTTCCCACCAGACTGATCACTAACAACAGCACCCAATTTACAAGTCACGCCTTCATGCAGTATGTTCAATCCCTCGGAAGCAAAGTCTCATTCGCCTCTGTTGCCAATCCCCGAAGCAATGGGCTCAAGACAAGAACTTTTGATAAGTGCACCATGGACTCAAGACAAGAACTTTTGATAAGTTGCAAAAGTGTTGCAGACGCTAGATCAACGAGCCGCCGGTGGTTCTTTGGTCTCTCCGTACGACACCAAATCGAGCCACCAGCCAGACTCCCTTCTCCCTAGTCTATGGGGCAGAAGCAGTGCTCCCCACGGAACTCATATACGGGTCACCTCGAGTACTTGCCTACGATGAAGTAGCGCAACAGCAGCACCGGCATGACGATGTCGTGCTCCTTGAGGAGGATTGTCTCCGGGCTGTTGTGTGCGTTGCACGCTACCAGCAGCCTTGCACTGCTGTCTTAGCTGCAAGGTTCATGCCCGAAGCCTTGAGTAAGGAGACCATGTCCTGAGGCGTGTTCAGTCCGCCAAGGGTTCCAACAAGTTGATGCCAAAGTGGGAAGGCCCTTACCGGGTAGTACGAGTCACCAGACCTGGCGCATTCCGTCTGGAGACCGAAGATGGCATCAAGGTGCAAAACTCATGGAATATTGGGCATCTTCGTAAGTTCTACCCGTAAGACGTGGCTGTCGGGCTTAGCCCTGGCAGCCACCCTTTTGTACAAGCCTTGCCGATGTGCATGTAACCCATTGTACAAAGCCAGGCGCAGAACCTGTGCAAAGATAATGAAGCACTAGCACCTAAAAACTTGCATGCATGATTAGTTTAACTTCAGTTCCCATGATCACTTAGAGAAGCTCCTATGATATCCTTCTATACTATTTACAGGGCCCCCTGCCGCGGACTCAAATCCTAGGAAGGAGGTGTGGAAACAAGCTTGGGTACCGATCCTCGGTAGATAACCAGATAATTTCTCTTTGAGATATCCATAGTGTGCCTCTATAGGGGAAAATACTTGCGCGTAGGAAAAACCTCGTCACCTTCGAAACATTTGTGCTCCCACCTTTTGATTCAAAGTTTGCTTCGGTTGAGGCGGTCGCGGTGGAAATTGGAGAAAAAGGATTTGACGAGGGCCGGTTCCTTCCCTCACCCCTAAGCACGCTAGACCAAGCCTCGCGGCACGACGGGAGGGACCGGCAAGGCAGCTTGTTGGTAACTCTTTTTACTTGAAAGTATAAAGGAGTCCCTCCTCTGCATGGACGTAATACATGCCCAAGTACCCGGAAAACTTGTTATTTTTCATTAATATGCAGACAAGCAAGAACGAACCATACAAAATACAAATATGCATGAAAGAGATGACATGTTTAAGACTAAAGTTTGGCAAAATCCTACATGTTTTATACTAAAAAGAGATAAGTGCCATGTAATCCTTTTATTGTCCCTCTCCTCCTAGGAACTATAGAAGGGGGTGAAGAGGGCAAAAGGAGCGCCTGGCTGGGATTTGGTGCCTCCCTGTCAGAGCCAACGGGATGCGTTCTCCTGGGAGACCAGGGGACCGCTACCTCTGGCCAATGAAGACGAAGCCAGCAGTGAGGAAGAAGATGGAGGGCGGGTGCAGGCGGAGGATTTGCTGAGGCGCGATTGGTGATGATGGTGTTGCCGGCGGCCGTGGCACGACGAAGTTGTCGTGTCCGTTCTTGAAGCGTCATGGGTCAACACCGCCGCTATCTTCCTTATCGCAACCGCCGAGCGAGGTGCCTCCAACGTCATTCAGGCCCCCAACACGACAGCCGAGGCAAACACGAAGCTTCTCAAAGAGCCTCACACAGAGCATGGTCGTCCCCTTTGGCCCGGAGCATGGAAGACACTCCATCCTAAAGAAGCACGCACATGCAAGGAACTCGCACCCATGTGCGTGATACATAGTACCATGGGTGGAAAACTCTGCCGCAACCCGTGATGATCCGTTGCTACGACCATGCACACACAGCCCACGGCTGGTTCGATGATCTTTCTCCATCATCCCGAGGAAGGAGCGCGGAAATTGCGGATGGCCGCGATGCCGCGTCCCCGTCCTCAGGACCAACGTGGTGCCGCATGCGCGGCGTTCCACCAGGATTGAAGTAGAGGGCGATGCGACAACGGGTGCACCGTCGAGTTTGCCCCAGACGTAGCCACCGCTCCGCCCGCTCTCCCATCCAATGTCCTCTCTGTTGATACTCGGCCCCAGAATGCCAACCCATGCCGGGAACTGGGTACGAGCAGAGGGAGGAGACCCTACCGCAACAAAGACCCTTTGTTGACCCTTCCACCCAGTCATCTGGTGGGTAAGGGTAGAAGAAAAATGTTAGAAGGTGAAAGAAGAAGATGTGTGTGAGTTTGCCCCTCGCCAACTCCCCTTTTCGATAGGCGGACGTGGTCGGGGGCTGGCTCCTCACCCCGAAGGCAACCGCCCCACTCCGCCAACCCGACTCCTCTGCGTCGCTGATGGAGCATAGAATCAAGACCGCCCACCTGCGCCTATCCGCGGCGCCTGGCTTTCTGCCATGGCACTCCTCCCCACGCCCGGCATTTTTGCCACCAACCCTGCGCAATACATGCAGCGTACGTGGCAGAAACGACAGGAGCGATGGGTGAGTAGAATGGCAGTTGTCACCCCGTGAGTGGGGGACATGGGCAGCCGACGAGTTGTGGCTTAAAATCATCCCACGACATCTCACACGACGGGCGGCAAAAGCGGAAACTGATTCCATTATAGGTGAATGAAGAAGCAAGAAGGATATCAAGAAAGATGTAAACCCTGCGGTGGTGTGCCCCTAGTGCTTGCATGTGTACTTGTTGGGGCCTACCCCAACGATACCCAGCGACACATTTGGGCCAGACCCAAGGGCTGCTGTCGATGCAATGAACATTTGCGTTCATTGTCGGACCGTACACAGGCGCAACTGCCCTCTACACTCAACAACAACATACGTAGCAAGGCCAATCCAGTGAAGCAGCTCACTGGAGGACGAAGAGCGGATCTAGAAGACCAAGATGAGTCAAGAAAGCAAGGTTTCATCTTGGGAAAGCCTCCCTTGCCGTGCAGGAGAGCCTGGCCAGGTCGAGGCTTGCTGGGACTGTCAAAAGGGCGGATTTCCCCGCCAAGACACCACCGCTCCACCACACCGCACCATGAGTCAGCCATCAGTGCGGTGTCGAGCCCTCAGGTGATTAAGTGTCTTCTGCTAAGCACGTGGCAGCCGCTTGGAAGACAGATTACCTCCAAATGACACCCGTCCAGAGGCGTGTCAAGCTGACAAGCAAGAGATGGTTAAGCAGCGCGACGGGCTTGCCGGGCTGCATCATCAGCATGGCACCTAGCAGTGCATTTAATGCATTTTGTCCTAACTGCCAAAGTTAGGTATGATAGCACTATTAGCTATCTAATCAACAAATAGTGACAGCCTGCCACTGTGGATGCCCCTTAAACTATAAAAGGAGGCATGCGGCTAACTAGAAAAGAATTCGGACCCTCACGTACTTGTACGCGCGTAGCTACTCTCCCCAAGGCCTCCTTGTCGGGCATGAGCGCAGTGCTTTCTTTGGGTCCTCCCATCAATTCCACCAAATCAGGAGTAGGGTTGTACGCCTCACGGCGGCCCGAACCTGGGTAAAAATCACCACTGTCACTGTCGTCGTGTTCTTCTGTGGCTTTTGCTCTTTGTGCAACGTGACCCCCCCCCC
>LR738710.1:336066787-336096402 GCA_902687465.1 Secale cereale
CCCCCCCCCCCCCCCCGCCGAACCACAAAGGGACCGATGCTCCCATAGGTGATCGTGTTTCCTCACGAGAGATGGATGAATCATAGAAATATGGTATCTTACCAGCTAAATATTTCGGGCCTAATTTGTCCTCCAAACAAAAATTGTCCTCCCTACTCTGCACACTTCATAATAAATGTAGATGAGGGAACCAAAAAATATTTAGATGTGTGCATTCATGGAAAAAAGAATAAATCACACACACAGGTTGAAGGAGGAGCTCACGTGGACCTGGTGCTTCAGTTTAGTTGTGGCACGACATCCCTTGATGCACTCAGGAGAGGGCTAACTGGATATAAAGAGAAGAGGAGGTGGCGACTGCTAAACTCACCACCAGTGACAGCACAGCTTCCCCTCTTGAGCGTGCAGGTCGCAACAGAGGCAAGACTGACGCAGTGTGTCGGGCCGACCAACTTCTACTATAGTTGTTCCTGCTGCTCCGGCCAGCGAGCCTCCCTTCCACGACCGATCATGGCTCCTTGCTTCTACTGCTCCGGCTGGCGAGCCTCCCTCCACGATCGACGCTGCCCATATTGCCGATGCATCAACCCCCGCTACTTTCCCCGGCAGGTGTTGGCCTTGCCCAGACCTGACCTGTGCACCACCTGCCAAAGCGACAGGTCGAGGATGACGTCCTTCCCTTCCTCGTACCCTCCTATTAGCCATGTATCCATTGTAGCTGGTGGAGGCTTCAGAGAAGCGATGGGAAAGCAGCGGAAATGCAGCGACGAGCACGCACACGCAAGGGAGAAGTGTAGCGCCCAAGATGTGATTATATCCTAGTCATGTGATGAATTCATGATTGGGGCACAATTGCAATTTGAGCGCATAGCAAGGGATGTATCATTACAACATACCATGTACTGCATAGATGAGAATACCAAATAAAGGCTTACACTAGCCACAAGCTACAACATGAATACAACAGTACATCAATGCATAGCAATCATCATACAGAAGAGTAGGATCCGACCACGGATGTAATCAAACAAAAAAGGAGAATGACATCCACCCTGCTACTTTCAGGCTCCCAACCCGGAACCTATCCCTTGATCGAACAAGAAAAAACTAAAGAAGAACTCCAAACAAGCAAGCATCGCCCTCACATCAAAGCAGCACTTACCTGTACCTGCAACTGTTTTTGTATTAATCTGTGAGCCACGAGGTCTTAGCAATCCCATCATCATGGGTATCAAGACTAGCAAAGCTTAATGGGTATGAAATGGATAAGTGGTGAGGTTGCAGCAAGCACTAAGCATTGTATGGTGGCTAACTTATGAGTACAAGAGCAAGAATAGTGACTACACATAAGGGTCACAACTAATAATGATCAATAAGTGATCATGGAATACTTACGAGTCAATCATAACCCCACAGTGTTCTTTGCTCGAACTTTCTTGAAAAGAGATGGTCACGGTTAAGCACGTGGTTGATGTATTTTATTTTTGGGTTTAGTGTCAATTTCTTTACAACCGGATATTATAAAGTTCCAAGTCGGCACATAACCACAAGCACGGCTTCCGAAAAGATTTAACCTTGCAGGGGTGCTCCAACATAATCCATCATAAACTACCACACGCATCTGATGGAACATCCTCACACCATGAAGAACACAATGCTTGTGATAAGGAATTCCAGCGGACCTGCATCTCCTCAAAGGTAAAAACTAATCTAGCAAGACCACCCGATGTGCCGATAAATCCCGATAGAGCCGCACGTATCTCGTTCTCAGGGCACACTGGATGGGCAAGATGTCAGGTTGGCGGAGACTCTGGTTTCCCAAGGGGTGCAAGGCATTGCCCAGTTTGGACCAACACTCATGAGGAGCACTGGTTCGGGTTGTTGATTAATTATCCTCGGATGCTAGCCAATCCTTATGCAAGTTTTAGTTGTTATTAGGAAAATGGTAAAACCAAAGTTGGGCCTTGCTAGAAGAGTTCTTTCCTAAGCGATTGCTCAGGGGTCCCCATATACCCACATGTGTTAGGAGCGCTCATCAAGGAACATAACACTGGTATGACAGAAACTAGGGCGGCAAGAGTCGAACAAAACACCAATCAAAAGGCCAAGCCTTCCAGCCTTTACCAAGTATATATGTGCATTAAATAAATAGGAGATAGTGTGATATCCCATGATATCCATGTCCCAACATCGAACAACCTGCAACTGCACCTGCAACTAGCAACGCTATAAGAGGGGCTCAGCAAAGTGGTAACATAGCCAAACAACAGTTTGTTGGGATGGTGGAAAAGTTTAGAGGTTGTTTCATGGAATATTGGGGGGCTGACAAACAAGTGGTAGGAAGTGCGGCATAGCGATAGCATCGAGACAACTAGCAAAGTAAATATAGTAGTGATATCCAAGGTAACGGTCATCTTGCTTGAAATCCTGCTAGGAAGAAGACCGAGTCCATGAAGTAGACAAACGGGCGTAGTCGAACGGATCCTCACAGTCACAACGTTATCAGAACTATTGATAAGAAGCTGCAATGGAAAGAAGCAAACAACATGGTAAACACACAAGCATAAACACCGCATTATGCATTAAAAAGTATGATGCATGTCCGATTTGAATAGGCATTGCATGGAAAAGTGCAACAAACAACACTACAAATTAAGTGGAGCTAAGTATGCAAAGAGTTGCATATTGACAAACACCACATCCAATTATTTAGTTCGCTCTCATTCATGTAGACAACAATAGTAAATGTTAATTGACATGTCAAGAGGTGAAGCTTAATAAAACTACCTATCTAGGCAATTTAAATTAGGCAAGATATAACAAACAACAATTTCAAAAAATCCCCATGTGCGATTTTCAAATTTGGTACTATTCTGCATAAAACATAATTTCAAAGTTATTAAACAACAAAATAAAGTGCACCATGTTAATCTATACATTTTTCTACCCCATTTACATATAAAGTTTATTTAATTCCAAACTACGGTAATTTACTTATAAAATAAACCATTTTAACATGTTATTTATTGAAATTAATGCAAACAGTAAGTTTAAACATTTTAAGCATGGATGAGTGTGGCATATTAAGAACCTACATGAAATTCTAAGCATTTTACCTATATAGTTTATTTTAATCCGCTGCACGCTTCATGAGTTGTTAAATGCATGAACATGGATGGGGTTTCTGCAAATTTGGTAATTCTCCGTATAATGCTAAATTCGCAGCAGGGGAAGCCCAACAGTGCGTTGGAGAGCGGCACAGGTGCTGGGGCTCACCATGGGCAATTGGACCATAAGTGGAGGCGGCTGAGGCAGCGACTGGGCCAGCGTTGGCACTGGGGAGGCGCGGCCCATCGACGCTAGCGATGCAGGCGGTCGAGGCGCTCGTCCTCCTCTGCAACCACAACACCCGTAGCCTCCTCCCAACCTGATCCCGAGGCCATGCCTCCTTTGCTCGATCTCCTCTCCCCAGCCACCCAACCAGCGTGTCCGCGCACCCGAGGCTTCCCTGCTGACCTCGGGACCCCGCAGCCGTGTGCACCACCGGCCGACGACCTCGCCGGAGCTCTACCAGAACCACTGCGCCCACCCGATCTCTCCTTCCTTCACATGCCTTCTTCTCCTTTCTCGTCTACTCCTCACTGCCCTCTCTGTCTCTCGCTGGAGCACCCAGCCAGAACCCTACAAGCTCATGCCACAAGTTCCTTGGTGTCAGCGTGCCCCATTTCGGCCCAGATCTAGTGGACCTCGAGCTCGATGTTGGCGGCGGCGGCGGCTAGATAGGGGAGGATCACTAGAAAATAGGGTTTGGTCTCAAATGAACTAGGGATGGACTATATATATGAAAGTTAGGAGAGTTTAGATCATCCGATTAAAATCGGATGGTCGAGAAAAATTGCTATGGGAGTCCAAGTAATAAACCAGAGATATTTTGCGGACATTTGAAGATCATCCGAACCCATCGGTCACGACCGAGTGCTTCGGGTTCGGGAACATTCCAGACAAGGTTGCGAGTGGGTGTGTGCACTTTGGAGAGAGGGATAAGGAGGTTGTGTGCACGGGTGGTGGGACTAAGAATGGACAACAAAGACAAGCAGTCTAACAACATGCCACGGAGACAAGGAGAGAAGCGACAACTACGAATGGCTACGAGTTTTATAAAAACATGCGGATGCAATGCACATGATGCCATGATGAAAAGGCAACAAGCTAATTAAATAACGCAGCGACAATGACATAACTGGAAGGCTTATGGAGCGTCGATCTCGGGTCGTTACAAGAAGGTGGCTTCGTGCTATGGTGACCGACAAGGGAGACAAATCGAGGACGAACGGAGGGGTGCGGCGTGCGGCATACGGGCTAGGATATTGGGCACTGGGCTTTCATAAAGGAATATAAAAGAGAAGCTGCCAACAAGCGGGGCCTGGAGCTACGGCGGCCCATCTGTCATCGTACCGGCACAAACGCACGTGCACAATTTGGGTGCACATGCATCGGACCATCCCTCTGCAGCTGACGCTGGATGCAACAACTTCCCACGACGCCCAACGCCTAAGGCGGGCACCACGTGACGAGCCCAACTGGCAGAAGCAGTTCACCAAGGAAATACCACATATCCGAGATAGTGCAGCCACCACAGCTGACAAGTGGGACCAGGAGCTGCATCGACCCACCCATCATAGGCAAAGCACGAGCACGGGTGCAGAAACTGGCTGCATACGCACCGGCCAACCCACCGCAGCTCGCCCACAATGCACGACGCGGTCTGAGCGCTTTGAGCCACGCGATGCAGCGGGAATCACTCACGCAAGAGATTTTGACCCGGCCAATCGAAGGCCAAGCCAAGCCCACCAGTCATCATGCGCCCACGAATCTACTCTAGGTCAAAACAAGCTATGAAAATCAAACGACTCGCACACAAGCGTTGACGTGGCTAGGCCTGATCGATGGGTCAAAACGATAAAAATCGGAGGAGCGCTCGGGTGGGTGGGTCGCCCAATCTTCTTATAGGTTAGAAATAGCATAATCACTCTTATCATTAATAGTATTAATAACACCTATAATATAACAATTACTACCATCATAATTTTCCAAGTTGGTACCAAAAAGATTCTCAAGATTATTAGAAGTATCACTATCTTCCCAATCATAATTATCACAACAAGTAATAGGCATAACAAAATCATTCTCAATAGTTCCTTCAGACATTGTGCCATAGGAAAAAGAAATAATATCATCATCAAGTGTATCATATTTCACAATTATTTTTAACTTAGTCTCATGAGGCACAACAATAATAGGAGAAACATCATTTGGGAGAGATACATCTTTACGTTTGCTTCTCCTTCTTTTCTTATTCTTCTTCTTCAGCACATTATGTGTGGGTTCAATCATCATTGGACTCATCTAGGTTTGCGGCAGCAGAACACCTCATCTAGGTTTTTTGGGGGTTTCCTCAATATATAGGAATATTTGGGATTGGAATCACGTCATGGGGGTGCCCGAGGGTCGCACAAGATCGGGGGCAGGCTTGTGGCTCCCTCAACCACTACCTAGTCCATCTCCGGTGCTCTATAAGTCTCTTTTGGTCCATAAAATATCACTGTAAATTTTCAACCCAGTCCAAGAACTTTTATTTGTGCACAAAAAACAACACTATGGTAGTTCTACTGAAAACATCGTTAGTCTGGGTTAGTTCCATTCAAATCATACCAAAACCATGTAACATTTTTGTAAACATCGCATGAATAATTCATAAATTAAATATATGCTGGAGACATATCAACCACCCTTGCTTCCCATCCTCACCACTGGTCTCGATTCGTCGTCGTAGATTTCGTCCAAACCGCCCCTAACCACTGCAACACAAACACAGTCCACCTCGTCCATCGGCTTCGTCATGTAAGGCGGAGAATGTTGCCCGGAAGAGGCGGTGACGCCGATGGCGAGATAGGGAAGCGGCGATGATGGCGCAGGGAGTTGAGGACATAGTAAAGTAGTTGTCTCCCCCACTGCGACTGAAACCTCGCACCCCTTCTATCCGAGCGTCGATGCAGATTACTACGTCCAACCACATTGGGACATAGGAGGATCAGACGGCTGGCTGGGCCATTCCAGAGAGCTTTACTGTAAGGTTTCCATGTGGCCACGATTGTCTTGGACATTGCATTCACATGTGTCTTGCAATCCAGCTCATGTTTTGGAGCTTGCTGGTATAGTTTGTTTCCCGAGAATCTCGCAACTTCATCTCGTCGATTTGTGTTCCTTTTCAGACATGTTGAGTTTGAAGCATCATGTCACCAATCAGATCTGAATCTCAGGCAGATATGATGGTTGGAACTTCTCCCAGGAAGTATGATATAGTTTCCGGTAAAGTGGAAGCACCTAACTGCCTAAGATTCAGATCTGATTGGTAAATAGTGACAACATGGCTCAAGCAATTCGTACTCATGCTAGAAGGTTTTAAATATTTATTATGCCAAAGATAGATAATGCAGAGGAATGGGTTCAACTACCGCAACAAGTAACAATTGAATTGTTGTTGTCCTAATGCAATAAAAGAGAGAAGGAGCGAGACAGTGGGATTGTATCAGAGTGATCCAGGGGGGTTTGCTTACCTGGCACTTCTGAAGATAGTACTACATTTCATCAGTGTCAAGATCACATCATCGGAACAACGCCTACCAAGAGGGAATACACACCAGCAAACAAGAAAAGAGAGCACATTGAATGCAATGCACAATCAAATGCATGAAATGGCATATTAAGGTAGTGAATTGACCTATTGTAATAATTAGGCAAGTTAATTGAAATGTAATCCAAACCAAGATCAAATTCCAATTCAAAACTAATTATCAAAATTGCCCTAATCATGAATTATCCTAGTTGGTGATATTAACTTGCTCAAACATGCATGCTCAAGGTATAAACAGATTGTTCCTATTTTTCCGATCATTTTTCATATATAAATTATTTCCATCTGAGTTACGGTTTAGTTTCTATGAATTTTAGATGTTTTAACTATTTTTTGGAATTTCCAAATCATTTTAGAATTGGAAAAAATAAAGAATAGGTTTATTACGTTAGCACTGTATCAGCATGGCGTCAGTAGGATCAAACGGTCAAAACTGACCTCTCAGACCCATGTGTCAGTGACACTGTGGCTAACAACATTTAGTTAAATCCAAACTGAAGTAGTTAGAAGGCCTGGGGGCCACAGTCAGTAACTCAAGGGTTAAAGTGGGGTAATTAGTCACTAATGATGGTGTCACATCAACTCAACGACGTTTAGCCACCAGTGCTAAGCATGCCACGCCATAGGTCCCCGTCCGGCCGTTTCACACAACGACAGCTCGCGTGCGTGCGCTCTACAGAACAAGTGCATTGGCGTCCGTTGAATGGTGGTCGCGGCGGTGCTGGTGGTGATCGGAATCGGCAACGACAGTGAGCAAGACGGTGATCAGAGCTCAGCCTCAATGGGTTAATCGCTACGGTGCACAGGGAAGCTAGCAGATGGGCTCTCCAGAGTCCTAGTGAAGTAAGGAGAATGGTGAAGCATTCGGAATCATCTATTTTGAGATCAAGACTTGTCGGCGACATCGTCATCAATGTGGAGCTCGCGGGCATGGCAGGGAACCTCGGTAGACCACGCGCGCAACAACAAGGTAGGAGAGTTTTGATCGGAAGCTCACCCCTGTTTATTGGGCACAATGTTAAGGCCAGGGAGGCAAGGATGGCGGCGAATCGATCGGTGGCGACCATCGGATCCGGAGATTGAAGACGATGTGATGGCAGGGTTACAAGGCATCGGAGGAGCCAAGCGTCGGCGTGGTGATGTTGTACGTTTAGGCAAATCTTCTGGACATGCTCGAGCAGCTTCACGGCGTCGTTGGTCACAAAGAATAGCGACAACGCTCTCTATGGCTCTCGGGGAAGCTCGGGAACGGGCGCTAGGGAAGAGGGCGGCGACCAGAGAGAGGGAAGAAGGCAAAGGAGGCCGCAGGCGTTCCTCGGGCACGAGGATAGGCTCCAGGGGAGGCGGGAAGTAGGCAGGGAGGAGGTGGCCACAAGTGAACGCGCGCGCGACATGCATAGTGAAAGTAGGCGCGAGGAAGATGACATGTAAGGAGTAGGGCTGGGCCTTCTAGAGTACGGGGCCGCACAGGTGAGGTTTCTCTATGCTTTTATTTCCTTTTGTTCTATGTTTTGTTTTATTTCTATAATTTGTTTTGATTTGATTCAAATATCAAACCATTTTTAAATCTTCTGGAAAATTATATGTGGACTAAGTGGACTTGTCCAAAGCCACATACGAAGTTTCAGAATTATTGGACATATATTTATATTATTAAGCAATATGAACCCAATACAAATAGCTATTGATTTAATTCATAGGCCCAAAATAAGTAATTTTAAACTTCCAAAAATGTTCATTTGAGTTTTACCTCTCGCCACAATTTCTAGAGCTTCCAAGGAATGGTTTCTTGGGTCTATCTAAAGCAATTTGAGTTTTGACACATTTTGAAAGATTTCTGACGTTTTGAGAATTTCCTCAATTCAATTTCCTTTGAAATTAAAATGGTGCATGATGATCCTCACTAATGCTATTATTTAAGGAAAAATCCTAGGGGCATGACATTTCCGCCCACGCAGATGACGGTGGTGGACGTATGTGACTCACTGTGGGTTGTTCGGGCGTCGATGAGCATAGGCACCAGTGGTGCCCGGGCTTCCCTCTACATGTTCAACGGAATGACGGAATAAGAGTCGGTATGTTTTGTTTGCTCTTGTCCGATCAAACGGGAACTTGGGAAATCCAAAACATTTGGAGAGATTGAGCTTGAGAAGGAGAGGTTGCAACTTGCATGGGATGCAAAGGATGCGAAGATGATGTTAACAAATCAAACCCTATTGGATGAGCATGCAAAGAAGTGGCTTGTTGATAAGAAGAAGGAGAAGAACGACCGTCGGGAGTACGAGGCAATGAGAGCGGCTATGGCAGTGATAGCAGAGCATGCGCGCTAGGATGCAGGCGGAGCAGGCAGCCCGGTTGCAGGTGGAGCATGCATCAAGGATGCATGCGGAGTAAGACAAGCAAGACAGAAGCTGTAATGCCCATGATGGGACTATACCTCCTATGTGTGGAGGCACGACTTAAAGGTATAAGCCCATTTTGGAATGATCTCAAGTTCGGTATCTTTGCACGACTCATGTAAAAATAGGGATGAAATTGCAAAAGGATAGTTGGCTTACACTCGCCACGTCACACAATACATTACATATGCAAATCATCATCCAAATAACATCACAACCCGACTACGGGTGAAGATCCAAATGAAAGATACCAAATACATAAAGCCACAGGTCCGAATCGCCCCTAGTAGAAACCACTACTGATCATCGGGATAGTGCACATAGTATCGACTACGTTCTTCATCGTACTCCCAGTACAGCTCTCTGCCGTCACCTGAGTAGTTCACCATGGTACCTGCATCTGGTGTGGTGTAGAATCTGTGAGCCAGGGAGGACTCAGCAATCCCGTTCCCGGGTAGCAGAACTATCTAAGCCTTGGGTGTGGAACAAGGCTGAAGAAAGAGAAAAGGTTGCAGCTGCACTAGCACTAGCTTACGTGTTTAGAACAAGAAGAGAAGTGCCACGAGCGTCAAAGTGATTACGAAGTGATCCTATCTAAACACGTCAATCATAACCCCACCGTGTTCACTTCCCGATTCCCTTTCGGAAAATGACCATCACGATTACTCACGCTGGTAGTGTGTTCTTAACATGGTGTCAAGTTTTCTACAACCGGATATTAACAAATTCCCATCTGCCAGAACCGCGGGAACGACTTTCGAAAGTACAAAACCCTGCAGCGGTGTCCCAACTTATCCCATTACAAGCTCACGATCTGCGGAGTCGCAACTCCAAGGTGGGAAGGCCCGAGTATTCTCGGAATCACGTGCTCAAGATACTCCGACTAAGGTAAGACTAATCCAGAAAATCCTCCCGGCGTGCCGACACCCTGATAGTAGCCGCGTGTATCTCGTCTCAGGCCACGACCGGATGGGACAAGCTACAGGTTTTTACCAGCCCTTGAGTTTCCTCGAGGTGGCCCCGCAGCACGCCTAGTTTGGACCAACACTCATGTGCAGCACTGGCCCGGGTTGTTGATTAAGAAGAGGGTTTATAATTCCCAATGCTAGTTTTAGTTGTTTAGGCAAATGTAGTACCAATGTTGGGACTTGCTGGAAAAGTCTTAGCGCTAAGCGGTTTATCGAGGGGGTCCCATAACTCCAACCGTGTGTGGAACGCAAAATCAAGGAACATAACACCGGTTTATACGGTTCCTAGGGCAGCATGAGTGGAACAAATCACCAAGCAAGAGGCTTAGCCTTCCACCCATTACCAATATATAGATGATTTAGTTTAAGAGTTTATATAGTGTGATATCCCAACAAAAGCTTCAACATGAACCAAGAATCTTCAAATCTTCTCCTGCAACTAGCAATGCTATAAGAGGGGTTGAGCGAAGCTTACGTAGCCAAACAAAGGTTTGCTAGGTTGGGGGGTTAGACAGATTCATGGTTACAATAGGAGGCTGACAAACAAACATGGGCCTCAAGACAATAAGCTAAAGAGCGAGACTTCTAGCAATAGGCACAGATAGTAATGATATATGGGTCAGGTCATCTTGCCTGTCGAGTCGTCGATGGGATCGTAAGACGGCTCCTCGTACTCAACCTCGGTAGTAACCTCGTTCTCGGTCTCGGTCTCGGCTCCCGGCTCAACTCAACACAAGAACACAACGAGGCACGAAATCAAACAAGGTGCAATGCACAATCAACAGGATGCAAGTATGATGCACTTATGATGCATGACAAGTCTATATATGATGCAATACATGGCAAGGTAGGAAGCACAGAGAAACAACACAAGAACAAGACAATATGCTCAAGCAAGTATGATGCAAGACAAGTCTATTTATGATGCAAAACATGGCAAGGCAGGAAGCACAGAGAAACAACACAAGAACAACAAGTTTAAAAGAGGCCGGAAACTACATATAACAAATCCGGTAAGTCCTCATATGCATAGTTTGAAATTACTCCAGATCTGAACAAACCTTAAGTTAAAGTTATTAAACAGCAAGTTAACAAGCACCATGATGATCAACACGAAATTCTAGTCAAGTTTCATATAAAGTTTGTTTAAAACGGAGCTACGGTCTAGAAGATATGATCAAAACAAGATAAGCATGGCAACGGTGCAAGATGCATCCAAACATAAAGCAAACATACTCCAAACATATAAACAAGATGACATTATGATTCTACATGCCAAATCACACAATTTTCATATAGGCCACGCTCAAAACGGAGCAACGGTTCAATACATACACTCGAAACAATAAACAATGCAAAGCTGAGATTAACAGCCACATAGCAACTTTGGAGCAAGAAATATATACTCTACAGCACTCAAACATGGTGACAAGAAGCATGGGCATGAAGTAGACATATCCTACAGCAAACAACTCCATTGGAGCAACTCCATAGGAGGCATGGATCAATAGCAACAAGCTACAACATTTTGATCATGACGTTAAAAACCTGAGAGTAATATTTTATAGCAACTTGGGAGCAAGATTTAAATAAGCTACAACAAGCCATATGAGCAAGTGAGGGCATGGATGGATAGACAACAACATATACAACAAGGAATGATCAAAGGCCACCCCAAAACTAACATAGATTTGCCTAGGGCATCAAGCAAACATAGCATCAGGATATGACAGATTCCAGACATAGCCAAAATTTCACTAAGTATAAAACAGTTTAAGTTGGCATGGCATGTTTGCAAGCATGTTTAAGTCACCTCAAGGCATATCATGGAAAATGGTCTGCACGACAGTAAAGACCACATGATGAAGATTCTAAAACATATTAACATGTGACATGGGGACAAACACATCAATAGCAACAAGCTCTTCAATTCAGCATCTCATAACATGTTACAAAACTTAACAGCCACATGCTCTTTTGCAACCAAGATAAACGTGGCAATATGAACCCTAACATGCATGCTACAGCAACCAACATGTAGAGCATCTCATGATGAACATTTTGACATCTCATTTGCTTCATTTGGATAAACATGCACCAAGTTATCACATCTCAAACATGGCATGAAAATAACAAGTAGCAGCAGTTTATATCAAGTAGCACTCTTGTCACAAAGATTAAGACATCTAGATGGACTCAAACAACCATGACACAATGGAACAAAACGTAGAGCACTTCACCACGGTCATTTTGACATATCAAATGCACAAATCGGACTAGCACACTAAAAGATACAGCCATTACAATAAGCCATCAGACAACAAGTTTAACAAAAGACTTGGAGGAAAAAGAGGGTCAACCTCCAGAACGGATCGGGTCAAACGGGCGAAACGGGTTGGAGCGGGTCGCGGGCGTCGACCCGTTAGGGTTTCGGCCCGACGCGGCTGGATCGGGAGATCCGCGGCAGCCTCGGCGACTCCGGCCGGCGACGGCGCCGGAGGAGGTCGGCGAGGGGCCCGGCGGCGAGGGGGTGGTGCGGGCTCCGGCCGGCGGTGGCGCTCGTCCGGCGGCGGGGCGGAGAAAATGGCGGAGGCCGTGGAGGTCGGGGCCCGGGCTGCGCGGCCTGAGGTGCCCGATGCGGCGGCGAGGCAGTACGGGGCCGGCGGCGGCGACCGGCGAGGGAGGCCGGCGGAGGTCGAAGCGCGGGGCGCGGAGGTCGCGCGGCGGGACGGGCCCGGAGGGCTGCGGGCGGGCCGGCGGGCCGCGGCGGCGGTGGAGATCTGACGGGCCACATGGCGGCTCCTGACTGGTCCGACGCGTAAGGGCGGACGTGTCCGGTCCGTCCGGACGTGTCCGGCGGCGGCGGTTGCGGTGGAACTAGGGTTTGGGTGAAAAATGGACATGGGGGGCGTTTTTATAGGCACAAGGAGCTAGGAGACTCCAAATGGGGAGCGGTTATCGGCCACGCGATCACAAATCAACGACCGAGATGATGGGAAGGGTTGTGCTGGGTTAGTGGGCTGTTGTGGAGGGTGTCTTGGGCCTCAAAGAAGAGGTTCTTTTAGCCCACTAGGTTAACCGTTGGAGTACTAAACGAACTCCAAACGTGACGAAACTTGACAGGCGGCCTACACGTACCAAAACAACATCGCACGACAAGTCTCACGTCAATCCGGAAACTTTACGCGGCCACACACGAAAGAAGGACTCAGGGATGCCACGGGCACGTGTGAGAGCGTCGGAACTCGAAACGGACAACGGGAAGAGACGAGTGGGACCGGATGCAAGTCACAACACAAATGCAATGCAATGCACATGACAACGTGACATGGATGAAATGCACACACGCACACGACAAAAGGAAGAACCAGAAAAGAAAGAAGAGCCCGGAAAGGAATTGATGAAGCCAAAGTTTATATATTGCCATATTGGGAAAGTGTTACATCTGGGGCATTACAAACTCTCCTCTACTACGAAAAGATCACGTCCCGAGATCTAGGACTGGAAGAAGGAAGGGTACTCGGAACGAAGGTGATCTTCTCGTTCCCACGTAGCTTCTCGGTCGGTATGGTGTGACCACTTAACTTTCAAGAACTTGATTGACTTGTTGCGGGTCTTGCACTCGGTTTCTTCAAGAATAGCAACAGGGTGCTCATGATAAGACAAGTCTTGTTGAAGATCAATCTCCTCGAACGGAATGGTGCGTTCAGGTGTCTTGAAGCACTTGTGGAGTTGAGACACATGAAACACATCATGAACATTTGCAAAGTTGGATGGAAGCTCAAGTTGATAGGCTAGATTGCCTCTTTTGCAAAGGATCTTGAAAGGGCCCACGTATCTAGGAGCAAGCTTGCCTTTGATACCGAATCTTTGGGTGCCTTTCATAGGAGAAACACGGAGATAGACATGATCCCCAATGTTGAAGGCCAAATCACGATGCTTGCCGTCATAGTAGCTCTTCTGACGCGACTGAGCGGCCTTGAGATTCTCACGTATGACTTTGCACATTTCTTCGGCTTCTAATATCAAGTCATTGCCAAGAAGTTGACGTTCACCAGTCTCGGACCAGTTGAGATGGGTACGGCACTTTCTGCGAGGATTTAAAACGAAGCTTTGCCGGCACTTGCTTGGAAGCTGTTGTTGTAAGAGAACTCGGCGAAGGGAAGGCAATCTTCCCACTTCATGCCAAAAGAGATGACACAAGCTCTGAGCATGTCTTCGAGGATCTGTTTCACTCTCTCGACTTGACCACTAGTCTGAGGGTGAAATGCAGTGCTGAAACGGATCTTAGTGCCCATGGCAGACTGGAAGGAGTCCCAGAACTTGGATGTGAACAAACTTCCACGGTGTGAGGAGATAACTTGAGGAATGCCATGTAGGGACACAATTCTGGAAGTGTACAACTCTGCCAGTTGAGCTGCATTGATGGATTCTTTGACTGGAAGGAAGTGAGCCACTTTGGTTAGCTTATCAATCACCACAAAGATAGAATCATTCCTCTTCTTGGACTTAGGAAACCCAGTGACGAAATCCATTTCAATGTGGTCGAATTTCCAATCGGGGATAGGAAGAGGTTGGAGGAGACCGGCTGGACGTCGATGCTCTGCCTTCACTCTTCTGCAGACATCACATTCATTCACGTATTGGGCAATCTCCCTTTTCATGCGAGTCCACCAGTAAGATTGCTTGAGGTCTTGGTACATCTTGGAACTTCCAGGATGAATCGAGAGGAGGGAGTCATGTGCTTCGTTCATTATGAGCTTCCTGAGATCACCCTTGGGAACAACAAGTCTGTCCTCAAAGAACAAGGTATCCTTCTCATCAATGCGATAGCACTTGTATTTGGGAGTACCCTTTGCAATACCATGTTTCACTTTCTGCACCATAGCATCACTGAGTTGGGCCTCACGGATCTGATCTTCCAAGGTAGGAGCAACTTGAAGATTTGCAAGAAAGCCTTGCGGAACAACTTGGAGGATGAGCTTCCTGAATGCTTCACAAAGCTCAGGCTGAAACGGCTTGATAAGGAGACGGTTGCAATATGCCTTTCTGCTCAAGGCATCTACAATGACATTTGCCTTGCCAGGTGTGTATTCGATGCTTGGATCATACTCTTGGATCATTTCAACCCAACGAGTCTGGCGAAGGTTCAGGTTCGGCTGTGTGAAGATGTACTTCAAGCTCTTGTGATCGGTGAAGATGTCGACTTTTCTGCCCAATAGAAGGTGTCTCCACGTGATCAAGGCGTGTACCACAGCTGCTAGCTCGAGATCATGTGTGGGGTAGTTCTTCTCACTTGGCTTCAGTTGACGAGAGGTGTATGCCACAATTTTCTTGTCTTGCATTAGCACACCACCAAGTCCTTGAAGAGAAGCATCACAGAATACTTCGTAGGGCTTGGACTCATCTGGAGGAGTAAGAACCGGAGCAGAGATGAGCTTTTCTTTGAGAGTTTTGAATGACACATCACAATCCGGAGACCAGTTGTACTTGACATTCTTCTGCAACAAGTTGGAGAGAGGCTTGGCAATCTTGGAGAAGTTCTCAACGAACCTTCTACAATAGCTAGCAAGACCAAGGAAGCTTCGGAGTTGCTTGACGTTCTGAGGAGGTTCCCAGTTGACAATCGCTTCAACTTTCTCGGGGTTGACCGCAATACCGTCAGCAGAGATGATATGGCCCAGATACAAGACCTTATCGAGCCAGAATTCGCACTTGGAGAACTTGGCATAGAACTTGTGTTCACGGAGTCTATCGAGAACCAGACGGAGGTTCTTTTCATGATCCTCTTCATTCTTGGAGAATACCAAGATGTCATCCAAATAGATGAGCACAAATTCGTTGGTGTAGGGGTTGAATATGTAGTGCATCATTCTCGAGAAGGTGGGTGGAGCATTAGCGAGGCCAAAAGACATGACTATATATTCATAGGAGCCGTAGCTTGTTCTGAATGCAATCTTGTGAATATCTTGTTCGCGGATACGAATCTGGTGATAACCCATCCGGAGATCGAGCTTTGAGAACACTTTAGCTCCTTTGAGCTGCCCGAACAATTCATTGATGTTGGGGAGCGGATACTTGTTCTTTATTGTCTTCTTGTTCAATGGCCGGTAATCAGCGCAAAGGCGCTCCGTGCCATCCTTCTTCTTGACAAATAAGACACCACAGCCCCAAGGAGAAGTGTTAGGCCTGATTAGACCCATACGCTCTTGCTCATCGAGCTGTCTCTTCAACTCCTTCAACTCTTCAGGGGAAAGCTTGTACGGACGCCGACATGCTGGCTCGGTACCGGGCTCGAGTTCAATGACAAATTCAACTTGACGATGCAGAGGCATGCCTGGAAGCTCTTCAGGGAAACCATCTTCATATTCATTGACCACCGGAATATGAGAGATGGCATTAATCACGCCCTTGTCATTGAGAGAGAATAGCCTGATTGTGTTATCTCGAGAGGCGAAGATAATCACGTCTTCGTTGGAATGAGTAAGCTTGACTTCCTTGTTTGCACAATCAATGTGAGCATCATGCTGAGAAAGCCAATCCTTCCCAAGAATAAGATCAATGTCGGAATTGCCGAGAATAACCGGAGAAGCCAGAAAGCGATAATCACCCATACGAATAGATACATCCGGAGCCTTTGAAGTGGAAGTCATATGTTTACTCGGAGAAATAACAGATAACCTCTTTGCCAAGTCCACTGTGCCCACGTTATGCTTAGATGCAAATGGACATGACATGAAGGAAAGTGATGCACCAGAATCAAACAAGACCTTTGCAGGAATAGAGTTAACTCGAAGATTACTAATTATCACATCAGAATAATTTTCTGCTTCAGCTGCACTCATCAGGTTCACTCTTGCATGCTTGGGATTGTGCTTGACAATAGCAGTGCTGACAGGTGGAGGAGGTGGAAGGCGCCTTGGGTTGGGGCACTTGTTAGCATAATGACCCTTCTGAGTGCACTTGTTGCAACCCACTTCTGAGAGAGGACGGTGATAAGGAGCACTTGACTTCGAAGCTTGAAAGTGGTTCTTTGACTGATTGCTTGGGTTGGGTGGGTGGGAGAAACCACGGCCACCAGAATTCTTGTTGTTGTCGTTGGGAGGTCAGATCACTGGAGGAGGTGGAAGCCAAAACTTCTGTTGCTTTGCGACCACTTGGGAAGAAGAGGAGGAGTGAACGTCATCTCTGATCCTCTTTTTGGAAGCTTCCATCTTGAGCTGGGCTGCCTCTTGCTTAAGTGCCATGCTATAGAATTGATCAAACTCATCAGGCTCGAACAAGGTGAGAACTAGTTGGAGTTCATCCTTCAGACCACCACGGAACTGATAAATCTTGCTCTTGGCATCTGGGATGTCTCGCTTGGCAGAGCGGGCAAGGTTCTGGAAATTGACATTATATTGGTAGACAGACATTGAGCCTTGCTTCAGGTTGCGGAATTGCTCACGCATACCTTCGATGACACTTGTTGGAATGTGGTGAGAGCGAAAGTCCTTGCAGAAGTCATCCCAGGAGATTACACGTCCCTCTCTGGAATCTTTGTACTGCTGCCACCAATCAGCGGCTTGCTCCTTGAGTTGGAAGGCGGCAAACTTCACATAGTCCTGAGGCCTGACGTTACTGCACTCGAAATGCTTCTTGATATTTGTTATCCAGTCTTCAGCATCTAGAGGGTCCACACAGAAACTGAATGCCTTCGGTTGGTTTGCCAGGAACTGGTTGAGCGTAGCAAAGTGAGGTTGGTTGAACAAATTGCCTTGGCCTTGGTTCCCATGAGCACCCTGATTTGCTTGATTTGCTTGAATGTTTTGCATCATTTGCATAAGCATCTGGGTGTTCTGGTTCGTCGCTTGCATAATTGCTCTCCAGGCCTCAGACGGAGGAGGAGGGGAAGGAGGACGATCAGGAACCTCTTCACCCTCTGGGTTAGCGTTGGGAACCCTTTTTGGAGCCATCCTGAATGAGATGACAACTATTAGCCATTGATTGAAAGAAAATATAAGCTGAATCAACGGCTAGAATTTGCAACATAAGTCTTCACAACAATCATTCGAACAAGATGAACGAATGAAATCCATAGTTTAATAGTAACAACAATCTTCACGAGAAGCCACTTGGGAGAACAAAAGGTAAATAAATAAAACAACACGGAGCAGATAGAACAAATACAAGATAGAAGCTTCGTTCGACATATTCCTGCTGAAAGCTTATGGAACGTGTTACAAAAGGGTTTTGCAATCCCCGGATCAGCATAGCCAAGGACCCTTTAAGATGCAACTCCCGATCGGAACAACGCCCATAAAACCACTTCACTCAATGTAGAACCCCGAACTCCATATCATGCATTCGTTGGAAGAATGCCTACGAACTACAAGATGAACCCACCTATTAATTTCCGGAAGTTTCCAGTTATGCAATCAGGTGTTGGGGATACAAGGGAAGCATCGCGCACTCAACTCTAATCCTACATCCAGCTGAATCCATCCTTCAACACATAACCAGTTATTTCGGGAAACCGTCTACCTCGGACCTTCGAAACGCATCTACTATACAAGCTATGGCAATACTCCCGAACTGCCTCCCCAGTACTGGGTGATGTCGGGGTTATCTTGCCACTAACCGCATAGGAGAGTTTTCGATGTCGGCCGTCTTACGTATTCCAGAACTGCTGCGATATATTTGTGACGACAACACCTCGGAGCTCAACTCCACAGGACACTGCCACAACCCCTAAATGACAGGAGGCATCGAGAACAATGTTCTCGTCACAAAGACATCGGAACAATCAAACAATACCCGCGTGATCCTAAAACAAATTGGTGAATTTTGAGAGTAGAAGAGACAAGAGTAATCGTCAAGAGTCCTCACCAGAGTGAAAAGAGATGAGGAGCAAAAGAAATCTTACTCTCCGATATATATAGGACTCAAAACATTTTAAGTGTGTGCCTAGACTCAACCGTCAACGATTCGATCAATCAGTGGGGGCTTCTAGGTCGGAGAAGGCTCTGAATACCAACTTGTAATGCCCAGGATGGGACTATACCTCCTACGTGTCGAGGCACGACTTAAAGGTATAAGCCCATTCTGGAATGATCTCAAGTTCGGTATCTTTGCACGACTCATGTAAAAATAGGGATGAAATTGCAAAAGGATAGTTGGCTTACACTCGCCACATCACATAATACATTACATAAGCAAATCATCATCCAAATAACATCACAACCCGACTACGGGTGAAGATCCAAATGAAAGATACCAAATACATAAAGCCACATGTCCGAATCGCCCCTAGTAGAAACCACTACTGATCATCGGGATAGTGCACATAGTATTGACTACTTTCTTCATCGTACTCCCAGTATAGCTCTGTGCCGTCACCTGAGTAGTTCACCATGGTACCTGCATCTGGTGTGGTGTAGAATCTGTGAGCCATGGAGGACTCAGCAATCCCGTTCTCGAGTAGCAGAACTATCTAAGCCTTGGGTGTGGAACAAGGCTAAAGAAAGATAAAAGCTTGCAGCTGCACAAGCACTAGCTTACGTGTTTAGAGCGAGAAGAGAAGTGCCACGAGCGTCAAAGTGGTCATGAAGTGATCCTATCTAAACACGTCAATCATAACCCCACCATGTTCACTTCCCGAACCCCTTTCGGAAAATGACCGTCACGATTACTCACGCTGGTAGTGTGTTCTGAACATGGTGTCAAGTTTTCTACAACCGGATATTAACAAATTCCCATCTGCCACATAACCCGGGCACGGCTTTCAAAAGTTCAAAACCCTGCAGGGGTGTCCCAACTTATCCCATTACAAGCTCACGATCCGCGGAGTCGCAACTCCAAGGTGGAAAGGCCCGAGTATTCTCGAAATCTCGTGCTCAAGATACTCCGACAAAGGCAAGACCAATCCAGCAAATCCTCCCGGCGTGCCGACACCCTGATAGTAGCCGCGCATATCTCGTCTCAGGCCACGACCGGATGGGACAAGCTACAGGTTTTTACCAGCCCTTGAGTTTCCTCGAGGTGGCCCCGCAGCACGCTCAGTTTGGACCAACACTCATGTGCAGCACTGGCCCGGGTTGTTGATTAAGAAGAGGGTTTATAACTCCCTGTGCAAGTTTTAGTTGTTTAGGCAAATTTAGTACCAATGTTGGAACTTGCTGGAAAAGCCTTAGCGCTAAGCGGTTTATCGAGGGGGTCCCATAACCCCAACCGTGTGAGAAACGCAAAATCAAGGAACATAACGCCGGTTTATACGGTTCATAGGGCGGCATGAGTGGAACAAATCACCAAGCAAGAGGCTTAGCCTTCCACTCATTACCAATATATAAATGATTTAGTTTAAGAGTTTATATAGTGTGATATCCCAACAAAATCTTCAACATGAAGCAAGAATCTTCAAATCTTCTCCTGCAACTAGCAATGCTACCAGAGGGGCTGAGCGAAGCTTACGTAGCCAAACAAAGGTTTGCTAGGTTGGGTGGTTAGACAGATTCATGGTTACAATAGGAGGCTGACAAACAAACACGGGCATTGAGGCAATAAGCTAAAGAGCGAGACTTCTAGCAATAGGCAAATATAGTAACGCTATCTGGGTCAGGTCATCTTGCCTGTCAAGTCGTCGATGCGATCGTAAGACGGCTCCTCGTACTCAACCTCGGTAGTAACCTCGTTCTCGGTCTCGGTCTCGGCTCCCGACTCTACTCAATACAAGAACACAACGAGGCACGAAATCAAACAAGGTGCAATGAACAATCAACAGGATGCAAGTATGATGCACTTATGATGCATGACAAGTCTATATATGATGCAACACATGGCAAGGTAGGAAGCACAGAGAAACAACACAAGAACAAGACAATATGCTCAAGCAAGTATGATGCAAGACAAGTCTATTTATGATGGAAAACATGGCAAGGTAGGAAGCACAGAGAAACAACACAAGAACAACAAGTTTAAAAGAGGCCGGAAACTACATATAACAAATCCGGTAAGTCCTCATATGCATAGTTTGAAATTAGTCCAGATCTGAACAAACCTTAAGTTAAAGTTGTTAAACAGCAAGTTAACATGCACCATGATGATCAACACGAAATTCTAGTCAAGTTTCATATAAAGTTTGTTTAAAACGGAGCTACGGTCTAGAAGATATGATCAAAACAAGATAAGCATGGCAACGGTGCAAGATGCACCCAAACATCAAGCAAACATACTCCAAACATGTAAACAAGATGACATTATGATTCTACATGCCAAATCACACAAGTTTCATATAGGGCACGCTCAAAACGGAGCAACGGTTCAATACATACACTCGAAACAATAAACAATGCAAAGCTGAGATTAACAGCCACATAGCAACTTTGGAGCAAGAAATATATACTCTACATCACTCAAACATGGTGACAAGAAGCATGGGCATGAAGTAGACATATCCTACAGCAAACAACTCCATTGGAGCAACTCCATAGGAGGCATGGATCAATAGCAACAAGCTACAACATTTTGATCATGACGTTAAAAACCTGACAGTAATATTTTATAGCAACTTGGGAGCAAGATTTAAATAAGCTACAACAAGCCATATGAGCAAGTGAGGGCATGGATGGATAGACAACAACATATACAACAAGGAATGATCAAAGACCACCCCAAAACTAACATAGATTTGCCGAGGGCATCAAGCAAACATAGCATCTGGATATCACAGATTCCAGACTTAGCCAAAATTTCATTAAGTATAAAACAGTTTAAGTTGGCATGGCATGTTTGCAAGCATGTTTAAGTCACCTCAAGGCATATCATGGAAAATGGTCTGCACCACAGTAAAGACCACATGATGAAGATTCTAAAACATATTAACATGTGACATGGGGACAAACACATCAATAGCAGCAAGCTCTTCAAATCAGCATCTCATAACATGTTACAAAACTTAACAGACACATGCTCTTTTGCAACCAAGATAAACGTGGCAATATGAACCCTAACATGCATGCTACAGCAACCAACATGTAGAGCATCTCATGATGAACATTTTTACATCTCATTAGCTTCATTTGGATAAACATGCACCAAGTTATCACATCTCAAACATGGCATGAAAATAACAAGTAGCAGCAGTTTATATCAAGTA
This sequence comes from Secale cereale, assembly GCA_902687465.1. Classification (NCBI taxonomy): domain Eukaryota; kingdom Viridiplantae; phylum Streptophyta; class Magnoliopsida; order Poales; family Poaceae; genus Secale; species Secale cereale. The sequence continues at coordinate 336,088,982 of LR738710.1, forward strand.
GCACTCTTGTCACGAAGATTAAGACATCTAGATGGACTCAAACAACCATGACACAATGGAACAAAACGTAGAGCACTTCACCACAGTCATTTTGACATATCAAATGCACAAATCGGACTAGCACACTAAAAGATACAGCCATTACAATAAGCCATCAAACAACAAGTTTAACAAAAGACTTAGAGGAAAAAGAGGGTCAACCTCCAGAACGGATCGGGTCAAACGGGCGAAGCGGGTCGGAGTGGGTCGCGGGCATCGACCCGTTAGGGTTTCGGCCCGGCGCGGCTGGATCGGGAGATCCGCGGCGGCCTCGACGACTCCGGCCGGCGACGGCGCCGGAGGAGGCCGGCGAGGGGCCCGGTGGCGAGGGGGTGGTGCGGGCTCTATGGGTGTTCACATCAAGCGCCATTTCAACTCCATCCGGAATTATGTTCGAGATGGAGACATAGATATTTGTAAAGTGCATACGATCAGAATGTCGCAGATCCGTTGACTAAACCTCTTCCACGAGCGAAACATGATCAACACCAGAAATCTATGGGTGTTCGATTCATCACAATGTAACTAGATTATTGGCTCTAGTGCAAGTGGGAGACTATTGGAAATATGCCCTAGAGGCAATAATAAAATGGTTATTATTATATTTCCTTGTTCATGATAATTGTCTGTTATTCATGCTTGAATTGTATTGTACGGAAACAGCGATACATGTGTGAATACATAGACCACAACGTGTCCCTGGTAAGCCTCTAGTTACTAGCTCGTTGATCAATAGATGGTCACGGTTTCCTGGCCATGGGCATTGGATGTCATTGATAACGGGATCACATCATTAGGAGAATGATGTGATGGACAAGACCCAATCCTAAGCCTAGCACAAGATCGTGTAGTTCGTAATGCTTAAGCTTTTCCAATGTCAAGTATCTTTTCCTTAGACCATGAGGTTGTGCAACTTCCGGATACCGTAGGAATACTTTGGGTGTGACAAAAGTCACAACGTAATTGGGTGGCTATAACGGTACGCAACGGGTATCTCCGAAAGTGTCTGTCGAGTTGGCACGAACCGAGACTGGGATTTGTCACTCCGTATGACGGAGAGGTATCTCTGGGCCCACTCGGTAAGACATCATCATAATGAGCTCAATGTGACTAAGGAGTTAGTCATGGGAAGATGGATTATGGAATGAGTAAAGAGACTTGCCATGACGAGATTGAACAAGGTATCGGTATACCGACGATCGAATCTCGGGCAAGTACTATACCGATAGACAAAGGGAATTGCATATGGGATTGAGTGAATCCTTGACATCGTGGTTCATCCCATGAGATCATCGAGGAACACGTAGGAACCAACATGGGTATCCAGATGCCGCTGTTGGTTATTGACCAGAGAGTCGTCTCGGTCATGTCTACGTGTCTCCCGAACCCGTAGGGTCTACACACTTAAGGTTCAGTGACGCTAGGGTTGTAGAGATATATGCACACGTTAACCCGAATGTTGTTCGGAGTCCCGGATGAGATCCTGGACATCACATGGAGTTCCGGAATGGTCCGGAGGTGACGAATGATATATAGGAAGTCCAGTTTCGGCCATCGGGAGAGTTTCGGGGGTCACCGATAGTGTACCGGGACCACCAGAAGGGTCCCGGGGGTCCACCGGGTGGGGCCACCCATCCTGGAGGGCCCCATGGTCCATAGGGGGAGGGGTACCAGCCCCTAGTGGGCTAGCGCACCCCCCTTGGGCCTCCCCCATGCGCCTAGGGTTGGGAATCCTAGGGGTGGGGGGCGCCCCCCTAGGCTTAGGGGGCAAGCCACCCCCTTGGCCGCCGCCCCCCTAGGAGATCCAATCTCCTAGGGCCGGCGCCCCCCTGGCCCCCTATATATAGTGGGGGGAGAGAGGACAGCCGCACCTCAGCCCCTGGCGCCTCTCCCCCCCGTTACACCTCTCCCTCCTCCCGCAGGGTCTTGGCGAAGCCCTGCAGCTTTTCCCGTTGCATCCACCACCACACCGTCGTCCTGCTGGATCTCCATCAACCTCTCCTTCCCCCTTGCTGGATCAAGAAGGAGGAGACGTCATTGTACCGTACGTGTGTTGAACGCGGAGGTGCCGTCCATTCGGCGCTGGGATCATCGGTGACAGGGATCACGACGAGTACGACTCCATCATCCACATTCCTTCGAACGCTTCTGCTTGCGATCTACAAAGGGTATGTAGATGCACTCTTTTATGCTCGTTGCTAGATGACTCCTTAGATTGATCTTGGTGAAGCGTAGGAAATTTTTTGAATTCTGCTACGTTCCCCAACAGCCAAAACATCCGGTGCCCCTCAACGACCAGATGAAGCAACTGGTCGAGCTGCATAATATGGCGGGTTTGGCCATGAAAGACTTGATAGTCCGGCTATGACCCGCTGAGCCAGTCCCAAGTAGCTATTTTAGATTGGTGAAGCCGCTCGTCGAAGCCCGTGGGTCGACGCGTTGAAGCGTTCGGCCCGTATAGAGGGTGCTCGGATGGCCTTCGCTCATATAAAAGTGCACTGGGCGAAGATGAAGGCGCATGATATAGCTATTGCTAGCTCGCCCGCGGGAAAGGAGCACCGGAAGACGGAAAAAATACTTCGGGGACGTCATGGAAGGTGCCCGCCTTGTAGAAGGCCAGTGCTCAAAAGATATTATCTTTGAGTAATTGTATCCGGTTGTCAAGGCTTTTGAACTTATGAACCGATGTATATAACTTTTGCGCTATTATAATGTGAGCGACTTTTACCTCTTGTGCGGCTGTTTATTTGACTCTGTAAGCTTCCAGTCGTTGGCTTCAGCCCCTATGTAAATATTACTGGGGTGTTCGGTCATATGCATAAACACTCTTTACCCAACGTCTTGGTCCATGTAGGAGGTGTATGTAGATCGAACCAGTCAACCAGACTATGCGGCGTTATTGCTTTCACTTAGCCATAGGAGTTTGACAAGTGGGGCTAGGTACTAGCCCCTAGTGCGAATATGGTATTTCCTAATTAAGGTATGCATTTGCACGCGGCTGGGTGAAAAACCAACCCTTCGTATAATACGGGTAGACCTCCATCGATCGTAGTATAACACTAAGTCACCGGATTGCGGACCAGGTTCTCGCATATCCCGCCAGGTCCTTGGGTTCCCACGCGAACACATCCATGTTCGCACACAGGAACCCAACCAGCGCGTCTTCTTGAGCTTGGTGGAGACCAGCGCCTATGGTGAAGGTGACTCCCGACGGCTTGTCTTCATCTAAGGGCACCTGCTTCGTCTCGGCTCGGTCTTGAGGGAAAAGTTGCTTCTTTTTGGCCAGTGCAGCAACCTCGGTTCCAGGGCGGCTTCACCGGACGGTTGTGCCACCGCAACGATCCGGAAGACGCGCTTGCAGGCCGCCAGAGCTTCCTTGGTGTCCCCTACCACGGTGAGGACACCGCTACTCCCTGGCATCTTCATGAGGTTATAGGCCGGATGAGTCGCAGCCATGAACTGAGCCAGTGCAGGGTACCCAAGGATGGTGTTGTACGGGAGGCTGATTCGGGCGATGTCGAAGTCGATCAGCTCGGTGCGGTAGTTGCGCCGAAGGTGACCGGGAGGCAGATCTGCCCAAGAGGGCTGGTGGAACCGCTGCTGGCTCTTGAGAAGGGTTTGGTGGGGCGCAGCCGCTCGAGTGGCACTTGAAGCAAGCTGGAAGCCTCCACCGAGAGCACGTTGAGGACTGCCCCACGTCGAATGAGGGTCTTGGTGACCGCCATGTTGCAGATGGTGGGGGTGTAGAGCATCGGGAGAGCGCCTAAGCCCGCGGTGGAGGCGGGGTGGTCCCTCGAGTCGAAGGTGAGGTCAGCCTTGGGCGCCACCCATCGAGGAGGAGCCCCCTAGCATATGGAGGCGACGCCCGCCTGGCGAAACATCTGCTTGATGTGGCGGTCGGAGGGTGGTTCTTGGGAGCCGCCGAGGAGGGACGCGGTAACATGGGGCGCCGGCGCCCCGAAACGTGCGACGAAGAGGTCGCGCAACTCCTCCCAAGACGCCATGCACGATTCTGGCAAGCTGAAGAACCAGGCGCGCGACACACCAGTGAGCGCCATGGGGAGCCAGCTGGCCATGACCTTGCTGTCGCCGCCGACCGTCAAGACGGCCTCTTCGTAAGCCTGGAGGAAGACGACCGGGTCCTCTGCCCCATTGCAATGGGGCGGCAGATCTGGCCTGAACCTGGGTGGCCACTGCACCCATCGGAAGGCGGGGGTGAAGGCCCGGTGGCCCGGGGCGCCGCCGTGCGTGGTCGCCAAGCTGGCCTGAGGAGGGATGCCTGCCATGGGAGATTGGTGGATGAAGAGCGGGACAGACAGGGGAGAAATTTTGGCACACCCCTACCTGGCGCGCCAAATGTCGGATCTCGGGTTCCGGCAAAACCCTTAAGGTTCGAACTCTGGGGTGCGCACGAAGATCTCTCCTTCCGCCCTAGCTTGTCTACTCGCGGATCCCTAGGCCTAGCTTGTCTGATCCGAAGAACAAGGGACACAAGGTTTATACTGGTTCGGGCCATCGTTGTGGTATAATACCCTAATCCAGTGTGGTGTGGTGGATTGCATTGTAGGCTGAGGAAGAACTAGTAAATGGATGAACGGCCTCCTGAGGAGAGGGGTTCTTGTGCTTGAGTGAGCTTGTGGTGTGTTGCCTTCTATCTCATCAACTCCAGATAAGATGAGATGATGGTGGCTAGTCCTATTTATAGTGGCCCAGGTCCTCTTCCCAAATATTGAGCGGGAAGGGATCCCACAACGGCCAAAATTGAAGGGGAACAGCTAGTACAAGCTATCTTGACAAAAGGTGGTCTTCACCTGCCAAAGGCTCTGGTGGTGACGCTGTCGTGGACTCCGCGATGACCTCCGCTCTGCCCTCCTGCTGGTCTTGGTCTCATTGCACCGATATGGAAACCTTTTCCTGACGCCTCGGGACTCCTCGCCTCCACCTGCTCCTTTAGCACCAAAGAGGAAACTGGGACTCTGCACCCGCTGGCGCCCGCCTGGCCTTGGTTGTCACTGCTCATATCATGAGGACCCCGCGAGGTGCCCCTCGCCTTGATATCTCTAATCCTCACGAGTCGTTCTAGTGAGGCCGCCCCAGGGGATGCCTTGTGTCGTCCGCCTCGTGAGGCTTGGCCCCTCGCGAGGGTCTTGAGTAGTCGCCGAAGATGCCAGGCCGTACCATGCCGCCTAGTGAGCCGCGCCCTGGGCTGCAGGCATGTAAGTCTAGGTACCCCCGTTCCCAGAACGCCGATAGTAGCCCCCGGGCCCAAGGTGCTCTCGGGCTTGGCTTTGCGGCGAAGCTAAGGGTCAAGTGCGAAGCGTCGGGGGCCCAAAAAGCCTGCGGCCTTGACTGACGCATGGCGATTGACGGGACGTGTGTGTATCCACTTCCCCACGCAGCCTCGGCGACAGCACAACTTGGCAAGTCCCTGCACGCGTAGAGGATCATCATTACCTACGATTATGGAGGCCGACGGTTGGCCTTCTCCTGACTATAAATAAGCTGGCTAGTGGTGTGTCCTCACCACCCATCTTCTTCCTTTGTTCCTCTCGCTTCTTCTTCTCTCTTGCCCTTCACCTGGCCGATCTGCTTATGGTGCCGCCTAGGAAGATCTCGTCCATGGAGAAGGGGAAGGCCCGGCAAGAGGGGCCCGGCTCACCACCGGCTAAGAGGGGACGAGGTCGTCCCCGCAAGTGTGTCGCGACTCCTACCGGAGCGGCTAGTGGGCGTGAGCGGGCCCCCACGACGCTGGTAGCCGCTCCTGGTAACCATGGCGGCGGCCCTTCGAGTGGCGGGGGCGCCAGGCCTCCTCAGCCGCACCTCCACTTGGCGGAGGTGGCGTTGGAGTTTGTCGTGTGGTCGGAGGGCCCAGTCCGCACCCGGCTCCAGCTCCCGCGCTCCCTTGCCGGCGAACTTCTTGCCGCAAGCTCCGGATGCCTTTGGCTGCAAGCGGATGGTTGTTGCAGTAGGGCTTCGTGGGTCATGGTGGAGGTCTCCACCTTGGGTGCCATGACTTTGGCTTGCGGCTGGTAGACGTTTGCCCGCGCGTGCGGCTTGGGTGGACGGTGCACCCTCCATTTCAGACATGGTGACAACTCGACCCTCTTTGTGAGGGTTTTTGGGGAAGATGGGCGCCATGCCGAGTGCTGCCCCGAGGACAATGGCGGCGGCGAGGTTCTTCCCCTGGGTGATGGACACAGCTCGCCCAGCTACGGCGGCTCCTCCTTCAGCGGCAGCTCCAGCAGTGGCGGCTACGACCAACCTCCCCGCCTCCATGCCTGCCTGGAAGCTGGCGCTGGGTCGTCTCACCGTCACGCTCAGGTGAAGCATGAGGAGGACTCTGACTGAGCTTGGGGTGCAGGTCCTCGGGAGCAGTTGCGCCTCAAGGGTGGTCGCATGTCATTCTTGGTTTTCCTTCCCCCTGCATTACTCGAACAAACAAGTATGGAGCCCTGGAAGGGCATGTAATGAACCGTGACGTTATGATATTCAGCACCATGCTTTGTGTGTCTGTCCATTCTTGTGCAATATGTGTGTTAAGCGCTTTTTAGGGCGAGGAGACCGATCTTGATGCAGATGGGATTGCCTTCATCCATGACATTTGACCCTTCGTGAGGCTGCAAAAACTCGTTAGGTGGTTATTATCCTTTACAGCCCGAGGCCCTTGTCGTGGGCTGAGCATGGTAGGCCGCCCCTTGTCGCGGTACCCGTGGGGAGCAGACATGAGGATGGGGTGCATGCGAATCACAAGCTCTGGTTCGGGCGCCTCGTGAAGGCTAAACAAGGGGGAGCGCTGGGGAGAGCACCTTGCAACTGCCGCTCTCCCAAAAAATGAGAGAAGGACCACAGAGGGAAATCAAAACCAAGCAATCAAGAAACGCCAGAACCTTTCAGAATCCATTCAAATGGGAAGACAGGGGCAAGCCAACTCCAGAAAGCAAATGAATGGCCGCGTCCGGTACCTAATCTAGTCTTCTCACTAGCGCAGAGCTAAGTGTTGCCTCTAGGATGTGGGAGGGAGCCCCCGAGGCCCGAGGGTGGCTCTCCGGAGACTCCAGCGCATGTACGGCCCCACTCATTATTATGTGAGAGTGTCACGAACGGAGATCTTCATAGGCGTGAGCCTTGCTTCACAGGCACTGGGCCTTGGCTTCTCAGGCGCAATGGCCTTGTTCCTCGCACGCACGGAGCCTGGTCTTCTCGGGCGCAAGGGCCTTGTTCCTCGCGGGCACGGAGCCTTGTATTCTCAGGCGCAAGGGCCTTGTTCCTCGCTGGCATGGAGCCTAGTCTTCTCAGGCGCAAGGGCCTTGTTCCTCGCAGGCACGAAGCCTAGTCTTCTCAGGCGCAAGGGCCTTGTTCCTCACAGGCACGGAGCCTAGTCT
>LR738710.1:336096483-336136404 GCA_902687465.1 Secale cereale
GCAAGGGCCTTGTTCCTCGCAGGCACAGAGCCGAGTCTTCTCAGGCGCAAGGGCCTTGTTCCTCGCAGGCACGGAGCCTAGTCTTCTCAGGCGCAAGGGCCTTGTTCCTCGCAGGCACGAAGCATAGTCTTCTCAGGCGCAAGGGCCTTGTTCCTCGTAGGCACGGAGCCTAGTCTTCTCGGGCGCAAGGGACTTATTCCTCGTAGGCACGGAGACTAGTCTTCTCTGGCGCAAGGGCCTTGTTACATAGGTAGAACCTCCGGAGGTGCCGGATGTTCCATGCGTTCGGGACCGAGACGCCGTCCCCTGTTTCCAGGCGGACTGCACCAGGTCTGGAGACGTGGGTGATCTTGAACGGGCCTTCCCACATGGGTTAGAGCTTGTGCATCCCCTCCCTGGAGAGGACTCTCACTGCAAAAAAAAGACACATCCGTGAAATTTTGGGCCAAACGGAAATTTTTTCTGTCATACTTATGACACTTCTATGAGAGTAATTGTGACAAAACACGGTATCATCATAGATGTGGTGGGGTCCTACTTCTATGACAAAAAATCACGACAGAAAATGGGCTTTTCGTCCTAGGCGGGGCAGAGATGCAGTTGCATCACATTCTTTGGGCCGTCCATGACGGGAAAAAACCGTGGTAGAAGCGAGGGCGAGGAAAATATCGGGGTGTTCCCGGTTACGGTGGGTGGTCGGGGCCGAGCGATGCGCGTTTCTCTCGTACACGCACGCGAGTGGGTGCGAGGCATTAGGCTCTAACTGAACCCGAGCGAGGCGTTGGGCTCTAACTGAACCTGAGCGATTGCACTGTAGTCTACACGTTACTGAACCCGAGCGATCGATCGATGGCTGTTAACTGAACCCGATCGAGCGATTCCTTCGCTATTGCTGCTAACTGAAGCTGATCGATATTGCCTCTGCATGAACAATCAGCGTTGCTGGGGGTTTGGATGAATAGTTCCCTGTGGGGGTGGATGAACAGGACCCCGTGGTGTTGCCTCTGGATGATCAGGACCCCGATCGATCGAGCCGGTTGGGGCTGGATGAACAAGAGCCTGTGGAGGGCTGGATGAATAGGACCACCCCGTGGAGGGCTGGATGAACAGTAAACGATGGAGGGCTGGATGACCAGTAGCCTGTGGAGGGGTGGTTGAACAGGAACCCGTGGAGAGGGCTGGTTGAACAGTAACCAGTGGAGTAGCGCGTGCTGGAGGCTGAACAGTCGCAGGTGGAGGCAGGAGGAGGTCGACGGTTGATGAACAGTAGCCCGTGGAGGCTGGAGGGGGTCGACGGTGGAGATGAACAGTATCCCGTGGAGTCCCGTTTTGCGATACGCCACACCCCTCCCGATGAACAGGACCCCCGTTTCGACCGTAGCGCTCCAACACATGTCTGTTTCCTCTGTTTTGCGGTACGCCACACCCCTCCCGATCAACAGGACCCCCGTTTCGACCGTAGGAGGTCCGTTTTCTTCGTTTTGCGTTACGCCAGACCCCTCCCGATGAACAGGATCCCGTTTCGAATGTGGCTGGTCGAACACAAGGCTGTTTCCTCCGATCTGCGGTACGCCAGGCCTTGTTTCCATCGGCTGTTCCGTCCAAGCCCTCTCGATGAACATGACGATGCATTCCGTTCCGACCCAGCCGGTTGGCTCCCCATGAACACGACGACGATGTTGTTTCTCCGTTCCGATCCAGCCATGTACACAAGCCCTGGCCGTATGTATGCGCGAGTAGGCGTTCGAGACCCCGCCCGTATGTACGTACATGGCCGTATTTACTTTCTTGCACCCTGGCCGCTGTACGTACGTGTACATGCTACGTGCGCGCCTCTACTACGACACGTGCGTGCCTCTACATCGACCAGTATGTATGTACACGTTCGCGACCAGAATGACAATGCTACGTACGCTTCGACCAGGTGGGTCCCGACTGTCAGGCACTTCCTTGCGTGCGAAGATGTACTTGGTGGGTCCCAGCAGTCAGGGGGCGAATCATTTTTTTTGCCTGAATGCACTTCCTTGCCTGCGAAGATGTAGCTGGTGGGCCCCAGCAGTCAGGGGAAAACGTTTTTTCATGAAATACGGTGGCCCGTCCGGTGGGTCCCCGATGTCAGGTGGAGGAATAATTATTTTGCGCGTAATAAGGAGGCACTTCTTTGCTGCGACCGTGGACCCAGCTGTCAGCCTCTCCACGTACAGTACTCTTTCGATGGAAGTCGTTCCATGACCACGTTGACCACGCCGCGCCGAGAGCACCAGGGCGGTGAACGACGGCGAGGCCTAGGAAGGGGACGACACAGAGCTTGGGAAGACGCGGTAGTGGAAGCCCGCGCGGAGAGGAGTACCAGGGTTCACTGGTTCGGCTGCGTTGTGAGGCTGCCGTCACCGCAGGACTTGGCCAGCGATGGGAATAGTAGGGGCCGGTGAGGCCTCCGCAGCAGCATAGCCGGCCACGGGAGGCAGGAGCATGCGGCACGATCGGCGCTGCTTTGGGCAGCTGGAGCAAGAAGACCAGAGGTTGAAGAAGCACTACGGCCGTTGGATGGACATCGTACGGTCACTGGAGCAAGAATCATTCATATTGACTAAGTTGACAAAGCACTCCGTCCCCTTCAACTTAGTAGGCCCACAAGTCAGCCACCCATCAAGGTGGGTCCCAACTAGCAGGGGGAGTATTCATTTTTTGTGCGTAATAAGGCGACACTTCCGATGGGTCCGAGCTGACAGTGGGGGGGGGGACGTTTTTTTCACGAAATACGATGGCATGTCCGGTGGGTCCCAGCAGTCAGGGGGGAAACTTTTTTTTTTTGCCAAATACAGTGGCCCGTCCGGTGGGTCCCTGCTGTCAGGTAGAGGAATAATTATTTTCTGCGTAATAAGGAGGCACTTCCTTGCGGCTGTCGTGGACCCAGCTGTCAGCCTCTCCACGTACAGTACTCTTCTGATGGAATCGTTCCTTGATGACGTTGACTACGCCACGCCGAGAGCACCAGGGCGGTGGATGATGGCGAGGCCTAGGAAGGGGACGACGTGGAGTCGGGGAAGACGTGGCAGTGGATGCTCATGCGTAGAGGAGTATGAGGGCTCAATGGTTCGCTGCGGTGTGAGGCTGCCGTCGTCGCAGAATAACAGGGGGTGTGGGTGAGTAGAGGGATGGCCTGGCCAGCGGTGGGAGTAGTAGGGGGCGGTGAGGTCTCCACCGCATCGCAGCCGGTCATGGGAGGCAGGAGCACGAGGCACGACCGGCGCTGGGTTGGGCGGTTGGAGCAAGAAGACCAGAGGTTGAAGAAGCACTACGGTCGTTGGATGGACATCGTACGGTCACTGGAGCTAGAATCGTGCATATTGACTAAGTTGACAAAGCCCTCCGTCCCCGTCAACTTAGTAGGCCCACAAGTCAGCCTGCCACTATACTGGGTCCCAGCTAGAAGGGGGAGTATCCATTTTTTGTGCGTAATAAGGAGGCACTTCCTTGCGTGCGAAGATATAGCAGGTGGGTCCAAGCTGTCAGCGGCGGTAACGTTTTTTCGCGAAATACAGAGGCCCTTTCGGTGGGTCCCAGATGTCAGGTGGAGGAATTATTATTTTCTGCGTAATAAGGAGGCATTTCCTTGCGTGTGGCCGTGGACCCAGCTGTCAGCCTCTCCACGTACAGTCCACATCAGATGCATGTCGGTCGTTGACCACGTTGACCAGGCTGCGCCGAGAGCACCAGGGCGGTGGACGACGGCGAGGCCTAGGAAGGGAACGACACGGAGGCAGGGAATACTCGGCAGTTGTTTCCCACGCGGAGGGGAGTACGACTATACGAGGGTTCACTGGTTCGTCTGCCGTCGCCGGAGAATAATATCAGGTGTGGGTGAGTAGAGGGATGGCTAGGCCAGCGATGGGAGTACGGTGGGGTGGTGAGGCCTGCGCGGCAGCACAGCCGGCCGTGGGGAGGAAGGAGCAGGCAGTCTCGTCGGCGCTTCTTTGAGCGGCTAGAGCAGGAAGAGCAGAGATTGAGGAAGCACGACCGTCGTTGGCTGGACATCCAACAGTCACTGCTTATGCGTCAACCTTTTTTTAGGAAAGCCTCAAATCTGTGGAAAACATCATACAGCCCATCTGCCATTATTTCTAATAATTTACAGCCCATTTGCTAATTCTTAAGGTTTTTTTGGAGCCCGTATTCTTTTTGTTAGCATTACAGCCCATATTATGGTCACGGTTAAAAAATTATATGAAATTTTGCATATTTAGGTGCGGTACGAACTGTTTTTAATCCCGAAATTTCGAGTCACATTCAAACTGATTTATAAAAAAATGTATATCAATATAAAATCCAACAAATTGTCCACGCATAAAACTCAATGCAATTTAAAATCTTGAAATGAAAAAAAAGTAATTTGAAACTAATTGTCGATTTGATGTGTTTTAAAAATGTACAACCCATTTCTCATTACTGATAGGCCATTTTCTCGGCCAGCTGAATGAAGCTCTCCTCATCTTGAAAGATTTGCAGCCCAATAGGCCTGACAAAGCGACTTACTTGGCAAATCACAAAAAAACTGGGATGTGGCCGTGGACCCAGCTATCAGCCTCTCCACGTACAGTACTCTTCCGATGGAAGTCGGTCGTTGACCACATTGACCACGCCACGCCAAGAGCACTAAGACGGTGGACGATGATGAGGCCTAGGAAGGGGACGACGCGGAGCCGGGGAAGACACGGCAGTGGATGCCCACGCGGAGAGTAGTACGAGGGTTCATTTGTTCGGCTGCGGTGTGAGGCTGTCGTCGCCGCAGAATAACAAGGGGTGTGGGTGAGTGGAGGGATGGCCTGGCCAGCGGTGGGAGTTGTATGGGGGCGGTGAGGACTCCGCCGCAGCACAGCCGGCCACGGGAAGCAGGTGCACGCGCCACGACCGGCGCTGCTTTGGGCGGCTGGAGCAAGAAGACCAGAGGTTGAAGAAGCACTAAGGCCGTTGGATGGACATCGTACGGTCATTGGAGCTAGAATCGTTCATATTGACTAAGTTGACAAAGCCCTCCGTCCCCGTCAACTTAGTAGGCCCACAAGTCAGCCTCCCACTATGGTGGGTCCCAGCTGGCAAGGGGGTATTCATTTTTTTGTGCAATAAGGAGGCACTTCCTTGCGTGCGAAGATATAATTGGTGGGTCTGACGTGTCAGTAGAGGGAACGTTTTTTCGTGAAATACAGAGGCCCTTCCGGTGGGTCCCAGATGTCAGTTGGAGGAATCATTATTTTGCGCGTAATAAGGAGGCATTTCCTTATGTGCGGCTGTGGACCCAGCTGTCAGCCTCTCCACGTACAGTCCACTTCTGATGGATGTCGTTCGTCGACCACGTTGACCACACCGCGCCGAGAGCACCAGGGTGGTGGATGATGGCGAGGCCTACGAAAAGAATGACACGGAGCCGGGGAAGACACGATAGTGGCTGCCCATGCGGTGGAGAGTATGAGGGTTAACTGGTTCGGCTGCCGTCACCGGAAAATAACAGGAGGTATGGGTGAGGAGAGGGATAGACATGCCAGGGATGCGAGTATATGATGGGGCCGTGAGGCCTGCTCAGCAGCACAGTCGGCCACAGGAAGCGGGAGCAGGCGGTTCCGACGGCGCTGGTTTGGGCGGCTGGGGCAGGAAGATCAGAGACTGAAGAAGCATGATTGTCGTTAGATTGACATCTAATTGTCTAACGCTGGTAGATACGATTGTTGACTAAGTTTCTTTTTTGATAAACCTTGTGTACGCATGAACTTAGTAGGCCCACAAGCCAGCCTCCAAATATGTGGCAGACAACATAGAGCCCATTTGCTATCTTTTTAATAATTTGCAGGCCATTTGCTAATTCTTAAGTAATTTATTACAGCCCGTTTCCTGCTCAGGACCACGGTCAAAAAGTTCTACCTTATTTTGCATATTTTGGTGGAGTCCAAACTTTTGTAATCCCGAAATGATAAACATTTTCTTAAGAACTTATTGATGTGCCAAAAAAGCCGTTTTGTTTTTATAAGCAAATAAGACGTGGGGCAATTGAGTTGGTTTAAGGGAAAACCAGTGGTAAAAAAATCAGCGCTGGGAGGGAAAACAACAACAAAAATAAGGATGTAAATATGAAAAGTGAATTTTATGTATTTTCAATAGAATGATACGTGTATATGAACTAGTAAAACTATAGGTAGAGATTAGAAAACGGATGTAGGACATGCATTTCAAGAGGAAAATAGAACTGGGATGTGCAGTAAAAAAAAGTGACTGCGGATGTTGTAAGACAAACTATAACTAACGCTGGTGGGCTAGAGGCCAGTACATACTTGCTAGATCTTTGTGCCCCATTGTCGTCATGGGTTGGGCCTGTTAAAAACAAAACCAAGCCTGGGCAGTCTACTGCCCAGTTGAAACTTGCTCGACCTGAAAAAACAATATACGTGCTCAACAAACGAGAGAATTATGCAAGTACAAACTGATAACTGGATGCAGCAGGGATATTGTTTTTTCATTGTGATAATAAGAGCATGCACTTGTTTCAAAAAAATTGGAGAACTGGGAATTCGAACGGCAGGTGCTTATGATACCCATCAAATAAAAATCAGGTGCCTGAAAATTCGTTTCGAAACAAATGATTCAGCTTTATATCCACGTCGACCCTCGGCATGATGGTTGGAAGAAAATGCCAAGTTCCTACCAAAAGATCGTTAACAACAATACCAACTTGTGAACGACAAGGTAGTACAAGTACCAATACCAAACTAACATATAATCTTTTTACTCCTGGCCCTAGTGTTCGTCTGGTTGAAAATCTTGCAGAGGACCAGCTCCGCTCCTTCTCTTGCTCCAGGTCCCCGAGGTGGTACTAGTGCATCACCCATCTGGTCCTCTGCTAGTTGAAGCTCTTGTTGGTGTGCAGCACCGGAACCTTTTTGTTGCCCATCTGCCGGCAGTTGACCATCACCGACAAGGTATTGCCGGTGTTGTGCCACATCACGTGCATGCCGCACTCCGACTGTATCTTGCCATGCATCCACGTGCCCCTTCTGAACGCCTTGGAATTGCGCTGGAGGAAATGCTTGCTTAGGCCACTCAATGTGATACCTGTTGTATTGTCGAATACATGTTTTAGTGTACGTAGTTGGCATTTTCATAACATCTTTGGCATGTTGCAGTCACGTGTTTCACTTTTTATTAACTGTCAAATTGTAATTGCTTCACCAGGTCTGCGTCTACAAAGAAAAATAGAGATATAAACAAAGGAATATGTTTGTGCACGTAGACGGCCGATCGGTGGCTTACCTGGAAGTTTCTCAGCATGGGTGTAGCATATGCCGTGCTCGCTGTCGATGGTTGGTATGAACAAATCGATGAGAGGGTGAGATCTTGCGCTGTCAGCACTCACTTTGGCCTCAAGGTGCTCGATCAGCTCCTGATCCATGGGATCGAACTTGACGCCTGCCGGCAGCACCGGCCAATCCTTCTTCGACTTGCATGGGTTAATTCCAGTCATATGGTACTCAATGTATGATCAATCGACTGTTTTAAGTGAATGATGAAAGATTTCGACAGATAAGTGGTACTCCAAATCTGAAGTCCAGAATACCCAAACACGCCGCTGGGATTCTTCTGTCACCTCACATGCAGCGTGTTGTCACGTCCATTTAATGTGTGGACATGGTGAATAATTTGACCGACGTATACTAGTACTGCTACTGTACTACTTACTAGTCGTATTTAGTATCACATTTTAACCATAGGTTTAACTAACAAGTACGCACATGAAGCCTAAGTGATATATACATATATATATATATATATATATATATATATATATATATACTGCACAACATCTCCATCATCATTATCAGTACATCCTGCGCAGGTGAGTTAGGATGCACTTGATCCCAGAAAGGTATCTATCATTCAAACCAGAGGAGTGCTTCAAACTGACAACAGGACATAATATCCAACAAAAGAGGGTCGTGCTACAGCAGCAGAATACATGGCTTAGTCTACATATCAGTACAAATCAAATTGTGCATATTTGTTGTTGGCATGAACCACGTCGCCGCATGTCGGGTTTGCAAAAGCCATCCATCGCATGGAAGCTTGATGCCTTTCACACACTGAAGATTATCTGGCAACAAGCTGTGTCGACGCATCTCTGGATATGGTGATTCATGAAACCCATGGTATGACGTGTATACACAGTCCCCCTGGCGAATGGAAATTGCATAGCACGGTAATCATCGCCGGCGATATGATCTTTGATTGGTTCAATGATCGGATAATTGAGCCCGAGGAACATGGAGTGGTTGTCGAGGTTGTAAACCCGCCTCCAGTTGAATACGCCTTGCCCAACGGAGCTGGGATCTTTCTCGAACACGAAGCAGTCATAGGCATCAATGTCACGAACGCCCCAGGCATTGTATTGCATGCGGTTTGATGAAATGGTTTGGTCAATTTGGTACGTCCAAATGAGCATCAAATGACCACCATCAGCTGAACGAGCGGTAAACAACCATCCATTGGCTGGTTTGATTCCAGGTCCTAGAATCATGGAGGCCAGCGCATTTGCGTCTGCTGCAACAATTCAAATTGGAGACTAAAAGGACAAAAAATAAAATCATGTTCAGAGTATGTGTGGAATTAAGATTATTATAACAGTGACACATATCATAGACACAGAATTGCAATGCCGTGGTCATAATCATACTCCAAGTTAAAAAAAATAAGCCAATGGCTTTCATATTCTAGCAATATATCATGGTTCAAACATCATGTAACAATGAGAGGAAAACAGATATGGCAGGGCCTACTCATATTCTACCATAACACTTACTACAGTTATCATATCAACTCTAAGCAATAACATGTGTTGTTATAAAAATCCTGGAAATGAGAGTAACATATAGCAATCATGAGGTTATACTCATAATATCTATTCTAACAATCATTATATACCAATTGTTCTCATATCAACTCTAACAATAACAAGTGTGGTCATAAAAATCTAGGAAATGAGAGGAACATATAGCAATGATGTTGTTATAGACATACTATATATTCTAAATTTGTAACAATGAACAGGCAGTCATATTCTTAAGGTAAAGATGAGATGAGATAGAACAATTACATGACAATTGATTCCACCAGTATAGGCAGCCAATCTGTCCGTTGGCCGCATAAACGATGCCATCATGCACTATAGCATCAGACATAAGTGTTAGGTAAAGAGGATCGACGATGAGCTATAACCATGTATGGAGACCGGATTCCAGATAGACTAATCCCATGTTGAACACGGAAATGAGCTTGTAATCCATGTAGTCTTCTGATGGTGTGGGCACTTCGCAGATTACAACCTTGAGCAAACAGAGGTCGAGCCAAAATGGCGGCGGTATCCAAAGATGGAAGGGTGATCTCTCGCTGGGTGTAGATATCCACGAGACGCCATGGACTATCGGATTGGTGGATGAGGACGATCCAGTTGACCTTCATGCCCGCCCAGTAGTGGCCGCGCATGAAGGATAGGTGGACGGGTAGTGGTATCATGTCGAGGGGCACCATGGCAACCTTCGTAGCATCATCAAGTCGGTGTCTGGGCCACCTGCGAGGATCGGGCATCAGCAAGCAGGATGTCTTGAAAAGAGTCGGCCGGTTGTAGACGAGTAGACGGTACAAAGACACCGAGCATGCAGCCAGAAAAACGTTGTTGTGTATGTCCATACGATTACATATCTGCTCCAAGAGAACATCGGGGAGGGAATTCCACATGTCAGTCGGTCCTGCCATTGGGGTTTTCGGTGCATACGAGCCAGCGGGGAAGTGGATTCGGGCGGGCGAGCGAAGAAGCTTCTCCTAGTGTGGCCGAGCAGTGAGCGGGGGGATATGGTACACGCGAGCTACCAAGAAAGATAGCGCGGGCGGGCGAGCAGAGAGCGGGGGGAAATGTTGTGCGGCCGGCGATGGGGAAGAGAGGAGGAAGAAGAGTGGAAGACGGGGAACAAAGTGCATTAAATCTCAATTCTACTACTACTACCAGGATATACCGTCCTTCGGAGTGTAAATAGTTACACCGGTGACATATGTGTCTATAACAAGAGGGCCCATATGTCAGTTAATGGAGGACAGAAGCGTGCTCTACTAGCAAACATGATGGCAGTACTGGGTAAGGCTGATTTAATAACACCAACACGCTGGCTCAGCTTATTATTTAAGTGTCCCATCTGTTGCAGCGTGTATTGTCACTTCAGTGTGAAGACCAGTTGAATAGTTCTCTCTGACCGAGATGGGGAATAATGGATCGCGAAGAGTTCCTTTCTACATTATCCCTATGCCTCTACGCTCACTTCACTCATTTTGCTCCGTACGTAGTCACTTGTTGAAATCTCTAGAAAGACAAATACTCTATATTTGGGAACAGAGGGAGGATTTTACTCCGTATTTGGGAACATAGGGAGGATTTTACTCCCTATTTGGGAACAGAGGGAGGATTTTACTCCGTATTTGGGAACAGGGGCAGTATCACCATATGGAGGGAACAGAGGAAGCGTGAAATATGAACATGTCAATGGGAGGGAGTAAGCCCCATGCATGCATGCATGCATGCATGCAACATGCAACAGTCACACGTACACATGGACGCACGCGCCCATGCGGCACAAAGCACATGACGCAACACACAGGCTCACGCTCAAGTGCTCAACCTACTCCCTACGTCTGTGAAAGACTGTACATTTAGAGATTTACACATTAAACAGGGCATAATTAACGCCCAAAAGTAGCAGACTTATGTCTGAATGCGACCATTGAGAGAAGAAGATTAAATGAAGTTCGTTGCATGTTGTAATTAAGGATAGACATGTAGCCTATACCTAGAGCACAAGTTGGTGCATTAGTCAATCAATATCGATTTAGATTAAAGGCTAAATGCATTGGAAGTGTAGATGTACTACACTCTTTGTTTTTTAGCTGATTTCTTTGCTCTGTCAACTGAAAGGTGGGACCTAGAAACCAGGTGACAATTTAACCAATCAACAAAGTGCCACGTCGACTAAGTGGCCGGTCAGTAGGGTGCAATACGGTGCTCTACGATGAACTAGTGATCGAATAATCACCGCAAAACTATATATAGTGACCGTAAAGAGTGTATTGTTACATACATTGACCGCCAGTGTATTTTTCTCATTTCAAATTAAGCCATATTAACTGGAAAGGATGCAGTATAGACTAGTACTAGTACTGCTTTGATGTGTCCCGTCAACTCGTTGAACGAGGAGAGGCTTGCTTACTATGCCTATCCCTCGCCCACGCGCGCGGTGGTTCGCAGGACAAGGAGAGGGTTTTGACTACAGCGCCCTTTCCCTCTCCCTCTCCCTCGCCCTCGCCCTCGCGGTGGACGTGCAGTAGTTCAATCGGTGTCATATTGCCAGAAGCATAATGTGTACTGTAGTATCATCATTGTTGGACCTTCCGAAGAGGCGAAGAGCCAAGTGCAAGGTTCACACGAGTACGAACTGTTGAACCTCCCGAAGAGGTGAAGAGCCAAGCGCAAGATTTTATAGGAGTTTTCGTCCTGGTAGGAGTGTACTAGACGGAGTACAACTATAGCGAACGATGCTACAGTATGATGCCGCCACGTCACGTATATCCAAAGATGTGCCACCTTTTTTTCTCAAAGAGCGTGTTGGAGCCCGTGCAACAACCACACAAGTTGCACGTACACATAACACATTTACTAGTAATAAATTCTAAAGGACAAATGCCAGTATGCCACACAAGTTCATCTCCAATTCATGTGATAAATTTGTGCACGACTAGTCTACATATATTCACAGCGCTACCGTTCACAATTTACCGTGCTCCACTTACACGTTATAGATGGGCTACATGTCCTCCCCTAGATTCCAGTCCCAGGTGTTCCTCATGGATGGCACGATCCATAGCGGTGGGCAACGGGAATCATTGTCGCAGCTTTCTAGTCCGGTTCCACGCGATGGAGACTCATCCAAGTTGAAGCGGCATAAATCGGGGATAGCGTGTCCTAGCATGTCGTTCATCTGGCGGTGCGCACTGAAGACACAACCATGCTTCTTGAACGGCAGGCCTTCCGTGTCGTGCACGGAAGGTGGCATCCGCTTCACAATGGGGTAGCTGTCCCCAATGAAAAGCGAGTACTCTCCAAGAGTGTTCCTCGGCACCCACGTAGCATCACGGGGGTCGAACTCGACGTCGTTCATCTGGTACACGCGGCATCTCAGATCTGGACACATGGTGACGTACATAGTCAAGGTCCATGCATAACAGTGTAATACTGTGTGGCAAATAGTACTACTCTAGGATAGAGGAGGTAAAATAACCGGCTTATTATATATAGCCACTCTTGGCTACATGGATGAGATAGTAAGACATGGAAAAACAAAAATGGTGGCACCTAGTGGGTTCAAGTCTTCAAGGCCCTAGCTAGCTATATGCGTCCTCCAAGGTAAAAAGTACTCCTACTAGTACGTAAGTAGAGTACTAGTACAACAATGAAAGAGAAGGCGAGAGGGTTAAAAAATGGAATACCTGGGTAGATGGTGACTGTCCGATTGTGGTAGATTGTGTGACCATGTAGCACATGAGTGGTACCATGGGTAACGACTGCTAAGATAGTTGATCCCAATATGCCATACTCAACTACAAGGTTCCAGGTTTCGGATGCAAATGCACATCCAGGATTAGCAATCTTATTTTGATCGCGGGATGACTAGTCCCTGCAAAATAATGGAGTACCGTTAGGGATGCAAATGATGGTTTGTGCATTCCGTTTGTAATCTCCCGTACCGTAGGATGGTAACCAGATGAAACAAGTCCCCTGGCTTGTCACCGCGAAGATGCGGCCTAGATGGCGCACAACGGCTTCGAACGTGTAGGGGTACAAATCTGTTGCCGCCAACATGCGCCAACCTCTGTCGTTAGTGCCTCTTGCGTTGATGGCAATCCTTATGTCGAACACCGTGATGAGATAGTAATCATCGTAGCCGCGTCACTTTGTCGACGGGTTCGCAATTGCTATCTTCTTCAATCTCATGTAGGCATCATCATACGTATTCAAGCCCAGCCAGTCCGGAAGGCCGATCCGAATAGTGTAGAAGGGGTCTACCGGAACGGCCGCACTACTGTGGATGTTGTGCAAAATGATGGTGGTATCCGGCCGGAGCTATACAAGCCAATCTTCGTTGGCACCGACCCAGACCTATATATAAGATGGTGAGCAGCGGAAAAATTACAAGATGGAAATGGAATAACTAAGTACTACATGATCAAACTCCATTACTGACCTGCTCATCGGACAAAATCCGGCTACCTCTCAACGTCGGCACCTTTAGCGGAGTCAACGTGCAACCATGGCCAGGGAGCGATGGACTGTTCGAAGGATTGTCCCATAGAAGAACCTTCTCCTCGAGGACGCATGGAAGACCAACAAGCATGGCCTTTTCCCAAGCCATTTTAAGCACCGTGTTGAAAAAGTTGGTGCAGGAAGCACCGAGTCTTTGCGACGATGAGGACATCGGAGCGGCGTGTGATTTCTCCCAGAGGATCGTCGTCCAAGGTCTCCCAGCCCCGACGAGGAGGAGAACCGCCTGGCGAAGCCATGGGAGCAGCGACGAACTGCCTTCTCTTCGGGGGGAGGGGAACTAGCGAGGAGGAGATAAGAGCGTATTAACCGCAGGGCCTCGTCCTGTCCAACTATAGATCGTTCCTTCCAACTGTAGCAAAGGGGTGAGGCTATTATTTACTACTAGTACTAGCATTATGGAACGTTATGGGATTGCATTATACTGTAAATAATAGCACTAGTAAGAAATTTTGGGCACTAGCTAGTAGTTTTTGGCGTGGATTAAGAAATTTTGGGTATGTTTTTGCTATTTTTTGTACACGCGTACTAGTGTCAAAAAACGTCTTACATTATGTGACGGAGGAGTACGTACTTGTACTGTAGCAGTACTAGTACTAATATCTCAACTACTACATCCGACCTGGTTTATTAGTCCCCTTTGTAGTTTGTGCCAAACTTTGATCAACGATTTAACTAACAAAATGTTAATGCATGTTAACAAAAATTAGATCCTTGGATTTGTACTTGAGCATAGTTTTCAATGATATAATTTTTTGTGACATGCACACAAATTTTTATAGTTAAATTTATGGTCAAAATTTGGCACAAAATACAATAGGGACCAATAAACTAGGACGGAGGTAGTAGTAGTGCGAGGGTACTACTAGTGCTATGTATTGTACAGTATAGTGCACCAGTTTTGAACTCTTGAATCTTAGGGCCAAGGAGCTATAGTTGGAAGTGGAGGGTACTACTGTTCTCTAAAACCATCGCAGTACTATCAATGCAAGGAAAGTACACGTGCGTAGTGGCCTAGTGGGTACTCCCGGTGCTCTATTCAGCTGCTCCTCTCACGTAGTTGTCCTACTCAGGCCCTCCACTATGTAGGCCAAAAACGGTGCCAAATTCACTTTTTGAACATTTGGCACCGGTGTCCTACATTGCCCAGCCGATGCCATATAAAAATTTCAGGGCATCGATGCTTCTACTTGCTCCGACGCCACATTTTCTTGAGGCAATAAACAAAGCAGCCACTGTACTTTTGCATGCGAAGCACCACCAGCACCACTAGCGAGACACTGATTTGAGCTAATATATTACTAGTTTATAGCTAGGTGGGCCAGAAGTGCATGGATGCTAAATCCTTCACGTTGTGGTGCCGGTGCTAAATATTTTTCATTTGGCATCGAAGTGTATGTGGCAAACTTTTTAGATTTCTGGCACCTAACACATAGTGGAGGGCCTCAGCCGCTCCTCTCACGCACACACTAGCAGCCTGTTTATCAGCGACGGTTACTGCGGGGGTAGAACATTTGAGTTATTTGATACAGCGAGACTAGGCTTTTCGCTTCCATTTGTGGAGGTGTAATGGATCTCGTCAAACTTTGTTAGTAGTTCCTTCTTTATGAATGAGATGAAACAAAGCTTTTGCCTCTGTTTCAGAAAAACACGTCAAGAGGAATTTCTTTTATAGTAGAGCCGATAACGGAGTGAAGTCCATGTGTGCAACGCCACAAGCTACAGAGTAGTAGTAGAGCACTTTACGTACAGATCCATATTGCACAGTTCCCAATGCCCCGCCAGGCTTTTCCGACTCCTCGGGCTTAATTGGGAGGCGCTAGTTTAAATATGCTACTAGTTGATGAGGAAGCTGCAAGCGAGGTGCGGCTAGGGCGAGCATGCGAGCCACGAGATGCTGGGAAGGAAAACCCGTTCACGTGGCTAGGCTATCGAGTGCACCCAGATTGTGGTGCCGCACGTCCGTTTGCCTTAAAAACTCTAACTACCCGTGTCAAATATTGGCTCGCGGCGAAGTTACTATTTAAAAAAAGGCCGTCGTGCGTTCGACCAGGATCGAACCCACAAAATGAGGTATACAATCCCGTGACCACTAGTAGTACTTGTTGGAGTACAACGCAACCTAGAATAACCTTTTGTCGCTAGTAGTACATTGTTCCTTACAAGAAACCCCTAATAATGCAAGAAACCACTAATAATGCCAAGAAACTACTACCACTTGCATACGTGGCAGACTTAAGATAAGACTACCTTATCAACCATTGTACATGCTCTTACCAACCAGCCCTACCAAGAAACAACTACTCTGCAAAGTGCCATTATAGGGACGTTTCAACCCATAGCCCTGTTTGGATACATTTGTTGTCTATCTAACCCTACCATCCAAACACCACTTTGGTTAGAGTTAGTTCAGCGTTAGAATCTAACCTCTGACTTAGAGTATCCAAACAGGGCCCATGTCGCCCATTAAGTCAACGCCTTCTATTCGATCGGGCGTTATGACTTGTGGGACCTACACGTCAGTCTGCACAAAAATCCCCGAGTGACCTCCTACCTCCGGCCCGTCCACCTAGTCATCCTCGGCCATGGGACGCAGCTACCACCGCCGGCAGAAGGCGAGGTCAAAACCGCTGGCGGTGCGGAGCCCATCTTGCGGCAGCCCGGATGCCAGCTCCGTCCGGCGCTCGCGGCCGCTAGCTAGCAAAGATAGCTCCGTTCAGCTGCTTGTCTGCAAGGTTTGCGAGCTAGATTGGCACGGCGACATGGCGTCTTGCTCGTGCGCGCTGCGCTAAGGCCAGCCATCTGGCTCGAGCGAAGGCCAGCGCGGCGGCTTGCTCGCTCGTGATTCACGCTCGGGCCAGCCTTCCAACCCGTGCGGAGGCCAACGCAGTGTCCGGCCCATCCGGTGGAGCGGCGGCCAACTCGCTCATCACCGGCGCCACCGACGAACACACATCAGTACTGTTTGAAGTAATGTTCAGGAAAAATAATGATTTGAGGGGGGAATAACAGGATAGAAGGTCAGATGTGGGTCCCTCGTGTCAATGGTTAAACAAAATGTGTTGGTTTAAGCTGCCTCGTCAGCACGGACGTGTGGGCCAACCCTATCATAAATGGGTTTAAACTAACCTAATCGATAGGTAGTAGTTTTTGGCGTGGATTAAGAAATTTTGGGTATGTTTTCGCTATTTTTTGTACAATAGATTCTTCATAGGGCTGGTTGAAAGTGGTAGTTTTTTGTTAAATACATATTGTAAGTAGGAGTGAAAGTTAAGCTTTGGAACCCAATAAGCAAGGCTAGTTACATAGTGCATATGTGTACATGATTGAAAGTAAATATCAACCCTGAGTGACTAATATCTTGATGGAAAACTCGAAACTATGGAATACTAGGGAAAAATTGCATGGTTGGAAATACTAGCAATGTTCATGTGCGTTGCAACGAATCATAATAAGAATAATACTTATTCACGAACTTGATAAAAAACACTCTAATTTTGATATACATATATCACTAGAGATATATTATGTTTCAATTAGAATATATTCCTTGGGATGTGATTGGTTTTAAGATACTAAGTATGGGTTTTTTCTGCAAATTGGTAGACAAGTGGGATGCTTGTGAGAAAAGGCAATAACTTACCTCACAGTCGTTAGATGTAGATCTAATGGTCACAAACGACGGATGGCAGACATACCATCATCACCAACTTAGTCTTCTGTAGGAGTACTAGCAAGAACTGTGCATTGCACGAAACATCAAGATGCATTTTTTTATAAAAACACTCGTTGTGATTGACCCATGCGGGAGTAATCCCATGTGTAAAAACTAATGATATCTCGAGAAATATGAGATAAGGTGAAGAGGAGTGGGGCGTGGTGGTGATTGGTGGTCGGACTGAGCGGAGGCATGGGGATTGACGACGTCGGCAGCGGCCACCGGGCCAGTTTGTTCCAGAGGCTTCCGTTCTTAATTGCTCAACAATGGGGTTGTTGGAGATAAGTATGAACAAGGGAAGGCCTTTTCTGCAAAATGTGGAGAGGGGTGTGGGTATCTTTTAGTTTAATTTCCATCAGTCAGATATAGATCGGACGGTCTATATTGCAAGATGGCATGCGTACCATCATCACCAACTCGGTTTTTTATAAGAGAAGAAATATAAGTATGGAGATACAAATGTATTATTGATACTTGTTTCCGTAAACTAGCATCTACATTCTATTCAACACCTCAGCATGTGAGGCCTTAGCACAATGACTTCTCCACTATGTAAAACAAAGGTTTTCCCGTCATCGATAAGGAGGGGGTGACGGCGGCGTGCTTATTGGCTTGATCTAGTCCTAGTAGTCATACTAGTTGGTCTAAGAACGTTTAGATTTATTCTTTTCCACGTCTCGTGTTCACCATACTGCCATGAGTGTTGATGAATAGACGGTAAGTTATTCACGGGGAAACACTTGTTGAGCGTGTCTGCGAGAGAGAGAGACAGTGTGCATGTGTGATATGTCTAGAGACTGAGGCAATAATAACGGGTTCTTTGTGTCTATGTGTGTGGAGGATAGAGAGAGACATGTACATGGGGCTTTGTGTTGTGTAACATGGAGACACATATACATACTTAGAGAGTGAGTGTGCGAGATACACATGCGGACATGGGGAGAGATGAGGATCCACATTAATGGGTGTTTGTGCGTGTCTGTGTGTGTTTGTGCGCGCGTTTGTGTGTGAGAGGGAGTGTGTGTATGTAGAGTAGAGAGACCACTAATGATGTAAACCTACTATAAGGGAAGGGGGAATGGTGTGACATGTGTAGTAGCGGGATAGCATGGGTGCGGGCGGGGGAGCAGACTATTTGGAAGAGACATCGATTGTGTGTGGGAGAGGGGTGTGAGAGCGAGAGAGAGAGAGAGATGGAGAGAGAGCTAGCGATAGAGAGAGAGAGAGAGAGAGAGAGAGAGAGAGAAGGAGAGGGGGGGAGAGGGTGCGTTTGTGTCCATAAATGGCATATAGATAGGGAGACAATGTTGATGTTGTTTGAAATTGACCTATGTACAGGGACGCAAGGGAAGCGAGTCATCGTGTGTGTGATAGGGACTTCATGAGAGATCTAGAATAGATGGTGTAGAGAACAATGTGTGAGACGAGAACGATGATACATTAGGGAGCTATAGAAAGAGTCACAACATATATGTATACAGGGAGGAGCTGGGGCGGGTCCGCATGTGGGAGAGATAGAAAGAGGAGAGTGGTGCACAAGGAAACAAAGTGTGCTTGTTTTGTAGTGGGGGTAGTGTGTGAGGTGAGTGTGCGAGAACCACATAGCTAGGGAGATAGACGTTTGGGGGCGGCGATTTGTGTGTATGGGAAAGATACACTCTACATAGTGCGCGTGCTTGGGAAAGAGAGATGCCGGGTGACCTAGCTAGAGAGTGGGGGAAGAGATGTGTGCATGCCCAAGAGACAAAGTGATAGAGACCTATATTGGGGTCCGGACATTAGAAGAGAGAGGGGTGTTAATGTGCTCGTGTGTTGGTGTTTGGGGGATAGAATGACTTCTGTGTGTGTGGGGGGCGACGAGGGGGGTTGGCTTTAGATAAAGACTGAGGTGTCTATATTTGAGGGACTTTAGCATAATTGAGATATACATGGTCAATAGTGTGTGCACTCAAGGTTGATCAGTTTGTTTCACTGTTTGGACTATGAGATAACGATACTTTTAAACATGCATGATATACTTTGATGTACCAGAATTACAAACCTAAGATTGGAATTTTGTAATTCGACTCCATCATTAGCTTTTGTAATTCATTAGAATGGAGGTACATTTTTAAGCCGGGATTTCGTGATTTCAAATTCATATATCAAACCTAGAGATATACACATACAGGCATGTTCAAACTTTATAATCATCCACTTTATTCATACACATACACATTTTTGCTTTTGTCGTCATATTTAGGATAAACACATTTGGAATTTCATTTGAATTGGACCATATGATGGTATTTGCTTGTAGTAGCTCAATGATCCATATTTGAATTGAATGGACAATCTAAGTTTCGAGTTGGAGATATTGATTTTCAAAACTTGCACCTTTTTTTGCGTGCTAAACAAACAAATTCTCGGCCATGATATCATAGTCGGCCGTACAAGAGCAGACTATAATTTCAGGCGCCAAAAGCTTTCAAACTTCCCACTCACATTGAAATATCTCGTGCCCAAAAGTTTAGCCCTGCGATATTCTTGTTTTACCTCTGCCACATGAACGGAAAAGGTCTGCTTTGGTAACTCCATTGTTTTCCCCTCTTTGCCCCCAACATTCTTCCCCAGAGCCCCTCCCCTTCCCCTCCCCGACCCCCCCAACCACGGCAAGCCACAGAATCTAGTCCTCCGCCGCAGCGGTGGACCTCACACCCCGATGGATCTACCTTCCGCACCTTGGAACCCCCAACTGCCAACTCACCACTTCACCGGAGCCACTTCAGCGACTGGCTTGTACACCGCTCCAGATCTCCTTGAACGCCATCATGGTCCACTGCACCGGATCTGCTTAACCAGCGTCCTCATCCACCACAGTGTAGGACCTTCACTGACTCCCTCGTCCGTCCCTTCGCTAGCCCTTCATACAAGCCCTCGTCTGCCGCAACAGATCCGCCTCACCAAAAGCACTGTACAACGCGCCCGCCGAAGCCTTCGTCCACTGCACCGGACCCGCTCCACGGATGCCATATTCAACTCCGCCGGCCCTGCTTTACCGACGCCACAGCCTCATCAGGTTATTTCGATATGTACTCCTTCGGTTTTTCTCTTTATCATGCAACTGTTCACTTACCACAGATGAGCTTTCTTGTATGCCGACAGGCGCCGCAACCGTAGCACCGGAGCCGCTTCAGCGACGGCGACAGCTGGCCCAAACTTAACCGCAACACGAGCACTCGACAATCCTTAGCTATCAAGTATGCCAACGATACCCATACGCCGCCGAGAATCATGTACTATAATCCAACGGTCGACGCCTACGTTCACTTTCTTAGCATAAGCACCGCACCTTTGAATTTCTTCAGGGCATCATTCAGTTTTGCATGAGTTGCGTTATTCTGCTTGCACCTGTAGGGCCATACTTCTAGTAGTGAACATGTTACATGTGCTAAATTACATACCGGTGCACATATAGTTAATATGCTTTAGTTTTGTCCTAAGTATTACTGTACTTCCTAGATATCACTGCCTACTATTTTACTTCTTGCATGCTATATTAATGATAATGGTGTTGCTCTGATGCCACCTGTTGTTTCCATCAGACTGCTTCATGTTCTCTATGCTTAATTACACATCAGCAAACTAGCATGTGGTTCCGCTGTTTTTTGTTCGTTTTACCCTACATTTCTGATGCTAGCTATTACATCACTTCTACGAGCCTCTGTTCATTACTTTTTTGTGTGTTCTTAATCTTCCCAAGTTGCATGACTAATTTGATGCTTCTATTAATTATGGAGTTGCCAACCCCATCAAGCAAAATATTTGTTCTTTTGGGGCTGGCACCTCGAACAAGCATAAAAATAGAGGGAAGCAGATATATTGTCGTGTATGCACACACCCTTCTTTCATTAGTTTAGATGAACCATTGATGATCAATTCGAACTAGTGCATGCGATTAAAATTAATTTTACCTAAATAGAGGGTGCAGAATAAACTACAACAAATAGATTTGCAACCACGGGATGCTGACGATATCTTCAAAGAACATTGCAACAGCACCGAGGCTTCACAGCAACATATGGTAAGCCAGTGTGTTTTAGTACATGTGAAATGTAATGCGTGTGGGCTACTTTCTTGGCTTGTGCCCTCAACCTGTAATCCTATAGAATAACAAATAGTTCAGTTGTCTGCTTTGCTGTATTTCTTGATTCGAATTCTTGTTTGTTACTTGTTACGCTATACTTGAGTTGGCCAATATGTCAGCAGTGCATGATGTACTATCGTAAAGAAATGCATGCCTAGTTCATTTGAGTCCTTAACTTTTCCTCTGAACTTCATCACAAGACTGTCTTCGTAGTTTATATGAGGCCACACTGTTAAGTGCTTGCTCAGATTATTTCAACTGCTTAGATGCCTTGGCAACTTAAAAATAGCGGTGGTACACTCCCTTTCAAGTTTTCATCTTACCATTTTAATTTCTTTTCGGCTGATGCTGCTTCGAACCATTTAAATATAGCTTGCCATGCTCGGCAATAATTCGTATGTCGTTTACCATGTAAGCTTACTGCCTGGATCATGCGATAACTATCTCTTACTTATGTCCAGCGGAAACCTTTCAGGATGCCGTTCACACTAGGACACAATGTACAACCCCAGAATCTATTTGTGGAAGAAGTGCGCCATCCATGTTACCAGATGGTAGAAGTTCAGAGGCAACACCGCCGGAGAGCAGTCTGAGCACAAATATTATAGTTCTTGAGGCTCTACTAGAGGCAAAAAGAGATGGTGTGGCTGCCATAAATGAGGTAATCTCGATCTTGAAGTTGGATTATGCAATTAGCTGGATGCATTATGCAAGCAACCCAAGAATTGGAGGAAGTAAGAATATTGCATTTGAAGACGGAGGAGGTCTTGCAGCTTCTGCTATCTGAAGCGCAGGGTAATCCAAGTTCTTCTTTAGATAGCAGTTGAAATTGTCATTAGATTATTGTACTTGCATGTTGTGTCATGTCTCTGAATGGATTATGTTGTAAGACCCCCTATGTTGTCCATGTGTTGTAATGATCCGAATTTTTTAGGCGAGGTAATCCTCAGTACTTATATGATTGACATAAGGTGAACTGTTTTTCGTGTGAGCATATTGTATTGGATGAAATAAATGTTTGACTCAAAGTGTATCCAACCTACTGAATTCGAAGATCATCGCATTTCTAAATCATAATCATATATAAAGGTGGAATAAATCTTTGTTGTGGTTTTGAAGAAATAAATAACAAAATGTAGAATTATCTGTGGATATTCGTAATCGAATAAAAATTGGATTTTGGATTTAGTTGCTAGGGCCCAGGGAAAACATGAATGCTAATTCTCCCAAGTTTTGAACGAAGCGACTAAACACCCACTATCATTTGTGGGTTGCCCGAAGCAAGTGTTTACGAGATGGAAATTATTGTCTACCACTCACACTTGACATCCTTATCGACTAGATTTATACTGCTATCGATAGGGGTAGACTAGTAACTTCAATCACACGTGACACGATGGCCTCTGAGCCCATTCAGACACGGTGGGCGCCAATCGTGGGAGGCAAAACACATTTGATTCAAGCTCGTCTGAAAGACATGTGTCTCTCCTTCCATTTCCCCATTAATCCATGGTGGGCGGCAAAACAAACTCTCCTCATCCGAAATCGATGTTGGCAAATATTTTAAATAGGGGAAGATGTGTAACTTCCCTCAGACGTGACACAACCGCCCTACCTGTCAGCCACGTTCATACATCGTGGGCGCCAACCGTGGGCGGCAAAACACCCACTCCTCGCCCGGAATCGTTACCGACAAATATTTGGGAGATGCGAGATTATCGTCCTATCCCCAACCGACGTGATGTCCAAAATTTTAAACGGGGGATAAGTTCGTAAGTTTTCCACATTTCAGACAAGCGCGTCCCAAAGTTTGAGATCCCCCCTCCCCCTCCATTTCCCCATTCATACACCGTCAACGCCACGACAACCTCCCCACTGCGGCGAGCCTCCTCCGTCCGCCACCCCATCCTCCACCTTGCCGGAGCCGCTACCCCTACCCCGTCGTCCACTGCAAGAGATGAATGTCTCTCATCCACGGCGCCGGACTAGGATCCTTTCATCGCTTCGTCTCGCTTCATCGGCGCCGTCGTCCACTTTGTCGTTGCCGCTCCTACGACCGCCTCGTCCACGGTAATAGGATTTATCACCCAACCCGGTCGTCTGCCATCTAAAGTCTTCTTCCCCGCCGCCGACAGCCATCGCACCCGCAACACCCTCAACGTATCAGCGGGGGCCTACACGGCGTTGCAAGAGAGGTGGTACTCTTCCATATGTGCTTAAGTTATTAATCTCAACCGGAAAATAGATCTTAAATTGTTTACTGTACTTTTCTTGTCCGTACCAAATCGTAGTGGCTAGTTGAATGCAAACATTGGTTGCGAAGTAGCTTTGTCCGGTTTGCACATTCAGATCTGCCATGTCACAGTCACTATACTCGTAAAGCTTATGGTTTCCCCCTTTATATTCACTACCATCATCGTAGGTGCTTCACTGCTTCGTTTTGTGCTAGCACTGCTCCTCAAGACCTCAACCAATCAAGCGAAACAACATGCCACTCATAATTCCAAAGCTTACGTGTTGAAATACGAATTTGATATGATGCTCATATTACTAAAACAGAGTTTAATTTGTCACCTAATGTTCCTATATTTGTTTCGAAAAGGATGTGCACCACCCACTGGTCCAGCTAGTTCCACTTTCCTGATTTTACTCTTGATGCTTAGGGTTTTCCCCTTTTATCTACTCTACTATGATCTGCGTAGGTTCTTTCTGTCATACTAGCATTACTCCACCCTTCAAGCTAAACAACACAACACTCAAAATTCCAAAGATTAGTTGTTCAAATATGATTGTGATATGATACCGATATTAGTTAACAGACACATTTAATTGGTTAGCTAAAGGTCCCACTTGAGTTTCCAAATGCACGTCGCGACATATAGAGAGACAGCAGAATTGCATTTCTTTGTCACTTGTTGACTGTACTTTCTTCTCCATACCAAATCTTAGTTGTTATTTAAAAGAAAATATCGGTTGCTAACTACCCTTTCCGTGGTTTGCAGCTTCCACTACTAGGAAAAGGGCTACTAATGGCGCACCGGTTTTGCCCATTAATGGCGCACTACTGGTGCGCCATTAGTAGCACGCCATTAGTATTATTTACTAATGGCGCACCTCTGGTGCGCCATTAGTATCTGGTATACTAATGGTGCACCACTGGTGCGCCATTAGTATAGTGCACGGTGCGCCATTAGTATGCCTCGCAGGGGGCCATCTATACCCAGGTGCTTTGGCATACTAATGGCGCACTACACAGAAGTGCGCCATTAGTAATTTTTTTCAAAAAAAAAATCAAAAAAAAAATTTCAAACTTTTTTTTCTTAATCTCAGGTCATTATGGCTTAATATGGGGTCAATTTGCTTAATCTCAAGTAAAATCACACTCTATGGTCAAATTTCCCATAAGGTCACCCATCCTCACACTACTCCCGCCCGAGCACGCTTAACTTCGTAGTTCTATCCAACCCCAGCACCAGCTCACTTCATACGCCCTTGTTGATATATCTATCATATCAATCCTATTAACCCTTCTTGATGTCTAGGAGTTTGTTAATGTTCATGAGAGAAGGCCGGATGTAACTTTTCGAGTAGATGATTTTTCATATAAAAAACTTTTTAATCCGAGTTCGTATGCAAAATTATACCCGTTTTACTAAATTCCAGAGATATTTTGCAAATAAAGTCAAAATTCATATTTGTAAATTTTCCCAACAAGTAGACCACATATCACATGGGAAACTTATTTTCTTTTATTTTTTTGACATTTACATCATTTTCTTTTATTTATTTTTGAACTAGAAAAGGCGGTCCACGGGGGCGGGGGGTGCAGTAATGGCCAAGTTACTAATGGCGCACCGTGGTAGTGGTGCGCCATTAGTAGTTCAACTACTAATGGCGCACCACTCCCACGGTGCGCCATTAGTATTTTTTGAAAATAAAATAAAATAAATAAATATAAAATATGAAAAAATAATACTAATGGTGCACCGTGGGAGTGGTGCGCCATTAGTAAGTTGAACTACTAATGGCGCACTACTCCCACTGTGCGCCATTAGTATTTTTTGAAAGAAAAAAATTAAAAAAATAAAAACAAAATTTGAAAAAAAAATACTAATGGCGCACCGTGGATGTGGTGCGCCATTATTAGTAGTTCAACTACTAATGGCGCACTATCCACTGGTGCGCCATTAGTAGTTTTGAGGAAAAATGAAAAAAAAAATTTGTTACTAATGGCGCACCACGTCAACGGTGCGCCATTAGTATTTGGATACTAATGGCGCACCAACACATGGTGCGCCATTAGTATATACTAATGGCGCACCGCATGTCTGGTGCGCCATTAGTGTCAATTCCATCTATAGCCCTTTTCCTAGTAGTGTTCAGGTCTGCCATCCCACTGCCACGGTCAACACTATACTCATCATGCTTACGGTTTCCCCATTTTATGATGACCACGATTAGCCTACGTGGTTCGTGTCGTAATAGCACTGCTCCACCCATCGAGCTAAACAAGCTTAATTGTATAAATTCAAATCTGATATTATGCTGATATTAGTAAAACTAGGACATGTTTAATTGGTCAGCTAAATGTTCCTACTTTAGTTTTGAAATGCATGTGAGCCACATATGGAGAGACCGGGAGGAATAGTAGTTCTATGTGCGCTCTGGTTCATCATGGGTGGCCAACCAACATTGTATAGAAAGACTTGTAATATCTTCAATCTGCTTGCTCTTCTGCTCTTCTTTAAGATGATCCTCTTCTCTTGCGGTCGACTGGTCAGGTCGAGTTATTCCCCCTTAGTATATTTTGAATCTGTCAGGTCAGGTCGACTTGTTCTTCTTTACTATATGTTGAAGCTGTCATCTGCGAAGTATCATCACTTCTGGAGCTCTCATATTTTGAGTAGTAGGTCACATTATATTAATGCACACACCAAATTACAGCATGCATGGCACATCTTAGAAGAATTGCAGAGATAGCACAAAGGGGTTTACAAGGAGGAAGTATTGGATTAGAATCACTTCTGCATTACAAAGATGATCTCACTTGTTTTTATGTTTTCATGCATGTCAGGTATTGAACATTATCAAAATGAATATGAGAATGGACGCACGAGAGGAATATTGCGGAACAATCCACTGGCTAACAAACTTGGCATGGTGGAGGATGGCCTATCTTATTCACCCATCAAGGTGCATGCTCTAACTTGGCAAGGTTGTATTGGTCGCACATATTTTGCATCTGACCTCTTGCATTACATCTACTTTGTTACACCATCTGCTTAGTTTAAGCATCATATATGAGTATATGCCATACCTACCCATTTTCTGTACCTATTCCATGTGTCGTCATACTATGTTTTTCTAGTCAAATGTTGTCCTTTCGTAATAGATGTCCAAAAGGAAGAGGGTGATTGCAGATCCTCAAGGAGTACAAACTAGTTATTTGGAATAGGTAGTGATACCTGATAAATCAGATAGATCAGTAGCCACAGAAAACACAGGCCCAACTGTAACAGATTTTACCCCTACTCTAGTGGCCAAACCCCTATTAGAACCGCTAACAGCCCAGCGTCGGGTACTATCTATGATATCAATTCAAAATTTGAACTCCAAAATTTATGCATGTGCCTTACCTTCTCTCTTGTATGAAAACTAATTTCAGATGAATCTCCTTGCTCAAAGGATCATAGGATCTCACGACAATACTGGGCTCTGCATTGCTCTTTTCAGTACCTCTTGCCCTTTGTCAGCATACTTAGACTCATTGTTTTTTGATTATGTAGCATCACTGTAAATGTTCGCTTCTTTATCCTCCCTTTGCTTGAAATTATAAGATATATATTTACTCTTAGATAAATGTAGAATTAACACAATGGTTATGAAGTTTTGGATTTCTCATGTAAGTACTTGTTGTCATCTACTCCCTCTGTATCGAATTAATTTATGATCAATTGGATGTATTTAGAACTTAATAGTGCTAGGTACATCCATTTGAGCGACAACTAATAACGGACGGTGGTGGTATTACTGTACATGCATCGCGAGATAGTTGATTGTCTAGCATTACTCTGCATCTTATCTGCCCTGCCCTCCACTTTCTCCAAATTATCATATCTACATTTACTCTTACCAAAATGTTGAATAAAGCCAATGACACTGCACACGTTGATGTCTGCATTCCTCTTGTCAGTACCTTTTGCCTTGTAATGATGTACTTAATTAATTGCTATTTGATTATGTATCATCAGTCTGCACCTGAGCTTCATTATCCTCTATTTCTTCCAATATTATTTGATCTATATTTACTCTTTGCAAAATGTAGAATAATGACAACACTTATAAAGAATTTTCTTTGGGGAATTTATTGAATTGTCTTTCCATCAACATGGAGAAGGGCTTTGTCCAGCCCGTGTTAACATGTAACGTAAGTTCATCCTTCTCAAGCCTTTCAAACTTTGTTCTAGAATAGATTTGGATAGGCATCATTTCCTGCACTGTTGTTTACATTTGATTGGATGTTTGAAACAACTACCAGTTTTAAATTGTAGTTGT
This sequence comes from Secale cereale, assembly GCA_902687465.1. Lineage (NCBI taxonomy): Eukaryota > Viridiplantae > Streptophyta > Magnoliopsida > Poales > Poaceae > Secale > Secale cereale. The sequence continues at coordinate 336,124,285 of LR738710.1, forward strand.
AATAACATGTTCCTTATGCAGAACAAATCCATTTATTTTCTTATATAATTGTGAAACCTGTTACGTGTCTCCTTGTTTCTCTTTCAGAGTCGTATCTCTTATTCTAGGTAGAACTTTAGGAAAGATAGTGAGCCAAACCATCTTGAGGATAGCGAGATGACCCTAAGGCCCTGTCTTGATGAAGACAGTGAGTTGAAGCTACTCACCAGCAGGTGTGAGACAACCTCTGTGCAGTCGCTGCCTCAATTAGTTCGAATTCTTCACTCTCAACTTAAAGCGGAAAGGCTTGCTTCAACTCAGCTTCGACATGAAGTCAAAGATGTAATGAAGATGTCAGGGGACTGCCTTGCGCTCTATGGTTCCATACAGCTAGGGATGAAGCATCTATCATTGACACAACTAAGGTCTCATCAGCTTGTTCGGCTTCTTGCGGGGCCCGAGCTTGCCAGGTCTAGTGCCTTCTGAAGTGCTCTCAGTTTTGTATATTCTTTTGTCGGCACATTTATATGCACTGGTGGCGACCTTTGATGCCCAGTGTATGTAATACGCGGTCATGTTGCGCTTTATTATCACAGGTAGCGAACTTTGATTCCCAGTGGATATAATATGTCGTAATTTCTTTGTTGTATAGTCTAGGTTTATTCTTTGGTCGGTATGCTGTAATTTAGGCCGGAAGGTTTAGTGGATCTCAGTGTTGTCGGTCTTTAGGACGACCCGTTACTCATATGGGCCAAAACGTGGGCCTATAATCATCTTGGGCCATTAGCAGGTCTAAACCTATAGTAGTTTCCCGCCTTTAACAAGCCATGGGCTACATATTTACTGTAGTGACACCGGGCTTCCTACGGGCCGTAGAAACAATGGGCCTTCCACGGTCCGTAGAAACAATGGGCCTTCTACGGGCCGTAGAAACAATGGGCCTTCTATGGGCCGTATCATCAATGGGCCTTAGACGGGCCGTATGAAAGATTGGCCAAACATGGGCCAAAAACAGACTGCATTATGGCCGTAAACGGGCTAGAGTTGGAGTCGTCCGTTCACGGGCCGGCTATAATGGGCCGTCGTTAATAGGCCGTATTTGATGACGCTATGAAAACGTCCCAACGTATTAACAGGCCACAAACAGGCCAACTGTAACCACGGGCTGAATTTGGCCCACAAGCAGAAAATGGCAGTAACAAGCCGTAAGTAACCGAATGCTGGAAATGAGCCCAAGAATAAATGGGCCCTGAGAAGGCCGAAAGATAACATGGGATGCAAACGGCCCAATGGATTAATGGGTCGTTAATGGGTATAAAGTGATACAATGTTCATTATGGGTCAGTTTCACCACGTGTCGTTAATGGGCCAAGAATAAATGGGCCCTGAGAAGGCCAAAAGATAACATGGGCTGCAAACGGCCCAACAGATTAATGGGCCGTTAATGGGTATAAAGTGATACACTATTCATTATGGGCTAGTTTCACCATGGGTCGTTAATGGGCCAAGATTTACAAAGGGCCTCATTTGGGCGAAAAGACGCCATGGGCCATACATGGGCCGGAACTTAAAATGGGATGGAATCATATTGGACTGCCCAGATGACACTACTGGGCCTAATTCGGATAGGTCGTAACGGGCCCTGGGTTAGCAGGCTGTAAATGGGCTATATGTGAACAGGCCGTTAACAGGCTTTCCGTGGGCCGGGCCGCCACCTTTCGACCAAGTCAAACGGGCCGGCCTTTTCACAGGAATGGGCCTTTGTTGGGTCGTGCCACGTGTCGACGTATCATAGGTGCTTTGGGTCCAATGAGTGGATGACATCTGTCCCAACGGTGAGCCGACACGTGTTTCCTCCAGCAAATTATGATTTTACACGTGGAAAATCCCCATTGGTCGGGGCTGTTAACGGTTTATCGGATCCAAAACCAGACCTGATAGCTTAATGGCGTTCTGTTACAATGGATGCCACGTGTCGGTCACCCTTGACGAAAGCACTTCTGTGACACACGATTTACCATCATGGAAGTGAACACTTCCATGATGATAATTTTGGTAATGTCATGGAACACTTCTACGACAGCACAGGTATGACTATCTTGATTCTGTCATAGATTTTTTCATGGATGTACATGCATGACAGAAAACGTGACCTACTGTGACAAACACGTATCATCACGGAAGTGTATTTTTTTTCTAGTGTCTCCACAAGATGAGGTCACCTACCTCGAGTGTCCTTGGGCGGATGTTGCGGCATTGGTACCGCCGCAACGCCTGCTAGTATCTTGCCGCTCCGAGTGAAGCATCACCCTGGCGCTCCTCCCCCAACACGTGGTCCACTCCTTGCACGCCGCCCTGCCGCGCCTCGTCGAACGCTACGACTCGCGGGGACCGGTGCCTGACCTCGTGAGGGAGGACTGCCTTAGCTCCGTAGACGAGGAAGAATGGGGTCTCGCTTGTTGGCTTAGTGGCAGTGGTGCGGATTGACCACAGCACGGATGGGAGCTCGTCATGCCAACCCCTCCCGCAAGCCTCAAGCTTCTTCTTCAAGGTCCTGGTCTTGAGTCCTCCCAGGACCTCCGCATTGGCGCCCTCGGCCTGGCCATTGCTCTTGGGGTGTGCTACACAGGCGTAACAAATTTGCATTCCAAGGTTAGCACAATATGTCTTGCAAAGGTTACTAGAACTGCGAGCCGTTGTTAGTGATGATGCAGTTGGGAACCCCAAACCGGTTTACGAGGCCCTTTATGAACTTGACTGCGGCGCCGGATGGGATGGTTCGGACAGCTTCCACCTCAGCCCATTTGGTAAACTTGTCAATGGCGACGTACAGGTATCGGTAGCCCCCGGGCCCTCGAGAGAAAGGGCCCAGGATGTCCAGCCCCCAGACCGCGAACGGCCAGGAGAGTGGGATGGTTTGGAGGCCCTGAGCTGGTTGGTGGATCTGCTTGGCATGGAACTGGCAAGCCTCGCAAAACTTCACCAGTTCGGCGGCATCGTTGACTGTCGTGGGCCAGTAAAAACCACTGTGGAACCCCTTGTCGACCAAGGTGCACGATGATGAGTGATGTCTGCAGTCCCCAGGGTGGATGTCAGCTAGCAGCTCGCCTCCCTGCCTCCTGGAGATGCATCATAAAAGAAACGTCATTTTGTCGCTTCCTGTAAAGCTCACCATCTTGGATGTCGTACGCCCTAGCCTGTTGGGCCACGCGTTCGGCGTCCTCCTCCTTTTCTGGTAATGCTCCTCGCACCAGGTATGACTTGAGTTCCTCGGTCCAGCATCCCTCCTGAGGCTCAAGCGCCAGGAGCAAGCGGGCTCCTGAGGCCGGGCCGCAGGCGGGGGCTCCCGAGGCTGGTGGCTGGGGGAGATCCTCGTGATGCTTCGCCGGCCCTTCTCGCTGGGGTGTCGCTGAGGGCCTGAGGAGCCTCTCCTCGAAGACAACCGGCTCTTGGGGCAGGTGCCTGGAAGCTCTCTTGGTGATGTCGTCGGCCTCCTTCTTGGTGCCGCGGGGCACATGCTCCAGCTCTAGGCCCAAGAACTGCTTCTCCATTTTGCGTACCTCCGCGAGGTATGCCTCCATATGCTCGTCCCTCGGGTCGTATACCTTAAGTTGACGAGGAGCTGGTAGTCACCCCTGATGACGAGGCTCTTCACTCCCACGGCCTTCGCCGCCTTGAGACCGGCAATGAGACCATCGTACTCCGCGTTGTTGTTGTTACAGGAGCTGGTAGTCACCCCTGTTGAGCGGGTGAGATGAGCATGGCCCTAGCCCCCGCGCCTTGGCGGGCGAACACGCCGTCGAAGTACATGACTCGGCCATCTGGCGCTTCGCTCCCCCGTGAGAGGGACCTGCCCTGATTTGCTTCGCGTCCTGGGGCGTTGGTCCATTCTACCATGAAGTCAGCAAGTGCATCCCCCTTGATGACTCTGGTGGTGCTGAACTCTAGCTGGAATGCTTGCAGCTCTATGTTCCACTCCGCGACCCTTCCTACTGCGTTTGGGCTTCGGAGTACCTTCTCCAGAGGGTAAGCCAAGACGACCTTGATGGGGTGGCCTTGGAAGTAGTGGCGCAGCTTGCGCGAAGCGACAAGGAGCGCAAGCAAGAGCTTTTGCGGCATGGGGTAGCATGCCCTGCCATCACAGAGCATCGTGCTGGCGAAGTATAACGGGTGCTCGACGAGGGTGAAGTCCGGACTCGCCTACGGCTGTGCGGTCTGACTAGGTAAAAGTGCTCCATGGGCTTGGTCGTCAGCTGGGGTAGCTGCGGCCTCAGGGGAGTCGTTTTGAAGGACACGGTCGCCCTCCGGCCCTGATGGGGCCTTGGGAGTGCCGTCCCTAGGTTGCAAGGTCTTGTCTTGACGCTCCTCTCGAACAGCCACCAGCGCTGCGCTAGCTGAATGTGGTGTTGCGGCCAGGTGAAGCACTAATGGTTCTTGGGGCTTGGGTGCCACCATCACTGGTGGACTGGTGATGTATCTCTTGAGGTCTCCGAACGCCGCATCAGCCTCAGTGGTCCACTCGAACGGGCCCTTTCTTTTCATCGGCTTGAAGAAAGGGAGGGCTCTCTCCCCAAGCTTGGACATGAAACGCCCGAGCGACATTACACAGCTGGCCAGTTTCTGCATCTCCTTGAGGTTCTTGGGTGGACTCATCTTTTCTATGTCCTTGACCTTCTCGAGGTTTGCCTCGATCCCTCGGTGCGACACCAGGAAGCCCAAAAACTTGCCTGACGGGACACCGAACACACACTTTTCCGGGTTGAGCCACAGGTCTACCTTGCGCAGGTTCGCGAAGGTTTCTTCCAGGTCCGTGATGAGGATTGTGGCCTCCTGAGATTTCACTACGATGTCATCTATGTACGCCTCAGCGTTCCTCCTGAGTTGTTTTCCTAGTGCGATGTGCATTAACCGTTGAAAGGTGGCTCCTGCATTCCGAAACCCAAACGGCATGCAAGTGTAGCAGTATACCCCACATGGGGTGAGGAAGGCAGTCTTCTCGACGTCTTGCAGCGCCATCTTGATCTGGTGGTAACCCGAGAAGGCATCCAGGAAGCACAACAAGTCGCCCTCGGCGGTGGAGTCGACGATCTGATCGATGCGGGGCAGAGGAAACAGGTCTTGCGGACAAGCTTTGTTGATTTTGGTGAAGTCGACACACATGCACTCTTTTCCTCCTTTCTTGGGCACGAAGACGGGGTTCGCCAGCCACTCTGGGTATTGGACCTCGCGGATGACACCCGCCGCCTCCAGCTTGTGAGTCTCCTGCATGATGAAGGATTATTTCTTCGTAGATTGGCGCATGGCCTTCTGCTTCACGGGGCGCATATTGGGGCATACGTTTAGGTGATGCTCGATCACCTCCCTCGGGACTCCCGCCAGGTCCTTGGGTTCCCACGCGAACACATCCCTGCTCGCGCGCAGGAACCCAACCAATGCCTCTTCTTGATCTTGGGGGAGACCAGCGCCAATGGTGAAGGTGACTCCCGACGACTCGTCTTCATCTACGGGCACCTGCTTCATCTTGGCTCGGTCTTGAGAGAAAAGCTGCTTCTTCTTGGCCGGTGCAGCCCCCTCGGTTCCAGGGCGGTTTCACCGGACGGTTGTGCCACCGCAGTGATCCGGAAGACGCGCTTGAGGGCCACCAGAGCTTCCTTGGTGTCCCCCACCACGGTGAGGACACCGCTACTCCCTAGCATCTTCATGAGGTTATAGGCCGGATGAGCCGCAGCAATGAACTGAGCCAGTGCAGGGTACCCAAGGATGGCGTTCTATGGGAGGCCGATTCGGGTGTTGGCGAAGTCGATCAGCTCGGTGTCGTAGTTGTTTCAGGTGCCAAAGGTTACCGGGAGTCCGATCTACCCCGGACTACTGGTGGAACTGCCGCTGACTCCTAAGAAGGGTTTGGTGGGGCGCAGCCGCTCGAGTGGCACCTGAAGCAAGCTGAAAGCCTCCACTGAGAGCACGTTGTGGCCAGCCCCACCATCGATGTGGGTCTTGGTGGCTGCCATGTTGCAGACGGTGGGGTGCAGAGCATCAGGAGAGCACCTGAGCCCGCGGTGGAGGCGGGGTGGTCCCCCGAGACGAAGGTGAGGTCGGCCTTGGGTGCCACCCATCCAGGAGGAGCCCCCTGGCGTATGGAGGCGGCGCCCGCCTGGCGAAAGATTTGCTTGATGTGGTGGTCAGAGGGTGGTGCTTGGGAGCCGCCGAGGAGGGCCGCGACGACGTGGGGCGCCGGCCCCCCAAAGCGTGTGACGAAGAGGTCGCTCAGCTCCTCCCACCATGCCATGGACGATTCTGGCAAGCTGAAGAACCAGGCGCGCGGCACGCTGGTGAAAGCCATGGGGAGACAGCTGGCCATGACCTTGCTGTCGCCGCCGGCCGCCGAGACGGCCTCTTCGTAATCCTGGAGGAAGATGACTAGGTCCTCTGCCCCGTTGTAACGGGGCGGCAGATCTGGCCTGAACCTAGGTGGTGACTGCACCCGTCGGAGGGCGGGGGTGAAGGCCCGGTGGCCCAGGGCGCTGCCACGCGCGGCCTCCAAGCCGGCTGGAGGAGGGACACCTGCCATGGGATCTTGGTGGATGGAGAACGGGACGGACAGGGGAGAAATTTCGGCACACCCCTACCTGGCGCACCAAATGTCAAATCTGAGGTTCCGGCAAAACCCTTAAGGTTCAAACTCTAGGGTGCGCACGAAGATCTCTCCTTCCTCCATAGCTCGTCTACTCGCCGATCCCTGGGCCTAGCTTGTCAGATCCGAAGAACAAGGGACACAAGGTTTATACTGGTTCAAGCCACCGTTGTGGTGTAATACCCTAATCCAGTGTGGTGTGGTGGATTGCCTTGTAGGCTGAGGAAGAACTAGTACATGGATGAGCTGCCTCCTGAGGAGAGGGATTCTTGTGCTCGAGTGAGCTTGTGGTGTGTGGCCTTCTATCTCATCAACTCCAGATAAGATGAGATGGTGGTGGCTAGTCCTATTTATAGTGGCCCGGGATCCCACTACGGCCAAATTTGAAGGGGGCAGCTAGTACAAGCTATCCTGACAAAAGGTGGTCTTCGCCTGCCAAAGGCTCTAGTGGTGACGCTGCAGTGGGCTCCGCGATGACCTCCCTCTGCCGTTCTCCTGGTCTTGGTCTCATTGCAATGATATGGAAACCTTTGCCTGGCGCCTCAGGACTCCTCGCCTGCACCTGCTCCTTTAGCACCAAAGAGGAAACTGGCACTCTATGCCCGCTGGCGCCTGCCTGGCCTTGGTTGTCACTGCTCACATCACGAGGACCTCGCGAGGTGCCCCTCACCTTGATATCTCCGATCCTCACGAGCCGGCCTAGTGAGGCCACCCCAGGGGATGCCTTGTGTCGTCCGCCTCGCGAGGCTTGGCCCCTCGCGAGGGTCTTGAGTGGTCGCCAAAGATGTCAGGTCGTACCAGGACGCTTGGCGAGCCGCGCCCTGGGCTGCAGGCAGGCAAGTCTGCGTTCCCCCATTCCCAGAATGCCGACAGTACTTGATCGGATGAGCCATAACTACAATTGCAGTAGTTCTCCCTTTACACCCTAGCCGAACAATCGGGAACGTATGGGTAAGCACAGGAGTCGGGCAACCCAACTATTGACCCAAGACATGATTCGGAACTGATGCATATAAAGCAAATATCCAGGACACCGAACACTCCCTATTGGTGTTCGGTCTTTTCAACACATACCGAGCTGGATACTGCCCGTGGTAATGGACCCTGTTATCAAGGCAAATGTGGCAATCTGATATGGGGAGAGAACACAGGTGATGAGAGAATTAAACTCCAAGCGTAATATAAGCGAAGCCCTTTCTAAAATATCACATTATAGTACGGCGAGCCGTATGTTTACAGATAATGCCGATAACTTCCTTGGACATTTTACATGCCAGCGAAGTATAGAACAAAAACATAAAAAAGGTTTACACAAGGTTTTAATCTAAAAAGAAACCTTAGCGCGGGTCCCTGCTGCACGTCTGCGCCGTTTTCTGCTTTGTGATGTGTCCTTGAAGAGGGGAGTGTGATGGCCATCTGTAAAAAAGAGAAAAAAGAAAAAACCTAGAAAAGAAAAGAAATCCAGTGTGGCCATAAACAGAACTGGTTTGTTTAGTGAACCTTGAAAGATAATTTTAGAGTCCGAATAGGGTCGAGCTGAACGATGGACTATTTGTATGCAGTGTGCCCCCAGCGCCGCCCAAGGAATTTTAAGGGCATAATTGTGTGCACGAGGCATGTATGCTACCACCTTATGGGGCGGTTGGTGGGGGCGTAACGACTAATCTAGCTCAGGTTCATCCGAGCTGCCACACTGAGGCGTATGCCGGACACGTTTAGTTGTGTCCGCGGTTTTATGATCGATAGGTTGTCCGGCTTGAATAGACCGTTTTGGACTTTGGCTACTGAGGCCGCAGTGTCCTCCTCCGTACGAAGAGAGCGCTCCATATTTCCATTGACCGTAATGACGCCACGTGGTCGAGGCATTTTAAGCTTTAGATAAGCATAATGCGGGACTGCATTAAAGCGGGCGAAGGCCGTTCTTCCGAGTAGTGCATGATAGCCACTTCAGAATGGAGCTATGTCGAAGATTAGCTCTTCGCTTCAAAAGTTATCGGGAGAGCCGAATACGACCTCCAATGTTAAAGAGCCCGTGCAACGGGCTTTTGAGCCCGGTATCACTCCTTTGAAGGTCGTGCTGCTTGGCTTGATTCTCGATGGGTCGATCCCCATCTTGCGGATAGTGTCCTCATATATCAAATTGAGACTGCTGCCACCGTCCATAAGGAATCGGGTGAGATGGTATCCATCGATTATTGGGTCGAGCACTAGGGCAGCCGAACCCCTGTGACGGATACTAGTCGGATGATCTCTGCGATCAAAAGTGATCAGACAGGACGACCATGGGTTGAATTTGGGGGCAACAGGCTCAACGGCGTAGACATCTTGGAGTGCGTGCTTGCGCTCCCTCTTTGGGATATGAGTGGCATAGACCATGTCCACTGTTTTGATCTCCGGTGGAAATTTCTTCTGCCCCCCTCGTTCGGCTGGCGAGGTTGATCCTCGTCTTCGCACTAAGGTCCCCTTCCCTTGTGTTCGACGTTGAGCTTGCCGGCCTGCTTGAAGACCCAACAATTATGGTTGGTATGGTTTGCAGGTTTATTTGGGGTGCCATGGATCTGGCAGGGCCTGTCTAATATTTTGTCCAGGCTAGATGGACCATCTTTGCTACCTTTGAATGGCTTCTTCCATTGACCGGGTCTGGAGCGACTAAATCCGACGTTTACCGATGTATCATCTTGACTTCCAGCATTATTTCGATGTTTGTTTTTATTACTTTGTGGCTTTCCATTGCCGTCCCTGACTTTAGACGATCCAGGGTCGCTGGTGCTGCTACGAGCTAACTAGTTGTCCTTGCCCGCGCAAAAATGGGTCATGAGTGTAGTTAGGGCTGCCATTTTCCTCGGCTTTTCCTGTCCGAGGTGCCTAGCTAGCCATTCATCTCGGACACTATGCTTGAAGGCCGCCAAGGCTTCGGCGTCCGGATAGTCGATGATTTGGTTCTTCTTAGTGATAAACCGGTTCCAAAGCTTGCTGGCTGACTCCCCGGGTTATTGGATGATGTGACTTAGATCGTCAGCATCGGCGGGCTAGACATAGGTCCCTTGAAAATTTGCCCGAAAAGCATCCTCAAGTTCTTCCCAACTCCCAATGGAGTTATCTGGGAGGCTGTTTAGCCAGTGCTGAGCTGGTCCTTTCAGCTTGAGGGGTAAGTATTTGATGGCGTGGAGATCATCTCCGCGAGCCATGTGGATGTGAAGAATGAAGTCTCCTATCCAGACGGCAGGATCCGTCGTTCCATCATACGCCTCGATATTTACGGGTTTAAACACTTCTAGAAAGTTGTGATCCAGCACCTCATCGGTGAAGCACAGAGGGTGTGCGGCACCCTTGTATTTTGCTATGTCATGGCGTATGTCCGACTGTTGTGATGTTCGGTATTGACCCCGAACTGGTATATGACTGGCATGATTAGCTTGATAGCCGTCGTCCCGTGCGGGAGCACGGTCCCTGGATCCGTAGATGGATCTGTTCTTTCCAGCCTTTTTCTTCAGGTCCTCACGCAGATCATGTTTCGGGGCCTGAGCCGCATCCTCCTTTCCTTTACGGGGTGGGGGTGCGGGCTCGTGTACGCCGTTGCTCGCCACTCTATCCAGTCCATGAGGTGGTCGATCCGGCTTGTCGGCGGTGTTATTCTTCGGTGGTAGATGCGCAGTGGCCTCGTCGTCGAATTCGGGCAGCATGTTACGCGTATGATAGCCTTTGGTTTAGCGATTGTAGCCATATTTTTGCTCAGCGTCTAGCACTTCGTTCCATCTATCATTGAGCGTGTCATGTGCGGCTCGATGCCCTCGCTGTTGCTTTTTCAGGCTTCTTGTGGTGGCAATAAGCCTTCGATGGAAGCGCTTTTGTTCTAAGGGTTCTTCTGGGATGATGTATTCGTCGTCGCCCAGGCTAACATCCTCTTTGGAGACAGGTTCATAATTGCTGTCTTCGGCATTGCTGTCATCGCAGAGCGGTTTCTGGCTATGTTCGCCGTCCTCCCGCTCGTCCTGCTCCATCGCTAGGTCTGCGGGGTCTTCGGCTTGCTCTGGACTATCACCATCGTTAGTGATAGTGTTGCTATTCCTTTACGGGATTTAATTCGGCACTTCGGACGCCGACGCTTGGGAGGTTCATCGACAGGCTTGTCCTTTGCAGGAACGTTTTCGCCGTCGCCCTCCTTCTGCTTAGGTGTATCCACCATATACACGTCGTATGAAGACGTAGCTGTCCATCGCCCGGTTACGGGCCAGTTTTGGTCTAGATCTGCTTCAGCTTCGAGGTCCATCCCTTTGAAGTCTTTGGAAGCGTAGCCAATTAGATCAGTTAGATCTTCAACCGTGGCTACCAAGTGGGAGGTGGGTGGGAAGCAAAATTCTCCATCATCAGCCTCCAGTTCGAATCGGATATAATTCGGTTGTGTGTCCCCAGCTAAGGAGAGAGATTTTTAATGAATATAGCACATCATCAAAAGGTGAGTGCCGAAAGATATCAGCATCGCTGAATTCGGCGATAGACGCCGGGTCAAGTTTGAAGGGCGCATATACGCACGGTTCGGAACCTACAACCGGAGAGGAGTCTGTCGTTGTACTAGAGTAGGGGTACCCTAGTACCCTGAACTTGTGCACGGGCAGTCGCAGCACCCCCGCGGCAAGGCTTGCCGGGTGACCGCCAAGGCCCTCTGTGGTTCCTTTGGAGCCATTCAAGAACAAAGTATTTAACCCAAGAAGACAAGACCCCGGCAAGAGGAGCTTGCCGGGAAGGCCAACCAAGGCATCTCAAGGAACTTGCCGCGACGCGCCAGCGTCCCGGCAAGGCCCGGTGAGCGGCAAGCTCCCGGACGTAGCAAGACAACGACCGCGGCAAGGCACTTGCCGTGGCAAGCTTCCACTCTAGGCCCACGCTCCAGCACATCCACCAACGTGTCGCACTGGGACCCTTCCAGGCATACGTGGCGGGAGGCTGTGCAGCCAGCGGTACGCGGTGGCAAGCGGCGCTGACAAGATCGCCATCGTGGCGAGCGGCGGCGCCCCTGGCGGTCCCTTTTTGCACTGTTTGGGCGACGCCGATGGGCATTTAATGCCCTTGTCCCCAGCCGTCAGGGCTAGGTAGGATACACTGTACAAGTAGTTGTACCAACCGCAACACCTTTCCATTTTTACCCTTATCTGCGTTGCCACCTGTCGGTGACCCCTTGAGCATATAAAAGGAGGCCCATGCGCAACGTAGGGGGGGTTCGAAGCAGAAGAACTCTCACGCTCGGTCTCGTTAGCTGCTGAAGTGTACTGTAGCACTCAGCGCTCCCGAGCAAGAACTCAATACAAACCACAAAGCAGGAGTAGGGTTTTACGCATCCGTGCGGCCCGAACCTGGGTAAACTGCTGTGTGCTTCGCCTCGATCTGCTCTTCGCGCGATCTCCGCCCCCGCCAAACCGAAAGGGACTCGGCCCGCCGGTCACATAGGTGTTCGTGGATCAGTCTCCCCGACATCTTTGGCGGAAACTGATCCACGAACACCTATGGGACCG
>LR738710.1:336145545-336213025 GCA_902687465.1 Secale cereale
CCCCCCCCCCGGCAGCTTGCACCGTGATGGTGTAGATGCTGAGGAACTCTGACGGGTGCCGTTGTACTTCTCTGGTACGTCAGGCTTGAAATTCTTCATGCTGGGCCACTGGACTTGCCGCAGCTCACGAGTAAACGCAGGACAACCTACCGCGTACGGCAAGTCGCCTGGTCCCCCTGGCGCATGCATGTCGACAGCAGGCCCAGCGCGCTGGTCTGATTGACGCCGCGCTTCTCTTCGGTGCTGGATGCGAGTACGAGCGTCCTCTTGCTGTCATTCGTGAAGAACTTGGCGCTGATCGCGACGAGCTCGTGGATCTGATGACGCGGTGGAGTCGCTGTCGAGGTGGATCCGACGAGTCGGCGATCTTGGCCTTCGGGGCGGAGAGTGCACACTGGTTGCACCCCCACCAGTCTTGTTGCCGTCGGCTCGCGCCTGGCTGACTTGCCGCGGCTGTGACGTATTTGGCTGTCGCGGATTGTCGCCGTTGGCGAAGCCGATGAGACTCTGAATGGTGGCCCTCCAGGCGACCGTGCCTTGCTCGTCGATCTTGTCTGCCGTTGGAGGGAAGTCTAGGAGCAGTTGAGCTCATGCCAGAGCTTCTGCTGGAGTGGCGGGTAGCGGCGGCGAACGGTGTGAGGAGCGGGATATGCTCGGACTTCTAACTATGTTAGAAGGAGCAGTATCCCATCCAGGCGACCGTGCCTTGCTCGTGCCAGCATGTTGGCGTGCATGCTGGTCTTGAGCATTCCGGGATCCACCAGCTCGATCTTGGTCCAGCAAGGGTATGGTACCGTGAGTACCATGAAGCTGCTGGTCCTGCGCCTCCTGAGATGGGTGCGGTGCATGTACAGACGCCGAGGTCTTGGAGTGCGCCCGGTCGTCGTGGGAGCCGGCTAAACCGTCGATGGGCAGCGCAACCTTGTCCTTAGACTTGGCGGCACCGTGAGCTCCCTCGTCGACGCCCGTTCTTCCGCCGGCGTCTACCCCACCAGCCGTTTGCTCCGGCGGTGGTGGGATCGATGCGGACGGAACAGCTGCCTCTGAAGCCTTCTTATTCGGCGGCATGTTGATGAAGATGATAAAGATCTAGCTCGTGTGAACGCCGGATCAGGTTCACACAACCTCGACGCACCCCTACCTGGCGCGCCAAATATGTCGGGGAAACTAATCCACGAACACTTATGGGACCGGCGGGCCGAGTCTCTTTCGGTTTGGCGGGGGCGGAGATCGCGCGAAGAGCAGATCGAGGCGAAGCACACGAGCAGTTTACCCAGGTTCGGGCCGCACGGATGCGTAAAACCCTACTCCTGCTTTGTGGTTTGTATTGAGTTCTTGCTCGGGAGCGCTGAGTGCTATAGTACACTTCAGCAGCTAACAAGACCGAGCGTGAGAGTTCTTCTGCTTCGAACCCCCCCTACGTTGCGCATGGGCCTCCTTTTATATGCTCAAGGGGTCACCAACAGGTGGCAACGCAGATAAGGGTAAAAATGGAAAGGTGTTGCGGTTGGTACAACTACTTGTACAGTGTATCCTACCTAACCCTGACGGCAGGGGACAAGGGCATTAAATGCCCATCGGCGTCGCCCAAATAGTGCAAAAAGGGACCGCCAGGGGCGCCACCGCTCGCTACGATGGCGATCTTGTCAGCACCGCTTGCCACCGCGTACCGCTGGCTGCACAGCCTCTCGCCACGTACGCCTGGAAGGGTCCCAGTGCGACACGTTGGTGGATGTGCTGGAGCGCGGGCATAGAGTGTAAGCTTGCCGCGGCAAGTGCCTTGACGCGGTCGTTGTCTTGCTGCGTCCTGGAGCTTGCCGCTCACCGGGCCTTGCCGGGACGCGTGGCGCGTCGCGGCAAGTTCCTTGAGATGCCTTGGTTGGCCTTCCCGGCAAGCTCCTCTTGCCGGGGTCTTGTCTTCTTGGCTTAAATACTTTGTTCTTGAATGGCTCCAAAGGAACCACAGAGGGCCTTGGCGGTCACCCGGCAAGCCTTGCCACGGGGGTGCTGCGACTGCCCGTGCACAAGTTCGGGGTACTAGGGTACCCCTACTCTAGTACACCGACAGAGTTCGGAATTCCGGTAACATAGATCCCGCTCGGAGTTGGGTCTGTGTGCGGCTCCAACGCCGTTGAGTCTGCGGCTTCCATGGCGGGGTTGAGCTTCCCGTCCTCGGGTGACGTGATCTGTCCTGGATCTAGGGCCAGAACGGTTACAGGTGCTATTTCCTGGAGGTGGTCTGATGACAGAGTTAGGTCATGTTCATCGTGGTGGCAGGGAGCGATCGTCGTGGGCTCAAATCCGTCGAAGATCGGGTCTCCATGGACATCAGCAATGTAGTATAGGCTTCCAAACCTGACCTGATGGCCAGGGGCATAGCTCTCAATCTAGTCGAGGTGGCCTTCTGTATTGGCACGGAGCATGAAGCCACCGAACACAAAAAGCTGGCCAGGAGGGAAAGTTCCCTCGGTGGTGCCGTCGTGGTTGACAAAGCGATCCATCAGTCCTTCGGTCGATGACATAGTGGAAATCTCAATGAAAGCACCAATGTCGATGTCAAAACCGGCGAAACTCGGGTAGGGGGTCCCGAACTATGCGTCTGAGGATCAATGGTAACACGAGACTGGGGACACGATGTTTACCCAGGTTCAGGCCCTCTCGATCAAGGTAAAACCCTACTTCCTGCTATATTAATCTTAATGAATATGATTACAAGAGTTGATCTACCTCGAGATCGTAATGGCTAAACCCTAAAGTCTAGCCTATGATTATGTTATTCTCTAGCCTCTACGGCTTAAACCCTCCAGTTTATATATTCACCGGGGGGGCTAGGGTTTGTACATAACCAACTTGCAGAGGAAGGAAAGATTACACCCGAACCTATAACCTACCATTATACGCATACAGGAGTCCTATCCGGATATGAGAGACGATCTTCAGCAATGATCTTCACAGCCCACCTGTCCGGACCACCACGAGTTTACTGGCCACATGAGGACCCCTCAATCCAGGACTCCCTCAGCAGCTGTATTGCATGGATTTGAGGATCAACATTTGAGGTACTTGATGACCCGTTGTGCCAATGGCGCAAAGGACGAGAGCAAGCCAAGTATTGAAAGAGTACACATAAAAATATTTAGAGACAGATTGAAACATATGGAAACAAAAAAATCGTTCCTATCAATGTAATGATGTTCTTTAACAAGTGTAAACATATATAAAGTCTTTTAAAAATATTAGTAGAAGGGCAATTGATTACATATATTGAACAAATGATCACGAGCTTCTTTTGACCATAGAGACGAATGGAAATCTAAAAGCTATACATATCTTGCTGAGAGCAATGCCAAAAGGGCAAAGATACTGGTTCGATTGATACGAACATAAGGTGGCTGCTGTTGGTTAGCACATATAGACTGAAGGTCACTAGAAACTATCTTTTGTAGTCTTCAGGCGCTGCTCTGACTTCATGCCAATATAGCGTAACCTCCATGTCACTTCTTCAATGCTTGGATTAGTAATACTTTAGTTCTTTCGATAAAACATTTTTACACCAGTAGCAGCACCCCTAAGATTAGCAAGTTTCCAGCAAAAGGATCATATGAGAATCACATATATGTATCCTATATAAAGAGAGAAACAGAAACCCAGCAAGATGATATAAAAAATAGAGGTATCAAAACTATAATTGCTATAAGAACATAAGCTTAATTGCATTGGGTTTCTTGTTACTATTTTGTTTTATGATTCATGCATATATTTCCAGTCTGGATTGATAGCTAACATGGAACTACACTTCATTACCTAGAGACGCCATACCTCTTAAGCCTAGGTGGCTGAGCAAGTTCAGTTTTCATGGTGTTAGTAAGTGCATAGCTGCAACACATGCCAGTTCAGATCCCTATGACTGAGTCAAGCTAATCATCGGGAACCATGCAAGAGGAAAAAATAAAACAATAATAAGAAACCATGCAAATAAAAATATTTATTGACTGATCATAAATTCCTTGAAACATAAGGAAATAGATTTTTGGGTATGATGTTCATACATAGCGTATATATTACATTGCATGGTCACTTTATAGGCCAAAAGAAAGGCATGTGATCTATTCATAATAAGCAAAGCTATATAGGCAAAGATTCATTGTATAGATAGCTTTGGCCACTCAGCTTATGGTAACTAAGATATAAAGTCATTCACATTGGTAGAGTCACTGTGGCATGTGCCAACGGTACCAAAAATGACCTCATCGTCTAAGAAACTCTTGGTGGGTGTGTCCGGTGGGCTGTCAATGGGAAAAGCAGAAACCTTCCATATATCTTACAATCCCCGATAATAATTGCTTACGAATAAGCTCTACACGAAAAATATACCATGCTACTCATTTCTTATGCATGAGCTTTTATTGAAATTCTGGAAGAGACTCAAACTTGGAAAGTCGCAGTCATGATACACTACCTACAGTTTTTGTTTAGGTTAATCTTCGATTTGCTCTTCCATGCATCTTACTACTGAGATCCGGTTTGAGAGCATCATTCTTATATTATTGAATCAAAGGGTAAACATGAATGCTAAATAGAATTTGTACTATACAAGTGCGCAAGAAGCCATACAAAGTCCAGTAATGAACATAAATCACTGAATCAAAGGGTAATGTTCTACAGAAACGAATACCAAGAGGTGATACAACATATAAGAATTTCAAATTTAACTGCAAATATTTTTAGTAAGAAAGCTTAGAGTGTCTATTTACTCTATGTATAAAATGTTTTTGATAAGAAAGCTTAGAATGCCTAGTTATAGTAATGTATACGATCATAACATCAATATATTTCTAGTATGAAATATTGGAATATCTATTTACAGGAAGGTCTAAAAATTTAATCGCACCTTATTCTTTTGCCTATATTTTTGGGAAGCAAGGGTGCTAGAGATGGTAAAGGTGATCACCTGTTGAATCAGTGGAGAATGTATAAATGTTGAGCTTCCCAGGCATAGGGGTGTTATCGTTCTTTGTCGTGTCCCGGCTGGAAATGAGACTTCGACGGGGCTCATCAATCAACTCTAGTAGTGAAGACAAAAATAAGAAGAGGAATCCAACTGCGAGAACAGAAATCGAAAATAGAACACCTTGCTGCAGATTAACAACACAGTAAATTAACATTACAAAAGTATTTAGATATATCACATGAAAAAGTTAGGAAAGTATGTCTTGTAATGTAAGCAAACATACAACAGATTTTTTTTACAAATTAACAGGATGCGGACTCAAAGGAGGTGTACACTCACAAAAAGGTAGAATGATCGTTTTAGCTAATAAAAATATGACATATTTATTCCAAGAAAGCACATAAAGCCAAGTACAAGTGTGAAATTACTTCCTATTGTTCTAGATTAAAGACAAAATTAGTAAAAAGCAGCACTGCAGATGACCTTCAAGTTATATTTTCAGCGAGCTCTAACAAGAAAAATGGCATGACCAAGAACAACCTCCAACCAAGCAGATGACGAACCAGCAGAGCGATACACGAAGGCCAAATAGTAGATGAGAGGGCAAAGCAACCTGCGGCGGACAAAAGAAATGCCTTAGGAGGGTGAAACACAAACGAAAGGAGTGTATAATCAACAAACTACATAGACAATTCGCTAATTATGCTTGCAATCAGTGTAAATATAATTAGCAACTACTATCTTTCCATTACTTGAGTGGAACCATGAGCCACTTTCATGCATCGTAAAAACACCACAACCTGAAGTGAAGATACCTAGTGGGAACTGTTAATCTTGATTGCAATGAAAAAATATATAAAGGGAAGATGCGTAAGGTTTTTATCGTACATTCTATCAACTGAATCTTCTTTCACTATTTGAAGTCAACCTACAAAGTACATAGCAAAATAATATGCTTGTACACACTGCTAAGCTAAGCATCAGACTTACTTCAAGAATGCATGCTCAGGTCCTTGCTAATGTCTGTGGATGCACAATGTCCCCAATTCTGTTGACAGCAAAAATAAAATCCAGTGCCAGTAAAATTAACTGAAGGTTTGCACTTGATTAATATCCCATGAAATCAATGCAATTTCCAAAATGCTATTTTAATGGAGAGTAGAACTCTCATATGATAAACAAAAAATCAAAGGGTGTGATGAATTACTTACCATGTTTAATTACTTGTTACTGAGATATACTCTCCGTTCTTTGCTTCAAGAGTTTGTTTTCAAGTCCCACAATATATGATTCTGTATGGGGAGCTCCATTATGTAGACAAATTAGTGTATGTATATGCAGGGAGATCTTCTCATGCTCTACAGATACGTGAAGACAAAATTAGCACTACATATTTCGTATGTATATGTTTTACCAGGTGAAAATAAGCATAACAATAGTGGACAAAAAACATGCAAATCATATATAAATTTAATCCTGGTCATTGCTACATTAATTAGCACGGACTTATAGGCCACAATTTCAAAATCAAAGTATGATCCACGTACAGTGGGGTACTGGACCATCAGAAGGTGCACACCAATATAACTGCTTGGCGTAAAATAGCACAAGTTCACCATATAGCAACACCAGACTACACAGATAAATAATAATAGAAGAGATTTGTGTGTGTAGATATGATGATATAGCACCCTATTTGATTACTCCATTTGATGTGATGATAAGAAATGCACATCGAGCCATATCTTTCTTTTCTCCAAGAAAATAACACTAGGATCATCTTCATTAAGAAGTGCACACAATAATCTGTTGGGAAACATTGCATGGAAAACAACAAAAAATCTACGCACATGAAATGATCTACCTACGGAGATGCATAGCAACGAGGGGGAGAGTGTGTCTATGTAACCTCGTAGACCATAAGCGGAAGCGTTTCACAACGCGGTTGATGTAGTCGAACTTCTTCACGCCTCAACCGATCAAGTACCGAACGCACGGCACCTCCGCGTTCTGCACACGTTCAGCTCGATGATGTGCCTCGCCTTCTTGATCCAGCAAGACATCAAGGTAGTGTATGAGTTTTGTCAGCACGACAGTGTGGTGACGGTGATGGTGAAGTAATCTCCGCAGGGCTTTGCCTAAGCACTACGAAAATATGACCGAAGGTGTAAACTGTGGAGGGGGTGGCGCACCTGGCTAAGAAATTATTTGGGGTGTGCTACGGCGCCCCCCTCATATATACAGGTGGGAGGGAGAGGGAAGGCTGCCATGGGGAGCCCCAAGTAGGCCGAATCCTACTTGGGGTCCTCCTTGGCCGCGCCCCCTCCCTGCCTTGTTTGTTTGGAGGGGAAAGGAAAGAGGGGAAGGGGGAAAGGAAGGGGGAATCCTATTCCCTTTATTTCCTTTCCTTCTTCCCCTTTCCTTCACCATATTGGCCCGCCCATATGGGGGGCGCACCAGCCCCTTGTGGCTCGTGTGTTTCCCCTCTTGTCCCATAATCCATATCTTTTGCCGGGGGTGCCCGGAACTCCTTCCGGTGATCCGATATGTACCCGGTACCCTCTGGAATACTTCCGGTGTCCGAATACCAGCATCATATATAATAATCTTTACCTCTCGGCCATTTTGAGACTCCTCGTCATGTCCGTGATCTCATCCGAGACTCCGAACAACATTCGGTCAGCAAATCACATAACTCATATAATATTATAGCGTCAACGTATGTTAAGCGTGCGGACCCTACGGGTTCGAGAACTATGTAGACATCACTGAGACACTGCTCCAATCAATAACAAATGGTGGAACACGGATACCCATACAGGTTCCTACATATTCTACGAAGATCTTTATTGGTCAAACTGTTATGACAACATACACAATTCCCTTTGTACGTCGGTATGTTACTTGCCCGAGATTCGATCGTCGGTATCTCCATACCTAGTTCAATCTCGTTACCAGCAAGTGTAACGCCCAGGATGCGGCTATAGCTCCTACGTGTCAGGGCATGGCTTAGAGTCATAACCGCATTCTAGAACGGTTGTAAGAGTGGTATCTTAACACAATCCCATGTACTGAACAGATAGATAGAGATAAATAGTTGGCTTACACTCGTCATGTCACACAATTATACAATATTCATATAATCATCCAGAGAACACAGAGTCCGGCTAAGGACGAAATCAAACGAAGAAAAGATACCACGCATGGTAAGTCTGATCGACCCTAGTAGGAACCACTACTGATCGTCGGGGTACGTCACGTACATACACCCACGCTCTTCGTCAACTCCCACTGGAGCTCTTGCCCATCACCTACATCAAACTCGGTTGAACCTACACCTATTTTTGTAGTAAACTTTGAGTCATGAGGACTCAGAAATCTTGTTCTCGGGTATCAAAACTAACAAAGCTTTTAGGTGTGGAGAAGGTATAAAGTGGATGCAGCAAGCACTAAGCATCATATGAGTGGCTAGCTTACGAGTTTCCAGAGTAAGGTGAGAATATATGCATACGGACACAACTAGTAATGATCAATAACTGATCCTGTCTACTTACGTTCGTACATAACCCCACCGTGTTCACTTTCTGAACCCCTTCGAAAAGAGACCATCACGGTTACTCACACAGGTAGTGTATTTTATTTGAGTTTTTTCTGTCAAGTTATCTACAACCAGATATTAACAACTCCAATCTGCCACATAACAACGGGCATGGCTTCAAAAAATTAAACCCTGCAGGGGTGTCCCAACTTAGCCCATCACAAGATCTCATGATCAGCGGAGGTACAACTCCAAATTGGGAAGACCTAAGTGTTCTCGGAATCCCGTGCTCAAGATATTTCGACAATGATAAAACTAATCCAGCAAGACCTCCCGACGTGTCGTCTCCCTGTTAAGAGCCGCGCGTATCTCGTCTCCGATCAAGATCGGATAAGTGACGCGTACAGGTGCCAAAGACCCCAAGTTGCCAAGGGGTGGCACCGCACAGTGCTATGGGTTGGACCAACACTCATGAGGAGCACAGGCCCGGGGGTTGATTAAGAGTCCACAGGCTAATTACTCCCTATGCATTTTTAAGTTATTAGGCAAATGGTAAAACCAAGGTTGGGCCTTGCTGGAAAAGCTTTAAACAGAGCGGGTTATCGAGGGGGGACGTAAACCCCAACCATGTTAGGAACGCAAAATCAAGGAACATAACACCGGCTTATAGGAACCTAAGGCGGCATGAGTGGAACAAAACACCAAGCAAAAGGCCAAGCCTTCCACCCATTACCAAGTATATATGTGCATTAATTAAATAAGAGATGTTGTTTTATCCAAAAGAACCCATGTTCCAACATGGAACATCCTACAACTTCACCTGTAGCTAACAACGCTATAAGAGGTGCTAAGAAAAATTGTAGCATAGCCAATCAACGGTTTGCTAGGGAGGTGGTTAGAGGATTTCATGGCAATGTGGGAGGCTGACCAAACAAGTAATGGGTAGTGTGACATAGCAATAGAGTAAGACAACTAGCAAAGCAAAGATAGAGGTGATATCAAGGAACGGTCATCTTGCTTAAGTTCCTGCGAGGAAGAAAAACGAGTCCGTGAAGAAGACAAATGGACGTAGTCGAACGAATCCTCGCAACTTCAGAATGGAAACGAAGCTAATGTGAGAAGCAAACCGGAAAGAAGCAAACAACATGGTAAACACAAGCATAAACATGGCATATGATGCACAAACTAGTATGATGCATGTCTGGTTTAAATATCCATGGCAAGGCATGGCAAAGTGCACAAATAATACTACAAGTTAAGTGGAGCTCAATATGCAACGAGTTGCATATTGACGAAACACCACATTCAAGTATTTAGTTCACTCTCATTTATGAACAAGACAAGTATTTAAATGTTGGTTAACATGGCAAGAGGTGGAGGATAAATAAAGTACCTATCTAGGCAATTTGAATAAGGCTGGAAACAACAAACAACAAATTCATAAAATCCCCACATTTCATTTAGCAATTTTTATTGCAAACAACAATTTTAAACATGTTAAATGTTGTTATCATGACGCGGATGACATATACATGTTTTATGAAATTTTAGTTAAAAATTGACATGAAGATGATATGAAGCATTTGGTCACCATGAAGGAACAAAAAGGGGTGCCACGGCAACGACAACGAAAATGGTGCCACAGCAACATTCCGATGATCTGACAACTCGTTGAGAGACCGGTGCAAAAGAAGTGGGCATGAGTGTGTCAAGCAAAGATGTGGGGTGATCCCGACTACTGGGTTCCCACGTGTCGGCGGCAAGGCAAAAGAGGGGCTACATGCAACGAACAAGTCGAGCACGGTGCAAACGCGAGCATCTCATACAATAAAGCATTCATCCACGGACATTGTCTCGGGGGTTATACCTTTGAAGCGTGCGTTTTTTAAGCGGTTCGAGTTTGGCGGTAGTGGAAGTAGTCGTTCATGGGTCATAGAGGGAAGTAGTCATACACGTTACGTAGTCGTACATGTCAGTGGTAGTCGTACTCATCTCGTCGTGGAAGTAGTGGTACATATTCATTTCGGAGAGGTACTAGACGAATCCGAGGTCTTCGGGTCGACGGTAGTTGTACATTGTCGAAGAGGAACTTGGCGTATCCTAAGGGGTACTCGGCAAAACCGCGTAGTTGTACACATCTTCGTGTTGTAGTCGAACTTGGCGACGGAAGGGGTACTTGGTGAATCCCCATAGTCGTACAAGTCTTTGTGGTGTAGTCGGTCAGTGGATCTCGGGCAGAGAGATTGTTGGATCGAAAGTATGTCTAGAGGGGGGTGATTAGACTAATTGACCAAATAAAAACTTAGCCTTTTCCCAATTTTATGTTTTGACAGTTTTTAGCAATTTAGCACAAGTCAAGCAATCTTCCTACACGTGCAATTCTAGAGTTGTAGCAGCGGAAAGTAAATCATTGCATATGAAGGTAAAGGGAGGGGTTTGGAGAGTGCAAACGCAAGTGGAGACACGGATGTTTTTGGCGTGGTTCCGATAGGTGGTGCTATCATACATCCACGTTGATGGAGACATCAACCCACGAAGGGTAACGGCGGCGCGAGTCCATGGAGGGCTCCACCCACCAAGGGTCTACGAAGAAGCAACCTTGTCTATCCCACCATGGCCATCGCCCACAAAGGACTTGCCTCACTAGGGTAGATCTTCATGAAGTAGGCGATCTCCTTGCCCTTACAAACTCCTTGCTTCAACTCCACAATCTTGTCGGAGGCTCCCAAGTGACACCTAACTAATCTAGTAGACACCACTCTCCAAAACGTAATAGATGGTGTGTTGATGATGAACTCCTTGCTCTTGTGCTTCAAATGATAGTCTCCCCAACACTCAACTCTCTCTCATAGATTTGGATTTGGTGGAAAGAATATTTGAGTGGAAAGCAACTTGGGGAAGGCTAGAGATCAAGATTCATATGGTAGGATTGGAATATCTTGGTCTCAACACATGAGTAGGTGGTTCTCTCTCGGAAAATGAGTAATGGGAGTGTATGCACTTTCTAATGGCTCTCTCCACGAATGAAGAGTGGGTGGAGGGGTTTATATAGCCTCCACACAAAATCTAATTGTTACACACAATTTACCAAACTTGGTGGGACCGAATCATGAAACTCGGTCGGACCGATTTAGTTCAAAATGTGAACGTTATGCTTTTCGGTGGGACCGACATGATCAACTCGATGGGACCGATTTCATTAGGGTTAGGGTATAATGCTGTCAGGACCCCGATCCTAAGTCACACCGATCTAGCTGTAACACGTCATACCACTTTGCGGCCTCACGCACGGTAACCCCACGGGTGCCACCTTACCTGGCCCGGGACCGTTTGCGCATTTTGGCACACGTATATGACAGTGTCGCTAGCATCCATATGACAGAGAACCCGGGCCGACATGGCTAGTTATAAACCAAAAGTGGCACTAAATTACAGAGACAGGCATTCATGACCCAGCAACGAACGTGTCGGTCATCAACGTATGAACCCAAGTCGTAGCAAGCTACATGGACTTAAAGGAACAACGCGTGACATTTCCCCTAAGGGACAGACACAGGAACGAAGAAGGACACATGCCGGCCAGCCTACGTGTTCCGAGCAGTAGCAAGCTACCAAGGCTCATTGGAAACACTAGGAGGCATTTCCCTGTAAGATAGGCTACCAAAGGAAAACAACTAGGTGTCGGATCCCACACATACCAAGCATTTCAATCATACACACAATATGCTCAATATGTGCAAATACAACATTGCATCACAACAGAACTCTATGACTCAAAGTACTTTATTTAAGAGGCTCCAAGAGCCATACATAACATATCCATACAGGTAGGGGTCACATGACCCAACACTCAAGTCATACAGCCATACAAGCACAAGCGGAAGCTACATGTCTGAGTACAGACAACTTAGAAAATAAAACAGGCTTGGTGTCGCCTGACTATCTACAAGGCCCTTCACAAGCTCCAGATCTCCGTCTGGGTGTCAAGCTACTCGTCGACGTCAACGTCTATGTAGAACCCATCAGCAGGGGCAGGGTTCTCCTCTGCAACAGTTATTAAGCAAACATGAGTACAAAGGTACTCAGCAAGTCTTACCACAGAACCTATCATACATGCAACATTATCAACAGGGGGCAGTGGAGTTTATAGCAGAAAGCCAGCTTTCACTCTTGGCTAACCTATACTACAACTCTCAACAGATTGCAAGATGTTACTACGAACACGAGTCCTCTACTCACCACAACAATACACTACCGAGGATCCTCTTCCGTCATCCTACGGAAGGGCCATCCACGGCACTCACACTTATCTTGAGGCTTTTAGTAGTATCCATCAACTTGTCTATGAACTGTAAGAGTAACCAAGTAGTCCGTACCGCGAACAACAGCTATTCGAATAGATTGATAACCCTGCAGGGGTGTACTTCTTCACACATGTTTTCACCACTTAGCGTCTGCACACGACATGTGCTCGGCAGACTTCAAGCGAAAGCCGACGTGGGTGTAGACCACGACCTAACCAACCACTCAAGTCTCTCGTCCAGGTTTATCGCCTATTTGGGTTCCATCCGTGGGGAGATCCGGCCGGGGTGTCGCTCACGGCCCCAAACGATGTGTACAGGGTTCCCGAGTCACCAAACGGGCAACCGGTACACCGTGCCACGTACCTGTCGCATCACAGCCCACCCCGAGGGTCAGCGCTGTGCACGACCACCAGTAAACTACAAACACCAGAAACTAGTTGCAACTCCTGGACAGAGAACATGGCAGTCGATAAGTCGAGCGGGGTTATATTTCAGGGCCCAATGTGTGGTAGTAACTGTAACTTGAATCACACACACAGAGCTCGGGTCCTATGGATGATTCCAATGAAACAACCCACCACGTACTCCTACATGGCCTTTCATCGATACCTTTACCAAGCATATTCCACACTTCCTTCTCTTTATCGGTATGATCATTTCACTCTGATCCATCACCCAGATGAACCAGACCAGACACAACTCTAAGCATAGTAGGCAACATAAGCAAATAGCATGGTGGATCACACATCACATGGCTCAATCAACTCCTACACATGCTAGTGGGTTTCAACTTTTTACTGTGGCAATGACAGGTCATGCAAGGGAATAGGGTTCAACTACCGCGGCAAGTAGCAGTTCACACGCTGTTGCCTTAATGCAGTAAAAGAGAGCAGGAGCGAGAAGATGGGTTTGTATCGGAATGATCAATGATTGCTTGCCTGACAGAGTGGTTGTCGGGTACTGCTCTTCAGCTGGATACGCAGAAGTATCCTCGGGAGCAGGACCTAACACGGAGAATACCGGCGATACAATCATTAAACAAACAAATGCAACAATATGATGCATGCTCATGACATGGCAATATGCATGTGTTTTGGGCTAATGCAACTATAACCAGAAGGGTTTGAGCCTATTTGAATCAAAGATTCAAATTGGCACTTTAGCTATTATTTAATTAAGTGCATTATCATGTTTTAATGTATACAGCAAGGTTAACTTGCTCAAACATGCATGAAATCAATGCCATTGGAAAGATTGGATTTTTCTGATCATTTTTCATATATAAATTATTTCCATCTGAGCTACGGTTGATTTTATATGATTTTTAGAAGTTTTGGGTATTTTTTGAAATTCATAAATCATTTAAGATTTAAATTAAATTCCAGAAACTCTTTACTGCGTCAGCATGACCTCATGCTGATGTCAGTAGGTCAACAGGAGCTGGTCCAGGTCAAACATGACATGTGGGCCCGGCATGTCAGTGTCATAGCTAATTAACAAAGTTAATTAGTGTTAAGCTAGGAACTAATTAGCTGTCAGTGGGGTCTGGGCCCACGGGTCAGTGACTAAACTAACTAACTGATTTAATTAACATTTACTTAATTAAACTAGCTAATTAGGGGAGGGCTGGCCCACACGTCAGTGACCCAGGGGTGGTCAACCCCCCGGTCAAACGAGTCAAACTCACCGGCGATGTGACGCCGGCGAGGCAAAACACGGCGACGAGCTTCGGAAATCGCCTACAGGGCATGGTTCGAGCCGCGGTTGGGCGCGTTGGAGTGCCCTCGCCGATGCGCGTCGAATGGTGGTGGTCGTCGGGCCTGTGGTGGCCGGAGGCGACGGCTACGAGCTCGGCAGCGGCGGCCGGCGTTCGGGCGTGTGTGGAGACGCGGCTGCGGTGGCCTAGGCGATGCGTGCGTGGCACCTAGCTCATCTATGTGCTGCGGCGAGCGAGATGGACGTGCGTCCGTGACCAAATGGTCACCGGAGCATCACCGGCGGCAAGCACGGCGGCGGCGGGTTTCGGTGATCAGCGGAGCAGCAGCTACGCGGTGCAAACGAAGCGAAGGAGGGAGGGATTCGGCGTAGGGGCTCACAGCGGTGCTAGGGAGCTCGACGGAGAGGTCGGGGACGCTCTGCAGCTCCTTAATCGACGGCGAGGAGCTCCGGCGATCCGAGGTTGGGGACGACGGCGTGAAGGCGATGCAGGGCTTCCGGCGATCCGTGGCTCAGCGAGGAGGAAGAGGGCGTCGCGGCGATCCTTCTGGACACTCTCACGGGACGAGGGGGAGGCTCTAAGTGCGGCAACGGCGAACGGCGGCGACGGGCGGCCTCGGTGATGAGAGGGAGAGAGCCAGGGGAAGGAGATGAGGACGAGGGGAAGTGAGAGAGAGGTCGGGGCAGCTGCGTGGCGACACATGGAGGCGTCCAGGCCGTCGGGGATGCAGGCAAGCAGGCTGGAGGTGGCCGGGCGCGTGCCGGCACGCGGTGGCCATGCGCGCTGCCTACTGGCGCGAGGTGGAAGGCGACAGGAGCGGCGCTGGTGGGCTGGGCCGGCCTGCAACAGTGCTGGGCTCCAGGTAAGTTCTCTCTCTCTCTTTCTTTTTTCCTATTTCTTTTCTGTTTCATTTCTTTTGCAACTTTGTTTAATTATTAAAAATGCCAGAACATTTTTATAACTCATAAAACTAGTCATGCCCACTATATATAATATGAACAATATGGAACATTATAGTTTATGATTATTTGAGCATTTAAAATATTTTATAGCATTTAAATGCCCAAATACAAATACCATATGATTTAATCCAAAGACCTTAGATGTCCTAGAAAATTGTGCACCATTTTTGGCAGAGGTTTAAGACCAAGGCAGAAATGATGAACATTTTTGAAGGGCATTTTGGGTACATTGGAAAAGATTTTATCAAACCCTAGTTGTTAGGAGAGGGGTGCTGGAGTTTCTGTCATTCCCATTTCAAGTTTCTTTGATAAGTAAACATGATGCACACTATAGCTAGCCCTAATGCAAGTGCTAAACTAGGGATGTGACAAATGCAATCTCAGTGAGACCGATCACATCAACTCGGTGAGACCAATTTTTGTAATAGGCATACAGAGAGTTGGTCAGGCAAACTAAATGGGACCAATTCGCTCATTTCGGTGAGACCGAAATGTTACGAAAAGGAAACAGAGAGTTTGCATTGCAAACTCGGTGGAACCGATCTCTCACTTCGGTTAGACCGAAACGTTATGAAGGGAAACAGAGAGTTTGCAATCCCATCTCTGTGAGACCGAGGTCCCTATCAGTGAGACCGAACTGATTACGGTTTCTGGCTATGGCTATGTCAAATGAACTCGGTGGCGCCGGATAGATCAAATCGGTGGGGCCGAGTTTGACTTTTGGTTTGGGACAAATGTGGATATGAGAAAGTGGTTGAGGGATTTTGGAGCATATCACTAATCATTTTGAGCAAGCAAGCCATTAAGCAACACCTCATCCCCTTTTAATAGTATTGGCTTTTCCTATGGACTCAATGTGATCTTGGATCACTAAAATGAAAATTTAGAGTCTTGAGCTAGAGCCAATATGTGTCCTTAGCATGTTGAGGGGTCCACATTCCTAGTCCATGCCATGCCAATCATTGAGCTTTCTTAAATGATCACCTTGAAAGAGCATTAGTTCAATGAGCTATATGTTGTTAGGAATTACCAAAACCACATAGGGATAGTTGCACTTTCAATCTCCCCCTTTTTGGTAATTTATGACAACATATAGATCAAAGCTTCAACAAATGATAATAAGAATGAATTATATCGTCGCTTTGAGAAGTATGTAATAAGCAAGAGCTCCCCTAAATTTGTGCATTATTTAAAATTTTCTTTTGAATGCAAATGCACAATGATTAGGATCATGGGTTACTCTTCCATGTCACATACATCTAGGTGGAGCGCTCAAAATGATAGAAAGTAAAATATGCACTCATCACCAAGGGAAAGTGAATGATCATATATGAGAGATAAATAATAGCATCATTCAAGCATGCATTTAAGTATGATATGATCAAACACATGACAATACAAGTATCTCACACACATAAAGATAGAGTATCAAGCAAGCACACAAATAAGTTTCAACCAAAAACCAAAGGCAAAAGAAGCAAAGCTCTCTCTCGAAGCCGATGATCTATACACTTTCTCCCCCTTTGGCAACTAGTTACCAAAAAGCTTGAAAATGCACAGTGTTATGCGTATCTCTAGGCTTGATCTTTGGGTGGATGCACTGAGACGAATCGAAGGATGAATGCATCTGTGGAACTCATGGAGTGGCAACTAGAGGTGGCACTGATGTTGTGGCTGCAGGTGCTAATGTAGTAGCTCTAGTGTCAGCTATGGGCACTGCAGCAGATCTCTGCCCTCTTGGCGCTCTCTCGAAGACATTTGTGGTAGGTTCTCCTTTCCTCTCCTCGGTTGTTGCTGGAGCTGCTCACCTGCATCTTTGTCACTTTCTTCTTTGAGGTGGCCTCGTTAGTAACAAAATTCTCATCCTCACTATCAGAAGTTTTCTTCTTCCTTGACTTGGTAGCAGCCTTTGGAAGATTACTTGGAGTGCTTATGCTACTCTCATCGTAGCTGATATTGGAGGGACTAGAGCCCTCACTCAAATGTTCCTACTCCTCTGATCTGTTCTCACTATCACTGCCTTCTTACATCTCTGAAACTACAAGCAGACCCTGTGAATGGATGTAGTTGAGGTAGAGTGGATGAGCATCACAAAGTGCAGAGGTCTTGGAAAACAAATGAGTCAAAATCTAAGTTTTGGGTTTCTACAGAAAGCATTTCGGAGCTACCGATTTGTTAAACTCGGTGACACCGAAGCAACTTTGGAGTCTAAACTAGTGAAATCGGTCAGGCCGAGACACGGTTTGGTGACTCCGAGTTTTCTAGGGTTTCACTCAGAGTTGAACTCAGTCACACCGATTTGCAAGTTTCGGTCAGACGGGACCTTACAAGTGCAATGGCCTAAGCCAAATCGGTGAGACCGATTTCCACAACTCGGTCGGTCCAAGATGAGTTCAGCAGAAACCTAACCCTAAAACTTTGAATCAAAACTAATCTAAACAGAGTTTTCGCTGGACAGGATTATCTCATACGTGGCAAGAATCATGGCATTAACTTTGTGCTAAGAGTCGGAGGTAAAGATTGCACAAAGGGTCGAACTCATACCCTAACTTGGCGATGAGCTCGTTACAGCCGCAACCGCGGGGAAGAATTCCGTTGACAGTGGCGGTGACCAGCGGCGGGAGGTCGCTGGTGATGAGGGGACAATCCGGAGACCCGAGACGGCAAAGCTGGATAGGCGCGGGCGAAAGAATTCGGAAAACTTTCCAAGTTTTGGCCCGTGGGTATATATAACCAGACTCTGTCTGTGTGACCGAGTGGAACGACTCGATGGCACCGAGATGCAAAACTGCTGGCAGTTACTGCAACTCGGTGAGCCCGAATTGTTCTAATCGGTTGCACCGAGATTGAAAACCTAGATCAACTTAATGAACTCGGTATGACCAGAAGGAAAGAATCCGTTAGACTGAAATGCACTAAGAGGTTTTGGAAGTTTAAGTCCATGACGAATCGGGGACTCCGAGTGCTCCTCACTTAGAGTGGTTTGAATCTGACTTGACCAAACTTTATGATGTAGCATGAATAGAATTTGAGACAAGAAAAGCATAGATTGCTAGAGGAGGTTCTTAGGAATTCTTGTCCATCCATTTGGAAAAATAAGAAAGTCAAACAATCAAAGCAACAAATAGATGTCCTCAAATGAGAAAAATATGCACTCAACATGCTCACACAATAAGATAGCAAATGAAACATGTGGCAAAGCATGCACAAACATTCTAGCATCTATCAAGCAATTGGCGATGACTAGGTCATCTATATATGAGTATATTGACTTAGGAGTCAAATGAGAACATTTGATCATAGGTCATACTAATCGTTTAAGAACAAGTGGGGTTGCCACTTTTACATAAAGCATTATTGTGTTCACACCATTAGAGTTGCTTTAGCTCAATCTTTAGAGTAAAGCTCCCCCTAGATGTGACATTCCCCCTAAGAGGGATAAACTAACCTTGGGTTTTCTCCATGATGACTTCATTTAGGTGTAGAATATGTAGATGCTCAATGTTGATGTAGATCATTTGGAGCAATCCATTGGAGTGAGTCGCACTTTCAATACCTACATGGGTTAGTCCCACAAGGAACATACAAAGATATCCATGGACATAGAGTGAATTACACACAAGATGATGTCCATGAAAGCATTAGGTTACCTTGTCCCTTGTCTTACCAACAAGAGGGTTTGTGACTCCTTGAACTAGTGCAAGATGTGAAAGTTGATTGCACTTGTCATTGCCAATATGAATAAGAGTGAAGTATGTTGGCGGAGTCACCCTCAAGAACACTCTAGTTCTTCTTCTTCGGGATCCATACCATGTTGATGGGAAACCTTGGAGTTGTAGATGTACTTGATGAAGTAGAACTTGAAGTAGTCTTGGAAACCCACTTGACCAAGGCCTTAGGAGCTTCTTCAAAGGCTTCAATCTCTTCTTGAAGCTTGTACTTGCCCTTTTTTGATAGTCTGGCTTATTAGGGATGATAGACTATTCATATCAATAAGGAATTCCTTCTTTTCCGGAAGCCCATTCGGGCAGAACTCCAAAGTTAAGCGTGCTCAGCTTGGAGTAATTTCAGGATGGGTAATCGACCGGGAAGTTGTTCCCGGGTGCGCACCAGTGAGGACAAAGTGCGCAGAAAAGACTAGTATTGATATGTGGGGCCAGTCTAGATCCCGCTGGGAGTAACGACCACCGGTGGGTGTGTCCGGGGCGTTACAAGTTGGTATCAGAGCCGACCCTCGCGGTTACACGGATGGTTGCGGCTAGGTGCTTGGTCATGTTGTTCATGACGTTTGTGACCCGTCGTGGCACACGACATGGCACATGTATCGGACTGGATGCACAGACGTTTGTGTCAAGAGGGGACGTTCCTGTGGCCCGATGAGGACGTCGGTTCCTTTGAGTGGGGGTGTATGTGATAGCCTGCCTTATTAGGGATAACAGACTACTCATATCTATAAGGAATTCCTTCTTTTCTAGAAGCCCATTCAGACAGAACTCCAAAGTTAAGCGTGCTCAGCTTGGAGTAATTTCAGGATGGGTGACCGACCGGGAAGTTGCTCCCGGTACGCACGAGTGAGGACAAAGTGCGTAGAAAAGACTAGTATTGATATGTGGGGCTAGTCTAGATCCCGCCAGGAGTAACGACCACTGGCGGGTGTGTCCGGGGCGTTACACCTTTAGCTTGTGGTCTTGTGGTTGAAGATCATCTTGGGCTTGTGTCCCTTGAAGGAAGTAGGATCATACTTCCCTATTGAGGAACAAACTTTGTCTGGGGGTATTGATCTTCTTCCCACTCAACTCCATTGGCATTGAACTTTCGTTCAAAACCAACGCCTTGATTCTGCCAGTGCTTTCCTTGCTTGCTTACAATTTCCTTGAATTGCTTACTCCCGACAAGGCTCTTATAAACACCTTTCTCTATAATTCCCTTCAATAAGCTATTTTCTTGCTCAATTGTAAATTGGCTAAGAGAATCATTAGTGGCACCAACATAACTTCTAGAAGTAACAACAATTGTTTTATCATGATTATTGTTACTACTAGAGGAAGAATATTTCTTGTTCTTGTTGCTAGATTTTACTTGTGGCATGTAAGTAGACAAGAGTAAACGCTTGACAATGTAGGAAGAACTTTTCTTATGAAGATCATCATTGATTGCTTTTAAGAACTCGTGATCTTGCTCTAGATTGAGCTTTTCAAAGCCTAGCTTCTCATGAGTCCTCAAAAGTTATCGATGATCCTCTAAGGTAGTTTCATGAGCTAACTTGGGAGTGTTCAATTCTTTAGTTAGATGCTCAATTTTCTCCTTATCATTGTCATTCGTTTTATCTTGTAGCATGATTAATATCAATTTCATCATAGGTTTCATCATAGGTTTCATCACTATTGCTACCAACAAGTAAATCATCATCTCCTAGCAAATCATCTTAATCACTATTGAAATCAAGATACTCGGGGTGTGATACCTTAGGGCCTTTAGCCAGGAAGCATCTTCCAATTCCTTCATTTGGTGAGTTAAATATGTCGTAGGAGTTGGATGACACAAGAGAAATTCCGGCAACACCTTCATCTTGAGTATCTTCTGAGTTGGAGTGATAGCTTCCCTCGGAATAGTTATCAGAGTCAGAACCGGATACCCATTCGCCAACATGAGCTCGATGTCTCCGTCTTGTATAGCTCCTTGATGATTTGTCCTTCCTTTTTGAATCATTGCTTCTTTGAGAGGGTCTTCGTTCATAATGATCATCTCTACTCCTTGTCTCTCTTGGTGGTGATTCTTCTCTTCTACTTATCCTTTTAGGTGAGTCTTCTCTTCTTTTGTGGGGAGCCGTATACTCGTTGGAGTAGTGTCCGGGTCTCCCACAGTTCTAGCAATTGCATTCACAACTAGAAGATGTTTTGTCATTGTAGGACCTTGACTTGGAACTTCTCTCTTTGCTTCTACTCTTGTAGAACTTGTTGAAGCTCTTCACCATTAATCTCAATTCTTCATTGAAGACTTATTTGTCACTTGATGATGTAGGAGCATCCCATGAAGCTTTGTAAGCACCACTAGACTTGTTGTGAAGCTCTTCTTTATCCTTGAGTGACATCTCATGAGCAACAATTCTTCCAATGACTTCTGTTGGCTTGAGATCTTTGTAGTTGGGCATCATTTGGATCGATGTGCACACGGTGTCATATTTTCCATCCAAGGCTCTTAGGATTTTCTAGATGATGAATCTATCGGTCATTTCTTCGCTTCCTAAACCGGCAATCTCATTTGTGATGAGAGTAATCCTAGAGTATATTTCAGTAACACCTTCACCATCCTTCATCTTGGACTTGTCAAGTTGACTTTCAAGGGCATCCAACTTGGATTCCTTGACGGAGTCTGTACCTTCGTGCATATCAATCAAAGTATCCCAAATTTCCTTTGCATTCTCAAGATGGCTGATTTTGTTGAATTCTTCGGGACACAATCCATTGAAGAGGATATCGCAAGCTAGACAATTGTATTGCAATATCTTCAACTCTTCAACGCAGGCTTCACGGTTTGGATCCTTCCCATCGAAGAATTCACCTTGTAAACCAATACACACAATAGCCCAAACGGCAGGGTTATGTCCAATAATATGCATTTTCATCTTATGCTTCCAACTAGCAAAAATTTTACCATCAAAGTAAGGACCTCTACGGTGGTAACTTCCCTCGCTAGATGCCATACTCTCCTAGGTTATGAAACCAAGGCTATGGAAATAAAGGCAAATGGAGACCAGCGCTCTAATTCCACTTGTAGGATCGAAAGTATGTCTAGAGGGGGGTGATTAGACTACTTGACCAAATAAAAACTTAGCCTTTTCCCAATTTTATGTTTTGGCGGTTTTTAGCAATTTAGCACAAGTCAACCAATCTTCCAACACATGCAATTCTAGAGTTGTAACAGCGGAAAGTAAATCATTGCATATGAAGGTAAAGGGAGGGGTTTGGAGAGTGCAAACGCAAGTGAAAACATGGATGTTTTTGGCGTGGTTCCGATAGGTGGTGCTATCGTACATCCACGTTGATGGAGACATCAACCCACGAAGGGTAACGGCTGCACGAGTCCACGGAGAGCTCCACCCACAAAGGATCCACGAAGAAGCAACCTTGTCTATCCCACCATGGCCATCGTCCACGAAGGACTTGCCTCACTAGGGTAGATCTTCACGAAGTACGCGATCTCCTTGCCCTTACAAACTCCTTGGTTCAACTCCACAATCTTGTCGGAGGCTCCCAAGTGACACATAACCAATGTAGGAGACACCACTCTCCAAAAGGTGATGGATGGTGTGTTGATGATGAACTCCTTGCTCTTGTGCTTCAAATGATAGTCTCCCCAACACTCAACTCCCTCTCACACAGATTTGGATATGGTGGAAAGAAGATTTGAGTGGAAAGCAACTTAGGGAAGGCTAGAGATCAAGATTCATATGGTAGGATTGGAATATCTTGGTCTCAACACATGAGTAGGTGGTTCTCTCTCAAAGAATGAGTAATGGAAGTGTAGGCACTTTCTGATGGATCTCTCCATGAATGAAGAGTGGGTGGACGGGTATATATAGCCTCCACACAAAATCTAACCGTTACACACAATTTACAAAACTCGTTGGGACCAAATCATGAAACTCGATCGGACCGATTTAGTTCAAAATGTGAACGTTAGGCTTTCCGATGGGACCGACTTGATCAACTCGGTGGGACCGATTTCACTAGGGTTAGGGGATAATGTAATCTCAGTGAGACGGATCACATCAACTCCGTGAGACCGATTTTTGTAATAGGCAAACAGAGAGTTGGTCGGGCAAACTCGCTGGGACAGATTCGCTCATTTCGGTGAGACCGAAATGTTATGAAAAAGAAATAGAGAGTTTGCATTGCAAACTCAGTGGGACCGATCGCTCACTTTGGTTAGACCAAAACGTTACAAAGGGAAATAGAGAGTTTGTAATCCCATCTCGGTGAGACCGAACTGATTAGGGTTTGTGGCTATGGCTATGTCAAATGAACTCGATGGCGCCGGATAGATCAAATCGATGGGGCCAAGTTTGACTTTTGGTGTGGGACAAATGTGGATATGAGAAAGTTGTTAAGGGATTTTGGAGCATATCACTAAGCATTTTGAGCAAGCAAGCCATTAAGCAACACCTTAATAGTATTGGCTTTTCCTATGGACTCAATGTGATCTCGGATCACTAAAATGAAAATGTAGAGTCTTGAGATTGAGCCAATATGTGTCCTTAGCATTTTGAGGGGTCCACATTCCTAGTCCATGCCATGCCAATCATTGAACTTTTCGAAATGATCATCTTGAAAGAGCATTAGTTCAATGAGCTATATGTTGTTAGGAATTACCAAAACCAGCCAGGGATAGTTGCACTTTCAGAGATGGTGAAGATGAACACGGGAGGAGGTACGGCAGGGACAAACGACGGTCAAAGGTGGTGCTGCAAGGCACCGATGAAGGAGAGAATAGGCGTCGTGCGATGGAGTTGCTCCCGAGCCGGTGGGTTCTCGAGGACACGGGCACTCAGGCCAGCGGTGCGTGTACGCATGTGGAGAGTTTGATGGCGACAGGCGGTGAGGAGGCCGGGGATGTGATGGGGGAGATGGGGCGCGTGCAATAGAGGCAAGTGGCGGCACACGTCGAACATCACACGCATGCGCGTTGTTGCAGGCGACAGGGGAGGTCTAGGGAGCGATGAGGAACAAAGCTTGGAGAGGATCGGGACGCTGGATCCAGGGCGGCAGCGCCCGTCGCGAGGTCGAGGAGGGCCGACGGGTCTCCGGCCTACTCCGCATCTCCGTCGAGGGCGGAGCGCGGGAGGTGGCGAGATGCCGCAGGTGCGGCCTGCGCGGAGGCGGGGATGCAACGGCGCACAGGAGGAAGGCGCGTGCGGGGACGGGAGGAGCGGCGTGGCACGGGGTCGAGAGGATCGGGTATCTGGCGCAAGGTCGAAGGGATGGAGGCGACGCAGGAGGGATCGAGGGAGAGGACGATGGGAACGGGGATTAAGAGGAGTAGGGGTCGGTCGAGCTAGGTTATAGGGTTAGTGATATGTCCATTTTGCATCATTCTTTTATATTGATATTTATTGCATTATGGGTTGTTATTACACATTATATCACAATACTTATGCCTTTTCTCTCTTATTTGGCTAGCATGAGAGGGAGAATGCCGCATGTAGGAATTCTGGACTAGAAAAGGAGCAAATCTGAGATACATATTCTGCACAACTCCTAAAGTCATGAAACTACATGGAGAATATTTTTGGAATATATAAAAAATATTGGATGAAAGGAGCACCAGAGGGGGCCTACCAGCCATCCACATGGGTGGGGGCGCGCCCTACACCCCTGGGCACGCCCCCCTACCTTGTGGGCCGCCTGGCAGGCCCCCGACGTCCATCTTCTGCTATATGATATGTTTTGACTTGGAAAAAAATCAGAAGGAGGTTTTCAGGATGAAGCGTCGCCGTCTCGAGGCGGAACCTGAGCGAAACCAATCTAGAGCTCCGACAGGGCCGTTCTGCTGGGGATACTACCCACCGGGAGGGGAAAATCGAAGCCATCATCATCACCAACGATCCTCGCATCGAGAGGGGGTCAATCTCCATCAACATCTTCACCAGCACCATCTCCTCTCAAACCCTAGTTCATCTCTTGTATCCGATCTCTGTCCCAAAGCCTCAGATTGGTACATGTGGGTTTCTAGTAGTGTTGATTACTCCTTGTAGTTGATGCTAGTTGGTTTATTCGATGGAAGATCATATGTTCAGATCCTTAATGCTATTCAATACCCCTCTGAGCATGAACATGAATATGCATCGTGAGTAGTTATGTTTGTTCCTGAGGACATGGGAGAATTCTTGTTATAAGTAATCAGTAGATCATTGATCGCACGCGTTGCCGCGCCCGTCTATTTGTAAAATAAGTATATGAATGCATGAAAAATATTAATTTTGCACAAAGATAAGCGTCTATTAATAGGCAATCTGAGAGAAATATCGTATACAAATGCTAGTAAAACTTGAATGTTATTCATTATGCTAGTAAAACTCTAGACAATACCCAGAGAAATTATGCTACTACTGAAAAAGAATTTTTAGCAGTTGTGTTTGCTTGTGATCAGTTTAGATCTTAAATAGTTGATTCGAAAGTAACTGTTCACACCGATCATGCTGCTATTAAATATCTTATGGAAAAGAAAGATCCTAAACCTAGACTTATTAGATGGGTTCTCTTACTGCAAGAATTTGATTTGCATATTATTGATAGAAAGGGAGCTGAGAACCCCGTTGCAGACAACTTGTCTAGGTTAGAAAATGTTCTTCATGACCCACTACCTATTGATGATAGCTTTCCTGATGAACAATTAGTTGTCTTAAAGGCTTCTTGTAATGATACATGGTATGCTGATTATGTTAGTTACATTATTACTAAATTTATACCACCTAGATTCACATACCAACAAAAGAAAAAAATCTATGATTTAAGACTTTACTTTTGGGATGACCCACACCTTTATAAAGGAGTAGATGGTGTTATTAGACGTTGTGTACCTGAGCATGAACAGGAACAGATCCTATGCAAGTGTCACTCCGAGGCCTATGGAGGACACCATGCTAGAGATAGAACTGCACATAAGGTATTACAATTCGGTTTTTATTAGCCTACTCTCTTCAAAGATGCCCGTAAGTTTGTCTTGTCTTGTGATGAATGTCAGAGAATTGGTAATATTAGTAAACGTCAGGAAATGCCTATGAACTATTCACTTGTTATTGAACCATTTGATGTTTGGGGCTTTGATTATATGGGACATTTTCGTTCCTCTAACGGGTATACACATATTCTAGTTGCCGTTGATTACGTTACTAAGTGGGTAGAAGCTATTCCAACTAGTAGTGCTGATCATAACACCCCTATTAAGATGCTTAAAGAAGTTATTTTTCAAAGGATTTGAGTCCCTAGATATTTAATGACTGATGGTGGTTCACATTTTATTCATGGTGCTTTCCGTAAGAAGCTTGCTAAATATTATGTTAACCATAGAATTGCATCTCCATATCACCCTCAGTCTAGTGGTCAAGTAGAATTGAGCAATAGAGAAATTAAATTGATTTTGCAAAAAAACTGTTAATATATCCGGAAAGAATTGGTAGAAGAAACTTGATGAA
The DNA here is from genome assembly GCA_902687465.1 of Secale cereale. Classification (NCBI taxonomy): domain Eukaryota; kingdom Viridiplantae; phylum Streptophyta; class Magnoliopsida; order Poales; family Poaceae; genus Secale; species Secale cereale. The sequence goes on from LR738710.1 coordinate 336,172,212, forward strand.
ACATTATGGGCTTATAGAACTGCTTATAAAAAACCTATGGGTATGTATCTGTATAAAATGGTTTATGGAAAAGCATGTCACTTACCTCTTGAAGTAGAACATAAGGCATATTCGGCTATTAAAGAACTCAATTATGATTTCAAACTTGCCGGTGAGAAGAGGTTATTTGACATTAGCTCACTCGATGAATGAAAGACCCAAGCATGCGAGAATGCCAAGTTATTTAAATAAAAAGGTTAAAAGATGGCATGACAAGAGGATACAAAAGCGGGAGTTTAATGTAGGTGATCATGTATTGCTATACCACTCGCATTTAAGATTTTTTGCAGGAAAGCTTCTCTCTAAATGGGAAGACCGTTACATTATCGAGGAGGTCTATCGCTTCGGTGTCATCAAAATCAACAACACCGAAGGCACAAATCCAAAGGTGGTGAGCGGTCAAAGAATCAAACACTATATCATAGGTACTCCCATAAATGTTGAGACCAATATAATTGACCCCGTGACACCGGAGGAGTAGATAAGGGGCACTTTCCAGAACATTTCAGACTCTGGAAAGGAATAGGTATGTGGTATGGTAAGTAAACCAACTCCAAAACATTCCAAACAACATTTTTTCTCCGTTTTAGAATGTTTAAAAAACTAGGAAAATTAAAACTAGTCCAGAAGAGACACGGGGCCAGCACAAGGGTGGAGGGAGAGCCCTACCCCTGGGCACGCCCCCCTACCGTGTGGCCACCCCATGTGCCCTTCGGACTCCGTTTTGTTGCATGATACTTCTTTCAGTCGGTAAAATTCATTATATAATATCCCGAAGGTTTTGACCATCGTACCTCGACAGAATGTCCTGTTTTCGTTTTGAATTGTTTTTGCATCAGATTTAGAGCAAGATGTCGTCTCAAGAGTCGATTGGGGAGAGCCATGTCTCTCATCTAACACTGGAGCACTTTGGTCCATCAACGGAAGAGAAGATGGAGGCTAACTTGAAGCGGGTAGATGTTATGGAGGAGGATCAAGAAGTTACCTCTCGTCTCCAAACTAGATTCATGATGGAGGAACTTCAGAGCTTGGCAATTCCAAACTCGGTCATCCCTCCCAATGCTAGATTTATCTCTTATTATAATATAAAAAAGAGTGTTGAATTTTCTCCCGCAACTATGAAACATCCATGGGTAAGTGGAGCTCTAGCCGCCACGGGTAAACTTCGTAAAGAAATAATGGATCTTAGGCAGCAAATCAATAAGTTAGAGGAACAGAATTTCATCGTGAGGGGCATCATCGCCAAGAACATCACAACAACATCTCCGAAGACAGAAACATAAATACATGGGTATGGGCACTCCCCTTGGCAACTACCAAGCTTAGGGGAGATTCCCCGGTATCGTATCACCATCACACATTTCTCTTTATCGTTTTTCTTAGTTCGATCCTTTGGTTATATCTTGATTTAGTAGAATAAAGTTTTTAGTATGATTTAGCTTTGAGTTTTGCTTTGATCTCTATCTATGTAATCGAGTCCACGAGTTATATATAATAAAGAATAGTTTTGAGTGAGGGCATTGCTATGTTGCTATGATCTTAAGGGAATAAATAATAAGAAGAGAATAAAAAGAAATAAATAAAGATCATATGTTGATCTTATGTGAAGTAATGACTTCACATATAAAGAGTATGGAGAAAGCGAAAGAGTAGTTGACAAACGTAGTTTTGGTCATTGTTGCAATTAATAGGAAGTAATAAAGAAAGAGAGGTCCCACATATAAATATACTATCTTGGACATCTTTTATAATTATGAGCACTCATTAAAATATGACATGCTAAAAAGTGGAAGTTGGACAAGGAAGACAACATAATGAGTTATGTGTTCTTAAATCCTAACAGAAGTTATATTGTCATAGATCCTCCAACATGTTGAGCTTGCTTTTCCCTCTCATGCTAGCCAAATCCTTTGCACCAAGTAGAGATACTACTTGTGGTTCCAAAAATCCCTTAAACCAATTTTGCCATGAGAGTCCACCATGCCTACCTATGGATTTAGTAAGATCCTTCAAGTAAGTTGTCATCGGTGCAAGCAATAAAAATTGCTCTTTAAACATGTATGATCTATTAGTGTGAAGAAAATAAACTTTATACGAACTTGTGATGTGGAAGAAATAAAAGCGATAGACTGCATAATAAAGGTCCTTATCACAAGTGGCAATATAAAGTGACGTTATTTTGCATTCATATTTTGTGCATCCAACCATAAAAGCGCATGACAACCTCTGCTTCCCTCTGCGAAGGGCCTATCTTTTACTTTTATCTCCTATCGTTATACAAGAGTCATGGTCATCATCACCTTTACTTTTTACTTTTATCCTTTGGCAAGCACAATATGTTGGAGCTAGATATCTCTCTCTCTCTCTCTCTCTCTATATATATATATATATATATATATATATATATATATATATATATATATATAAACACTATTCTGATCACGGGATCAGAATATTATTCTGATCACAACATATATGTCAGGCCCAAGATGTGATTCTATCCCGATCACGTGACACTTACGTGATTGGGGCACAACCGCATTTCGGGCGCTTAGCAAGATGGATATCATTACATCGTACCATTACATACATACATGGGGGATACAACGATACATACAAGTCACATGAATACAACAATATCAATACAAGGCATCCGACTACGGATGCAAACATGAAAATCACAAAGACATCCATCTGCTATCCCAGGCTGCCGGCCCGGAACCTGACCCAAGACTGAAGAAGAAGAACTCAAACAAAAGAACAACGCTCTCACGTCAAGACATCGGAAACCTGCACCTGCAACTGATGTTGTAGAATCTGTGAGCCACGAGGACTCAGCAATCCCATAACCATGGGTAACAAGACTATCAAAGCTTAATAGGAAGGAAGAGGTTAAGTGGTGAGGTTGACGGTGGCCCCCCGGCTAAGGTGGCGGCGGTGCTGGTGGCGGCTGGGCCTGTGGCTCGCCGCCAAGTAGCGAGGGAGGAGGGGCTCGGCGCGGAAAACGAGGCCGAAGGTGGGGGTTGGCTGCGGAAATGGAGGAGGGGGTTGGAGAAGGCTAAAAATGGCATGGAGAGGGGCTATATATAGCAAAAAGGGTAGGGTTTGGAGGGTTTTGGACCATTCCGGAGCCATTGGATCGCGATCCAACGGCAACGGAGCGAAGGGGAAGAAGCTGGGCCTAGTTGGGCTGTGTAGAAGACCTTGGGCTTAGGGAAGAGAAGAGAGGGAGAGGCCCGCGGATGTTTTCGGAGACCGAAAACGTCCGACGAATTAACCGACGACTAGTGCCGCTATATATAACCGTTGGGCTATCAAACGAGCTCCGAATGCGATGAAATTTGGCAGGCGGCCTGTCTACACTATAGTAAGACCACACACCCAGTTTCAACCCATTCCGAGAAAAATTTCGGCCACTCACAAAATAAATATTCGGAGGCGCCGCGGGTGCGTGCAAGTGTGTCTGGGCTCAGAATGGACAACGAAAAGGACGGACGGACTCGGCCGGATGCAAGTTTTGAAAACATGCTGATGCAACACACAAGATGACATGGCAAGATGCAACACGCAAGCAGATGACATGGCAACAAAGATGAATAACTGGCTGACACCTGGCGCACCGGTCTCGGCGTGTCACAACACTCCCCTACTAACAAGAGATCTTGTCCCGAGATCTTAGGAATGAGACGGAAGGGAAAAAGGAAGAACAGAGTTCTTCGAGGACAAAAGAGTGAAACCAAAGAACGTTGAGAGGTTGAACCACTCAAAAGAAGAAGAATGCAACGGAGAAGAACGAAGTTGCAAGGACTTCGTTAAACAAAATGAGCAAGGAATTCGACGAGAATCCAAAAGGTTGAAGGAATAAGAATGAATTCGAAACCACTCCGGTTAAAAAGAGATAGAAAAAGGAATCTCCACGAAGGAATTCGGGCAGCACTCCGGCTAAAACTGAAAGAAAATAGCACACCGGTTGCACACGAATGGAATGGAACACGAACTTGAGAAGATGGAACGATACATGATGAGATGAACAAGAAAATGCCTTCGGAAGAATTTAAAGAGAGTGAAATGAAAGAACGGAGAAGAAGAAGACAACTTTGAGCACGAGTGACATGAATGAGAATTTATAAGAGAAAGACTTGAACCGAGTTGTTGAGAAAATCAAAAACAAAAGAATAAGCTTGTTGTGGACTTATTTAAACATCTCAAAACTTGAGGTGAATTATGCAGCAACCAAAGGATTGAATAGATGAGATGAAGAACGAAATTCAAAACTCCCTATCAAAAGAATAAGGAGGATTAATAGCTCTCGAGAGACAAAAGAATAAAGATGCTTGAGCTGCTCCAGAAGAATTAGATGAACATTTGAAAAAATGATTTGCATTGCGATGAACCTCCACGAAGAACTTCGGTACCGAAAGGATGATGATATAGAATGACGGATGAAAAGAACAAGATTAAAGCCTTGTGATGATTAAACGGGGTTCCGACGAGATAACCAAGAAAAACTTGAACTCCGGAAAGAAAAGATTAAGGCACATGGAACTAGAATTTATTCGTCAAGAATAAACTCCACAGGAAAGATTAATCAACTCGATGAAAAAAATAAGAATTATGTTATGCTTATCCTCCACCAATTAAATTTATGAGAATAATGGATTCACATACTAATTCTCGTTGAAATTGATTAAAGAGGGATATATCGCGAACTTGCGAAAATCTTCATGAAACACCGGTAGAATTGGAAAGAACGAATGAATTGATATGATAGCACCGAAAAAGAACTCTTGAGCGGATCACCGTAAAAATTGAAATTGAGTGAATACGATGAATCACCGGAAAGAATAAGCGCTTGGGGAATTTAAATGACGAGAACGAAGAGATCGCGAACTGATTAAGGAATGCTTGAACAAGCACCGGAAGAATATGAGATGAACGAAGAGTCATCAATGAAGAATATTTGAAGGACGAAGTTGAAAACTGAGAACGAAGAAATCTTCTGAAATGATGGCCTTCGGAGGAACACAATAAAAATAATTCGAGAAATACTCTGGAAGAATGAAAAGAATTAAGGTTGAACCAGCGATTAAAAGAATTAAAAGCGATCTTGGAGAAGGCACATGACTGATGGAATCCATACTTACGTCACACTTAAAAAGAATTTGGAACACTCCGGAAAAATTAGAGGAGTCAGGTAAGATCCTGGGAAAAGACCTGTGGGTTATGAGCCCATCAAAGAGAAAACGCCGATGAAATGGATTGAAACCAAGATAATGCACCGGAACAATTGAAAGACTCAAAGGAGGTGACAACCTCGAATTAATTGGAATACGGATAAATCTCCTGAAATGACTTCGAAACTCCGGAATAATTAAATGGTGAGAGGTAACCAAGCAAGGGAAAAACACTTGAGCAGGGGGAAAAATATGAAGAACACCGGAAACTAATAGAATTGGAGCCACCAGAAAGAAAAGAGATGAAGAATGTCAACCGCCACGAGAATTCATTGGTTGAGACAATTGATGAAAGAAAGCAAAGACTTCACACGAGTAGGATGGATACTCGATTAGAACTCCGGTCCGAGAAGCAAAAGGGTGGGCGGGTGGGAAAAACAAAGACCACTACGAACGGGGAAAACACCGTCGGTTGAAACGAACTGAGGGTTGAACTTGCAAGAAGAAGAGGATTGAAACACTTGACGAGAGATGCACTAGATGAAAGAACTAACAACACAACAAACGAAAACTAACCACGTGATCCTAAAAAAATTGAAGGGGAAGAGGGGTGATGTCTACACACGCTTCTACTCCTGTAGACTATGTTGGGCCTCCAAGTGCAGAGATTTGTAGGACAGCAGCAATTTCCCTCAAGTGGATGACCTAAGGTTTATCGAACTCAGGGAAGTAGAGGTTGAAGATGGTCTCTCTCAAGCAACCCTGCAACTAAGATAGAAGAAGTCTCTTGTGTCCCCAACACACCTAATACAACTAGGAGTTGTATAGGTGCACTAGTTCGGCGAAGAGATGGTAAAATATGGATGATAGGAGTGGCAGAGCAAAGTAATATAAATCTGTAATAAAAAGTGCAGCAAGCAAACAAGTGGTAAACGTGAGCACAAATGGTATTGCAATGGTGGAAACAAGGCCTAGGGATCATACTTTCACTAGTGGCAACTCACAACAACATTAACATAATCGAATCACATGATATTTCCCATAAAACATGCAATGGAGACGCACCCGGAGGTCATTCCTTCGTGGTCAAGAGAGGACGAGAATTATGTAGGGCTACAAAAGCACACCTCAAAGTTCGTAGTTCTCAATCTAAGGATTTCCCAATGTCACCGCGGCCATCCAAAGAGGGTCCCACAATCACCACAACATATCTAAAGGATAGTCAAAGACAAGCACCAAGAAACTCTCAATCTTCAATCAACACACAAGAGAGGAAATCACTCATGAAAATATTTTTCTAATCCATGTCCAATAGACCGCTGTCGCCTTGGTCTCGGGGATTATACTAGATAAAGACAAGTGGGTACATCAATCCAATACATAGAGGAAGGGGAAACATCATGGAATCACCCTAGATTAACATAGCCTATGATCACAACGAAGATCACATCATGGGAGAGAGAGATAACCACATAGCTACACGTACGAGCCCTCGGCCCCGGAGAAGACTACTCACGCATGGACATGGTGAGGAGGAGGTTGATGATGGTGTTGATGGAGAGGTGCAGCCCCGCGAGTAGGAGATTGCCGGCGGCAGCCACGGAGGCGGCGGCGGCGGCCCTTGGGGGCGCGGCGGCGGCGGCGGCCCTAGGGGGCGGCGGCGGCCCTAGGGGCAGCGGCTCCTTGGCCCCCCTTCTTCCTTGTGGATGGTGCTGCAATGGTGCTGGTCCTCCCCTCCAAGACGGCGGCTCGGGAGGAGGAAAATTCGTGGCCCTTGGTGACCTAGGTTTCCTCTCTTTATATAGACTCTCGGATTCTCGTCATCAGATTTTGGGCCTTAGTAAAACGGGCTTTACTCGGCCGTCCGGACTCTGATTTGGACGAATTTTATATCCAGAAGCATCGCCTGGAAATTCCCCACAACTTTCGCAACTAGACTTTTTCCGTTTGATGTCGTCTTCGTGCCGGAACGTGACCATCTTTAAAAAACGTTCTCAGACAGATTTCAGGAAAGTCAGAGTCCTGCTCCAATACGACTCCTTTTGCGTTTTTGTCAATTTCCAAGTAATTCCTACACAATTAAGTGTAAAACAAGAACATTGTGCACTTTTGCCACCATTAGTAGGTTAGTCCAAATATGATCAAAAGTGTATGGAAGTGCATAAATATCATAGCAATATCACACAAAAAAGGCATGGAGCAAGCAGAAATTATAGATACGTTTTGGACGTATCAACATCCCCAAGCTTAATTCCTGCTCGTCCTCAAGTAGGTAAATGATAACAAGCATAATTTCTGTGGTGACATGCTATTAACCATATAAAAACTTTTCACAGTCACATGACATATGCTTACTGAGATAATGAATGTGTAGTAAATAAGTTTCTTTATGAGAATATCACAAAGAACTGAAAGTTTTACAATATGATACTGAAACACTCAATAGATTTGTGGTGAGCATGTTGTGCAAACATGACAAAGTGATACCTTGTTTGCCCCCTTTAGTGAAGCAAAACATAAATGCAGGGGCACCTCCAAAGTTTAAGTGACGACTAGATACAATGATTTCAGAATAAACGATATCATAATCATGCAAAAGACAATGGTACTTTGGGACAATGCACATTACACTCAGAATGACAATCATGCTCTCAATAGTTGGTGCTTTAAAGAAGGTGGAGACTCTCGAACCGTGGCTTTTGTTGGCAAGGTTGAAAACCCGTGGTCGGAAATAAAAACTAAAAATGTACCAGAGCTCTTGGTTTTAAAAACAGAGGTAATAATTTTTTTTAATATGCATGTTTTGTCAACGAATGCTAGCAGATAACTCAATCACTTCTTGAGCTGGACAAGTTTCGAGGAACGGCTCCCGAATGAGGACGATCACATCCTCTTAATCTCCTTTGTTTATCACTGTCAAAGTTTTCTGATTTCTCATGAACAAAGCGTGAAGGAGGGTTTGTTTGTTGTATATTTTTTAATGAGCCGGGCGCACTCTATGTCAGTTCCTTCTCGTATTATGGGTTTGCACATTAGACATGCAATCCCGGGGTGAAGCTTGTCCAACTTAAAAAGATCATGAATTAACTACTACTTCCTCATGAGCTAAAACAGAGGCACAAAAAAGAAATGCTTTTTTGATTAATTTCGAGATGGTACATGAAAGTCTTCGTTAGGCATGGCAGGTAAATACCATGTATAGGAAGATATGGTGGACTCATATGGCATAACTGGTTTAAAGGATTTTGGATGCACAAGCAGTCAGTCCGCTTAGTACAGGCGAAGGTTAGCAAAAGAATGGGAGCGACCAACTAAAAGAGCAATGACGGTCATAATCATGCAGAGCGACAAAGCAACATTGAATCAGGCATGGAAGTTATATCGCTACTCAGAAATTAAAGATCATCAAGGCTTGATAGACTTTCTTTTCAGTCTTAAATATGCGTGAGCATACGCCAAGTCAATCAAAATAAATTCTTGGAGGAAGATATCACTAGACCATACCACATCATAGGCAAACAAATCATGTTGGTACTTGATGTCTACACACGCTTCTACTCTTGTAGACTATGTTGGGCCTCCAAGCGCAGAGGTTTGTAGGACAGCAGCAATTTCCCTCAAGTGGATGACATAACGTTTATCGAACTCAGGGAAGTAGAGGTTGAAGATGGTCTCTCTCAAGCAACCCTGCAACTAAGATACAAGAAGTCTCTTGTGTCCCCAACACACCTAATACAACTAGGAGTTGTATAGGTGCACTAGTTCGGCGAAGAGATGGTAAAATATGGATGATAGGAGTGGCAAAGCAAAGTAATATAAATCTGTAATAAAAAGTGCAGCAAGCAAACAAGTGGTAAACGTGAGCACAAATGGTATTGCAATGGTGGAAACAAGGCATAGGGATCATACTTTCACTAGTGGCAACTCCCAACAACATTAACATAATCGAATCACATGATATTTCCCATAAAACATGCAATGGAGACGCACCCGGAGGTCATTCCTTTGTGGTCAAGATAGGACGAGAATTATGTAGGGCTACAAAAGCACACCTCAAAGTTCGTAGTTCTCAATCTATGGATTTCCCAATGTCACCGCGGGCATCCAAAGAGAGTTCCACAATCACCACAACATATCTAAAGGATAGTCAAAGACAAGCACCAAGAGACTCTCAATCTTCAATCAACACACAAAAGAGGAAATCACTCATGAAAATATTTTTCTAATCCATGTCCAATAGACCGCTGTCACCTTGGTCTCGGGGATTATACTAGATAAAGACAAGTGAGTACATCAGTCCAATACATAGAGGAAGGGGAAATATCATGGGATCACCCTAAATTAACTTAGCATATGTTCACAACGAAGATCACATCATGGGAGAGAGAGATAACCACATAGCTACACGTACAAGCCCTCAGCCCCGGAGGAGACTACTCACGCATGGACATGGTGAGGAGGAGGTTGATGATGGTGTTGATGGAGAGGTGCAGCCCCGCGAGGAGGAGACGGCCGGCGGCCCTAGGGGGCGGCGGCGGCGGCGGCGGCCCTAGGGGGCGGCGGCTCCTTGGCCCCCCTTCTTCCTTGTGGATGGTGCTGGTATGGTGCTGGTCCTCCTCTCCAAGACGGCGGCTCGAGAGGAGGAAAATTCGTGGCCCTTGGTGACCTAGGTTTCCTCTCTTTATATAGACTCTCGGATTTCCGTCATCAGATTTTGGGCCTCAGTAAAATGGGCTTTACTCGGCCGTCCGGACTCCGATTTGGACGAATTTTATATCCAGAAGCATCGCCTCGAAATTCCCCACAACAATCGCAACTAGACTTTTTCCGTTTGACTTCGTCTTCGGGCTGGAACGTGACCATCTTTAAAAAACGTTCTCAGACAGATTCCAGGAAAGTCAAAGTCCTGCTCCAATACGACTCCTTTTGCGTTTTGTTCAATTTACAAGTAATTCCTACACAATAAAGTGTAAAACAAGAACATTGTGCACTTTTGCAACCATTAGTAGGTTAGTCCAAATATGATCAAAAGTGTATGGATATGCATAAATATCATAGCAATATCACACAAAAAAGGCATGGAGCAAGCAGAAATTATAGATACGTTTTGGATGTATCAACATCCCCAAGCTTAATTCCTGCTCGTCCTCGAGTAGGTAAATGATAACAAGCATAATTTCTGTGGTGACATGCTATTAACCATATAAGGACTTTTCATAGTCATATGACAAATGCTTACTGAGATAATGAATCTTTAGTAATTAAGTTGCCTCATGAGAATATCACAAAGAACTGAAAGTTTTACAATATGATACTGAAACACTCAATAGATTTGTAGTGAGCATGGTGTGCAAACATGACAAAGTAATACCTCGCTTGCCCCCTTTAGTGAAGCAAAACATAAATGTAGGGGCACCTCCAAGGTTTAAGTGACGACTAGATACAATGATTTCAGAATAAACGACATTATAATCATGCAAAAGACAATGGTACTTTGGGACAATGCACATTACACTCAGAATGACAATCATGCTTTCAATAGTTGGTGCTTTAAAGAAAGAAGGTGGAGACTCTCGAACAGTGTCTTTTGTTGGCAAGGTTAAAAATCCGTGGTCGGAAACAAAAACTAAACATGTACCAGAGCTCTTGGTTTAAAAACAGAGGTAATAATTATTTTTTAGAATATGCATATTTCGTCAACGAATGCTAGCAGATAACTCAATTACTTCTCGAGCTGGACAAGTTTCGAGGAATGGCTCCCGCATGAGGACGATCACATCCTCTTAATCTCCTTTGTTTATCACTGCCAAAGTTTTCTGATTTCTCATGAACAAAGCGTGAAGGAGGGTTTGTTTGTTGTATATTTTTTAATGAGCCGGGCGCACTCTTTGCCAGTTCCTTCTCGTATTATGGGTTTGTACATTAGACATGCAATCCCGGGGTGAAGCTTGTCCAACTTAAAAAGATCATGAATTAACTACTACTTCATCATGAGCTAAAACAGAGGCACAAAAGAGAAATGCTTTTTTGAATAATTTCGAGATGGTACATGAAAGTCTTCGTTAGGAATGGCAGGTAAATACCATGTATAGGAAGGTATGGTGGACTCATATGGCATAACTGGTTTAAAGGATTTTGGATGCACAAGCAGTCTGTCCGCTTAGTACAGGCGAAGGTTAGCAAAAGACTGGGAGCGACCAACTAAAAGAGCAATGACGGTCATAATCATGCAGAGCGACAAAGCAACATTGAATCGGGCATGGAAGTTATATCGCTACTCAGAAATTAAAGATCATCAAGGCTTGATAGACTTTCTTTACAGTCTTAAATATGCGTGACCATATGCCAAGTCAATCAAAATAAATTCTTGGAGGAAGATATCACTAGACCATACCACATCATAGGCAAACAAATCATGTTGGTACTCCAATAACACATTGAGAACCCCCCAGCTATTTGAGACTAACCATAAGAAAACATGAACTACTAAGCACCATTATGCACATAGCATTTTTATCATAGACATATCAACCAGTGCAACAGAAGCCAACTCTCTTAACAAGATAAGCATGATAACTAAAGAGAGTTCCAGCGACCAACTAGACAAAAGCTCTTCAAAAAGTAAAGCATGAAACTAAGAGCTGAACATGATAGTAGCTATTGAAAGACAAAGAACACACACAGCAAAGATAGACATGAAAATTCTATGTTGTGTTACAGGTTGAAGTGGAGCGTGTTTCTCTCCCACGCAAAGAAAGATGGGTTCCAACTCGTTATGGACAGCAAGCAAAGCTAAAGAAAACTAAAAAGGAAACTAAAAGCAAGACGCTCCAAGCATAGCACATAACACATGAAGTGATAAAAATATAGTGGAACGACAGACGAACTGATAATGTTGATGCAGAAGGGGATGCATGGGGGCATCCCCAAGCTTAGACGCTTGAGTCTTCTTGAATATTTCTTGGGGGTGCATGGGGGCATCCCCAAGCTTGAGCGTTTGACACTCCTGAATCTTTTTATCATCTTCCCTCGCACACTTGAAAACTCCCTTCATACATAACTCATCATAATCTGATTAGCGAGGTTAGTACCCTTAATAAAATAATTTTTCCTTGCTGGAAATAAGGATATTCTTGAAGGTCTACTGTTTCTCAAGATTGCCAAAAGGTTTTTGCAAAGAAAAAACAAGCTCAATGTTTGCAAAATGAAGGAAAGGCAAAACAGGGCAGAATCTGTGAAAAACAGACCAGCAGGTAGTAAATAATTTTTTCGGGGCACTTCTGCAACTCAAATCAAAAAACTCAGAACAGACGCCCGAAATCCAATTGTATAGAGCACGCTGTCAAAAAAATTCAGACCAAAAAGATGATCTGGTGATTTTATATGAATTTTTCTGTCCAAGGACAGAATCTGTTTCCTGGACAGCACGTCACAACTTTTGAACTTTCTTGCAATCGGAGGCTAAACTTGGCATAAAGCTGAAAAATAAAGATACAATGATGTTGCTACAGTAGTAACAAACATCAAGACCACTAAAAACTGAAAGCAAGGATAACAAGGGTTGTCTCCCTAGGGATCTTTCTTTATAGCCATAAAGATAGGCTTAAGACTTTAATGATGCTCTCGTAGGAATAAGAGTTGAAGAGCAAAAGAGAGCATCAAGAAGCAAATATCAAACACATTTAAGCCTAAAATGCTTCCTATGCATAGGAATATTGCAATAGAATAATTCATTGAAGCACAAAGCAATAAGCATAGGAAGACAAAACAAGTGCAGCTTCAAAACCTTCAACATAAAGAGAGGGAACTTGATATTATTGAAATATCTATAAGCATATGTTCCCTTCTCATAATAATTTTCAGTGGGATCACGAATAAACTCAACAATATAAGCATCACATAAAGCATTGTTACCATGATCCACATGCAAAAAGGTACTCTTACTCTCCACATAAGCATCTTTGGGGAGCCCATGGTTACGACTTTTTAGCATTAACGTTTTCAGTCTCCCCCAAGCTTGAGCTACGCTCTCTCCGTCATGAGGATTGAAATTATAAACATAATTCCTATTCTCATGGACTGCATGAAGAGGATAAAACTTGGAGTAAAAGAGAGACTGGATCTCTTCCCAGTCCAGCAGGTGAGAGTCATCTAATAGCCTATACCATTCCAATGATTTTCCTTTCAGGGACAAGGCAAATAATTTCCTCATGACTCCATCTCTTGTCAAACCTGAAATCTTAAACAACTCACAAAGTTCTTTAAGTTTCAACAAATGAATACTAGGATTGACTGTCCCATCATAACGATCATTCATAATTATTTCAATTATCCTAAGTGGTATTCGGAACGGGATACATTCAGTAGGTGGAGGAGACTTCTCTACCACGGGTGTGGTAAAGCGGCCTTCCCCAAGCAGCGAACTAAGAACGCGGCGGTTTTCCATAAACATAACTAGTGAAACTAAAAACAAGAAACGAAAAGATTTAATTGCAAGATCTAAAGATATACCTTCAAGCACTCACCTCCCCGGCAACGGCGCCAGAAATAGCTTGATGTCTACACACGCTTCTACTCTTGTAGACTATGTTGGGCCTCCAAGCGCAGAGGTTTGTAGGACAGCAGCAATTTCCCTCAAGTGGATGACCTAAGGTTTATCGAACTCAGGGAAGTAGAGGTTGAAGATGGTCTCTCTCAAGCAACCCTGCAACTAAGATACAAGAAGTCTCTTGTGTCCCCAACACACCTAATACAACTAGGAGTTGTATAGGTGCACTAGTTCGGCGAAGAGATGGTAAAATATGGATGATAGGAGTGGCAAAGCAAAGTAATATAAATCTGTAATAAAAAGTGCAGCAAGCAAACAAGTTGTAAACGTGAGCACAAATGGTATTGCAATGGTGGAAACAAGGCCTAGGGATCATACTTTCACTAGTGGCAACTCACAACAACATTAACATAATCGAATCACATGATATTTCCCATAAAACATGCAATGGAGACGCACCCGGAGGTCATTCTTTTGTGGTCAAGATAGGACGAGAATTATGTAGGGCTACAAAAGCACACATCAAAGTTCGTAGTTCTCAATGTATGGATTTCCCAATGTCACCGCGGCCATCCAAAGAGAGTTCCACAATCACCACAACATATCTAAAGAATAGTCAAAGACAAGCACCAAAAGACTCTCAATCTTCAATCAACACACAAAAAAGGAAATCACTCATTAAAATATTCTTCTAATCCATGTCCAATAGACCGCTGTCACCTTGGTCTCGGGGATTATACTAGATAAAGACAAATGAGTACATCAATCCAATACATAGAGGAAGGGGAAATATCATGGGATCACCCTAGATTAACATAGCCTATGATCACAACGAAGATCACATCATGGGAGAGAGAGAGATAACCACATAGCTACACATACAAGCCCTCAGCCCCGGAGGAGACTACTCACGCATGGACATGGTGAGGAGGAGGTTGATGATGGTGTTGATGGAGAGGTGCAGCCCCGCGAGGAGGAGACGGCCGGCGGCCCTAGGGGGCGGCAGCGGCCCTAGGGGGCGGCGGCGGCGGCCCTAGGGGGCGGCGGCTCCTTGGCCCCCCTTCTTCCTTGTGGATGGTGCTGGTATGGTGCTGGTCCTCCTCTCCAAGACGGCGGCTCGGGAGGAGGAAAATTCGTGGCCCTTGGTGACCTAGGTTTCCTCTCTTTATATAGACTCTCGGATTTCCGTCATCAGATTTTGGGCCTCAGTAAAACGGGCTTTACTCGGCCGTCCGGACTCCGATTTGGACGAATTTTATATCCAGAAGCATCGCCTCGAAATTCGCCACAACTTTCGCAACTAGACTTTTTCCGTTTGACGTGGTCTTCGGGCCGGAACGTGACCATCTTTAAAAAACGTTCTCAGACAGATTTCAGGAAAGTCAGAGTCCTGCTCCAATACGACTCCTTTTGCGTTTTTGTCAATTTCCAAGTAATTCCTACACAATAAAGTGTAAAACAAGAACATTGTGCAATTTTGCAACCATTAGTAGGTTAGTCCAAATATGATCAAAAGTGTATGGAAGTGCATAAATATCATAGCAATATCACACAAAAAAGGCATGGAGCAAGCAAAAATTATAGATACGTTTTGGACGTATCAGTACTCCAATAACACATTGAAAACCCCCAGCTATTTGAGACTAACCATAAGAAAACATGAACTACTAAGCACCATTATGCACATAACGTTTTTATCATAGACATATCAACCAGTGCAACAGAAGCCAACTCTCTTAACAAGATAAGCATGATAACTAAAAAGAGTTCCAGTGACCAACTAAACAAAAGCTCTTCAAAAAGTAAAGCATGAAAACTAAGAGCTGAACATGATAGTAGCTATTGAAAGACAAAGAACACACACAGCAAAGATAGACATGAAAATTCTATGTTGTGTTCTAGGTTGAAGTGGAGCGTGTTTCTCTCCCACACAAAGAAAGCTGAGTTCCAACTCGTTATGAAAAGCAAGCAAAGCTAAAGAAAACTAAAAAGGAAACAAAAAGCAAGACGCTCCAAGCATAGCACATAACACATGAAGTGATAAAAATATAGTGGAATGAAAGACGAACTGATAATTGTTGATGGAGAAGGGGATGCACGGGGGCATCCCCAAGCTTAGACGCTTGAGTCTTCTTGAATATTTCTTGGGGGTGCACGGGGGCATCCCCAAGCTTGAGCGTTTGACACTCCTGAATCTTTTTATCATCTTCCCTCGCACACTTGAAAACTCCCTTCATACATAACTCATCATAATCTGATTAGCGAGGTTAGTACCCCTAATAAAATAATTTTTTCCTTGCTGGAAATAAGGATATTCTTGAAGATCGACTGTTTCTCAAGATTTCCAAAAGATTTTGCAAAGAAAAAGCAAGCTCAAGGTTTGCAAAACGAAGAAAAGGCAAAACAGGACACAATCTGTGAAAAACAGACCAGCAGGTAGTAAATAATTTTTTCGGGGCACTTCTGCAACTCAAATAAAAAAACTCAGAACAGACGCCCGAAAGCCAATTATATAGGGAACGCTGTCGAAAAAATTCAGAACAAAAAGATGATTTGGTGATTTTATACGAATTTTTCTATCCAAGGACAGAATCTGTTTCCTGGACAGCACGTCACAACTTTTGAACTTTCTTGCAATCAGAGGCTAAACTTGGCACAAAGCTGAAAAATAAAGATACAGTGATGTTGCTACTATAGTAACAAACATCAAGACCACTATAAACTGAAAGAACAAACTGAAAGCAAAGATAACAAGGGTTGTCTCCCTAGGGCTCTTTCTTTATAGCCATAAAGATAGGCTTAAGACTTTAATGATGATCTCGTAGGAATAAGAGTTGAAGAACAAAAGAGAGCATCAAGAAGCAAATACCAAATACATTTAAGCCTAACATGCTTCCTATGCATAGGAATATTGCAATGGAATAATTCATTGAAGCACAAAGCAATAAGCATAGGAAGACAAAACAAGTGCAGCTTCAGAACTTCAACATAAAGAGAGGGAACTTAATATTATTGAAATATCTATAAGCATATGTTCCCTTCTCATAATAATTTTCAGTGGGATCACGAATAAACTCAACAATATAAGCATCACATAAAGCATTGTTACCATGATCCACATGCAAAAAGGTACTCTTACTCTCCACATAAGCATCTTTGGGGAGCCCATGGTTAGGACTTTTTAGCATTAACGTTTTCAGTCTCCCCCAAGCTTGAGCTACGCTCTCTCCGTCATGAGGATAGAAATTATAAACATAATTCCTATTCTCATGGACTTCATGAAGAGGATAAAACTTGGAGTAAAAGAGAGACATAAGCTCTTGCCAATCAAGCAAGTGCGAGTTATCGAGAAGCTTATACCAATCTGAAGCTTTATCTACAAGTGATACGGCGAACAATTTCCTCATGACAAACTCCATTGATACACCTGCAAGCTTAAATAATGAACATAGTTGTGACAGATATAGCAAGTGTTCACCGGGATGTCTGTCTCCTGCACAACAATTAGCCAAAACATAATCGATAATACCAGCCAGTATTTTATAGGACACAATTTTAGTAGGAGGAGGAGCAACCACCATAGGTGTGGGGCGTCTTCCCACAAGCAACGAACTAAGATTGCGGTTTTCCATAAACATAACTAGTGAAATAAAAACAAGAAACAAAAAGATTTAATTGCAAGATCTAAAGATATACCTTCAAGCACTCACTTCCCCGGCAACGGCGCCAGAAATAGCTTGATGTCTACACACGCTTCTACTCCTGTAGACTATGTTGGGCCTTCAAGCGCAGAGGTTTGTAGGAAAGCAGCAATTTCCCTCAAGTGGATGACCTAAGGTTTATCAAACTCAGGGAAGTAGAGGTTGAAGATGGTCTCTCTCAAGCAACCCTGCAACTAAGATACAAGAAGTCTCTTGTGTCCCCAACACACCTAATACAACTAGGAGTTGTATAGGTGCACTAGTTCGGCGAAGAGATGGTAAAATATGGATGATAGGAGTGGCAAAACAAAGTAATATAAATCTGTAATAAAAAGTGCAGCAAGCAAACAAGTGGTAAACGTGAGCACAAATGGTATTGCAATGGTGGAAACAAGGCCTAGGGATCATACTTTCACTAGTGGCAACTCCCAACAACATTAACATAATCGAATCACATGATATTTCCCATAAAGCATGCAATGAAGACGCGCCCGGAGGTCATTCCTTCGTGGTCAAGAGAGGACGAGAATTATGTAGGGCTACAAAAGCACACCTCAAAGTTCATAGTTCTCAATCTAAGGATTTCCCAATGTCACTGCAGCCATCCAAAGAGAGTCCCACAATCAGCACAACATATCTAAAGGATAGTCAAATACAAGCACCAAGAGACTCTCAATCTTCAATCAACACACAAGAGAGGAAATCACTCATGAAAATATTTTTCTAATCCATGTCAAATAGACCGCTGTCACCTTGGTCTCGGGGATTATAATAGATAAAGACAAGTGAGTACATCAATCGAATACATAGAGGAAGGGAAACATTACGGGATCACCCTAGATTTACATAGCCTATGATCACAACGAAGATCACATCAAGGGAGAGAGAGATAACCACATAGCTACACGTACGAGCCCTCGGCCCCGGAGAAGACTACTCACGCATGGACATGGTGAGGAGGAGGTTGATGATGGTGTTGATGGAGAGGTGCAGCCCCGCGAGGAGGAGATGGCCGGCGGCAGCCACGGAGGCGGCGGCGGCGGCCCTTGGGGGCACGGCGGCGGCGGCGGCCCTAGGGGGCAGCGGCTCCTTGGCCCCCCTTCTTCCTTGTGGATGGTGCTGCAATGGTGCTGGTCCTCCCCTCCAAGACAGCGGCTCGGGAGGAGGAAAATTCGTGGCCCTTGGTGACCTAGGTTTCCTCTCTTTATATAGACTCTCGGATTCCCGTCATCAGATTTTGGGCCTCAGTAAAACGGGCTTTACTCGGCCGTCCGGACTCTGATTTGGACGAATATTATATCCAGAAGCATCGCCTCGGAATTCCCCACAACTTTCACAACTAGATTTTTTCCGTTTGACGTCGTCTTCGGGCCGGAACGTGACCATCTTTAAAAAATGTTCTCAGACAGATTTCAGGAAAGTCAGAGCCCTGCTCCAATACGACTCCTTTTGCGTTTTTGTCAATTTCCAAGTAATTCCTACACAATAAAGTGTAAAACAAGAACATTGTGCACTTTTGCAACCATTAGTAGGTTAGTACAAATATGATCAAAAGTGTATGGAAGTGCATAAATATCATAGCTATATCACACAAAAAAGGCATGGAGCAAGCAGAAATTATAGATACGTTTTGGACGTATCAAGGGGTAATTCAAAACACCTACGTCAAGATTCCTCACCAGAGCGACGAAGGGGCAGGGAAGTAAAAAGAATTCCTACTCTCCGATATAACTAGACTCTGAAAAAGTTTTCTGCTAGACTCAACGACGGCCAAGCTACGATCAATCAAGGGGGCTCCTATGGTCGGTCGAGGCTCTGATACCAACTTGTCAGGCCCAAGATCCGATTCTATCCCGATCACGTGACACTTACGTGATTGGGGCACAACTGCATTTCGGGCGCTTAGCAAGATGGATATCATTACATCATACCATTACATACATACATGGGGGATACAACGATACATACAAGTCACATGAATATAACAATATCAATACAAGGCATCCGACTATGGATGCAAACATGAAAATCACAAAGACATCCATCTGCTATCCCAGGCTGTCGACCCGGAACCTGACCCAAGACTGAAGAAGAAGAACTCCAACAAAAGAACAACGCTCTCACGTCAAGACATCGGAAACCTGCACCTGCAACTGTTGTTGTAGAATCTGTGAGCCACGAGGATGCAGCAAACATGGAGAATTTGAATGGCTCGAGATCTAAAGCATCACGAATCGCTATTGTGCTAGAGAATCGTTTGTGGAAGTGTGCAGTGTGGGAAAGGAACATCAGCAAGGTTGGGATTATATGGGCTTGCATGAATTGAATGGAATACAAGAATCTCCATTGTAACTGACCTGCTCGGAGAATCGATTGACATTAATGACGGATTAACCTTTCAATCAATCATCCTTAGCGATTCAACTTCACGGTTGTTCGCCGCCACACCCCATCCCATCCCTTCGCGCCGCTCACTTCCGTGCAACTGATCGGATCAACGAGGCGTTGTCTGTCGCGTCCGTGCAACCGAAGGGCCGAGTATGCGCTGTGCCTCGGGTCCATGCAAACCCAGTCAGTCGCCATTGTAGCCAAGCTCCACATCGGTCGGTACCCAGCTCGGTCAACCATGGAGAGGCGCCGCCAGGTATTCTTTGAGCGGAGGAAACCAGATTGTTTTAGTGTTTTCCGCTTTTGCGTTGGACAGGAGCCTAATACTAGTCCAATAAGCCCAATTGAATCTCAGAGGGCCGAAAAAACCACCGAAGCAGCGGCCCAAGAAGGTTAGTTCTTGTTACACTGGGAACGAAGCCTGTACGTGCGATTTAGGTGCAATTAAGAGTCAATCGAACGGACAAGGATGCCTACAAGTGATGATCCAATGAATGCAAATTCTAATGGTGTGAGAGGGCTGGAAAAGTGCGCGGTTAAAATTAATGACGGGTTAACCTTTCAATCAATCATCCTTAGCGATTCAACTTCACGGCTGTTAGTCGCCACACCCCATCCCATCCCGTCGCGCCGCTCAATTCCGTGCAACTAATCGAACCAACGAGGCGTTGTCTGTCACGTCCGTGCAACCGAAGGACCGAGTATGCGCTGTGCCTCGGGTCCGTGCAAACCCAGCCAGTCGCCATTGTAGCCAAGCTCCACATCGGTCGGTACCCAGCTCGATCAACCATGGAGAGGCACCGCCAGGCACTCTTTGAGCGAAGGAAACTAGGTTGTTTTAGGGTTTTCCGCTTTTGCATTGGACGGGAGCCTAAAACTGGTCGAATAGGCCCAATTGAATCTCGGAGGGCCGAAAAAACCACCGGAGCAGCGGCCAAAGAAGGTTAGCGCTCGTTACACTCGGAACAAAGCCTGTGCGCGCGATTTAGGTGCAATTAAGAGTCAATCGGACGGCCGAGGATGCCTACAAGTGATGATCCAACGGATACAAATTCTAATGGTATGAGAGGGCTGGAAAAGTGTGCGGTTATAATTAATGATGGATTAACCTTTCAATCAATCAGCCTTAGCGATTCAACTTCACGGCTGTTCGCCGCCACACCCCATCCCATCCCGTCGCGCTGCTCACTTCCGTGCGACTGATTGGACCAACGAGGCGTTGTCTGTCGCGTCCGTGCAACCGAAGGACCGAGTATGCGATGTGCCTCGGGTCCGTGCAAACACAGCCAGTCGCCATTGTAGCCAAGCTACATATCGGTCGGTACCCAGCTCAGTCAACCATGGAGAGGCGCCGCCAGGTATTCTTTGAGCGAAGGAAACCATATTGTTGTAGGGTTTTCCGCTTTTGCATTGGACGGGAGCCTAATACTGGTCCAATAGGCCCAATTGAATCTCAGAGGGCCGAAAAAACCACCGGAGCAGCGGCCCAAGAAGGTTAGCGCTTGTTACACTGGGAACGAAGCCTGTGCGCGCGATTTAGGTGCAATTAAGAGTCAATCGGATGGTCGGGGATGCCTACAAGTGCTGATCCAACGGATACAAATTCTAATGGTGTGAGAGGGCTGGAAAAGTGCGCGGTTATAATGTATCTAAATGTGAATTTGGTATTCGTTCGATATTTTGATGAGATGTATGTTGTCTTTCCTCTAGTGGTGTTATGTGAACGTCGGCTACATGACACTTCACCATTATTTGGGCCTAGGGGAAGGCATTGGGAAGTAATAAGTAGATGATGGGTTGGTAGAGTGACAGAAGCTTAAACCCTAGTTTATGCGTTGCTTCGTAAGGGGCTGATATGGATCCATATGTTTTATGCTATTGTTAGATTTATCTTAATACTTCTTTTGTTGTTACGGATGCTTGCGAGAGTGGTTAATAATAAGTGGGAGGGTTTTCCAAGGAAGGATAGCACCCAAGCTCCAGTCCACCCACATATCAAATTATCAAAGTAACAAACGTGAATCATATGAGCATGATGAAAACTGACTTGACAACAATTCCCATGTGTCCTCGGGAGCACTTAGCTTTATATAATAGTACGTCCAGGCTTGTCCTTTGCCATAAAAAGGATTGGGCCACCTTGCTACACCTTGTATACTTTTTTTAGTTGTTACCCGTTACGAATTATACTATCACACAACTATCTGTTACCGATACTTTCAGTGCTTGCGGAGAAAACCTTGCTGAAAACAACTTGTCATTTCCTTTTGCTCCTCGTTGGGTTCGACACTCTTTGTAACATCCCAGATGTAACACCTTTCAGTTATGGCAAATTATGAAACTTTGACTTCATCAATTCCATTCAGGGCTCTTCTTTCATTTCGGGTTTCTTCGTTTTGTCGTGTGCCTGTGTGCATTTCATCCATGTCATGTTATCATGTGCATTGCATTGCATTCGTGTTGTCACTTGCACCCGGTCCCACTCGCCTCTTCCCATTGTCTGTTTCCAGTTCCGACACTCACACGCGCGCCCGTGGCACCCCCGAGTCCTTCTTTCGTGTGTGTGCGTGTAACGTTCCCGGTTTGAGGTAAGACTTGTCGTGCGATGTTGTTTTGGTACGTGTAGGCCGCCTGTCAAGTTTCATCGCGTTTGGAGTTTGTTTGGTACTCCAACGGTTAACCTAGTCGGCTAAAAGCACCTCTTCCTTTTGGCCCAAGACCACCTCCACAACAGCCCACTAACCCAGCACAACCACTTCCATCCTCTCGGTCGTCGGATCGTGATCGTGTGGCCAAAAACCGCTCCTCATTTGGACCTTCCTAGCTCCAAGAAACTATAAAACAGTCCCCATCCCCGAAATCCCGGTGCAACCCTAATTTTTCTCTCCCTCCGCGCGCCGGACACGTCCGCGCAGCCGCCGGACACGTCCGACCCGTTGCCACATCACTCCGATGAATCAGAGGCCGCCACGTCATCTCCGCCGCCACGTGGCGACCCCCCGATTGGTCGGGACACCTCATCGCCTCCGCCCGCCACCACCTCAGCCACGCGGCCCCCGCCGGCCGCCGGACCACTGCCGGACTCTCGCCGGACCATCGCCGGACCCCGCCGCAAACCTCGCCGGCCGCCTCCCGCGCCCCGCCGCCATTGCCCCGCGCCGCCGCCTGGCTCGGGCGCCGCGCCGCCGCTCGCCTCTCCGCCTCCCGCCGCGGACCTCGCCTCTGGTCGCCGCCGCCGCTGCCGCCGCCGTGCTCAGCCGCCGCCGGCCAACTCCCCCACCACTCCGGCCTTCTTCTTCCTCGTCTCTGGCCAACTCCGGCGATCCCGATCCGGTTCGGGATCGGGACCAGATCCACCAACACGGTGATCCAAATGTCTTCCCCGCAGCCCGGATCTCTCCATCCCGCTCCATCCTGTCCCGTTGACTTTTTAGAGGGTATAAAAACCACTAAGTCTCCAGTTTTCCTTATTTTGTTGCTTCCTTTGCATGGCTGTTACTTCGTGCTCGTAGATTCATTTTGGGCGTGTAATATATCAAAATGATCATGGTGATATGCTCTTAATTATGTTCCATTGTGGCATGCTTGTTTGAGTTCATCTTGATGACCTAATCATCATGGCAAGAGTGCTATATGTTTAAAATTGTTGTTACTTTTAATTTTGTTGCCATGTTTGAGATGTGATAACTTGGTGCATGTTTATCCAAATGGAGCATATGATATGTCAAAATGTTCATTGTGAAGTGCTCTACATGATGGTTGATGTAGCATTCATGTTAGGTGTCATATTGGCATGTTAATCTCTGTTGCAAAGTGCATGTGGCTGTTAAGTGCTGAAACTTGTTATGAGATGCTGATTTGAAGTGCTCGTTGATATTGATGTGTTTGTCCTCATGTCACATGTCTATATGTTTTAGAAGAACCATCATATGGTCTTTGCTGTGGTGCCAACCACTTTCCATGATATGTCTTGAGGTGACTTAAACAAGCTTGTAAACATGCCATGCCAATGTTACTGTTTTATACTTAGTGAAAAAACTGCTAAGTCTGGAATCTGTTTTAACCTGATGCTATGTTTGCTTGATGCCCCACTCAATTCCATGCTTGTTTTGGAGTGGCCATTGGTCATATCTTGTTGTCCATGTTATGCTCTATTAATCCATGCCCTTACTTGCACATATGTCTTGCTGTAGCTTATTTATTTCTTGCTCTCAAGTTGCTATAAATTATACCTGCCAGGTTTTTATCAGCATGATCAATTTGGTGTAGCTTGTTGCTATTGATCCATGCCTCCTATGGAGTTGCTCCAATGGAGTTGTTTACTGTATGCTATGTGTACTACATGTCCATGATCTTTATATGCTTAGTGGAGTTGGTATGCATGTTTTGTGTACCTCCGAAGGCAGCATCGTGATGATGTTTTTGCCTTCCCTGATTTTGACTAAGTCTAGACAACTTTATTTGAACTTGCCATGCTTGGTTAATTGTGTTCCAGTAGGTTTTGGGTGTGTTCTAAGTTCATACTTGTTAAGTATCATGTCTACTTCATGTCCATGCCCTTTGTCTCCATGTTTGAGTGCTGTAGCTTAATTATTTCTTGCTCCAAAGATGTCATGTGGCTGTAAACTGCAGCTTTGAGTGAATATTGTTTTGCTTGCCTTTTGCAAACCGTGTGTCCGTTTCCGGCGATTTTTATATCGATTTCAACCGAAATCTTCCCCTCTATCCAATGGAACGCTTGGTTTTCCAAGAAGAGGCCTTATTCATCATGTTCTCCTTAGGTTCAAGTGCTTCCACATGCATACGCACATCATACTTGCATCATGTTGATTGTGCATTGCACCGTGTTTGATATTGTGCCATGTTCTGTTCTTGTGTTGAGTAGAGCCGGGAGTCGAGACCGTGAACGAGGGTCCTACCGAGGTTGAGTATGAGGAGCCGTCTTACGATCCCATCGACGACTCGACAGGCAAGATGACCTGACCCAGATATCATTACTATCTTTTCCTATTGCTAGATGTCTCGCTCTTTAGCTTATTGCCTCGATGCCCATGTTTGTTTGTCAGCCTCCTATTGTAGCCATGAATCTCTCTAACCACCCAACCTAGCAAACCTTTGATTGGCTACGTAAGCTTCGCTCAGCCCCTATTATAGCCTTGTTAGTTGCAGGTGAAGATTTGAAGATTCTTGCTTCATGATGAAGTTATTGTTGGGATATCACACTATATAATCTGTTAAACTAATTCATCTATATACTTGCCAATGGGTGGAAGGCTAAGCCTCTTGCTTAGTGTTTTGTTCCACTCATGCCTCCCTAGGAACCGTTTAAACCGGTGTTATGTTCCTTGATTATGCGTCCCTAACACGGTTGGGGTTTATGGGCCCCCCTCGATAACCCGCTTAGCGCTAAAGCTTTTCCAGCAAGGCCCAACATTGGTTCTACATTTGCCTAACAACTAAAACTTGCATAGGGAGTTATAAACCTTTTTCTTAATCAACAACCCGGGCCAGTGCTCAACATGAGTGTTGGTCCAAACTAGGCATGCTGTGGGGCCACCTCGAGGGAACTCAAGGGCTGGTAAAAACCTGTAGCTTGTCCCATTCGGTCGTGGCTAGAGACGAGATACGCGCGGCTACTATCAGGGTGTCGGCACACCGGGAGGTCTTGCTGGATTAGCTTTACCTTAGTTGGAATATCTTGAGCATGGGATTCCGAGAATACTCAGGTCTTTCCACCTTGGAGTTGCGACTCCGTAGATCGTGAGCTTGTGATGGGCTAAGTTGGGACACCCCTGCAGGGTTTGATCTTTCGAAAGTCATGCCCGCGGTTATGTGGCAGATGGGAATTTGTTAATATCTGGTTGTAGAAAACTTGACACCATGTTCAGAATACACTACCAGCGTGAGTAACCGTGACGGTCGCTTTCCGAAGGGATTCGGGAAGTGAACACGGTGGGGTTATGATTGACGTGCTTAGATAGGATCACTTTGTGATCACTTTATCGACCGTTGGCTCTTCTCTTCTCGATCTAAACACATAAGCTAGTGCTAGTGCAGCTGCAACCTTGTTCTTCAGCCTTGTTCCACACCCAAGGCTTAGATAGTTTTGCTACCCAGGAACGGGATTGCTGAGTCCTCCGTGGCTCACAGATTCTACACAACACCAGATGCAGGTACCATGGTGAACTACACAGGTGATGGGACAGAGTTGTACTGGGAGTTCGACGAAGAACGTGGGCGATACTACGTGTCTTACCCAGAGGATCAGTAGTGGCTTCTACTAGGGGTGATTCGGACCTTGTGGCTTTATTTATGGAATCTTTCATTTGGATCTTCATCCGTAGTCGGACTGTAATGTTAGTTGGATGATGACTGTTTATGTAATGCATTGTGTGACGTGGCGAGTGTAAGCCAACTACTCTTTTGCAATTTAATCCCTCTTTTACATGAGTTGTGCAAATATACCATTCTTGAGATCATTCCAGTATGATATTATGCCTTTAAGTCGTGCCTCGACACGTGGGAGGTATAATCTCATACTGGGCATTACAAGTTGGTAATCAGAGCCTTCTCCGACCTAGGAGCCCCCACTGATTGATTGAATCGTTAACGGTTGAGTCTAGGCACACACTTGAAAATGTTTTGAGTCCTATATATATATATATATATATATATATATATATATATATATATATATATATATATATATATATATATATATATCGGAGAGTAGGATTTATTTTTACTCCTCATCCCTTTATCACTCTGGTGAGGACTCCTGACGATTACTTTATCTCTTCTACTCTCAAAAATTCACTATTTTTTTAGGATCACGCGAGTATTGTTTGAATTGTTTCGATGTCTTTGTGACGAGAACATTGTTCTCGATGCCTCCTATCATTTAGGGGTTGTGGCAGTGTCCCGGGGAGTTGAGCTCCGAGGTGTTGTCGTCAAAAACCTATCGCAGCAGTTCTGGAATACTTAAGACGACCGACATCGAAAACTCTTCTATGCGGTTAGTGGCAAGATAACCCCGACATCACCCAGTACTGGGGAGGTAGTTCGGGAGTATTGCCATAGCTTGTATAGAAGATGTGTTTCGAAGGTCCAAGGTAAACGGTTTCCGGAAATAACTGGTTATGTGTTGAAGGATGGATACAGCTGGATGTAGGATTAGAGTTGAGTGCGCGGTGCTTCCCTTGTATCCCCAACACCTGATTGCATAACTGGAAACTTTCGGAAATTAATAGGTGGTTCATCTAGTAGCTCATAGGCATTGTTCCAACGAATGCATGATATGGAGTTCGGGGTTCTACATTGAGTGAAGTAGTTTTATGGGCGTTGTTCCGATCGGGAGTTGCATCTTAAAGGGTCCTTGGCTATGCTGATCCGGGGATTGCAAAACCATTTTGTAACACGTTCCATAAGCTTTCAGCACGAATATGTCGAACGAAGCTTCTATCTTGTATTTGTTCTATCTGCTCCTTGTTGTTTTTATTTACCTTTTGTTCTCCCAAGTGGCTTTTCGAGAAGATTGTTGTACCATTAAACTGTGGATTACATTCGTTCATTTTGTTCGAATGTTCTTGTGAAGACTTATGTTGCAAATTCTAGCCGTTGATTCAGCTTATATATTGTTCAATCAATGGCTAATAGTTGTCATCTCATTCAGGATGGCTCCTAAAAGGGTTCCCAACGCTAACCCAGAGGGTGAAGAAGTTCATGATCGTCCTCCTTCCCCTCTTCCTCCTCCGTCTGAGGCCTGGAGAGCAATTATGCAAGCGACAAACCAGAACACCCAGATGCTTATGCAAATGATGCAGAACATCCAAGAAAATCAAGCAAATCAAGCAAATCAAGGTGGTCATGGGAACCAAGGCCAAGGCAATTTGTTCAGCTAACCTCACTTTGCTACACTCAACCAATTCCTGGCAAACCAACCCAAGGCGTTCAGTTACTGTGTGGATCCGCTAGATGCTGAAGACTGGATAACAGACATCAAAAAGCATTTCGAGTGCAGTAACGTGAGACCTGAGGATTTTGTCAAGTTTGCCGCCTTCCAACTCAAGGATCAAGCTGCTGATTGGTGGCAATAGTACAAAGATTCCAGAGAAGGACGTGAAATCTCGTGGACTGACTTCTGCAAGGATTTCCGCTCTCACCAGATTCCAACTAGTGTCATCGAAGGCATGTGTGAGCAATTCCGCAACCTGAAGCAAGGCACCATGTCCGTTTATCAATACAATGTCAAGTTCCAGAACCTTGCCCGCTATGCCAAGCAAGACATCCCAGATTCCAAGAGCAAGATTTATCAGTTCCGTGGTGGTCTGAAGGATGAACTCAAACTAGCTCTCACCTTGTTCGAGCCGGATGAATTTGATCAATTCTATAACATGGCACTTAAGCAAGAGGCAGCCCAGCTCAAGGTTGACGCTTCCAAAAAGAGGATCAGAGATGCTGTTAACTCCTCCTCTTCTTCCCAAGTGGTCGCAAAGCAGCAGAAGTTTTGGCTTCCACCTCCTCCAATGCTCCGCCCTCCCAACAACAACAACAAGCACTCAGGTCGCCGTGGTTTCTCCCACCCACCCAACCCAAGCAATCAGTCCAAGAATCACTTTCAAGCTTCGAAGTCAAGTGCTCCTTATCACTGTCCTCTCTCAGAAGTGATTTGCAACAAGTGCACTCAGAAGGGTCATTATGCTAACAAGTGTCCCAACCCAAGGCGCCTTCCGCCTCCTCCACCTGTCAGCACGGCTATTGTCAAGCACAATTCCAAGGTTGCAAGAGTGAATCTGATGAATGCAGCTCATGCAGAGAACTCCTCAGATGTGATACTTGGTAACCTTCCAGTCAACCTTAAACCTGCTAAAGTTTTGTTTGATTCTGGTGCATCACATTCTTTCATGTCATCCATTTGCATCCAAGCATAATGTGGGCACTGTGGCTTTACCGAGAGAGTTATCAATTACTTCTCCGGGAAAGCAAATGAATTCTAGCTTGTATGCTCCGGATATATCTATTCATATGGGTGATTACCGTTTCATGGTTTCTCCGGTTATTCTCGGCAACTACGACATTGATCTTATTCTTGGGATGGATTGTCTCTCCAAGCATGATGCAAACATTGATTTTGCAAATAAGGAGGTCAAGCTAACTCATCCTGACGAAGACGTGATTATCTTCACCTCTCGAGATAACACAATCAGGCTATTCTCTCTCAATGACAAGGGCGAGATTAATGCCATGTATCAAATTCCGGTGGTCAATGAATGTGAAGATGTTTTCCCTGAAGAGCTTCCAGGCATGCCTCCGCATCATCAAGTTGAATTCGTCATTGAACTCGAGCCTGGTACCGAGCCAACATGTCGGCGTCCGTACAAGCTTTCCCTCGATGAGTTAAAGGAGCTGAAGAAACAACTCGATGAGCAAGAGCGTATGGGTCTAATCAGGTCTAGCACTTCTCCTTGGGGTTGTGGTGTTCTATTTGTCAAGAAGAAGGATGGCACGGAACATCTTTG
Organism: Secale cereale; assembly: GCA_902687465.1. Lineage (NCBI taxonomy): Eukaryota > Viridiplantae > Streptophyta > Magnoliopsida > Poales > Poaceae > Secale > Secale cereale. The sequence continues at coordinate 336,201,580 of LR738710.1, forward strand.
CGTTGATTACCGGCCATTGAACAAGAAGACAATAAAGAACAAGTATTTGCTCCCCAATATCAATGAATTGTTCGAGCAGCTCAAAGGAGCAAAGGTGTTCTCAAAGCTCGATCTCCGGATGGGTTACCACCAGATCCGTATCCGTGAAGAAGATATTCACAAGACCGCATTCAGAACAAGCTACGGCTCCTATGAATACACGGTCATGTCTTTTGGCCTCGCAAATGCTCCACCCACTTTCTCGAGGATGATGCACTTCATATTCAACCCCTACACCAATGAATTTGTGCTCGTCTATCTGGATGACATCTTGGTATTCTCCAAGAATGAAGAAGACCATGCCAAGCACCTCCATTTGGTCCTGGACAGGCTCCGTGAACACAAGTTCTATGCAAAGTTCTCCAAGTGTGAATTCTAGCTGGATAAGGTCTTATATCTTGGCCATGTCATCTCTGGCGAGGGTATTTCTGTCAACCCCGAGAAAGTTGAAGCTATTGTCAACTGGGAACCCCCGTAGAACGTCAAGCAACTCCGAAGCTTCCTTGGTCTCGCTAGCTATTGCAGAAGGTTCGTTGAGAACTTCTCCAAGATTGCCAAGCCTCTCTCAAACGTGCTGCAGAAGAATGTCAAGTACAACTGGACTCCTGATTGTGATGTGGCATTCAAAACACTCAAAGAGAAGCTCATTTCTGCTCCGGTTCTTACTCCTCCGGATGAGTCCAAGCCCTATGTAGTATTCTGTGATGCTTCTCTACAAGGACTTGGTGGTGTTCCATGCAAGACAAGAAGATTGTGGCATACACTTCTCGTCAATTGAAGCCAAATGAGAAAACTACCCCACACATGATCTCGAGCTAGCAACAGTGGTACATGCCTTGATCACATGGAGACACCTTCTGTTGGGCAGAAAAGTGGACATCTTCACCGATCACAAGAGCTTGAAGTACATCTTCACACAGCCGAACCTGGACCTTCGCCAGACTCATTGGATTGAGATGGTCCAAGAGTATGATCCAACCATTGAATACACACTTGGCAAGGCCAATGTCATTGTAGATTCCTTGAGCAGAAAGGCATATTGCAACAGTCTCCTTCTCAAGCCGTTTCAGCCTGAACTTTGTGAATCATTCAGGAAGCTCAACCTCCAAGTTGTTCCGCAAGGCTTTCTTGCAAACCTTCAAGTTGCTCCTACCTTGGAAGATCAGATCCGTGAGGCCCAACTCAGTGATGCTATGGTGCAGAAAGTGAAACATGGTATTTCTAAGGGTACTCCCAAATACAAGTGCTATCGCGTTGATGAGAAAGACACCTTGTTCTTTGAGGACAGAATTGTGGTTCCCAAGGGTGATCTCAGGAAGCTCATAATGAACGAAGCACATGACTCCCTCCTCTCGATTCATCCTGGAAGTTCCAAGATCTACCAAGACCTCAAGCAATCTTACTGGTGGACTCGCAAGAAAAAGGAGATTGCCCAATTCGTGAGTGAATGTGATGTCTGCAGAAGAGTGAAGGTAGAGCATCAATGTCCAGCCGGTCTCCTCCAACCTCTTCCTATTCCCGAGTGGACGCCCACATTGAAATGGATTTCGTCACTAGGTTTCCTAAGTCCAAGAAGAGGAATGATGCTATCTTTGTTGTGATTGACAAGCTAACCAAAGTAGCTCACTTCCTTCCCGTCAAAGAATCCATCAATGCAGTTCAGTTGGCAGAGTTGTACACTTTCAGAATTGTTTTGTTGCATGGCATTCCTCAAGTCATCTCCTCAGACCATGGAAGTTTGTTCACAACCAAGTTTTGGGACTCCTTCCAGTCAGCCATGGGCACTAAGATCCGTTTCAGCACTGCGTTTCACCCTCAGACTAGTGGTCAAGTCGAAAGAGTGAACCAGATCCTTGAAGACATGCTCAGAGCTTGTGTAATCTCTTTTGGCATGAAGTTGGAAGATTGTCTCCCGTTTGTCGAGTTCTCTTACAACAACACCTTCCAAGCAAGTGCCGGCAAAGCTCCTTTTGAAATCCTCTATGGCAGAAAGTGTCGTACCTCACTCAACTGGTCCGAGACTGGTGAACGTCAACTTCTTGGCAATGACTTGATCTCAGAAGCCGAAGAAATGTGCAAAGTCATACGTGAGAATCTCAAGGCCGCTCAGTCGCATCAAAAGAGTTACTATGATGGCAAGCATCGTGATTTGGCTTTCGATATTGGTGATCATGTCTATCTCTGTCTTTCTCCTATGAAAGGAATCCAAAGATTCGGTATCAAAGGAAAGCTTGCTCCGAGATATGTGGGCCCTTTCAAGATTCTTGGCAAAAGAGGCGATCTAGCCTATCAACTTGAGCTTCCATCCAACTTTGCAAATGTTCATGATGTGTTTCACGTGTCTCAACTCCGCAAGTGCTTCAAGACACCTGAACGCACCATTCCGTTCGAGGAGATTGATCTTCAACAAGACTTGTCTTATCGTGAGCACCATGTTGCTATTCTTGAGGAAACTGAGCGCAAAACCCGCAACAAGTCAATCAAGTTCTTGAAAGTTAAGTGGTCACACCATACCGACCAAGAAGCTACGTGGGAATGAGAAGATCACCTTCGTTCCGAGTATCCTTCCTTCTTCCAGTCCTAGGTCTTGGGACGAGATCTTTTTGTAGTAGAGGAGAGTTTGTAACACCCCAGATGTAACACCTTCCAGTTATGGCAAATTATGAAACTTTGACTTCATCAATTCCATTCTGGGCTCTTCTTCCATTTCGGGTTTCTTCGTTTTGTTGCGTGTGTGTGTGCATTTCATCCATGTCATGTTATCATGTGCATTGCATTGCATTAGTGTTGTCACTTGCACCCGGTCCCACTCGCCTCTTCCCGTTGTCCGTTTCGAGTTCCGACACTCACACGCACGCCCGTGGCACCCCCGAGTCCTTCATTCGTGTGTGGGTGTGTAACGTTCCCGGTTTGAGGTGAGACTTGTCGTACGATGTTGTTTTGGTACGTGTAGGCCGCCTGTCAAGTTTCATCGTGTTTGGAGTTTGTTTGGTACTCTAACGGTTAACCTAGTGGGCTAAAAGCACCTCTTCCTTTTGGCCCAGGATCCCATCCACAACAGCCCACTAACCCAGCACGACCACTCCCATCCTCTCGGTCGTCGGATCGTGATCTCGTGGCCGAAAACCGCTCCTCCTTTGGACCTTCCTAGCTCCTAGAAACTATAAAACAGTCCCCATCCCCGGAATCCCGGTGCAACCCTAATTTTTCTCTCCCTCCGCACGTCGGACACGTCCGACCCGCTGCCACATCACTCCGACGAATCAGAGGCTGCCACGTCATCTCCGCCGCCACGTGGCGACCCCCGATTGGTCGGGACACCTCATCGCCTCCGCCCGCCGCCACCTCAGCCAGGCGGCCCCCGCCGGTCGTCGGACCACCGCCGGACTCTCGCCGGACCATTGCCGGACCCCGCCGCCAACCTCGCTGGGCCGCCACCGGCCGCCTCCCGCGCCCCGCCGCCGTTGCCCCGCGCCGCCGTCGGGCTCGGGCGCTACCGCCGCCACCGGGCTCGGGCGCCGCGCCGTCGCTCGCCTCGGGCGTCGCCGCCGGGCTCGGGCGCCGCGCCGCCGCTCGCCTCGGGCGCCGCGCCGCCACTCACCTTGGGCACCACCGCCGGGCTCGGGCGCCGCGCCATCGCTCGCCTCTCCGCCTCCCGCCGCGCACCTCGCCTCCGGTCGCCGCCGCCGCCGCGCTCAGTTGCCGTCGGCCAACTCCCCCACCACTTCGGCCTTCTTCTTCCTCGTCTCCGGACAACTCCAGCGATCCCGATCCGGTTCGGGATCGGGACCAGATCCACCAAGGCGGTGATCCAAACGTCTTCCCCGCAGCCCGGATCTCTCCATCCCGCTCCATCCTTTCCTGTTGACTTTTCAAAGGGTATAAAAACCACTAAGTCCCTAGTTTTCCCTATTTTGTTGCTTCCTTTGCATGGCTGTAACTTCATGCTCGTTGATCCGTTTTGGGCGTGTAATATATCAAAATGATCTTGTTGATATGCTCTTAATTTTGTTCCATTGTGGAATGCTTGTTTGAGTTCATCTTGATGACCTAATCATCATGGAAAGAGTGCTATATGTTTAAAACTGTTGTTACTTGTAATTTCGTTGCCATGTTTGAGATGTGATAACTTGGTGCATGTTTATCCAAATGGAGCATATGATATGTCAAAATGTTCATTGTGAAGTGCTCTACATGATGGTTGTTGTAGCATTCATGTTAGGTGTCATATTGCCATGTTAATCTCTGTTGCAAAAGTGCATGTGGCTGTTAAGTGCTGAAACTTGTTATGAGATGTTGATTTGAAGTGCTCATTGCTATTGATGTGTTTGTCCTCATGTCACATGTCTATATATTTTAGAAGCACCATCATATGGTCTTTGATGTGGTGCAAACCACTTTCCATGATATGTCTTGAGGTGACTTAAACAAGCTTGTAAACATGCCATGCCAATGTTACTGTTTTATACTTAGTGAAAAAAACTGCTAAGTCTGGAATCTGTTTTAACCTGATGCTATGTTTGCTTGATGCCCCACTCAATTCCATGCTTGTTTTGGAGTGGCCATTGGTCATATCTTGTTGTCCATGTTATGCTCTATCAATCCATGCCCTTACTTGCACATATGTCTTGCTATAGCTTATTTATTTCTTGCTCTCAAGTTGCTATAAATTATACCTGGCAGGTTTTTATCAGCATGATCAATTTGGTGTAGCTTGTTGCTATTGATCCATGCCTCCTATGGAGTTGCTCCAATGAAGTTGTTTGTTATATACTATGTCTACTACATGTCCATGATCTTTATATGCTTAGTGGAGTTGATATGCATGTTGTTTTGTGCCTCCGAAGGCAGCATCGTGATGATGTTTTTGCCTTCCCAGATTTAGACTAAGTCTGGATAATTTTATTGCAACTTGCCATGCTTGGTTAATTGTGTTCCAGTAGGTTTTTGGGTGTGTTCTAAGTTCATACTTGTTAAGTATCATGTCTACTTCATGTCCATGCCCTTTGTCTCCATGTTTGAGTGCTGTAGCTTAATTATTTCTTGCCCCAAAGATGCCATGTGGCTGTAAACTGCAGCTTTGAGTCAATATTGTTTTGCTTGCCTTTTGCAAACCGTTTGTCCGTTTTCGGCGATCTTTATATCGATTTCAACCGAAATATTCCCTTCTATACAATGGCACGCTTGGTTTTCCAAAAGAGGCCTTCTTCATCATCTTCTTCTTAGGTTCAAGTGCTTCCACATGCATACGCACATCATACTTGCATCATGTTGATTGTGCATTGCACCGTGTTTGATATTGTGCCATGTTGTGTTCTTGTGTTGAGTAGAGCCGGGTGCCGAGACTGTGAACGAGGGTCCTACCAAGGTTGAGTACGAGGAGCCGTCTTACGATCCCATCGACGACTCGACAAGCAAGATGACCTGACCCAGATATCATTACTATCTTTGCCTATTGCTAGATGTCTCGCTCTTTAGATTATTGCCTCGATGCCCATGTTTGTTTGTCAGCCTCCTCTTGTAGCCATGAATCTCTCTAACCACCCAACCTAGCAAACCTTTGATTGGCTACGTAAGCTTCGCTCAGCCCCTCTTATAGCATTGTTAGTTGCAGGTGAAGATTTGAAGATTGTTGCTTCATGATGAAGTTATTGTTGGGATATCACACTATATAATCTATTAAACTAAATCATCTATATACTTGGCAATGGGTGGAAGGCTATGCCTCTTGCTTGGTGTTTTGTTCCACTCATGCCTCCCTAGGAACCGTTTAAACCGGTGTTATGTTCCTTGATTATGCGTCCCAAACACGATTGGGGTTTATTGGACCCCCTCGATAACCCGCTTAGCGCTAAAGCTTTTCCAGCAAGGCCCAACATTGGTTCTACATTTGCCTAACAACTAAAACTTGCATAGCGAGTTATAAACCCTTCTTAATCAACAACCCGGGCCAGTGCTCCACATGAGTGTTGGTCCAAACTGGGCGTGCTGCGGGGCCACCTCGAGGGAACTCAAGGGCTGGTAAAAACCTATAGCTTGTCCCATCCGGTCGTGGCCTGAGACGAGATACGCGCGGCTACTATCAGGGTGTCGGCACGCCGGGTGGTCTTGCTGGATTAACTTTACCTTAGTCGGAATATCTTGTGCACGGGATTCCGAGAATACTCGGGTCTTTCCACCTTAGAGTTGCGACTCCGCAGATCGTGAGCTTGTGATGGGCTAAGCTGGGACACCCCTGCAGGGTTTGATCTTTCGAAAGTCGTGCCCGCGGTTATGTGGCAGATGGCAATTTGTTAATATCCAGTTGTAGAAAACTTGACACCATGTTAAGAATACACTACCAGCGTGAGTAACCGTGACGGTCGCTTTCCGAAGGGATTCGGGAAGTGAACACGGTGGGGTTATGGTTGACGTGCTTAGATAGGATCACTTCGTGATCACTTTGTCGACCGTTGGCTCTTCTCTTCTCACTCTAAACACGTAAGCTAGTGCTAGTGCAGCTGCAACCTTGTTCTTCAACCTTGTTCCACACCCAAGGCTTAGATAGTTTTGCTACCCGGGAACGGGATTGCTAAGTCCTCCGTGGCTCACATATTCTACACAACACCAGATGCAGGTACCATGGTGAACTACACAGGTGATGGGACAGAGTTGTACTGGGAGTTCGACGAAGAACGTGGGTGATACTATGTGTCTTACCCAGAGGATCAGTAGTGGCTTCTACTAGGGGCGATTCGGACCTTGTGGCTTAATTTATGGTATCTTTCATTTGGACCTTCGTCCGTAGTCGGACTGTGATGTTATTTGGATGATGAATGTTTATGTAATGCATTGTGTGATGCGGAGAGTGTAAGCCAACTACTCTTTTGCAATTTAATCCCTCTTTTACATGAGTTGTGCAAAGATACCATTCTTGAGATCATTCCAGTATGATATTATGCCTTTAAGTCGTGCCTCGACACGTGGGAGGTATAATCTTATACTGGCCATTACACTCTTACTTATTGAAAGGACTACGATAGATCCCCTACACTTGTGGGTCATCAGTTAGCTAGGCCTTGGGCCTGATTTGGCTGGGTTAGGCAGTTAGGTTGTGGGCTGTGGCTCGGCCTCGATGGCCTACTGGGTTGGTTCAACTCTCTCTCTCTCTCTCTCTCTCTCTCTAATATTTTTCTCGTCTTCTATTCCTCAATTACAGAAAATAGCAAAGAAGAAAATGAGAAGAAAGGAAGGGTTAGATACAGAATTTGGACATGGGGTTGATTTTCTCGGACTCATAAAAATTAGCTTGGTCCAAGAAAATAGAAAAGGGCACGCGTGTGAAATTGAATTCAAACTCAGTTGAATTTCATTCAAATGGGCATCATAACGAAGTGGTTATTGGGTAAGTCCAAAAATGTTGAGAATTTAGGAAGAGCCTCGATAAATTTAAATAGAACTATTAGCGAGGTTTGGGAGGCAGAACTTGAAGAAAGTAGGCCAAGGGATTTAACATGCAAGTGTGTTGTGGTGCATTCCAAATTAATGGAATATTTTTAATAGCTCCTTAATAATATCAGGAGACTTTGTATATGTTATAAAGAGAAATCACCATTGTGAATAGCCCTCGATTTAAATGGACCAAAGTTCCATACAATTTATTTAGTTGAGTTTTAAAAAGGGTTGCATGATGACATGAATGCAATGATGAAACACACAGCGATCATGAAATATATTGAAGGCTTCTGGAGCGTCGGTCTTGGGGCGTCACAACTCTCCCACACTAACAGAGGATCTCGACCCGATATCCTAGAGATGGCACCAGAGAGGAGCGAAAAGGAAGAGGTAAAACAAAGTTGCTTCTTTGACAAATGAGTGAAACCAAATACAACGGAGATGAACGAGATTTCGAACTGTCCGTTGGACAAGAGGAACAATAATATGATGAGAATGAAGAGCTTAAGTGACAAGATAGACATTGAACCGACTCCAATTAAAACAATATAGAGTAGGAATAAGAATGAAATAATTCGGACAACACTTCGACTAAAAATGGAAGGGATTTAACATGAACTTGAGAAGATTGGATGATACTTGATGAAATCAACAACACACTGCCTCCAGAACTATTGAAAGAATGGCACAAGGGGTAAGAAGGATTTCGGACAGCACTCCGGTTGAGAAGGGAGGCAAAACTTGATAAGATGAGAGAACTTGAATGGAGGACATGGCACTCCTGTTAAATTGACCAGAAAGGAAACGAACATGATCTTGACAAAATGTGATGATGGGACGAAGATAGCAACATCACAACGCCTCCGGAACAAAAGAGTAAAAGCTAGATCATTGAAAGAAAAGAACGAAGAATAAAAGGACAACTTCTCCAAAATTGAATTGGAAAAGCAACCTTACAAAGATGGATTGAACGAAGTTGTTGAAAAAATCATAAACAAAAAGAATAAGTTTGTTGTGGGCTTACGGAAAACATCTCAAAATTATGAGGTGACAACCGGCGACTAACGGAAAACAATTGATTGGATTGAGATCGACAAGGAGATGAAGAACTTCTTCACCAAGAGGATAAATAGAGAACTTGGGTCATTTATAAGCACCATAAATAGCAACAATCCTTGGGGAAAAGCTTTTAGGTCAGATACAACCCAAGATAGCTCCAACATATAAATTAAGAGGTTGACGGGATCTCCTGAACAAAGAAAAATGATGGGTTTAAATATTTCATTATTGATAACTTGTGAATCATTAAACATGAAGGAAATTGTCAAGAATGACATAACACCCCCTCAAATGATAAGGTAGAAAGAATTGCACTTCGGAATTCAACGAGAAGAATACTTGAGCTCCTCCAACAAGAATCTTGAAGAGCACTTCAAGGATTAATTAAATCATGATGAACCACCATGAAGAACTCCGTTAACAAAAGAATGATTAGAAAGAAGTGAATGATGAAAATAATAAGATTGAAACCTTGCAATGATTTAGATGGAGCTTTGTGACAAGATAATTGATATAGTTTGGAACTCCGGATAAAGAAACATGGACAACTTGAATCCGAGAATTTCTTCATCGAGAACAAACTCTTGGAGAAGGAATTAAACACTTGGATGAAACAAGAATAAGAATTATGTTATCCGTATCGTTCACCAATTAAATTGATGAGAAGCAATGAATTTGCATACTATTTATTCGCATTGAAAAAGATTAAGAGAGATATAGCACCAACTTGGGCAGCTCTTCATGAACCACACCGGTAGGATTGGAAAAATGAATGAGTTGATATGATAAGAACGGAAGTGGAAATCTTAAATGAACCATCGTGGGCAATGAAAACGGACGAAGAGAATAGAACGAATCACCGGGGAGAATTAAAAAATGAATGGAGATACTTGAGGGAATTTAGATATAAGACAATGAAGAGAACAGGAGCTGACTAGCAAATACCTGAACGATCCAGCGGTAAGAATTAGAGGGCAGGAGCAAAACTAAAAATGAATTATTCTTCTGAAAAGGATGGTCTCCATAGAATCCAAATAAAAATACTCCTGAAATGCTCCGGATGGGTAAGAAAAGAATTTCTGACAAACAATATAAATTAAGAGGATAGCATCAAGCTAGCACTACGAATCTTTGGAAGAACGGGTAAGGATTCAAGAGGAACTTCTTTTCGGTCTTCAAAACCCGAGAATGAAGACGAGATACCACCATGAAGAATGAAGAATGTAAAGGTTATACCAACGATGAAAAGAATTTGAAAGCGATCTTGGAGAGGCATGTGACTGATGGAATACATTCTTATGTCACACTTTGAAAAGAATTTGAGAATAACTCTAGGAAAAATAGAAGAGTCAGGTAAGATCCTGGAAAAAGACCTGTGGGTTAGGGCCCACTCGACAGAAACACTGTTGAATGATTTTTAAAGAGATATTGCACCGGTTGAGTTAAATGGCTTAAATGAGATAACAACCTCGAAATAGCTTGAACAGATTAAGAATGGAAACATGAATCTTCTGAGATATCTTCAACACTCCGGAGAAGAATTAGAGGGAGTTTAATAAGTAAGAGAGACTTTGTATAAGAAATTCCAACATGGGAAAACAAGTGAAATAAGAGGAAAAGATATGATTAACACCAAAGCTTGAGTTTAGTCCACCGGCCAAGAAACAAGAACGGAGGACGATAAACTTGAAGCTTCCTTAGCATCTTCCTAAGAAATCACCGGATGAAACATTAAAGAAAAATTGATGAAGAGACTTCACATGAATAAAATGGATACTTGACTTGAGATTTCAGGCTCCGAGAAGAAGGAGGGTGGGAGGGTGGGAAAAACAAAGGCAACTTGAGACGATCAAAACAGGCACCGTTGAGAAAAACCAAGAATTGGTCTTGCACATATTGAAAGGATCGGGTTAACTTGAAGAGAAGCACGCTGGTTGAGAAGAATTTACATGATAATCTTGATCATCAAGAAGGACTAACACTCCCATAGAAATATGAGAACACCGATTAGGAAAGGTATGGAATCAACACTTGACATTGAAGCAACTCGAATAACACAACTCGAAACAAAACAAAGGATTTGGCTTGACGAATAAGCCGGAACAAACATATGATAGAGATTTCATCCAAAGTTTTCGTGATGATGCCCCCCAGGCACGACGTTACAGCGGACATCATGAATGACAACGAAGCGTCCCTAAATCGACATAGCCAAGGATTCATTAAGACGCAACGAGACCACTGTAAAATCCACCATGACAAGCGAACCACTAGACGTTGGACCCCATCCTCATATCATGTATTTGTCGGAAGAAATCCTAGAGCTACTTGAATTCCCACCTACTAACTCTTGAAACTTTCTGGTTATGCAATCTGGTGTTGGGGATACAAGGGAAGCAATATATCTCACCAAACTAGCAATCCCTACATCCAGTTGTCTCCATCCGTCAACACATAACCAGGTAAACTTTGGAAATGTGTACTCAGACCTTCGAAAAGAATCCGCTATACTAGTTGTGGTGATACTCCCGAACTATCTCCCCAGTACTGGGTGACGTCGGGGTTATCTCACCACCAGTCATGCATAGAAGAGTTTTCGATGTCGGCGGCCTCTAGTATTCCGGAACTGCAACGATACAACTGTGACGACAACACCTCGGAGCTCAACTCCCCGGGACACTCCCACAACCCCTAAATGACAGGAGGCACAAAGAACAATGTTCTCATCACAAAGATATCTGAACGATCCCAACAACACATGTGTGATCCTAACAAATAGTGAAAAGAGGAGACTGAAGTCAAAACTTCTACATCAGGAGTCCTCGCCGGAGCGATGAAGGGGGTAAGGAGTAAAAGATATATATATATATATATATATATATATATATATATATATATATATATATATATATAT
>LR738710.1:336214717-336345062 GCA_902687465.1 Secale cereale
ATATATATATATATATATATATATATATATGCACCTAATACTCAAAATAGTTTTTTGTTTCTAGACTCAACATCGGCATCGGTTCGATCAAGCAGGGGCTACTAGGTCGGGGAAGGCTCTGATTACCAACTTGTAACGTCTAGGATACGGCTATAGCTCCTACGTGTCGAGGCACGGCTTAGAGTCATAACCGCATTCTGGAATGGTTGCAAGAGTGGTATCTTAAAACAATCTCGTGTACTGAACAGATAGATAGAGAAAAATAGTTGGCTTACACTCGCCATGTCACACAATTATTCAATATTCATACAATCATAAATAGAACACAAAGTACGGCTATGGACGAAATTAAACGAAGAAAATATAACACACATGCTAAGTCCGATCGGCCCTAGTAGGAACCACTACTGATCGTCGGGGTACGTGACGTACATATGCCCACTCTCTTCGTCAAACTCCCACTGGAGCTCTTGCCCATCTCTTGCATCAAACTCAGTTGAACATGCACCTGGTTTTGTAGTAAACTGTTAGTCACGAGGACTCATCAATCTTGTTCCCGGGTATCAAAACTAACAAAGCTTTTAGGTGTGGAGAAGGTATAAAGTGGTTGTAGTAAGCACTAAGCATCATATGAGTGGCTAGCTTGCGAGTTTCTAGAGTAAGGTGAGAATCTACGCATACGGTCGCAACTAGTAATGATCAAGAAGTGATCCTGTCTATTTACATTCATACATAACCCCACCGTGTTCACTTTCCGAACCCCTTCGAAAAGAGACCATCACGGTTACTCACACAGGTAGTGTGTTTTATTTGAGTTTTTGTGTGAAGTTATCTACAACCAAATATTAACAACTCCAATCTGCCACATAACCGCGGGCACGGCTTTCGAAAGATTAAACCCTGCAGGGGTGTCCCAACTTAGCCCATCACAAGCTCTCATGATCAGCGGAGGTACAACTCCAAATTGGGAAGACCCGAGTGTTCTTGGAATCTCGTACTCAAGATATTTCGACAATGATAAAACTAATCCAGCAAGACCTCCCGACGTGTCGTCTTCCTGATAAGGGTTGCGTGTATCTCGTCACAGGGCACGATCGGATAAGCGACGCATACAGGTGCCAAAGACCCCAAGTTCCAAGGGGTGGCCCCGTATAGTGCTCTGGGTTGGACCAACACTAATGAGGAGCACTGGCCCCGGGGTTGATTTAGAGTCCACGAGTTAATTACTCCCAATGCATTTTTCTAGTTATTAGGAAAATGGTAAAACCAAGGTTGAGCCTTGCTGGAAAAGCTTTAAATAGAGCGAATTATCGAGGGGGGGCCATAAACCCCAACTGTGTTAGGAACGCAAAATCAAGGAACATAACACCGGTTTATTGGAACCTTAGGCGGCATGAGTGGAACAAAACACCAAGAAAAAGGCCAAGCCTTCCACCCATTACCAAGTATATATGTTCATTAATTAAATAAGCGATATTGTTTTATCCCAAAGAATCCATGTTCCAACATGGAACATCCTGCAACTTCACCTCCAACTAACAACGTTGTAAGAGGGGATAAGCAAAAGTGTATCCTAGCCAATCAACGGTTTGCTAGGGACGTGGTTAGAGGATTTCGTGGCAATGTGGGAGGCTGACCAAACAAGTAATGGGTAGCGCGACATAGCGATAGAGCAAGACAACTAGCAAAGCAAAGATAGAGGTGATATCAAGGAATGGTCATCTTGCCTGAGATCCCGCAAGGAAGAAGATCAAGTCCATGAAGAAGACAAATGGACGTAGTCGAACGAATCATCACAACTCCGGAACGAAACCGAAGCTAAGGAGAGAAGCAAACCTGAAAGAAGCAAACAACATGGTAAACACAAGCATAAACATGGCATATGATGCACAAACAAGTAGGATGCATGTCCGGTTTAAATATTCATGGCAAGGCATGGCAAAGTGCACAAACAATACTACAAGTTAAGTGGAGCTCAATGCGCAATGAGTTGCATATTAACGAAACACCACATTCAAGTATTTAGTTCGCTCTCATTTATGAACAAGACAAGTATTTAAATTTTGGTTAAGATGGCAAGAGGTGGAGCATAAAGAAAGTACCTATCTGGGCAATTTAAATGAGTCCGGAAACAACAAACAACAATTCTAGAAGATCCCCACATGTCACTTATCAATTTTTAATGCAAACAACAATTTTAAACATTTTAAATGTTGTTATCATGATGGGTATGACATATACAAGGTTTATGCAATTTTAGTTAAAAGTTGACATGAAGATGATATGAAGCATTTGGTCACCATGGCGGAATGAAAGGGGTGCCACGGTAACGACAATGGAAATAGTTCCATGGCAACATTTCGATGATCCGACAACTCGTTGAGAGACTGGTGCAAACGAAGTGGGCGTGAGCATGTCAATCAAAGATGTGGGGTGATCCCGATTACCGGGTTCCCACATGTCGGCGGCAAAGGCAAAAGAGGGGCTTCGTGCAATGAACAAGTCAGGCACGATGCAAACACAAGCATCTCATACAACAAGTCATTCGTCCACGGGCATCGTCTCAATGGTTACACCTTTGAAGCATGCATTTTTGAAGCGGTTCGAGTTCGGCGGTAGTGGAAGTAGTCGTTCACGGGTCGTTGAGGGAAGTAGTCGTACATGTCGGCAGTAGTCGTACTCATCTCATCATGGAAGTAGTGGTACACATTCATTTCGTAGAGGTACTTGGTGAATCCGAGGTCACCGGGGTCGATGGTAGTTGTACACTGTCGAAGAGGAACTTGGCATATCCGAAGGGGTACTCGGAGGAACCGCGTAGTTGTACACATCTTTGTGTTGTATTCGAACTTGGCCACAGAAGTGGTACTTGGTGAATCCTTGTAGTCGTACAAGACTTTGTGGTGTAGCCGGTCAGTGGAGCTCGGGCAGAGAGATGGTGAAGATGAACACGGGAGGTGGTACTGCAGGGGCAAACCATGGTCAAAGGTGGTGCTGCAAGGCACCGATGAAGGAGAGAACGAGCGTCGTGCGATGGACTTGCTTCCGAGCCGGTGGGTGCTCGAGGACACGGGCACTCAGGGTAGCGGTGTGCGAATGCCGGTGGAGGGTTTGCTGGCGACATGCGGCGAGGAGGCCGGGGATGCGACGAGGGAGATGGGGCGCCTGCCACAGTGGCAAGCGGTGGTGCACGTCGGACAGCATACGAAGGCACGTTGTTGCAGGCGACAATGGAGGTCCAGGGAGCGACGAGGAACGGAGCTCGGAGAGGATCGGAATGCCGGATTCGGGGTGGTCGCACCCGTCGCGAGGTCGAGGAGGGCCGACGGGGCTCCGGCCTGCTCCGCTTGTTCATTGATGGCAGAGCGCGGGGGGAGGCAAGATGGCGCAGCGGCGGCCTGCGTGGAGCTGGAGAGGCGGCGGCGCAGAGGAGGAAGGCGCGTGTGGGGACGGGAGGAGCGGCGTGACGCGGTGTTGAGGGGATCAGGTGTCTGGCGCGAGGTTGAGGGGATGGAGGCAGCGCAGGAGGGATCGAGAGAGAGGGACGATGGGAATGAGGATCGAGAGGAGTAAGGGTTGGTCGAGCTAGGTTATAGGGTTAGATGGGCCTCGGGCCCAATTCGGCTGGGTTAGGTGGTTAGATTGTGGGATGTGGCTCGACCTAGATGGCCTGCTGGGTTGGTTCAACTCTCTCTCTCTCTCTAATATTTTCTCCTCTTCTATTCCTCAATTACAGAAAATAGCAAATAAGAAAATGAGAAGAAAGGAAGGGTTAGATACATAATTTGGACATGGGTTTTCTAGAAAAAAATCGATCTAGGGTTTTCAAAAAACCAAAACTAATAAAAAAAGGGGTCTTAACTACCTCGCGGATCGGGTCCGGCGGGCGGCGGATCGGCGACGGGCGGTGGCTCCGGGGACTCCGGCGGCGGCGGCGCTGGGCGAACGGCGCGGGCGGGGACGGCGGCGCGGGTGGCGGCGGCAGCTAGGGTTAGGGTTCGGGCACGAGCGGCTGGGCCTTCGGGCCTCGGGGCGGCAGCTTATAAAGCCTGAGCGGACAGAGTCCGTCTCGGGCACGGCCCGTAGGTCGGTTCGCTATTTTTTTTAAACGGACGGAGTAAAACAATTAAAAGAAATACCAAACAGAGTCCAAAAATTCCGAAATAAATTTTCACCGGCCTAATAATATTTAGGACGAAGTGAACATTTTTCCCGGACCTAATAATTTTTTGAAAAAAATGCATATTTTCTAATTCAAATAAAATCCAAATAAAATTGTTTATTCAATTTCAACATTTTTCCTCCAATATTTCTTTTATTTTGGAGAAGTCATATTATCTCCTCTCATATATTTTGATATTGAAATATTTCGAAGATAAAAAATAATTAAAACCAAATGATCCTCTTTTCAATATTTGAGAAAAATCAAATATGAAAATAATGAAATCCCCAACTCTCTTCGTGGGTCCTTGAGTTGCTTAGGATTTTTTAGGATCAAAACCAAAATGCAAATAAAATATGGTATGCATGTGATGATCTATGTATAACATTCCAAATTGAAAATTTGGGATGTTACAAACCTACCCCCCTTAAGATGAATCTCGCCCTCGAGATTCGGGTTGGCTAGAAAATAGGTGTGGGTGGTCCTGGCGTAGATCATCCTCTCGTTCCCAGGTGTCTTCGTCTTCTGTGTGATGGCTCCATTGTACTTTGCAGAACTTGATGACTTTGCTGCGGGTAACTCTGTTGGCAAACTCGAGAATCTTAACGGGCTTCTCCTCGTAGGTCAGGTCGCTCTCTAACTGGATTGCTTCCAGGGGCACTGTATCATG
The DNA here is from genome assembly GCA_902687465.1 of Secale cereale. Taxonomy (NCBI): domain Eukaryota; kingdom Viridiplantae; phylum Streptophyta; class Magnoliopsida; order Poales; family Poaceae; genus Secale; species Secale cereale. Next base: position 336,219,550 of record LR738710.1, read on the forward strand.
TAACGGAATCTCGACCATCTCTGTGTGACACTTCTTCAACTGTGATACGTGAAACACATCATGAACTCCGGACAAAGTCTCGGGCAACTCTAGCTGATAAACTACTTCTCCTTTGCGTTCCAAGACCTTGTACGGTCCCACAAATCTTGGTGCCAATTTACCCTTAACTCTGAAACGCTTAACTCCTCGAAGCGGAGATACTCGAAGATACGCTCTATCTCCAACTTCGTAGGGTACCTCCTTGCGCTTCGTATTGGCGTAACTCTTCTGCCTAGACTGGGCTACCATAAGTCCATTGCGGATCATCTTGACATTCTCTTCCGACTCTTTGATCAAATCGGGTCCAAATAACCGATGGTCTCCAACTTCATCCCACATTAACGGTGTTCTGCATCTTCTTCCGTACAAAGCCTCGAAAGGGGCCATTTGCAAACTGGTTCGATAACTATTGTTGTAAGAAAACTCCGCGTATGGCAAATTATCATCCCAGCTAGATCCATAATCGAGCGCACAAGCTCTCAGCATGTCCTCCAGAATCTGATTGACTCTCTCGGTATCTCCATCTATCTGTGGATGAAAGGTTGTACTGAACTCTAGCCTAGTACCTAAAGTCTCGTGCAACTGCTTCCAAAACTTTGAGGTAAACTTTGTTCCTCTATCTGATACAATGGTCCTTGGAACTCCATGAAGACATATGATCCTGGTCATGTATATCTTTGCCAACTTGGCACTCGTGTAAGTGGTCTTTACGGGGATAAAGTGAGTTACTTTAATCAAACGATCAACTATCACCCAGATAGAATCATACCCTGAACGTGTCCTAGGTAGTCACATGATGAAATCCATTCCAAGCTTATCCCACTTCCATTCGGGTATAGGTAACGGCTGTAATAACCTTGCTGGTTTCTGATGTTCCGCCTTGACTCTCTGACAAACGTCACACACTGCTACATATTCGGCAATGTCCTTCTTCATTCCGGTCCACCAGAAATTCTGCTTCAAAACCAAATACATCTTGGTGTTGCCTGGGTGAATGGAATACAACGAGTCATGTGCCTCCTTGTCGGTACGAAACGACACCTATGGGATCACTGGAATCCCTTCTACGGTTGGCGGGCGCGGAGTTGTGCAAAGAGCAGGTCTAAGAGTCGGCACAGCGATCATTTACCCAGGTTCGGGCCGCGAGGATGCGTAATACCCTAGTCCTGCTTTGGTGTATATTTGAATGTTCTTGAGTTCTTCAGCTAGCCACGGTGCCTATCCAGCTTTTCAGGATCCGAATCCTTCTCCAGTATGCCGCGGGCCTCCTTTATAGTTAAAAGGGGCTGCCATAGTGGCACACAGGAGGTGGAAAGGTGTACAGTGTATGGGATTATCCCACGCCATTACGGGACAAGGCGCATTCAATGCACTACTTAGGTGTCTATTTACTTTATCGGGGACGGGAAAGAAACCCATCCCATCTATGGCCGCTCTGTCTGGTCACGACACGCGTCCAAACCAGAAAGGCAGGCAGCTGAGGTGGCGTTCCGGTAGGGTCTTCACGATGATTTGCATGCCACCATGCAGGTGCTTGGCTAACTAGCCCAGGAACCACGTATCGCCACGTGGGTGCCTGCCTGGGCCAGCGGGTCGGCCGCCGTGCTGGGGTGGCGACGCTGCGGCAAGAGCTTGCCGCAGACTTGCTTCTGTTCCCGGCAAGGGTCTTGCTGGGGCCTCCATGAGTGCCCTGCGGCAAGAGGCTTGCCGGGGCTTCGGGGTGTCTTCGGCAAGGAGCCTTGCCGGGGCCTCGCAGGCATCCTTGGCAAGGAACCTCGCGATCGCCAAGTCTTCTGGTTCTCATCTTGGGAGTCATAGGTCTTTGTCTTCACAAAGATCTGCATGCCATCTCGCGGGCGCTTCCCGAGCCTTGGCTCTAATGTTGTTGGTATCATTGGAACCCATAGGCTTCAAGGGTGGCTGCGACGGAGGCGTCTGGGTGGATTGCCGCGGCAAGAGCCCTTGCTGGGTGGCGCACAGGCCGCCCCGGCAAGAGTCCTTGTCGAGGGAGCCCGTCTCCTTGCTTGGTCTTCTCGTGTTGCCTGTCTTGGCGTTGTTCTGGTAACTCCGCGTTCCTGGCTTCCTCCTTCTGCCATGTTATGTTTGGCCACAGGCGTGGCTCTGACTGCCTGTGCACAAGTAAGGGGTAAAAAAGAGCGCCCCTGCTTTTGTACACCGACGGGAGCCCCCGGGCCTGGGCCACTCATAAGCGCAACGCGTTGTTGACCTAGGCCCAAAACGGTGTGCGGGCAGTGAGGCTAGTTTCCCTTTTACTGTAGTAACTCCCCCGATGGTTGCGCTTCCCCATGATCTGCGCTGACGTGGGGGTCGTGCATGGGGCGGTTTGATGTGTGCTGGTGTCACGTCGCAGTAAATGGTGGTGGAGGGCGGCCCGTGCTTTCCCCATAAAAGGGGGGGGGGGGAACCGCAGGCGCGTTTCCCATTTACCCCCCGCGCTCCTTCAATCTCGCGCTCGCTGTTTATCTCCTTCTTCCCCAAGCCAGAGCCTTCGCCTCCGCCCGTCGCCGCCGCGCTCCCTTCTGTCTCCGACCCCTTTCTTCCCCTTGCGGCTACAATGGCGCCCAAGTCCAGCAGGGGAAAGGCAATGGCCGAGGTCGCGGGGGAGAAAGAGCTCTCGGAGAGTGAGCTAGCGGCACTGCGGACGAAGCACGCCTACTTCCCTCCGACGATCGACGCGGTCCAGCTCACGGACTACTTCAAGCCCTTGTGGGGGTGTGAGACGACGGGGCATCCAGCCACGCACGTCATCCCTGCCCAATGCGCAGAGGCCGGCCTAAATCGGTATCCTTTCTTTGTCGACTACTTCTATTGCGGCATCTGTCCTCCTTTCTCCAATTTCTTAAATGACATCATGCACACCTACGGCTTCCATCTCCTCGATTTTACGCCGAACGGCGTGCCGTGCATGGCTTTTTTCACCCACCTCTGCGAGGGTTTCGCGGGGGTGGTTCCAAGCACGGCGCTCTTCCTCCATTACTTCTTCCCTCGTATCCAAGGGGGGAGCCATCTCCGGCTACGTCACCTGGATTTCATGGACCCAGGAAAAGGGCACGTATCCGGATGGTGCGCAGAGGGAGAGGTGGGACGGGTGGAGGAGCCGGTGGTTGTGGATAGAGGAAGAAGACCCACCGGTGTTCTGTCGAGTTCGTCGGAGCCCGCCGGTTCATAAGGGAGACTGGGGGTACATCGACGTAAATGACAAAAAGCTCTCGATCGCCACCACCAAGATTCATCACCTTGCCCAGGCCGGGCTCTCCCTCGAGATGACAGGGGATGATTTCATCCACCGCCAAATTGCGTCGTTGCACAACAAGGGGAGGCCAGCTTGGCTTTTCGAGAACGCGGCCGACATCATGAGGCTTCACCCCGGCCTAAAACACAACTTCACGGTGATGCAACACTGCCACATCTGCCAGAAGCTCTTCCAACTTGATGTGGATCGCGACGGCAGGGCCGAGAGGACCGGCAAGGCTGCCAAGGCCGGTAAGGCCGTCAAGGGGCCCCTTTTTGGGTTGCCGGCAGGAGTGGTTCCGCTAAGAAATACTCCCTGATGACCCACAAGTGTAGGGGATCTATCATAGTCCTTTCGATAAGTAAGAGTGTCGAACCCAACGAGGAGCAGAAGGAAATGATAGGCAGTTTTCAGTAAGGTATTTTCTGCAAGCACTGAAATTATAGGTAACAGATAGTTTTGTGATAAGGTAATTGGTAGCAAGTGACAAAAGGTAAAAGTAAATAAGGTGCAGCAAGATGGCCCAATCCTTTTTGTAGCAAAGGACAAGCCTGGACAAACTCTTATATAAAGGAAAGAGCTCCGGAGGACACATGGGAATTATCGTCAAGCTAGTTTTCATCACGATCATCTGATTCCCGTTCGGTACTTTGATAATTTGGTATGTGGGTGGACCGGTGCTTGGGTGCTGTCCTTACTTGGACAAGCCTCCCACTTATGATTAACCTCTAATGCAAGCATCCGCAACTACAAAAGAAGTATTAAGGTAAACCTAACCATAGCCTGAAACATATGGATCCAAATCAGCCCCTTACGAAGCAACGCATAAACTAGGGTTTAAGCTTCTATCACTCTAGCAACCCATCATCTACTTATTACTTCTCAATGCCTTCCTCTAGGCCCAAATAATGGTGAAGTGTCATGTAGTCGACGTTCACATTACACCACTAGAGAAGAGACAGCATACATCTCATCAAAACATCGAATGAAGACCAAACTCACATGACTACTAATAGCAAGACTTCTCACGTTTCCTCGGGAACAAAAGTAACTACTCACAAGACATAATATTGTTCATGATCAGAGGGGTATTAATATGCATAATGGATCTGAACATATGATCTTCCACCAATTAAACCTACTAGCATCAACTACAAGGAGTAATCAACACTACTAGCAACCCACACGTACCAATCTGAGGTTTGGGTACAAAGATTGGATACAAGAGATGAACTAGGGTTTGAGAGGAGATGGTGTTGGTGAAGATGTTGATGAAGATAGCCCTCCCCAAGATGGGAAAGTTGTTGGTGATGACGGCGGTGACGATTTCCCCCTCCCGGAGGGAAGTATCCCCGGCAGAACAGCTCTGCTGGAGCCCTAGATTGGTTTCCGCCTCGGTTCCGCCTCGAGATGGCGGCATCTGGTCCCGAAAGCCTCCTCCTGATTTTTTTTCCAGGTCAAAACACCTCATATAGGAGAAGATGGGCATGGGGGGCCTTCCGGCTGGCCCACAAGGCAGGGGCGCGCCCTGGGAAGGGGGCGCGCCCCCCACCCTCGTGGACAGCCGGTGGCCCCCCTCGTGGACTTCTTTTGCCAGATATTTTTTATATTTTCTGAAACAGAGTTCTGTTGAGTTTCGGGGCTTTTGGAGTTGTGCAGATTAGGTTTCCAAAGTTTGCTCCTTTTCCAGCCTAGAATTCCAGCTGCCGGCATTCTCCCTCTTCATGTAAACCTTGTAAAATAAGAGAGAAAAAGGCATAATTATTGTGACAAAACATATAATAACAGCCCATAATGCAATAAATATCAACATATAAGCATGATGCAAAATGGACGTATCAACTCCCCCAAGCTTAGACCTCGCTTGTCCTCAAGCGAAAGCCGATATCAAAAAATATGTCCACATGTTTAGAGATAGAGGTTTCGATAAAAAAAATACGGACATGAGGGCATCATGATCATTCTCATAACAACAACTTATATAAATATAGTCATATGATTCTTATACTGAAGTAGCAATTCATCCACAATATCAAGTATGAATCATAAACTTCATTGGAAACTAACAAACTTTGATGTGGGGGCCCCGACTTAGAAGTCGAGATCACCGAATGCACGTGTACAGTGATCCCAGAGATCAATGCTCACTGAACACACAGAAGCTGAAATAACAAGAGTCTTACATCCATACAAATAGTCTTACACGAATTAAGGCCATCATGGCCAAGTCTTACATAGATAGAGCCTCACGGGCTGAATAGCAAATATCTCAAGTAGCGGAAGTCTTCGATAAAACGGGTAGAACCCATGCCATCTGCCTTAACCCCACAGGCATTCTGACTGGGATAGCGTCCTAGTTCGCATGGTCGTCTCCAAAGAACTCTTCCTCATAATCCTGTTCTTCCATGCCTGGCCAATTAAATAACCAGTGGCAAGCCAATGAGTACTTTGAATGTACTCGCAAGCAACCCATGATGTGGTTCAAGTAACAATGCAATTGAATAATAATGAACATTCTAGCAGGAGGCTAGAACAAAATGTTGTCATCAAGCTTATGCATCAATAACCTTGTGTAACCTCGAGAACAGGTTACCGACATCAACATGAATATAATTCATCTCAACTGAGTCAAGTCACCAGCTTGACTCATCACACACAATGTATCACCAAAGAAGTAAAATTCTGGACATAGTTTAAGTAGCACCACCCAACTGTCCATGACCGTGGACACGGCTATTCGAATAGTTTTACACTCTGCAGAGGTTGCGCACTTTACCCACAAGATCCGGGGAACTTCCGTGTCATCCACGACCCGCGGTACCTCAAGTACCCGGGGTAAGCACCCGGTCATTACCTTTCCTTAGACGACACTAACATAGAGTCCACTCGCTGGCACACGGCCTTGGGGTACAAACAATAGATCACGGGACTTGCCCTAATTTCAATGTTCACGCGTACCCGAAGGGACCAACGGTGTGTCCGGTGCCCTGTGAAAACAGTCATGGCCGCCTATCCAAGCACGACCCCGTCCCGGAAAAGACCTCAAGTCTTCCCGTCACTAGTAATGCGGGCACCATGCTAGTATCGACCTAAGTAATCAATAAAGCCCCGTCCCATAAGGGGTAGTGTGGTTGCACATGTTTGGTTGGGACGGTAGACACACATAAATCTAATCCATCATTCCACCATGCACATGATATTACCGGCACATCACTTCTTTCTCAAGTGATGACCTAACACTTCATCACCCTCGGGCATTAGGGGCACCCGATGGGTTCATGCAAAGTTTCCACTACGGGGGTTCATATCACACATGCATCATATGAGCATCAAGACCAACTGTTGCATGTCATCTAGCATGTAGCAAGATCAACAATAAAGCATGCATCACATGGTGGTTCATCTAGGTTGCCATCGTAACCCTATCATCATGTATCGGAAACAAACGGGTTCCGAGGAACAAGTGTATCATGGTCAAAGGCTGCTTGCCTGGAATGGCTTGGTCTTCAAAGTCTTCTAGTCCTTCTCCTTCTTCTTCCACAGCAACTTCTTCAAATACGGGATCTATACGTCGCATAATAATAACGGAAAAATAAGAATACAAATAAGACAGAAAAACCAAAGTGCTCAGAAAAATGTCAACTCATTTTTGTAAAATACTAGAGAGTTTGCTAAGATGGGGAAAAATCTTAGTTGGAGTTTTGGAGTCACAGAATAGGATATATGGATTTTTGAACAGGAGTTATACTGCTTAAATTTGAATTTAAATTTAAACAGTACAGAAAAGTTTCATGGATTTGAATGAGAGTAGTACCATTAAATAGGTTGGAATATTATAAGATTTTAGGAGTTGGAAATAATTAAGTTGGATCAATATTCTTTTCTGTAAAAATGTTTGAAACATTAACAGAAAAGAAAAAGAAAAAGGGTCCCTGTGCAACTGGGCCAAAGGGCCACAGTGCACGGCCCAGGGCTGACTAGCCCAGCCGCACGGGCCAGCGCGCGCGCACGTCAGGTTTCAAACCTGACGGGCGGGGCCCGTGGGTCAGTGGCACAGAGGAGAGGAGAGAGGCGGGTGGATGACAGGCGGGGCCCGCCTGTCATCTTCAACCCTATGGCCACGGCGACGGCGAGCTCACCGGCGACGACTCCGGTCACGGCGACGGCAACGGAGGGCAGGGTCAGGTTCAGCGTCGAGTGGCGGATGCGGTGGTGGTATCGCGGCACGGCGGGGAGCTCTGGTTCGCCGGCGACGAGGTGCGGCGGCGGAAGCTCGTCGGAGGTCGGTGGTCGGGGTTGTTTTCGACTGCAAACAGAAGGGGAAAGAGAGGGGAAATGGTCAGGGGTGTGCTGCGGTTCCAAAACAGGCGGAGGGAGGAGCAGGGGAGGCCTGTACCTCGAGATCGCCGGCGGCCCGACGCGGCGGAGCTCCGGTCGATCCCGAGCACTGGGGCGCTCCGGGGCTGATCTGAGGGTGCAGGAGGGGCTAGTGAGGTGTGGTGGAGCTGGTGATGGAGTTGGGAGAGCTCGGGGAGGTCTTAAATAGGCGCGCCCGTGGTTCACCGTGGACCCGTGCGCCGGCGAGGTCCGGCCTGTCGCTACAGCGCACAGGAGGCTGCGGGAGTGAGTCGGGGGTGTTGCTGGACGTCCTCCACGTCCAGCGGAGGTAAGAGGAGGAGCGGGGGAGCAGCAGGGGCGTGCGCGCGTGTGAGCCAGAGGAGTGGCTGCCGCGGGCGGCCAGCGCGCGTGCGGCGACGGCCACTGGAGGGCGCAGGAGAAGGGGGACAGCACCGGAGGGGGCTGCGGACGTCGAGGCGCGTTGGGAGGCGCGAGGGGGAGGCTCGAGGTGGTCGGGGGGCGATGATTGGCCCGAGCCAGCGTGCGGGAGTACTGTTCACGCGCTCCAGAGCGCGCGTGTGACCGGCATCGTCGCGCTCTCGTTGGCTTGGCTCGTCCCAGCGTGTCCAACAGTGTCTGGGGTGTTGAGGGAGTAGTATAGAATTGCCCCAAGGCCTTGGATGCTCTGGGGTGCAGAGAGAGAGGGGGGAGGGCTAGGGGACTTGGTGAAAACTGCTGTCCAGCAAGGTAAAGTGGAGGTTTCACCCCTCAATCATAGAGCTGAGGTGCTGGGGGAGTTACTGGGGTTTGCTAGTAACCCAGTGCACCTGTGGTAAGAAGCTGAGGCATTGGAGAAAAGTGAAAGTGGTAAAAGTAGAGGTTTTAAGATTTCTGCAGAAGGTGTTTGATCATGGTTTGATCAAGCAAATGAAGTTCAATTGGCATGGCACTTGACAGGGTTGAAAGGCATGAGAAAATAGGGTGCTTCACCAAATTTGAGCTCATTTGGAGAAACTAGCCAATGTAACTTTGGTGAACCCTAGAAATCAACAGAAACAGTTTCATGTTGATTGAGTCAAGCTAATCATCTCCCCTTGATGCACCACTTGGTGTAGCATCCTCATTTGGGGTATTGATCATGCTCACAAAGTTTGAGGCTCCAAATAAAAAGTTGGTAATGTAAAGTTGTTCAAATTTGTATTTGAACAGAAAGGGTTTTGAGGTGATCTGATCAAGTTGCTCTATTCCAAATCTTGTGCCATTTGGTCTAGGTGCCTTATTAGGCTATCCTAGCATGTGCACCAAGTTTGAGAGCATTTGGACAAGTTTGGCAATGTAGAGTTGCTCAAACTTCAAATATGGACAGATTGGTTATGAAGGGGTTTGAGGTGGTTTCCTTGATCTCCAATGCATGAGGCTTTGCAAGATCATCAAACATGTCATATATGACATGATAGAATTTCCCTGGAATTTTTGGAGAAAAATTCCTTTGTAAATATTTCAAAAGCTTGAAATATCCAGAAAGGGTTTTAGAGGGTTTAGCCCAATATTTTGAACATGACCAAGTGTTGAAACTCTTATATATGGACAATATATGTCCTCTGAGTCTCTCTGAATTTTGGCAAATATTTTTGAAACAGTTAAATAATTTTTCCCTATTAAAGACCATTTCTGGCCTTAAGAAAAGCCTTTTAAATAAAATAGGAAAATAACTTTTAAAATTATACCTTTGTGGTTTCTGGGAGTCCTATGACTACTAGGTCTCAAATAAACCTTTTGAAAAAGTTTTCACACCCTTAATCAAGTACTTGCAGTGCAAATCTCAATTCAGGGTTTTTTGGAAAACTAAATTTATAAAATACTTTTTGGCCAAATTAATTTTGTAAGAAAATACTATACTGCTATATAACACTTGGCATGATCATTGGGCAGAAGTTTTGGATAAGGAGATGAAATCTACAAGAGGTCATAGTTGACTTTAATGAGCATATGAAAAAGCAATTGAAGAAAACTCAATTTCAAATAAAGGCCAAATGATGCTAAAAATTTTTGCTGGTCCAAATTTTCATGCTTCAAAGTTACAAATAACATGTTACAAAATGCAGGGTGTGACAGACCTACCCCCCTTACAAGAATCTCGTCCCCGAGATTCCTAAACTAGGGCTTAAAAGAGGTCGGGAAACTCGGATCTAAGATAGTCTTCTCGTTCCCAGGTTGCTTCTGCTTCGGTGTGGTTGCTCCACTGAACCTTGAAGTACTTGATGGTACGGCTCCGCGTACGTCGTTCTGCTTCGTCCAGGATACGGATAGGCTTCTCGCGGTAGGTCAAGTCAGGCTGCAGATCAATGGCTTGGTGATCCACATCCTTGTAGAGACTGGGCTTGTCTGGAACCTGGAGACACTTCCGGAGTTGTGACACATGGAACACATTGTGCACATCGGATAGCTCAGGTGGTAGTTCCAACTGATAAGCCACTTCTCCTCGTCGTGCAGTGATCTCAAAAGGTCCAATGAACCTTGGTGCGAGCTTCCCCTTGACATGGAAACGCTTGGTTCCCTTCAGAGGAGTCACCCGCAGGTACACATGATCTCCGACACGGAAACTCATGTCTCGGCGTCGAGTGTCAGCATAACTCTTCTGCCTTGACTTGGCTGCCTTTAGTCGCTCTCTGACTAGTTGGACTTGCTCTTCTGCTGCGCGGAGAATATCCGGTCCAAAGACTAGTCCTTCTCCAGTCTCTGACCAGTTGAGGGGTGTGCGACATCTGCGTCCGTACAATGCCTCAAATGGTGCCATCTGTAGGCTTGACTGGTAACTGTTGTTATAAGAGAACTCGGCGAAAGGGAGACAGTCTTCCCACTTGGCTCCATATGCCAGGACACAGGCTCGGAGCATATCTTCGAGAATCTGATTGACTCGCTCAGTCTGCCCTCCGGTCTGTGGGTGGAAAGCTGTGCTGAAAGACAACTTGGTTCCCAAGGCTTCTTGGAACTTCTTCCAGAACCTTGAGGTGAACTGGGTTCCTCGATCTGACACAATCTCCTTGGGAACACCATGAAGACTTACGATTCGGTCCATGTAGAGAGCTGCCAGCCGGTTGCCATCATAAGTGGTCTTGACAGGAATGAAATGAGCCACCTTGGTCAAATGATCGACTATGACCCAGATAGAGTCATGTCCTCTATTTGACCTTGGTAGTCCAGTGATGAAGTCCATTCCGACTTTGTCCCACTTCCACTCAGGAACCTTGAGTGGTTGAAGCAATCCAGCGGGTCGCTGATATTCAGCCTTAACCTTTTGGCACACATCACACTTTGCAACATAGGTTGCAATCTCTCTCTTCATACCGTGCCACCAGAATCGTGCCTTCAAGTCTTGGTACATCTTGGTTCCTCCGGGGTGGATGGAATACGGGGTGTCGTGGGCTTCTTGCAGAATCAGCGTCTTCAACTCGGGGTTGTTTGGTACGCAGAGACGACCTTTGTACCAAACAATCCCGTGCTCGTCTTCGGAGAATCCTGGGGCCTTGCCCATCTTCATCTTCCTCTTGATACCTTCAATGCTTGCGTGTCCACCTTGAGCTTTCTTGACGTCGTCCATCAGGGTTGGTCTGACTTCCAAATGATCCAGGAATCCAGGGATGACCAATTCCAAACTGAACTGTTCGATCTCCTTAAACAAGGCTGGCTGCCTTTCTTGAATAATGACATTCAAAGAGCAAGCCTTCCTGCTTAAGGCATCGGCCACCACGTTGGCCTTCCCAGGGTGATACTGAACACTGAGGTCATAATCCTTGATGAGTTCCAACCATCTCCGCTGCCTCATGTTCAACTCTTTTTGGGTGAAAATATACTTCAGACTTTTGTGGTCTGTGTAAATCTCACACCGTTTCCCTAGGAGGTAATGCCGCCATGTCTTCAAGGCATGAACCACTGCTGCTAGCTCAAGATCGTGAGTAGCGTAGTTCTCCTCATGAGGTCGTAGCTGCCTAGAGAGGTATGCTATGACGCGGCCTTCTTGCATCAGAACGCTTCCCAATCCTATTCGAGAGGCATCACAATATATCACGAACTCCTTGTGAATATCAGGTGTTGCCAGAACTGGGGCGGTGGTCAATCTCTTCTTGAGCTCTTGGAAGCTCTCTTCGCATTTTGGCGTCCACTCGAACTTCTTGTCCTTCTTGAGGAGCTGAGTCATTGGTCGTGCAATGCTAGAGAATCCTTCCACGAACTTGCGGTAATAGCCCGCCAATCCGAGGAAGCTTCTGACTTCCTTGACGGTCGTTGGAGATTGCCATTGGGTCACAGCTTCGACTTTTGCAGGATCAACAGATAATCCTTCCTCGGTCAAGACATGACCTAAGAATCCAACTTTGTGCAGCCAAAACTCACACTTGCTGAACTTGGCATACAGTTGGTGCTCACGAAGCTTGTCTAGGACCATCCTTAGATGCTGCTCATGTTCTTCCTCCGACTTCGAGAACACAAGGATGTCATCTATGAAGACAACAACGAACTTGTCCAAATATTCCATGAAGACTTTATTCATGAGGTACATGAAGTAAGCTGGGGCATTGGTTAACCCAAAAGACATGACCGTGCACTCGTACAGGCCATATCTGGTTACGAATGCCGTCTTCGGAATATCTTGGGGTCTGATCTTCAGCTGGTAATACCCAGATCTGAGGTCGATCTTGGAGAATACCTTGGCTTCGCTGAGTTGATCAAACAGATCTTCGATCTTGGGAAGTGGGTACTTGTTCTTGATTGTAACTTCATTGAGGGAACGATAGTCAATGCATAAGCGGATGGTACCGTCCCTCTTTGCCACAAACAGAACAGGTGATCCCCAAGGGGAGGCACTCGGGCGGATAAATCCTTTCCTTAGCTGCTCTTCTAGCTGCTTCTTCAACTCGGCTAGTTCTTCCGTTCCCATTCTATAAGGCTTCTTATAGATGGGTCCTGCTCCGGGCACGAGCTCGATGATGAACTCAATGTCACGGTCAGGGGGCATTCCCGGTAGTTCATCCGGAAAGACATCAGGATACTCACATACCACCGGTACTTGGTCTAGCCCAACTTCAGACAGACAGTTGATTTTAGCGGCTTGAGCGGAAGAGGAGTTGGGGGCAAACTTGACTTCTACACCTTGGTCATTGGTCACAGTGACTGTCCGATTGGCACAGTCTAATAAGCTTTGGTGCTTGCTGAGCCAATTCATGCCTAAGATCACATCCAAGCCTTGCGATCTCAGGACGATAAGGTCTGCTAGGAAGTCTACACCATTAATGGTAATACTGACTCCTTTACAGCCTATCTTGGCTCTCATCTCGGCTCCGGGGGTTTGTACCACCATAGGGTTATTCAGGGGTGTAGGGGTCATGCCACTTTTTAATGCAAATCTTTGAGTGACAAATGAATGCGTTGCTCCAGAATCAAACAAGACAGTTGCAGGTGCTGAGTTGACAAGGAACGTACCCAGCACGACGTCCGGGTCTTCCTGGGCTTCTTCAGCAGTGACGTGATTCACACGCCCCTTCCCATAGTTCGGTGGATTGCGAGGAGCTGGGTTCCTTGGTGGCATTCCACGGCCTTGTCCCTGGTTCTGCGCATTGGGGCGCGGGGCATCAGGCTTCTTGTTGGGGCACACCCTGGAGATGTGTCCGGGCTGACCACACCCAAAACAAGTGACTTGATTTGGGGTGTTGATCTTGTTGCCACCACTGGTATTGGGGTTGAAAGCTGGCCTGGGGTTGGCATACTGCTGAGGCTGAGGATTGGCACGAGGTGCAGGAGCTCTCGGCTGCTGATAAGTTGGCTTGGCCGGGGCTGACTGCCACGGACGAGGCTTCTGGTTGCTGGAACTTCCCTTACTGATCAACTTGCGCTTGCGAGTGTCTTCCAAAGCACGCCGCTTGTCTTCAAGCATAAGTGCCTTGTTTACCAGATCAGGGAAAGACGGGCAGTCGCACACGACAAGCGAATATTGCAGAGTCTGATTAAGGCCTTCCATGAAGCGCTCCCTTTTGGCAGCATCAGTGCTGACATCCACAGGGGCATACCTTGACAGAATACTGAACTTCTGCATGTACTCCTTGACAGTGCCACTTCCTTGCTTCAGGGCTCGGAATTCGCGCTTTTTAATAGCCATGACTCCAGAAGGAATGTGGGCCTTGCGGAATTCTGCCTTGAAGTTAACCCAAGTGATGTCTTGTTCAGCATGCATGACCTTGAATCCATCCCACCAAGCTCTTGCGGTTCCCCCGAGGCAGTGGGCTGCATAAGCCACCTTCTCGCGATCTTCGGTGCATCCGACTAGTTCCAGAATCTCCTCAATGGAACGGACCCAGTCATCAGCATCCAGGGGTTCTGCAGTCTCGATGAAGGTTGGTGGTGCATGCTTCTTGAACTCTGCCAATGTGGAACGTCCATTGCCATTCCCCGCTGGTTGGCGGTTGTTGGCAACAGCTTGAGCAATCAGCTGAAGAGCTGCAGTGTTGGCTTGGCGTTCCTCTCGGAAAGCTTGGAGAAGCTGAGCCATGTCCATGCTTGGAGGAGGTGGTGGTGGAGCTTGGTCGTTGGTTTGGTCTGCCTCTGGCTGAGAAGATGCTCCGGCTTCGGGCTGCTGGGTAGAGGTACCAGTACGAGTTACAACAGGCATCCTGTTGGAGCGGTAAAAGGTCTCATGACTCGGAAGAGGAAAAGCAGATAGATAGGTGCCTAGTAAGGGGGTGGGTGTGACACTAAATCAAATCATGCAAGGGCCGAAAGGCCAAAACACATTCATTAAAATCCAAATGGGTGATGTAGTCGTTTACACATTCCCGAAGGAAGATTACGACTTACATCCAGACACGGCAAAAGCTAGCACTAGATGGTTTCATATGAACCATACAAGGGCTCGACTGCGCATAGGGGTTACACGACCTATCCTACCGTAGGGGTTACAACGGGCATATCCGAGTAGCGAATAATGCCTAAGTGGCGGAATGCTCGGTCGCGTATTCCGGCTCTTCTGGGTCTTCCTCCTTGTCTTCATCTGACTGGGCTCCCTTGTCACTTAAGGGAGTGGGGGAGTGGAGGAGTTGGATGCGACGGTGCTTGGACGGTGGTGCAGGGAAAAGCTTGCGATATTCCCTTGCTGTCATCCGGCGTCGTCGAGGTGGTTCTTCACCCTTGGAAGACATATCCTCGGAGGGCCTTCCGCCTCGATATGCGATAGCGGATTGTCCAGAAGGTGCTCCTTCCTTCTTAATCATGTTTGCCTTCTCTTGAGCTCGACGAAGAAGTGCCTTGGTCTTGTAAAGTTCTTCTCGAAGCTTCATTGATTCCGAGGCCAAGTCTTGTGCCAAGCTGTCGGCACATAGACTGAAGTAGGTCTGGAACCGAAGTGAGAGTCCATCCTTCAGTGGAGGGGCTAGTGCGCTGCTTTCTTCGTCACCTTCCTTCCGGTAAGGTAAGAAGCGAGTTGCCATCTTGGCTGCCATCTCCGGAAGAAGCTCGCGGAGACGGGTTAGTGCCTTGAGTGCAGCAGCCTCGGCAGCAAGTGGTAGTGTTGTCATCTGGGGTCCCTCGAAGAACCAACTTGTGGGAGGATCGTTTGCCCTCACGATCACTTCCACATGGTACTCCACCTCAGTATCGCTCACCCAATGCTCATGGTAGGTGAGGATGGGTGCTCGGTGGAACTGACACTCCTGGAGGCTATCCTCGAGAAGTAGGGGAAACCCAGTGGTCAGGTGCTCTTCGGGAACAGCGGCCATCTACAAGGTGGAATAGGAGGGGTTAATAAGCTGAGGAAATCTCAGGTTTAGAAAAGAAGAGAGGTTCAGAAGGTTTTGAAAAAGGGGTCTCAACTAACTAACGCCCATGCTAACTAAGGCTTCCTACAGTCAGGATGGCTCTGATACCAGCTCTGTGGGGGCCCCGACTTAGAAGTCGAGATCACCGAATGCACGTGTACAGTGATCCCAGAGATCAATGCTCACTGAACACACAGAAGCTGAAATAACAAGAGTCTTACATCCATACAAATAGTCTTACACGAATTAAGGCCATCATGGCCAAGTCTTACATAGATAGAGCCTCACGGGCTGAATAGAAAATATCTCAAGTAGCGGAAGTCTTCGATAAAACGGGTAGAACCCATGCCATCTGCCTTAACCCCACAGGCATTCTGACTGGGATAGCGTCCTAGTTCGCATGGTCGTCTCCAAAGAACTCTTCCTCATAATCCTGTTCTTCCATGCCTGGCCAATTAAATAACCAGTGGCAAGCCAATGAGTACTTTGAATGTACTCGCAAGCAACCCATGATGTGGTTCAAGTAACAATGCAATTGAATAATAATGAACATTCTAGCAGGAGGCTAGAACAAAATGTTGTCATCAAGCTTATGCATCAATAACCTTGCGTAACCTCGAGAACAGGTTACCGACATCAACATGAATATAATTCATCTCAACTGAGTCAAGTCACCAGCTTGACTCATCACACACAATGTATCACCAAAGAAGTAAAATTCTGGACATAGTTTAAGTAGCACCACCCAACTGTCCATGACCGTGGACACGGCTATTCGAATAGTTTTACACTCTGCAGAGGTTGCGCACTTTACCCACAAGATCCGGGGAACTTCCGTGTCATCCATGACCCGCGGTACCTCAAGTACCCGGGGTAAGCACCCGGTCATTACCTTTCCTTAGACGACACTAACATAGAGTCCACTCGCTGGCACACGGCCTTGGGGTACAACCAATAGATCACGGGACTTGCCCTAATTTCAATGTTCACGCGTACCCGAAGGGACCAACGGTGTGTCCGGTGCCCTGTGAAAACAGTCATGGCCGCCTATCCAAGCACGACCCCGTCCCGGAAAAGACCTCAAGTCTTCCCGTCACTAGTAATGCGGGCACCATGCTAGTATCGACCTAAGTAATCAATAAAGCCCCGTCCCATAAGGGGTAGTGTGGTTGCACATGTTTGGTTGGGACGGTAGACACACATAAATCTAATCCATCATTCCACCATGCACATGATATTACCGGCACATCACTTCTTTCTCAAGTGATGACCTAACACTTCATCACCCTCGGGCATTAGGGGCACCCGATGGGTTCATGCAAAGTTTCCACTACGGGGGTTCATATCACACATGCATCATATGAGCATCAAGACCAACTGTTGCATGTCATCTAGCATGTAGCAAGATCAACAATAAAGCATGCATCACATGGTGGTTCATCTAGGTTGCCATCGTAACCCTATCATCATGTATCGGAAACAAACGGGTTCCGAGGAACAAGTGTATCATGGTCAAAGGCTGCTTGCCTGGAATGGCTTGGTCTTCAAAGTCTTCTAGTCCTTCTCCTTCTTCTTCCACAGCAACTTCTTCAAATACGGGATCTATACGTCGCATAATAATAACGGAAAAATAAGAATACAAATAAGACAGAAAAACCAAAGTGCTCAGAAAAATGTCAACTCATTTTTGTAAAATACTAGAGAGTTTGCTAAGATGGGGAAAAATCTTAGTTGGAGTTTTGGAGTCACAGAATAGGATATATGGATTTTTGAACAGGAGTTATACTGCTTAAATTTGAATTTAAATTTAAACAGTACAGAAAAGTTTCATGGATTTGAATGAGAGTAGTACCATTAAATAGGTTGGAATATTACAAGATTTTAGGAGTTGGAAATAATTAATTTGGATCAATATTCTTTTCTGTAAAAATGTTTGAAACATTAACAGAAAAGAAAAAGAAAAAGGGTCCCTGTGCAATTGGGCCAAAGGGCCACAGTGCACGGCCCAGGGCTGACTAGCCCAGCCGCACGGGCCAGCGCGCGCGCACGTCAGGTTTCAAACCTGACGGGCGGGGCCCGTGGGTCAGTGGCACAGAGGAGAGGAGAGAGGCGGGTGGATGACAGGCGGGGCCCGCCTGTCATCTTCAACCCTACGGCCACGGCGACGGCGAGCTCACTGGCGACGACTCCGGTCACGGCGACGGCAACGGAGGGCAGGGTCAGGTTCAGCGTCGAGTGGCGGATGCGGTGGTGGTATCGCGGCACGGCGGGGAGCTCTGGTTCGCCGGCGACGAGGTGCGACGGCGGAAGCTCGTCGGAGGTCGGTGGTCGGGGTTGTTTTCGACTGCAAACAGAAGGGGAAAGAGAGGGGAAATGGTCAGGGGTGTGCTGCGGTTCCAAAACAGGCGGAGGGAGGAGCAGGGGAGGCCTGTACCTCGAGATCGCCGGCGGCCCGACGCGGTGGAGCTCCGGTCGATCCCGAGCACTGGGGCGCTCCGGGGCTGATCTGAGGGTGCAGGAGGGGCTAGTGAGGTGTGGTGGAGCTGGTGATGGAGTTGGGAGAGCTCGGGGAGGTCTTAAATAGGCGCGCCCGTGGTTCACCGTGGACCCGTGCGCCGGCGAGGTCCGGCCTGTCGCTACAGCGCACAGGAGGCTGCGGGAGTGAGTCGGGGGTGTTGCTGGACGTCCTCCACGTCCAGCGGAGGTAAGAGGAGGAGCGGGGGAGCAGCAGGGGCGTGCGCGCGTGTGAGCCAGAGAAGTGGCTGCCGCGGGCGGCCAGCGCGCGTGCGGCGACGGCCACTGGAGGGCGCAGGAGAAGGGGGACAGCACCGGAGGGGGCTGCGGACGTCGAGGCGCGTTGGGAGGCGCGAGGGGGAGGCTCGAGGTGGTCGGGGGGCGATGATTGGCCCGAGCCAGCGTGCGGGAGTACTGTTCACGCGCTCCAGAGCGCGCGTGTGACCGGCATCGTCGCGCTCTCGTTGGCTTGGCTCGTCCCAGCGTGTCCAACAGTGTCTGGGGTGTTGAGGGAGTAGTATAGAATTGCCCCAAGGCCTTGGATGCTCTGGGGTGCAGAGAGAGAGGGAGGAGGGCTAGGGGACTTGGTGAAAACTGCTGTCCAGCAAGGTAAAGTGGAGGTTTCACCCCTCAATCATAGGGCTGAGGTGCTGGGGGAGTTACTGGGGTTTGCTAGTAACCCAGTGCACCTGTGGTAAGAAGCTGAGGCATTGGAGAAAAGTGAAAGTGGTAAAAGTAGAGGTTTTAAGATTTCTGCAGAAGGTGTTTGATCATGGTTTGATCAAGCAAATGAAGTTCAATTGGCATGGCACTTGACAGGGTTGAAAGGCATGAGAAAATAGGGTGCTTCACCAAATTTGAGCTCATTTGGAGAAACTAGCCAATGTAACTTTGGTGAACCCTAGAAATCAACAGAAACAGTTTCATGTTGATTGAGTCAAGCTAATCATCTCCCCTTGATGCACCACTTGGTGTAGCATCCTCATTTGGGGTATTGATCATGCTCACAAAGTTTGAGGCTCCAGATAAAAAGTTGGTAATGTAAAGTTGTTCAAATTTGTATTTGAACAGAAAGGGTTTTGAGGTGATCTGATCAAGTTGCTCTATTCCAAATCTTGTGCCATTTGGTCTAGGTGCCTTATTAGGCTATCCTAGCATGTGCACCAAGTTTGAGAGCATTTGGACAAGTTTGGCAATGTAGAGTTGCTCAAACTTCAAATATGGACAGATTGGTTATGAAGGGGTTTGAGGTGGTTTCCTTGATCTCCAATGCATGAGGCTTTGCAAGATCATCAAACATGTCATATATGACATGATAGAATTTCCCTGGAATTTTTGGAGAAAAATTCCTTTGTAAATATTTCAAAAGCTTGAAATATCCAGAAAGGGTTTTAGAGGGTTTAGCCCAATATTTTGAACATGACCAAGTGTTGAAACTCTTATATATGGACAATATATGTCCTCTGAGTCTCTCTGAATTTTGGCAAATATTTTTGAAACAGTTAAATAATTTTTCCCTATTAAAGACCATTTCTGGCCTTAAGAAAAGCCTTTTAAATAAAATAGGAAAATAACTTTTAAAATTATACCTTTGTGGTTTCTGGGAGTCCTATGACTACTAGGTCTCAAATAAACCTTTTGAAAAAGTTTTCACACCCTTAATCAAGTACTTGCAGTGCAAATCTCAATTCAGGGTTTTTTGGAAAACTAAATTTATAAAATACTTTTTGGCCAAATTAATTTTGTAAGAAAATACTATACTCCTATATAACACTTGGCATGATCATTGGGCAAAAGTTTTGGATAAGGAGATGAAATCTACAAGAGGTCATAGTTGACTTTAATGAGCATATGAAAAAGCAATTGAAGAAAACTCAATTTCAAATAAAGGCCAAATGATGCTAAAAATTTTTGCTGGTCCAAATTTTCATGCTTCAAAGTTACAAATAACATGTTACAAAATGCAGGGTGTGACATTTGATCTCGGTCATTGAAGCAATTGCAATTTATCGTAACATCGGAAAGAGTCAATATAAGAGCTTTTCAGCAAGCCTACATACTCAACTATCATATAGTCTTTCACAATTGCTCACACTCACGCAATACTTATGTTTATGGAGTTTTAATCGGACACAGAGAAAGATGGGGGTTTATGGTGTTGCCTCCCAACCTTTTACCTCAAGGGTGATGTCAACAATAATAGATCATGAAAACTTACATCCAGGTGGGTATATATGTCAGGATCTCTCCAACACAATGTGCTTGCCAAAGGATAAAAGGTAAAAAAGGAAAGGTGGATTTCACCTTGACACTTATAAGACAGGAATAATAGATAGGCCCTTCGCAGAGGGAAGCAGAGGTTGTCATGTGTTTTTATGGTTGGATGCATAAAGTCTTAGCATAGAAGAACTTCGCTTTATATTTCCACTTGTGATAAGGACCTTTATTATGCAGTCCATGGCTTTTATTACTTCCATATCACAAGATCGTATAAAGCTAATTTCTCCCACACTAATAAATCATACATGTTTTAGCGAGTTTGCAACATGACAACTTACTTGGAAGGATCTTTCTCAATCCATAGGTAGGTATGGTGGACTCTCATGGCAAAACTGGGTTTAAGGATATATGGAAGCACAAGTAGTATCTCTACTTAGTGCGAGGAGTTTTGGCTAGCAAGAGGAGGAAAGGCAAGCTCAACATGTTGGATGATCCATGACAATATACTTTATTTCGAATATAAGAAGACATAACCCATTATGTTGTCTTCCTTGTCCAACATCAACTCTTTAGCATGGCATACTTTAAAGAGTGCTCACAATCATAAAAGATGTCCAAGATAGTATATTTGTATGTGAAGCCTCTCTTTATTTATTACTTCCTATTAATTGCAACGATGACCAAAACTATGTTTGTCAACTCCCAACAACTTTTATTTATCATACTCTTGTATGTGAAGTCATTACTTCCCGTAAGATCAATATTATCTCTTTGATACTCTTTATGTTTTCTTTCTTTTTATCATGACCCAAGTGAGGAAAATAAAGCCCTTGACTCAACACTAATATTTATTATATAGCTCACAGACTCGATTACAAAGGGTAAAGCTCAGAAAGCAAAAGCTCACAACTAGATCATGCTAACTTTATTCTACTAGATCAAGATACTACCAAAAGGATCGAACTAAGTAAAATGGTAAAGATAGGAGTGATGGTGATACGATACCAAGGTCACTCCCCCAAGCCTCGCAGTTGCCAAGGGGAGTGCCCATACCCATATGATTATGTCTCCTTCTTCGGGGGTGGTGATGATGGCTTCTTCCTTAACTTGCGCTTAAGGATAGAAGTTTGATCCTTCAGATCATTCATATCTTGCTCAAGATTTAATATCTTCTTGCATAGTGCCTTCTTGTTTTCCTGCAAGAGGTTAAAAGGGATAAATTCGATCTTAGCTTTCTTTACTCTGTCGGGGAGGCTTGACTTTTTGAACTCCGCGTGCATGTCTCCAGGTTGAGGTAGTGGGACTTCGTCTTCATCTGAGCTACTCCAATCCTTCCTCTTTGAATCATGGTCTTCTTCTTCTTCCGTGGTCCAACCATAATGCTCCTAGTCCCCATAGACCTTAGGGTCAGCGAGGGAATCAGCTACATAGATTTCTCCCTCCGAATCCTGGGACGACATGTAGCTTTCATCTGCGATAGAAACAGCTCGAAACAAAAATAGAGGATTTTTGCGTGATACAGAGGTCAAAACCTTCGGGAGTATATATAATGAATTTTTACCGACCAAATGGAGTAACCCACAAGAAAACGGAGTCCGGGAGGCACACGGGGTGCCCACGAGGCAGGGGCGCGCCCTGGGAAGGGGGGCGTGCCGTCCACCCTCGTGGACGCCTCGTGTCTCCTCCGGACTGCTTCTTATTTTTCTATTTTTCTAAATATTACAAAACGGAGAAAAATTGCCTCTAGAACTGTTTTGGAGTCGGTTTACTTACCATATCACTTACCTCTTCCTTTTCGGAGGCTGGATCGTTCTGGAAAGTGTCCCTTATGTATTCCTCCGGGTTTACGGTTTCAATAATATTGGTTTCAACATTTATAGGATTATCTGAGATATAATGTTTAATTCTTTGACCATTCACCACCTTTGGATTTGTGCCTTCGAAATTGTTGATCTTTATGGCACCGAAACGATAGGCCTCTTCGATAACGTAAGGTCCTTCCCACTTGGAGAGAAGTTTTCCTGCAAAAAATCTTAAACGAGAGTTGTATAGCAATACATAGTCACCCACGTTAAATTCA
The DNA here is from genome assembly GCA_902687465.1 of Secale cereale. Classification (NCBI taxonomy): domain Eukaryota; kingdom Viridiplantae; phylum Streptophyta; class Magnoliopsida; order Poales; family Poaceae; genus Secale; species Secale cereale. The sequence goes on from LR738710.1 coordinate 336,241,796, forward strand.
TGCTTTTGTACCCTTTTGTCATGCCATCTTTTAACTTTTTCTTTAAATAGCTTGGCATTCTCATAAGCCTGGGTTCTCCATTCATCGAGACAGCTATTCTCAAATAGCCTCTTTTCACCGGCAAGTTTGAAATCATAATTGAGCACTTTAATAGCCCAATATGCCTTATGTTCTAGCTCAAGAGGTAAGTGACAAGCTTTTTCATATACCATCTTATATGGAGACATACCCATAGGATTTTTGTATGCAGTTCTATAGGCCCATAATGCATCATCAAGTTTCTTGGACCAATTCTTTCTAGACCTATTAACTGTCTTTTGCAAGATTAGTTTCAACTCCCTATTACTTAGTTCTACTTGACCACTAGTCTGCGGGTGATAAGGGGATGCAATTCTATGGTTGCCATCATACTTTGCAAGCATCTTACGGAAAGCACCATGAATAAAGTGTGAACCACCATCAGTCATTAGATATCTAGGGACTCCAAACCTCGGAAAATAACTTCTTTAAGTATCTTAATAGAGGTGTTATGATCAGCACTACTAGTTGGAATAGCTTCTACCCACTTAGTAACGTAATCAACACCAACTAAAATATGTGTGTACCCATTAGAGGTAGGAAACGGTCCCATATAATCAAAGCCCCAAACATCAAATGGTTCAATAACAAGTGAATAATTCATAGGCATTTCTTGACGTCTACTAATATTACCAATTCTTTGACATTCATCACAAGATAAGACAAACTTACGGGCATCCTTGAAGAGAGTAGGCCAATAAAAACCGGATTGCAATACGTTGTGTGCAGTTCTAACACCCGCATGGTGTCCTCCATAGGCTTCGGAGTAGCACTTGCGTAGGATCTGTTCATGTTCATGCTCAGGTACACAACGTCTAATAATACCATCTACTCCTTCTTTATAAAGATGTGGGTCATCCCAGAAGTAATGTCTCAAATCATAGAAGAACTTTTTCTTTTGATGGTATGTGAAGCTAGGAGGTATAAACTTAGCAACAATATAATTAGCATAATCAGCATGCCGTGGAGCAGTTCGAGAAGTATTTATGACAGCTAATTGTTCATCAGGAAAGCTATCATCAATAGGTTGTGGGTCATCAAGTACATTCTCTAACCTAGACAAGTTATCTGCTACGGGGTTCTCAGCTCCCTTTCTATCAATAATATGCAAGTCAAATTCTTGCAGCAAGAGAACCCATCTAATAAGTCTAGGTTTAGCATCTTTCTTTTCCATAAGGCATTTGATAGCAGCATGATCAGTGTGAATAGTTACTTTAGAATCTACGATGTAGGGTCTAAACTTATCACAAGCAAATACAACTGCTAAAAATTCATTCTCAGTAGTGGCGTAATTTCTTTGGGCACTATCTAGAGTTTTACTAGCATACTGGATAACATTCAATTTCTTATCAACTCTTTGCCCTAGAATAGCACCTACAGCATAATCGCTAGCATCGCACATAATCTCAAAGGGTAAATTCCAGTCAGGAGGCTAGACAATAGGTGCAGAGATCAATGATTTCTTAAGTATTTCAAATGCTTCTAGACAATCATCATCAAAGACAAAAGGAATATCTTTTTGTAAGAGATTAGTCAGAGGCCTGGAGATTTTGGAGAAGTCCTTAATGAACCTCCTATAAAACTAGGCATGACCGACGAAACTTCGTATACCTTTGATGTCTTTAGGGCATGGCATCTTTTCAATAGCATCAACTTTAGCTTTGTCAACTTCAATACCTCTTTCAGAAATTTTATGTCCCAAGACAATGCCTTCATTAACCATAAAGTGGCACTTCTCCCAATTCAACACAAGGTTGCTTAAGCAATCATCAAAAGAAGTTCCGTAAACGGAGAAATCATCCATGAATACCTCAATAATCTTTCCACAAAAATCAGAGAATATAGCCATGATGCATCTTTGAAAGGTAGCAGGTGCATTACATAAACCAAAAGGCATACGTCTATAAGCAAAGGTACCAACAGGACAAGTAAAAGTGGTCTTTTCTTGATCCCCCTTTGACACAGGTATTTGAGAGAAACCAGAATAACCATCTAGAAAGCAGAAATGAGTATGTTTGGATAACCTTTCTAGCATTTGACCAATAAATGTCAAGGGGTAATGATATTTCTTAGTAGCTTTATTTAACTTACGGAAATCAATTACCATCCTATAACCTATAACTATTCTTTGTGGGATCAATTCATCTTTATCATTAGGAACGACAGTCATACCTCCCTTCTTAGGGACACAATGGACAGGACTTACCCACTGGCTATCAGCAACTGGATAGATAATACCTGCCTCTAGGAGCTTTAGTATTTCCTTCCTTACCACTTCTTTCATCTTAGGGTTTAATCGTCGTTGATGATCAATAATTGGTTTAGCATTTTCTTCCAATTTTATCTTGTGTTGGCATATAGTGGGACTAATGCCCTTAAGATCATCCAGAGTATATCCAATAGCAGCACGGTGCTTTTTCAGGGTTTTCAATAATTTTTATTCTTCCTGCTCTGAAAGGTTAGCACTAATAATAACAGGATATATCTTCTTTTCATCAAGATAAACATACTTAAGATTATCGGGCAACGGTTTAAGTTCAAACACGGGATCACCCTTGGGTGCAGGAGGATCCCCTAGAATTTCAACAGGCAAGTTGTTTTTCAGTACGGGTCCCTGTTCAAGGAATATTTCATCTATTTCCCTTCTCTCATTCATATGCATATCATTTTCATGGTCTAGCAAGTATTGTTCGGATCATCAGGTGGCACGGCAATAGAAGCAAGACCAATAATTTCATCCTTACTGGGTGGTGCCTTTTCAAGGGGTTGTCTACGGAATTTAGCAAAGTTAAAATCATGAGACATATCCCCTAATCCAACAGTAACAATATCTTTCACGCAGTCTATCTTGGCATTAACAGTATTCAAGAAGGGTCTACCTAATATAATGGGACAAAATTCATCTTGTGGGGAACTAAGAATAAGAAAATCAGCAGGGTATTTAACCTTCCCACACAAGACTTCAACATCTCTAACAATCCCAACTGGCGAAATAGTATCTCTATTAGCAAGCTTAATAGTAACATCAATCCCTTCTAACTCAACTGGTGCAATATCATGCATAATTTCGTTATACAAATCAAGAGAGATAATACTCGCACTAGCACCTACGTCACATAAACCATGATAGCAATGATCTCCTATCTTAACAGAGATAACAGGCAAGCCTACAACCGGTCTATGTCTATTCCTAGCATTGGGTTAGGCTATTCTAGCAGACTCTTCTTGGAGGTAAATAACATGTCCATCTAAATCTTCTACCAATAGATCTTTAACCATAGCAACACTAGGTTCAACTTTAATTTGCTTAGCGCGTGTAGGTGTTCTAGTATTACTCTTACGAACTACAGTTGAACCTTGAGCATGATCCTTTATCCTAACAGGGAAAGGTGGTTTCTCAATATAAGCAATAGGAATAACAGGATCAACATTATAAGTGATAGTCTTTTCTTCAACTTTAATAGGTTCAACTACTTTTACTTCAATAGGGGGGTGGTATTTAAACCACTTCTCCTTGGGGAGATCAACATGAGTAGCAAAAGATTCACAGAAAGAAGCTACTATCTCAGAGTCAAGTCCATATTTAGTGCTAAACTCACGCAAAACATCGGTATCCATAAAAGCTTTAACACAATCAAACTTAGGGGTCATACCTGACTCCTTACCTTCGTCGAGATCCCAATCTTCGGAGTTGCGTTTAATTCTTTCCAATAAATCCCATTTTAATTCAATAGTCTTCATCATAAAATAGTCAGAACAAGAAGTATCGAGCATGGAGCGATTATTAAGAGAAACCCGAGCATAAAAATTTTGAATGATCATTTCTCTTGAGAGCTCATGATTGGGGCATGAATATAACATTGACTTAAGCCTCCCCAGGCTTGAGCGATGCTTTCTCCTTCGCGAGGCCAAAAATTATAAATATAATTACGATCACGATGAACCTGGTGCATAAGGTAGAACTTCTGATGAAATTCCAACTTCAGGCGATTATAGTTCCATGATCCCATATCATCGCATAGCCTAAACCATGTCAATGCATATCCCTTCAAATATAAAGGTAAGACCTTCTTCGTGATAACATCCTCGGGCATACCTGGAAGCTTAAATAATCCACAAACTTCATCCACTTAGATTAGATGTAAATCGGGATGCAGTGTTCCGTCTCCTGTAAAGGGATTTTCAAGCAGTTTCTCTATCATACCCGAAGGAATCTCAAAGCAAATATTTTCAATAGGTGCAGTAGGTTGAGGAGCAACTCTTTGCTCTTCTGATCGGGGTGAAGATACCCCGAACAAGCCCCTCGAAGGATTTTGAGCCATAGTAACAAGTGACAACAAATTTCAGCACACTATATAAATTTTTCCTTACCAAATTCCACTTACCAAAGGCGCTTCACTCCCCGGCAACGGCGCCAGAAAAGAGTCTTGATGACCCACAAGTGTAGGGGATCTATCATAGTCATTTCGATAAGTAAGAGTATCGAACCCAACGAGGAGCAGAAGGAAATGATAGGCAGTTTTCAGTAAGGTATTTTCTGCAAGCAGTGAAATTATAGGTAACAGATAGTTTTGTGATAAGGTAATTGGTAGCAAGTGAAAAAAGGTAAAAGTAATAAGGTGCAGCAAGATGGCCCAATCCTTTTTGTAGCAAAGTACAAGCCTGGACAAACTCTTATATAAAGGAAAGAGCTCCCGAGGACACATGGGAATTATCGTCAAGCTAGTTTTTCATCACGATCATCTGATTCGCATTCGGTACTTTGGTAATTTGGTATGTGGGTGGACTGGTGCTTGGGTGATGTCCTTACTTGGAAAAGCCTCCCACTTATGATTAACCTCTAATGCAAGCATCCGCAACTACAAAAGAAGTATTAAGGTAAACCTAACCATAGCCTGAAACATATGGATCCAAATCAGCCCCTTACGAAGCAACGCATAAACTAGGGTTTAAGCTTCTGTCACTCTAGCAACCCATCATCTACTTATTACCTCCCAATGCCTTCCTCTAGGCCCAAATAATGGTGAAGTGTCATGTAGTCGACGTTCACATGACACCACTAGAGAAGAGACAACATACGTCTCATCAAAATATCGAACAAAGACCAAACTCACATGACTACTAATAGCATTTCCCCCTCCCAGAGGGAAGTATCCCCGGCAGAACAGCTCTTTCGGAGCCCTAGATTGGTTTCCGCCTCGAGACGGTGGCGTCTGGTCCCGAAAGCCTCCTCCTAATTTTTTCCAGGTCAAAACACCTCATATAGGAGAAGATGGGCATCGGGGGCCTTCCGGCTGGCCCACGAGGCAGGGGGCGCGCCCCCCACCCTCATGGACAGCCGGTGGCCCCCCTCGTGGACTTCTTTCGCCAGATATTATTTATATTTTCTGAAACGAAGTTCTGTTGAGTTTTGGGGCTTTTGGAGTTGTGCAGATTAGGTTTCTAGAGTTTGCTCCTTTTCCAGCCCAGAATTCCAGCTGCCGGCATTCTCCCTCTTCATGTAAACCTTGTAAAATAAGATAGAAAAGGCATAAGTATTGTGATAGAACATATAATAACATCCCATAATGCAATAAATATCAACATATAAGCATGATGCAAAATGGACGTATCACTCCGCCGGTCCGACATCATTGCCATGATGCCGTACTTCAACGCGCACGGCCTTGACCCATCTTGGGTCGAGCCGCCAGTGGATCAGGTGCAGGAGTTCTTCGACACTCTGTAGGAGAAGCGCGTCCGCGACGAGTCGGTGCTCGTCCACGACACTACCCAAGTCGAGCTCAACTACATTGCTGCCAGGGCGGCGGAGGCGGCACTTGCCCTGGAGGCCGGCAGCGCCGGCCATGTGGAGGACGAGGCCAACGTGGCCGCCTAAGAGGAGGAGTTTGCCGGGTGGATGAGGACGGCCGGGAAGGCCCGTCGCGCAGGTGCCGACGCCGTCGCTCCCCTTGTCTAAGACGTGTTCGAGGAGTCGACCGACAATGAGGCCGTGGCTGCTGACCCTCCTGCCGTGACGAGGCGGAGGGTCCTGCGGCGGGCCGGTTCCGGCGAGCCGGTCCGGTCCGGCAGCATCGTGCGACGGCAACAGCCCCCAGAGCCACTCGGGCGTGAGACGAGGTCGATGGCGGCCGCGGCAGGGAGAAAAACGGGGAAGACCGCGCTGGCGAAGAGGATGGCGGCAGCCTCCTCTTTGTCCAGGTGTGGCTGGACCCCATCTCCTTCTCCCCCTCCTGCAGGCGCTGCCATGGATGTCGACTTCGATCTTGGGTCTCTTAGCCCAATGAGGAAGAGGAGGATACCAGAGGATGAGGAGGAAACAGAAGACGAGTAAGCATCTAGCCCCTCATGTTATCTCCTGGTTTCATCCCTGTATTATCTCTCTCTGATCCAATGCCATCTCTGCAGGGATATGGACACGCTGGCCTAGAGGGTGGCGAAGAGGGCCAGGGCATCAGCCCGCCGACAAGCCCCCGGCAGGAACTTCAGGGACGCCGCTGATAGTGGAGAGCAGCCCGGACAACAGCCCCCTGCGTAAGTTTACCACTCATTTTTCCATGGGCGGGCACGGAGGCGTGAATTCTTGATGCTGACCTTGTCGGTTTTGTAGGTGGGGACCGGCACCAGGGGGCCCACAGGGGGCCACCCGCAACATGTCGCCCCCTTCAACTACACCGCCTCGGGCGGCGTCCCCGGCAAGGGCACCGACTCTCGAGCCCGCGCATATGGAGGAGGAGAGGGACTCGAATGCCGGTGGCTCCTCCCCGGCAATGGTTGTTGCCGAGGAGAGCGCTGCTCCTTCCGAGCCTGGTATGGACGATTTGCGTCTGTTCTCCAAGTTGAACCTTTGACATTGGGCATCGTCTCACTTTTTCTTTCGACTTTTAGACCCACCCTTGGCAGACCAGGCGGATGGCGAGCCCAACGTCGAGGAGGTCATCACGGATGCTGAGGCTGAGGCCGGCAAGGCCGCTGGCGAGGATGCCGCCCAGGCCACAACAGAGGAGGCGGCCGAAGGGTCTGCCGGAGGAACCAGCGGCGAAAGTGCTGAGGGGGCTAGCAACGGGCCTGTCGGGGAGGACGGCAAGGCCGCTGCCGAGGAGACTGGCAAGGCCGCTGCCAAGGAGGCCGCCGAGGCTGCTGCCGAGGACCAGCCTTCCTCCTCCACCGCCTCTGACTCGGGCCGCTACCTGAAGGTGAGTGATGACTTGTTCGTCCACCTCCCCTAGATGGCAAGCAGCAGGGCGCCAACCTAGGGGGAGGTGTTTGATGACGAGGCGGTCGCCGCCACTGGTTTTGAGGTTGTCGATGAGCCAGGCGCCAGCGGTGGCGGTTCTCAAGAGGAGCAACTTTTTCGGGCCATGAGCGCCAGCTTCCAGAAGCTCCAGGTGCTTTACCGCGCCCGCTTGGACAAGGCAAAGTCCAGGTCGGTGGTGGTGGACAAGGCGAAGGATGACTTCCAGGTGCAGGTCGCCCAGACAAAAGTTTGGTTTGACGAGGCCCGGAACGAGATAAGGGTTTCCCAGGAGAAGCTGGATGAGCACGCCAGAGACCTCATGCTGGCGCAGTCTGATTTTGAGAAAGCCCAGGAGGAGGCCAAGGAGCGATCCGCCAATGATGAGGCCGCCCACAACCAGCGCCAGGCCCAACTGAACTTGCAAGAGGAAGATCTTGTCGCCCGTAAGCAGGCACTCGCCGCCACCCTCCACGGCAAGGATGAAGAGATCGACGGGCTTGTCACGTGGCGGACCCAGGGGCTGGAATAGAGGCACACTGAGGCTCTCAATGCTCAGGCTTGGGTCCACGCCAGCATGGTAATGGAGCTGGAGGTGGAGCGGGACGGCTTGAACAAGCGGGTCCTGGAGCTGACCACAGAGAGGGACACGATCCATGCCACTCTGATGGCAGTGCAGTCTGAGGTCCTCGGCAAGGCTGAATAGCTCTCCATGGCCCAGGATTCCATCAAGGATCTAAAGCTGGAGTTGGAGGGTGTCAAGGGAACGCTCACAGAGGCCAATGCTCGGGCGAAGGCTCCAAACAAAGGCCCGGAGGAGAAGAAACGGCTGGGAAAGGACGACGTCGCTGGCTACGCAGAGTACATAAAGGGTGTGGACCTCTGGATCAGCCGCCTCGTCGCCGTTGTAGAGGAACTTACTGCGCAGCTGGCCACCATGGGCATGCCAAGCTTCAGGTTCTCCCGGCAGGTGAACTTCTCTATTCACGCCAGCTTGACTGTGTTCTTCGAACGTGTTATTGAGGCCTGGGAAATCTCCACTCCGACCGGGCGGCTTGCCTAGACGATGAGTTCCGGAAGCTCTGCTGGGGTGCCCTGACCAAGGTCCTCACCAAGATGGCCAACTGGAACCCCGACCTCGACTTCGACACTACGCTGGATAGCTTGCCGGATGATGTGGATCTATGGCGCTCAAGGAGCGTATCAAGCCCATCATCGATTGCGTCGGCAGAGTTCTGAGGATAGAGGGCCAGCATCGGGATTAGGCACCCCGTTTCTTGTTGCCGCTGCAGGTTCAGAACTGAGGCATTTTTTATCTTTGGTCAGAACTGTAGCCACAATTTATGTAATATGACTCTGCAATATTTCGTAGCGATGCATGTTATCTTCCTGTTTGATCCTTCTCTGTATGTCTACCCTATGTTTAATTGGGAGGGCTTGCCGGCGCGTAACCCAGGCCACGGTGCTTTGAGGACAGATCCTCCATAGCCTGCTGGGTATGCTTGCTGCCGGGCAAGCCAACGTACCGTTCCCAGCGCGGCCGTTTGTACTGTCGAGCGGTCTCGAGACAGGACAAAAGTGTTGCTAGTAGCGGAAAGGCTTCCCTGCCGTTCTCGACGCGGCCACTCGAACTGTTGAGCGGACTCGAAATAGGGCGAGGGCATTGCCAATAGTGGAAGGGCCCCATTGCATACAGGTTTATGATACAGAGAGCAAGATCTCCAAGGAGAATAACCTTTATGTGAAATGGAATTACTCAAAGACTCGCGTGACTTATCTTTTTTTGTCGTCGCGTGGGCGCCCACCGAGCTCGCTGATGATGCCCCGCACTTGGCCATTTCCTTCCCGAGAAATTATGGCCATGAAGAACTGCCACACTAACTACTAGACTAGATTTTCACAACCGCCAGCCCCCTACCTGGCGCGCCAAAGATGTCGGTACGAAACGACACATATGGGATCACTGGAATCCCTTCTACGGTTGGCGGGCACGGAGTTGTGTAAAGAGCAGGTCTAAGAGTCAGCACAGCGATCGTTTACCCAGGTTTGGGCCGTGAGGATGCGTAATACCCTAGTACTGCTTTGGTGTATATTTGAATGTTCTTAAGTTCTTCAGCTAGCCACGGTGCCTATCCAGCTTTTCAGGATCCGAATCCTTCTCCAGTATGCCGCGGGCCTCCTTTTATAGTTAAAAGGGGCTGCCACAGTGGCACACACGAGGTGGAAAGATGTACAGTGTATGGGCTTATCCCACGCCATTACGGGACAAGGCGCATTCAATGCGCTGCTTAGGTGTCTATTTACTTTATCGGGGACGGGAAAGAAAGCCGTCCCGTCCGTGGCCGCTTTGTCTGGTCGCGACACGCATCCAGGCCAGTGAGGCAGACAGCTAAGGTGGCATTGCAGTAGGGTCTTCACGAAGATCTGTATGCCACCACGCAGGTGCTTGGCTAACTTGCCCAGGAACCACGTATCACCACGTGGGTGCCTACCTAGGCCAGCGGGTCGGCCACCTTGCTGGGGCGGCGACGCTGCGGCAAGAGCTTGCCGTAGACTTGCTTCTGTTCCGGCAAGGGTCTTGCCGGGGCCTCCGTGAGTGCCCTGCAGCAAGAGGCTTGCCGGGCCTTCGGGGTGTCTTCAGCAAGGAGCCTTGCCGGGGCCTCGTGGGCATCCTCGGCAAGGAACCTCGCGATCGCCAAGTCTTCTGGTTCTCATCTTGGGAGTCATAGGTCTTTGTCTTCACAAAGATCTACATGCCATCTCGCGGGCGCTTCCCGAGCCTTGGCTCTAATGTTGTTGGTATCATTGGAGCCCATAGGCTTCAAGGGTGGCTGCGACGGAGGCGTCTGGGTGGATCGCCCCGGCAAGAGCCCTTGCCCGGTGGCGCGCAGGCCGCCCCGGCAAGAGTCCTTGCCGGGGGAACCTATCTCCTTTCTTGGTCTTCGCGTGATGCCTGTCTTGGTGTTGTTCTGGTAACTCCGCGTTCCTGGCTTCCTCCTTCTGCCCTGTTATGTTTGGCCACAGGCGTGGCTCTGACTGCATGTGCACAAGTAAGGGGTAAAAAAGAGCGCCCCTGCTTTTGTATACCGACACTCCTGAAGAATCAACTTCCTAATCTCGGGATCATTGGGCACATATATACGCTTTTCAAACCAAAGTGTCTTGTATTCATCCTCACGAAATCCTTCTACCTTGCCTTCGGCCATTCTTTCCTTTATTTCTGCAATCTCTTTGTCCACCTTCTGGGCTTCTCGAATCATTCCCAATAATGTAGACTGAATTTCCAACGTGGCAACATAACCTCTAGGGACTATTTCCATCTGCAAATCCCTAAGATCATCGACTAACTCCTAGGGTAAACCTCCGGAAATGATTGTGTTAACATAACTCTTGCGGCTTAGGGCATCTGCTACAACATTGGATTTTCTTGGATGGTAATGCAACCTCATGTCGTAATCCTCTATGAGCTCGAGCCATCTCCTTTGCCTGAGATTCAACTCTTTCTGTGTGAAGATATACTTCAAACTATTATGATCCGTGTATACATCACAACAGATTCCAATAAGAAAATGTCGCCAGGTTTTGAGTGCGTGCACCACAGCTGCTAACTCCAAATCATGCGTAGCATAATTCAACTCATGTGGTCGAAGTTGGCATGAAGTGTACGATACAACTCTTCCGTCTTGCATGAGAACACCTCCAAGTCCTTGACGAGAAGCATCACAATATACTTGGAATTCCTTGCGTATATCCGGAAGAATCAGCACTGGGGCTGTAACCAAACATTTCTTCAACTCCTGAAAACTGGCCTCACACGCTTCAGTCCACTTATACTTAGTCTCCTTCTTTAACAGCTCTGTCATGGGTTTCGCAATCTTCGAGAAATTCTCGATAAATCTCCGCTAATATCCTGCGAGTCCAAGAAAACTGCGAATTTCGCCAACTGAGGTGGGTGCCTTCCATCTGTGACTGCCTCAACCTTGGCGGGGTCTACGGATATACTGTCTCTTGATATGACATGTCCAAGGAATCCAACTTCCTTCAACCAAAACTCACACTTACTGAACTTGGCATATAACTAATGTTCTCGGAGCTTCTCGAGAACTAAACGCAAATGTTCCTTGTGCTCCTCTTCATTCTTGGAGTATATCAATATGTCATCAATGAATACTACCACAAACTTATCCAAGAATTCCATGAATACCTTGTTCATCATACTCATGAAATAGGCATGATCGTTAGTCAAACCAAATGACATAACTGTATACTCATAAAGCCTGTACCTTGTGGTAAAAGTTGTCTTGGGTATATCATGTTCTCGGATCTTCAGCTGATGATATCCTGATCGCAAATCGATCTTAGAGAATACCTTGCCTCCTTGCAGTTGGGCAAACAGATCATTGATCGTCGGCAATGGGTACTTATTCTTGATTGTAACCTCGTTCAGTGCACGATAGTCAACAACCATTCTTAATGATCCATCCTTCTTCTCGACTAAGAGCACTGGGGCTCCCCACGGCGATGAACTTGGTCGTATGTAACCCTTATCCATTAACTCCTTGATTTGCTTCTTGATCTCCTCCAGATCATTAGCGGGCATCCGGTATGGTCTCTTAGATATTGGTTCGGTGTCGGGTAATAGTTCAATTAAGAACTCTATGTTCCTATCCGGTGGGATGCCGGGCAACTCTTCTGGGAATACGTCCGGGTAGTCCTTAACAACTGGCATTTCCTCCTGAACAAGTCCCGTGAGTGCATTCACATGCGCTTTCCTGGGTGTGTGCCTCGACACATACTTGATCCTCTTTCCTTCCTGGGTGGTGAGAAGAATTGATCTACTGGCGCAATCGGTGTTTCCTCCAAACTTGGATAGCCAATCCATTCCTATGATCATATCCAAACCTTAGGATTCCAAAAGAATGAGATCCGTGGGAAACACATGTCTTCCAATAGTCAATGGCACTTGATAGCATCCATGGCTTGCCATATACTCTGCTCCAGGGGAACTTACTAACATGGGCATCCTAAGGGTTACGGTGGGCAACTTATATTTTTTTTGCAAAACACCTTGATATGTATGAATGCGATGCACCAGTGTCAAAAAGAATAAGGGCAGTAAATGCATTAATCAAAAACTTACCGACCACTACGTCGGGCTGCTCGTCAATCTCCTCCACATTGACATGGTTCACTTGTCCTCTAGTGAATGGGTTGGGCTTCTTTCCTGAGCTTCCATTACCATTCCCATTCTTCGACTCGGGACATTAATTGGCGTAATGTCTGGTCTTCCTGCACTTGAAACAAGTAATGTGGCTCAGATCCTTCTTGGTAGGGGTTGAGGGAGTGGAACGATTCTGATTGTTGCTTCCTCCATTCGCATTGCCATTCCTAGCACCACTGTGGTTGTGTGCATTCCCTCCATTATTAGAATGGCTTTCATGGTTATGGGTGGGATGGTTGTGTCCTCCTGAGTATGGGGTATAGTGAGGCTTCTGCTAGGATAGAAACACCTTAATATGAGGTATGATTTTCTACTCCAGCGGCAGCACCGCTCCATTGATAAATTATGAGTTTGTGCTCTAGATTCACATGCTTGCTCATTCTCTTCCCCGTCAGCATCCGCCTCCGCTCCCCAGCCTTGTTTCCCTCCTACCTCTGACCTCCTTGGGCGGCACCTCGCCCACCTCCTCATCCGGTAAATCATCATAGTAATTAGGAAACTATGGCATCTGCACAATTATCCATGCCATTATAGGATCTGTATATTCAAAATAAGTGAAAATAATGGGTGTTATCTCAGTTTCGTAATTAATAGTGCAAAGGGAGCTTACTTTTTTCTAAGGAAATTATTTGCTTCACATGACATTTGTTCCTACAATATTATGATTATAATTCAATGTATTGTTGGTAACAGGAAAATTTATATCTAAACAATAATTTAATGTACTGTTGGTAACCCACAAATTTATATCTAAGAAAAATTCTATGAGAAAACATCGGGGTTCCTTGAAACTACACATTGCATGTTACCTCCAGAAATCCCTATAGAAAGACACAGGTTTTCTTCCCCGCATTACATATGCCAAAAGATACTAAGCATAACATTAACCCATTTAGTTGTCTAGATGACCAGATTAAATCGAAAGCATTACATGGTTCTTATTTCAGTGAAAAGGTATTCCGTTTGATAATGATTGACAATGCATGTCAGCATGCATAATTCAGAAACCACACATTGAATCATTTAGGGGAAGATACATTTGTTTTCAGAGCCCGCAACTCATAATGAAATGCTAGAAAAATTTATTGTCCTACTAACATGAGGAAAATATCAATGTCAAAGTTGTTGTGTCTAATGCCAAAATTACTAACTACTATATCAGGTATGGTTACTGAGATGGTGTTCTCTGTGAAAATTAGTTAATGAAAGAAATATGAGAAAATACTTGCCTAATTAGAACACAAGAATTGTAAATGTATGGATTTGGATTTCACAACTTAATGCGAACTAACACTGCATTAGAAATACGAAAAGCCTGGTCCTAGTGAACACACGCAGAAGCACACGATCAAGACCCTGTGGATGGAAGTTTCTCAAAAAGAATTACACTAAAAATACAGAACTGCCATGGCAGTTTATAAAAAATGGCCCCCACCCCTACTCTAAAGACTGCCACCTGAGTCGTTCACAAATGCCATTCCTGGCAGCAAATGACGTCCTGTTTTTTTCACTTTCCTAAACAAAGGCAAGATATACTCGCTATTTCAGTTTAACAATAACAGCAAGCTACGTCAAATACTTCGTTTATAAAAAGCTCATGTTTCAAAATTATGTATCAACCTAGAAATTGAAATATATTGTACACTTTCAGAGCTAGTGACTTGCAAACTTCACTCCGTAATTTAATTTCTAGTCACATACCGAGTGACTTTGCTTCAGTTAAGTAGCATTTGCTAGCTTGCTTGACGGTCATGCATTTTGTGAGTTGATGAGTTGAATGATTTGGTGGGTTGCCCAACATTTGTGAAGAATAAAAGGTCCCACTTATTAACGATGGTGAACAAACTAAGACTCAAAATTGATATGAGGCAATGGCCATAAGCTAATCAGGATTGCTGAGTATGACCGGTTCCTTGTGTACAAAATTGATATGTCAACCATGTAAGAAGATAACTATATCTCCAATGGGGGCAAAAGATGCATCAACAAAAATGAGAGATATTATGGCGGCAAACAATATGCAAGATGGCTAACTGCTCAGGCTAATGATGCAATTCGGCAAGGACATGGCATATGACTGCTATGTTTGTTTCACTTTACGGACATTCAGACGGGAAAATTAGTGAGCATACATTGTCTAACAGTTGGGATCATAAGCTACAACTTATCATGGTTGGAAATCATTTTTCATACAAACCTTGTAGATCACAAACTTATGACCTGACACATGAGCATGTAAAATGATATATTTCAATTGGAAGGGGGGCCAACAACAGGGGGCTTTTTTTAACCTTGGTGCTACATTGTGGTGCCCAAGTAGGATGGAAATCAAGGGCTCGCCGGTGGCACGGCCACTGCGTACCGGTAGAAGAATGGTAGCCTCATGTGCGTCCTAGTCGACGATCGCCATGCCCCCACACGTTTGTACCTGTCAATGTCATGTGTCATTGCAGACAGAGGGCACATGATCGAGCGAGTGGAGAAGAAGACACCTGGGTCGCCGACGCTGCGGTCCTCGGTCAACAGTCACACACTGCCTTGCAAAGAGACAAGAGATGGAGAGTATGACATGATGCGAGCTTAAAGAAGAAGACGTCCGATCGTCCGACACTGTACCTTTTTGATAGTCCGATCATCACACATCAGGTTCTCAATTTTTTTATCAGATCATAACGATTGATATTCTGAATTAATGCACGTAACAGATAGAAGAACAGTAGAGAGAGGTGTTGTTGTAGACCATACCTTGGACTTTCTGGTCGCATGCTTTCTTGTCGCGCATCATTAGTGAAGCAGCCTCCCCGTTCAAGGGGTCCGATAGGTTGGGGTACAAGAAGCTGAGGCAAAAACACCTTGAAGATGTTCACAAATAATTTATTCCAAATTAGTTCAAATGGAGTAAGATCTGCAAAGTACCATTAAAGTTGAATCATTTCTGCTATCCACAAAAGGAGATAGAGCTTATATATATCACCATCTTGCCTGGCTATCTAACTCATGCTCATGTGTTCATCTTGTACAAAATGGCCTAAAGCTTGCACCATTTCGTTAGAAATATGCACTGCCATGCATCAGCTATACATGCCTCATGCGGCCACATGATTTTATCTGATAATAGAGCCAAGAAATCACCACGATCATGTATACAAGACACATCATCATTATGCTAGCTAGATCTTGGGCTAAGACCTACTCCTTATGTTTTAAGAAGTGAGGATATAGATGACTGCTTCCGCGTTTCCTTTGAAGATGAAACATGTAACCACAATTGAGAAAATAATAGCATCGGGGTTTGAACTTGCGCAATTATTATTTTGTTCATAGTACTCGCTGTCTCCGGATGTAATCCCAAATCATCAGCGATTGTCATCTCATCAAGTGAGGGCACCACCACCAGCACCAATCGATCATCGTCGGGTGTGATCACTTTGCCCTAAGCCATCAATTCCTAGGACTCGTCCTCCACGGCAGCCACCTAAATATTATCCCCTTGTTGGTCCACCTGTGCCTGCTTGTCTTCTTCTTCTTCATGGTCTTCTTGATCCAGCAGAACATAGCCTTGATCTACTTCTTCTTTGGTTGTCTTCCCTTGTACAGAAGGATCTTCTTCCCTTGTAGTATGTGTGTGCTCCAGCTCGCATGAAGAAGAAATCTCTACAAGAGATCTGCAAGAAGAACACACCACGACACCTTTCTCCTCTGCGTCGTTCATCATCTCCTTCTTCCAAGAAGACAGGCATCCCTCATCTCCTTCTTCCAAGAAGACAGGCATCCCTCACACATGTCGACGACCGCGGCGACGAGCCGGCGATGGTGGAGGTAGTAGCACATCCCGGAGATGTCCGCCGCAAAGGGGTTAACATAGCGACCGCGCGTTTCCGCCTGCTGGCCGTGCTCCGCGTGGAAGAACCGGTGTGCAAAAGCATGATGAGGACCCACTCCAGCACCGTGTATGCCAACGTGGACGTGACCCTGTACGTCCACCTATGGAGCGCTGCTGCGTACCTGCTTGCCGATGCCAACAGGGCTGAGAAGACACTCCCTGATGCCTGCTGCCTCCGCCACATGATAATATGTTGGTCTGGATATAGAAAGAGAAGTGGATGGAGAAGCAAAAGTCGATCGGGGTGTTGGGCACGATGGAAAGATGAGATGGTTGATGCGGGAGGTGGTGTCTTGGTTGGCGACCACAATATGGGAGGGGGCGGCGGAGGCTGGGTGGATCTTAGCGAGGTTTGAGGACATTCTACCATGCTTGAAGATGGAGGAGGGTCGACGATGGTGGCTGGGGAATTGTTGTGAAAGCAAAACAAGAAAGTGCCGCTAGTCTCACGCAGCAAAATCAGAAAATAATCTACTACCCCTATAAAAGCACGAAAGGGCAGATTCAAATCATAATATGAGCCGTCTGATCCGACAATCAATGGTCTAAAATCTTCATTAGCGAAGATTTCGTTAACAATGTGCTAATCGTCGCACCTCGCACGTCCTCTTCGCCCCGCTAACCGCTCAGCCCCGCCTTCCCCTTCACGCCGCTCGGCCCGCCCGCCCACACTGGTCGCTCTACCGAGAACCAATCCCCTCCACATATGCGCCACCATCGACAAGTCCGCTAACCGCTCCTCCCATCCTCCCAGTCTTGCCTCGACACCGCCTCACAGATGCGCTCGCACACCCTTCCCCGCACGCCACCGCCTCCCCTCCTCCCTGCTAGCGTCGGCGCCGTTCCTCACCCTCCTCCCAGTGGAACGACAACCAGTGTGGTCGGCATCACCCCCTCTGTAATGCCTAGTATGATATTATACCTCCTACGTGTCGAGGCACGACTTAAAGGTATAAGCTCATACTAGAATGATCTCAAGTATGGTATCTTTGCACGACTCATGTAAAAGAGGGGTGAAATTGCAAAAGAGTAGTTGGCTTACACTCGCCACGTCACACAATACATTACATAAGCAATCATCATCCAAATAACATCACAGTCTAACTACGGACGAAGATCCAAATGAAAGATACCAAAAATAAATAACACAATGTCCGAATCACCCCTAGTAGAAGCCACAACTGATCCTCTGGGTAAGACACGTAGTATCGCCCACGTTCTTCGTCGAACTCCCAATACAGCTCTGTCCCATCTCCTGTGTAGTTCACCATAGTACCTGCATCTGGTGTTGTGTAGAATCTGTGAGCCACGGAGAACTCAGCAATCTCGTACCTGGGTAGCAAAACTATCTAAGCCTTGGGTGTGGAACAAGGCTGAAGAACAAAGGTTGCAACTGCACTAGCACTAGCTTACGTGTTTAGAGCGAGAAGAGAAGTGCCACGAGCGTCAAAGTGATCATGAAGTGATCCTATCTAAGCACGTCAATCATAACCCCACCGTGTTCACTTCCCGAACCCCTTCGGAAAATGACCGTCACGGTTACTCACGCTGGTAGTGTATTCTGAACATGGTGTCAAGTTTTCTACAACCGGATATTAACAAATTCCCATCTGCCACATAACCGCGGGCACGGCTTTCAGAAGATCAAACCCTGCAGGGGTGTCCCAACTTAGCCCATCACAAGCTCACCATCTGCGGAGTCGCAACTCCAAGGTGGGAAGACCCGAGTATTCTCGGAATCCCGTGCTCAAGATATTCCGACTAAGGTAAAACTAATCCGGCAAGACCTCCCGGCGTGCCGACACCCTGACAGTAGCCGTGCATATCTAGTCTCAGGCCACGACCGGATGAGCACAGCGTACAGTGACCAAAACCCAAGTTGCCAAGCGGGGTACCACACACGACTCTAGTTTGGACCAACACTCAAAACGAGCACTGGCCTAGGGGGGGTTGATTAATAAATCCTCGGGTTAATTACTCCCTCGGCAAGTTTTTAGTTGTTAGGCAAATGTAAGACCAATGTCGGGCCTCGCTGGAAAAGCTTTAGTGCTAAGCAGGTTATCGAGGGGGTCCCATAACCCCAACCATGTTAGGAACGCATAATCAAGGAACATAACACCGGTTTATACGGTTCCTAGGGTGGCATGAGTGGAACAAAACACCAAGCGAGAGGCTTAGCCTTCCACCCATTACCAATATATTGATGATTTAGTTTAACAGATTATATAGTGTGATATCCCAACAAAAACTTCAACATGAAGCAAGAATCTTCAAATCTTCTCCTTGAACTAGCAATGCTATAAGAGGGGCTGAGCAAAGCTTACGTAGCCAATCAAAGGTTTGCTAGGTTGGGTGGTTAAAGAGATTCATGGCTACAATAGGAGGCTGACAAACAAACATGGGCATCGAGGCAAAAAGCTAAAGAGCGAGACATCTAGCAATAGGCAAAGATAGTAATGATATCTGGGTCAGGTCATCTTGCCTGTCGAGTCGTTGATGGGATCGTAAGACGGCACCTTGTACTCAATCTCGGTAGGAACCTCGTTCTCAGTCTCGGCTCCAGGCTCTACTCAACACAAGAACACAACATGGCACAATATCAAACAAGGTGCAATGCACAATCAACATGAGGCAAGTATGATGATGCGTATGCATGTGGAAAACTTGAACCTAAGGAGAAGATGAAGAAGAAGGCCTCATCAGGGAAAACCAAGTGTGCCATTAGATAGAGGGGAAGATTTCGGTTGAAATCGATATAAAGATCGCCGGAAACGGACACACGGTTTGCAAAAGGCAAGCAAAATAATATTCACACAAAGCTGTAGTTTATAGCCACATGGCTTCTTTGGAGCAAGAAATAATTATGCAACATCACTCAAACATGGAGACAAAGGGCATTGACATGAAGTAGACATGTTACTTAACAAGAATGAACTTAGAACACACCCAAAAACTTACTGGAACACAATTAACCAAGCATGGCAAGTTGCAATAAAATTATCCAGACTTAACCAAAATCTGGGAAGGCAAAAACATCATCACGATGCTGCCTTCGGAGGCACAAAACAACATGCATATCAACTCCACTAAGTATATAAAGATCATGGACATGTAGTAGACATAGCATACAGCAAACAACTCCATTGGAGCAACTCCATAGGAGGCATGGATCAATAGCAACAAGCTACACCAAATTGATCATGCTGATAAAAAACTGACAGCAATAATTTATAACAACTTGAGAGCAAGAAATAAATAAGCTACAGCAAGCCATATGTGCAAGTAAGGGCATGGATGGATAGAGAATAACATGGACAACAAGTAATGACCATTGGCCACTCCAAAACAAGCATGGATTTGAGTGCGGCATCAAGCAAACATAGCATCACGTTAAAACAGATTCCAGACTTAGCAGTTTTTTCACTAAGTATAAAACAGTAACATTGGCATGGCATGTTTACAAGCTTGTTTAAGTCACCTCAAGGCATATCATGGAAAGTGGTTTGCACCACAGCAAAGACCATATGATGGTGATTCTAAAACATATTGACATGTGACATGAGGACAAACACATCAATAGCAATGAGCACTTCAAATCAGCATCTCATAACAAGTTTCAGCACTTAACAGCCACATGCACTTTTGCAACAGAGATTAACATGGCAATATGACACCTAACATGAATGCTACAGCAACCATCATGTAGAGCATTTCATAATGAACATTTCGACATATCATATGCTCCATTTGGATAAACATGCACCAAGTTATCATATCTCAAACATGGCAACAAATTAACAAGTAACAGCAGTTTGAAACAACTAGCACTCTTGTCACGATGATTAGGTTATCAAGATGAACTCAAACAAGCATGCCACAGTGCAACAAAATGAAGAGCACATCACCACGATCATTTTAATATATTATTTGCATCATTCGGATAAGCACACAAAAAGTTACACCACTCACAAGATGTCAACAAATTAAGCAAAACTGGGACTTAGTAAAAAAACCTCAAGGGGCGGGGGGTTCGGGCGGACACGTCCGGATGACGTGGACTTGTCCGAAGCGGCGGATCGGGGCAGAGCGAAGCGGCGGATCGGGGCGGAGAGAAGCGGGTCGGGCGACGGGGCCCGGATCCGCCCGGCCCGGCGAGGTTTGCAGCCGGCGGCGAGCTTGGCCGGCGAGGAGGGTCAGCAGTGGCGGGATCCGGCCGCAGGGACGCCGATCCGGCGGCGGCAAGGATCCCGGTGGCGGGGCGCGGCTTCCGGTGGTGGCGCGGGGTCGCCGGAGGTGGAGGGCGGCGGCGGTCGTCTTGGTGGCCGGCGGCGGCGTCGCGGCGTCGGAGAGGCGCCAGCGGGAGGCGGACGTCAGCCAAGGCGGCTCGCCGACGGGAGCGAGGCGGCGGAGCGGGAGCTCGCCGGCGGGTCGGGGGCGTGGGCATCAGGCACGCGGAGCGGCTGGGCCTCGGGGGCCGGCGCCGGGCCTGGCGAGCCCGCGGCGGCGCGGTGGGCGGCGGGTGGCGGAGCGCCACGTGGTGGGCGGCGAGTGGCTGGGACGCGGCGGACGTGTCCGGCGCCGGGCGGACGTGTCCGGCGCGGCGCGGAGGAGGAGTCTGGCTAGGGTTTGCCCGAAAATTTCGGGGGAGGGGCTAATTTATAGATTCTGGGAGCTAGGAAGGTCCAAATGGGGAGCGGTTTTCGGCCACACGTTCATGATCCGACGACCGAGATGATGGGAGGGATTGTGCTAGGTTAGTGGGCTGTTGTGGAGGGGGTCTTGGGCCAAAAGGAATAGGTGCTTTTAGCCCACTAGGTTAACCGTTGGAGTACCAAACGAACTCCAAACGCGATGAAACTTGACAGGCGGCCTACGCGTACCAAAACAACAACGCACGACAAGTCTCACCTCATTCCGGGAGCGTTACACGGCCACACACGCAAGAAGTACTCGGGGGTGCCACGGGCATGTGTGTGAGTGTCGGAACTCGAAACGGACAACGGGAAGAGGCGAGTGGGACCAGGTGCAAGTGACAACACGAATGCAATGCAATGCACATGATAACATGACATGGATGAAATGCACACACGCACACGACAAAACGAAGAAACCCGAAATGAAATAAGAGCCCAGAATGGAATTTATGAAGTCAAAGTTTCATATATTGCCATAAATGGAAAGTGTTACATCTGGGGCATTACAAACTCTCCTATACTACGAAAAGATCTCCTCCCGAGATCTAGGACTGAAAGAAGGAAGGGTACTAGGAACAAAGGTGATCTTCTCGTTCCCACGTAGCTTCTCGGTCGATAGGGTGTGACCACTTAACTTTCAAGAACTTGATTGACTTGTTGCGGGTCTTGCGCTCAGTTTCTTCAAGAATAGCAACAGGGTGCTCATGGTAAGACAAGTCTTGTTGAAGATCAATATCCTCGAACAGAATGGTGCGTTCAGGTGTCTTGAAGCACTTGCTGAGTTGAGACACGTGAAACACATCATGAACATTTGCAAAGTTGGATGGAAGCTCAAGTTGATAGGCTAGATCGCCTCTTTTGCCAATAATCTTGAAAGGGCCCACGTATCTCGGAGCAAGCTTTCCTTTGATACCGAATCTTTGGGTTCCTTTCATAGGAGAAACACGGAGATAGACATGATCCCCAATGTTGAAGGCCAAATCACGATGCTTGCCGTCATAGTAACTATTTTGACGCGACTGAGCGGCCTTGAGATTCTCACGTATGACTTCGCACATTTCTTCGGCTTCTGAGATCAAGTCATTGCCAAGAAGTTGACGTTCACTAGTCTCGGACCAGTTGAGAGGGGTACGGCACTTTCTGCCATAGAGGATTTCAAAAGGAGCTTTGCCGGCACTTGCTTGGAAACTATTGTTGTAAGAGAACTCGGCAAACGGGAGACAATCTTCCCACTTCATGCCAAAAGAGATGGCACAAGCTCTGAGCATGCCTTCGAGGATCTGGTTCACTCTTTCGACTTGACCACTAGTCTAAGGGTGAAACGCAGTGCTGAAACGGATCTTAGTGCCCATGGCTGACTGAAAGGAGTCCCAGAACTTGGATGTGAACAAACTTCCACGGTCTGAGGAGATGACTTGCGGAATGCCATGCAACGAAACAATTCTGGAAGTGTACAACTCTGCCAACTGAGCTGCATTGATGGATTCTTTGACGGGAAGGAAATGAGCTACTTTAGTTAGCTCGTCAATCACAACAAAGATAGCATCATTCCCCTTCTTGGACTTAGGAAACCCAGTGACGAAATCCATTTCAATGTGGTCAAATTTCCACTCGGGAATAGGTAGATGTTGAAGGAGACCGGCTGGATGTTGATGCTCTGCATTCACTCTTCTGCAGACATCACATTCATTCACGAATTGGGAAATCTCCCTTTTCATGCGAGTCCACCAGTAAGATTGCTTGAGTTATTGGTACATCTTGGAACTTCCAGGATGAATCGAGAGGAGGTAGTCATGTGATTCGTTCATTATGAGCTTCCTGAGATCACCCTTGGGAACCACAATTTTGTCCTCAAAGAACAAGGTGTCTTTCTCATCAACGCGATAGCACTTGTATTTGGGAGTACCCTTAGCAATACCATGTTTCAATTTCTGCACCATAGCATCACTGAGTTGGGACTCACGGATCTGATCTTCCAAGGTAGGAGCAACTTGAAGATTTGCAAGAAAGCCTTGCGGAACAACTTGGAGGTTAAGCTTCCTGAATAATTCACAAAGCTCAGGCTGGAACGGCTTGAGAAGGAGACTGTTGCAATATGCCTTTCTACTCAAGGCATCTACAATGACATTGGCCTTGCCAGGTGTGTATTCGATGCTTGGATCATACTCTTGGATCATCTCAACCCAACGAGTCTGGCGAAGGTTCAGGTTAGGCTGTGTGAAGATGTACTTCTAGCTCTTGTGATCGGTGAAGATGTCCACTTTTCTGCCCAACAGAAGGTGTCTCCACGTGATTAAGGCATGTACCACTGCTGCTAGCTCGAGATCATGTGTGGGGTAGTTCTTCTCATTTGGTTTCAATTGACGAGAATTGTATGCCACAATCTTCTTGTCTTGCATGAGAACACCACCAAGTCCTTGTAAAGAAGCATCACAGAATACTTCATAGGGCTTGGACGCATCCGGAGGAGTTAGAACCGGAGCAAAAATGAGCTTCTCTTTGAGTGTTTTGAATGCCACATCACAATCAGGAGTCCAGTTGTACTTGACATTCTTCTGCAGCAAGTTGGAGAGAGGCTTGGCAATCTTGGAGAAGTTCTCAACGAACCTTCTGCAATAGCTAGCGAGACCAAGGAAGCTTCGGAGTTGCTTGACGTTCTGCGGGGGTTCCCAGTTGACAATAGCTTCAACTTTCTCGGGGTTGACAGAAATACCCTCAGCAGAGATGTTATGGCCAAGATATAAGACTTTATCAAGCCAGAATTCACACTTGGAGAACTTCGCATAGAACTTGTGTTCACGGAGCCTGTCCAGAACCAAACGGAGGTGCTTCGCATGATCTTCTTCATTCTCGGAGAATACCAAGATGTCATCCAGATAGACGAGACCAAATTCATTGGAGTAGGTGTTGAATATGAAGTGCATCATCCTCGAGAAAGTCGGTGGAGCATTAGCGAGGCCAAAAGACATGACCGTGTATTCATAGGAGCCATAGCTTGTTCTGAATGCGGTCTTGTGAATATCCTCTTCATGGATATGAATCTGGTGGTAACCCATCCGATTCATTGATATTGGGGAGCGGATACTTGTTCTTTATTGTCTTCTTATTCAATGGCCGGTAATCAACGCAAAGGCGCTCCGTGCCATCCTTCTTCTTGATAAATAGAACACCACAGCCCCAAGGAGAAGTGCTAGGCCTGATTAGACCCATACACTCTTGCCCATCGAGTTGTTTCTTCAGCTCCTTCAACTCATCAGGGGAAAGCTTGTATGGACGCCGACATGCTGGCTCGGTACCTGGCTCGAGTTCAATGATGAATTCAACTTGACGATGCGGAGGCATGCTTGGAAGCTCTTCAGGGAAAACATCTTCATATTCATTGACCACCTGAATTTGAGAGATGGCATTAATCTCGCCCTTATCATTGAGAGAGAATAGCCTGATTGTGTTATCTCGAGAGGCGGAGATAATCACGTCTTCGTCAGGATGAGTAAGCTTGACTTCCTTATTTGCACAATCAATGTTTGCATCATGCTTGGAGAGCCAATCCATCCCAAGAATAAGATCAATGTCGTAATTGCCGAGAATAACCGGAGAAACCAGAAAACAGTAATTACCCATATGAATAGATACATCCGGAGCAAAGTTGTTGGAGTTCATTAGCAAACCCGGAGAAAGCACAGACATTGGACTAGGCAAAGCTTGCAATGGCATATCATGTGACAATGCAAAAGGTCTTGACATGAAAGAATGTGATGCACCTGAATCAAACAAGACTTTTGCAGGAATAGAGTTAACTGGAAGATTACCAAGTATCACATGTGAAGAATTCTCTGCATGAGCTGCATTCATCAGATTCACTCTTGTTGACTTGGGGTTGTGCTTGACAATAGCAGTACTGACAGGTGGAGGAGGCGGAAGGCGCCTTGGGTTGGGGCACTTGTTAGCATAGTGACCCTTCTGAGAGCACTTGTTGCAAACCACTTCTGAGAGAGGACGGTGATAAGGAGCACTTGACTTCGAAGCTTGAAAGTGATTCTTGGACTGATTTCTTGGGTTGGGAGGGTGGGAGAAACCAAGGCCACCAGAGTACTTGTTGTTTTTGTTGGGAGGGCGGAGCACTAGAGGAGGTGGAAGCCAAAACTTCTGCTTCTTTGCGACCACTTAGGAAGAAGAGGACGAGTTGACAGCATCTTTGATTCTCTTTATGGAAGCTTCATGTAATGCCCAGGATGGGACTATATCTCCTACATGTCGAGGCACGACTTAAAGATATAAGCCCATTCTGGAATGATCGCAAATTTGGTACCTTTGCACATCTCATGTAAAAATAGGGATGGAAAACTGAAAAGCTAGTTGGCTTACACTCGCCACATCACACAAATTCATTACATGTCCAATCATCATACATTTAAACATCACAGCCCATCTAAGGGTAAAGATCCAAATGACAAGATACCAAACATAACTTAAACCACGGGTCTAGATCGAATCCTAGTAGAAGCTCTACTGATCAGCCGGATAGATCACATAGTAACGGCTACGCTCCTCGTCGTATTCCCAGTCTAGCTCAGTGCCATCGCCTGTGTAGCTCACCATCGTACCTGCATCTGGTGTGTTGAAGTAACTGTGAGCCACAGAGGACTCAGCAATCCCGTTCCCGGGTAACACGACTATTCAAGCCTTGGGTGTGGAACAAGGCTGAAGAAAGAACAAGAGGTTGCAGCAGCACTAGCCTAGCTTACGTAAAAGAGAGCGAGAAGAGAAGGTGCCTCGGTCGAGAGATTATCACGAAGTGATCCTAACTAAAGCAAGTCAAACATAACCCCACCGTGTTCACTTCCCGAATCCCTTTCGGAAAATGACCGTCACGGTACTCACGCTGGTAGTGTATTGGAACATGGTGTCAAGTTTTCTACAACCGGATATTAACAAGCTCCCATCTGCCACATAACCGCGGGCACGGCTTTCGAAAGTTCATAACCCTGCAGTGGTGTTCCAACTTGGCCCATGACAAGCCCATGATCCGCGGAGTCGCAACTCCAAGGTGGGAAGGCTCGAGTATCCTCGGAATCCCGTGCTCAAGATACTTCGACTAAGGTAAGGCTAATCCAGCAAATCCTCCCGGCGTGCCGACACCCTAATAGTAGCCGCGCGTATCTAATCTCAGGCCACGACTGGATGAGAGCTACGTACAGATACCGAAGATCCCAGCGAACCGGGTGGCACCGCAAGTGGCTCTAGTTTGGACCAACACTCAAATCGAGCACTGGCCCAGGGGGGTTGAATTAATTAATCCTCGGGTTAATTACTCCCTCGGTAAGTTTTTAGTTGTTTAGGCAAATAGTACCAAAGTTGGGACTTGCTGGAAAAGACTTAGCACTTAGCGGTTTATCGAGGGGGTCCCATAACCCCAACCGTGTGAGGAACGCATAATCAAGGAACATAACACCGGTTTATACGGTTCCTAAGACGGCATGAGTGGAACAAATCACCAAGCAAAAGGCTTAGACTTCCACCCATTACCAATATATAGATGATTTCATTTAATAATTAATATAGTGTGATATCCCAACAAGCTTCAACAAGAAGCAAGAATCTTCAAACTTCACCTGCAACTAGCAATGCTATAAGAGGGGCTGAGCGAAGCGTACTTAGCCAATCAATGGTTTGCATAGGTAGGGTGGTTAAACAGGTTCATGGTTACAATAGGAGGCTGACAGGAAAACATGGGCATCGAGGCAAATACTATAGATCAAGACTTCTAGCAATAGGCAAAGATAGTAATGTTATTGGGGTTCGGTCATCTTGCCTGAAGAGTTGTCGATGGGATCGTAAGAGGGGTCCTCGTTCTCAACCTCGGTAGTAACCTCGTGCTCGTACTCGTACTCGGTCTCAGCTTCCGGCTCTACTCAAACACAAGAACACAAGGCAACGAATCAAACAAGATGCAATGCGTAGAAAAATTACTGGATGCATGGCTGATGCACTATGGAAGCAAAACAGATGCACTATGGAAGCACAGAAAGTCTACTTAGGAAGCACAGTGTTATAGCACAACAATATGCATCAAGAAAAAATGCTTCAAAACATGTTAACAATAGGATATTATGAATCTACATGAAAAATCACACAAGTTTCATATAGGACTTACTCAAAACGGAGCAACGGGCTAAAAGTTACACCCGAAACAATAAACGTGCACAAGCTGAAAATAACAGCCACATAGCAACTTCGGGGCACGAGATAAATGGTCTACAGCACTCAAACATCATGGCAATGAGCATGGACATAAACTAGACATATCCTACAGCAAACAAATCCATTGAAGCATCCCCAAAGGAGCCATGGATCAATAGCAACAAGCTATGACATATTGAACTTGACAACAAAAACCTGACAGCAGTAATTTGTTGCAACTTGGGAGCAAGAGTTAAATATGCTACAGCCACTCAA
Organism: Secale cereale; assembly: GCA_902687465.1. Lineage (NCBI taxonomy): Eukaryota > Viridiplantae > Streptophyta > Magnoliopsida > Poales > Poaceae > Secale > Secale cereale. The sequence continues at coordinate 336,269,362 of LR738710.1, forward strand.
ATAAGTATGTGAGAGCATGAATGGATAGCCAACAACTTATACAACAAGAAATCATCAAGATTCACTCCAAAACTAACATGGATTGGTCTAGAACAACAAGCAAACATGGCATCTGGAAATTACAGATTCCAGACTTAGTGAAATTTCACTAAGTGTTAAAACAGCAGTTTCATCATGGCATCTTTGTGAGCAAGTTTAAGTCACCTCAAAGCTAAACATGGCAAGTGGTAAGCACCACAGCAAAGTACACATGATGGTGAATCCAAAACATCTAAGCATGCATCAAGGGGACAAACACAACGATAGCAACGAGTTCCTCTACGAGGCATCTCGTAACAAGTTTAACGACATAACAGCCACATAGCACTTTGCAAAGGAGATAAGCATGGCAAGATGAAATCTATCATGCAAGCTAAAGCAATCAACACGTAGAGCATGACAAGACGAACACGTGGACATCTCATTTGCTTCATTTGGATAAACATGCAAAAAGTTATCACATTGCAAAGATGGCATGAAAACAACTACAAACAGCAGTTTATAACAAGTAGCACTCTTCCTACAGATATTTAAACATCTAGATGACCTCAAACATGCATGGCACAATGGATCAAAATGTAGTACAAGTCTCCACGATCATTTTGACATATCATTTGCTCAAATCGAACCACCACACAAAAAGTTATCCAGAATCTAATACATCATCAGACACTGAATTTATCAGGGACTTAGAGAAAAAAATCAACCTCCTCAGGTGGTCAACGGCGGTCAACCGGATCCGACGGGCCGAGCGGGTCCGAAGCGGTGCGGATCGGGCCTGGAAGTGGAGCGGGCTGCCGGGCTAACGGGCTGGGCGCGGAGGCGGATCCAGATCGGGGCTTCGGGTGAAGGGGGATTCGGGCGAGGCTAACGGGCCGCGGCTGCAGGCGGACGGGCCGGCCCACCAGGCCGGCGGATCGGGCAGGCGCGGATCGGGATCCTCCGATCCCGCGACAGGCGGCGGTGGCTGCTCCTCGAGCGCTGGCTCGGGCGCCCTTGGCGACAGGAGGAGGCGCTCTGGAGGCCCGGCGGGAGGAGGGCTCGGCCCCGAGCGGTGGTGGCGAGGGGGATGCTGGGGCGGCGGCGGTGCCGGCCGGCGGGGACGGCGGAGCTCCGGCGCGGCGCGGCCGGGAGGCGGTAAGGAGGAAGCCGCGGCGGTGGTGGGGGCTCTGGCCGGCCGGTGAGGCGGCGGAGGCGGCCGGCCCGGCGGCGGAGGTGTGGGGCGCGGTGGCGGCGGTGTGCCGGAGGCGAAGAAGACGACCCCAGCGGCGGCGGAGGTTGAAGACGAGGCGGGGCCCGCGCGTCAAAACGGAAGCACGGCCGCAGAACTACGGAAGCACGGTGGAGATTCTCGGAAGCATGGTTTCCTGGGCGTCGGAAGCACGGATTTTCAACGGTGGAAGCACCGGGAATCAACGGTGGAAGCACCGGCGGCGCACTGTGGAAGCATAGGGTTTTCTGGACGCAAATTTTGGGGGAGATGGACGTTTATATAGGCACAAGGAGCTAGGGTTGTCCAAATGGAGTGAGGTTTTCAGCCACATGATCACAATTAGATGGCCTAGATGAAGGGAGGGGTTTGGGTTGGTTTGGTGGGCTGTTGGAGGGGTGTCTTGGGCCTCAAAGAGGAGGTACTTTCAGCCCACGAGAATAACTGTTGGGGCACCAAACGAACTCCAAACGCGACGAGATTTGACAGGCGGGTTACACACACCAAAACAACAACACACGACAAGTCTCACACCAAAACGGAAACGTTACACGGCCAAACACCAAAGTAGGCCTCGGGGATGCCACGGACACGTGAGGGAGCTCCGGAACTCGAATCGGACAACGGAAAGAAACGAGTGGGACCGGATGCAAACGATAACTCAAATGCAATGCGATGCACATGACTACATGATATGGATGAATGCCACACACGCACACAACAAAACGACAAAAACCCGAAAGACGAAAAACCCGGAATGGAACTGATGGAGCCAAAGATATTATATATTGCCCAAAAGGGAAAGTATTACATCCGGGGCATTACAAACTCTCCTCTACTAGAAAAAGATCTCGTCCCGAGATCTAGGACTGGAAAAAGGAAGGGTACTCGGAACGAAGATGATCTTCTCGTTCCCACGTAGCTTCTCGGTCGGTATGGTGTGAACACTTGACTTTCAAGAATTTGATGGACTTGTTGCGGGTCTTGCGCTCGGTTTCTTCGAGAATAGCAACGGGATGCTCTCGGTAAGACAAATCTTGTTGAAGATCAATCTCTTCAAACGGAATCATGCGTTCAGGAGTCTTGAAGCACTTGCGGAGTTGAGACACATGAAACACATCATGAACATTGGCGAAGTTGGAAGGGAGCTCAAGTTGATAGGCTAGATCGCCTCTTTTGCCAAGGATCTTGAAAGGCCCGACGTATCTAGGAGCAAGCTTTCCTTTGATACCAAATCTTTGGGTGCCTTTCATAGGAGAAACACGGAGATAGACATGATCCCCAATGTTGAAGGCCAAATCACGATGCTTGCCGTCATAGTAGCTCTTCTGACGCGACTGAGCGGCCTTGAGATTCTCACGTATGACTTTGCACATTTCTTCGGCTTCTGAGATCAAGTCATTGCCAAGAAGTTGACGTTCACCAATCTTGGACCAGTTGAGAGGAGTACGGCACTTTCTGCCATAGAGGATTTCAAATGGAGCTTTGCCTGCACTTGCTTGGAAGCTGTTGTTGTAAGAGAACTCGGTGAATGGAAGGCAATCCTCCCATTTCATGCCAAAAGATATGACACAGGCTCTGAGCATGTCTTCTAGAATCTGATTCACTCTCTCGACTTGACCACTAGTCTGAGGGTGAAAAGCAGTGCTGAACCTGATCTTAGTGCCCATGGCAGACTGAAAGGAGTCCCAGAACTTAGAAGTGAACAAACTTCCACGGTCTGAGGAGATAACTTGAGGAATGCCATGTAAGGACACAATTCTGGAAGTGTACAATTCTGCCAGTTGAGCTGCATTGATAGATTCTTTGACTGGAAGGAAGTGAGCGACTTTGGTAAGCTTGTCAATCACCACGAAGATAGAATCATTCCCTCTCTTGGACTTAGGAAAGCCAGTGACGAAATCCATTTCAATGTGGTCGAATTTCCACTCGGGAATAGGAAGATGTTGGAGAAGACCGGCTGGACGTTGATGCTCTGCCTTCACTCTTCTGAAGACATCACATTCATTCACGAATTGGGCAATCTCCCTTTTCATGCGAGTCCACTAGTAAGATTGCTTGAGGTCATGGTACATCTTGGAACTGCCAGGATGAATGGAAAGGAGAGAATCATGTGCTTCGTCCATTATGAGCTTCCTAAGATCACCTTTGGGAACGACGAGTCTGTCCTCAAAGAACAAGGTATCTCTCTCATCAACGCGATAGCACTTGTATTTAGGAGTACCCTTTGCAATACCATGTTTCACTTTCTGCACCATAGCATCACTGAGTTGGGCCTCACAGACCTGATCTTCCAAGGTAGGAGCAACTTGAAGATTTGCAAGAAAACCTTGCGGAACAACTTGGAGGTTGAGCTTCCTGAATGCTTCACAAAGCTTAGGCTGGAACGGCTTGATAAGAAGGTTGTTGCAATATGCCTTTCTGCTCAAAGCATCCGCAATCACATTCGCCTTGCCAGGAGTATATTTGACACTGGGATCATACTCTTGGATCATTTCGACCCAACGAGTCTGGCGGAGGTTCAGATTCGGCTGTGTGAAGATGTACTTCAAGCTCTTGTGATCGGTGAAGATGTCGACTTTTCTGCCCAACAGAAGGTGTCTCCACGTAATCAAAGCATGTACCATAGCTGCTAGTTCGAGATCATGTGTGGGGTAGTTCTTCTCACTTGGCTTCAGCTGGCGAGAAGTGTATGCCACAATTCTCTTGTCCTGCATAAGCACACCACCAAGTCCTTGAAGAGAAGCATCACAGAATACTTCATAGGGCTTGGACTCATCTGGAGGAGTTAGAACTGGAGCAGAAACGAGCTTTTCTTTGAGAGTTTTGAATGCCACTTCACAATCTGGAGATCAGTAGTACTTGTCATTCTTTTGCAGCAAGTTGGAAAGAGGCTTGGCAATCTTGGAGAAGTTCTCAACGAACCTTCTGCAATAGCTGGCAAGACCAAGAAAGCTTCGGAGTTGCTTGACGTTCTGAGGAGCTTCCCAGTTGACAATTGCTTCAACTTTCTCGGGGTTTACCGCAATACCGTCAGCGGAGATGATATGGCCCAGATACAAGACCTTATCGAGCCAAAATTCGCACTTGGAGAACTTGGCATAGAACTTATGTTCACGGAGTCTGTCGAAAACCAGACGGAGGTGATTTTCGTGATCCTCTTCATTCTTGAAAAATACCAAAATATCATCCAGATACACAAGCACAAACTCGCCGGTGTAGGGGTTGAAGATGTAGTGCATCATTCTCGAGAAGGTAGGTGGAGCATTGGCGAGACCAAAGGACATGACTATATACTCGTATGAGCCGTAGCTTGTTCTGAAGGCAGTCTTGGGGATATCTTCCTCGCGAATGTGAATCTGGTGATAGCCCATTCGGAGATCGAGCTTTGAGAACACTTTAGCTCCTTTGAGATGCTCGAACAGTTCATTGATGTTGGGGAGCGGATACTTGTTGTTTATTGTCTTCTTGTTCAATGGCCGGTAATCGACGCAGAGACGCTCCGTGCCATCCTTCTTCTTGACAAATAAGACACCACAGCCCCAAGGAGACGTACTAGGCCTGATCAGACCCATACGCTCCTGTTCATCAAGCTGCTTCTTCAACTCCTTCAACTCTTTAGGAGAGAGCTTGTACGGACGTCGGCATGCTGGCTCAGTACCCGGCTCGAGTTCAATGACGAATTCCACTTGACGGTGTGGAGGCATGCCTGGAAGTTCTTCAGGAAAGACGTCTTCGTATTCGTTTACCACCGGAATTTGAGATATGGCATTCATTTCGCCCTTGTCATTGAGAGAGAAAAGCCTGATTGTGTTATCCCTGGAGGCGAAGATAATCACATCATCATCGGAATGAGTAATCTTGACTTCCTTCTGTGCACAGTCAATTTGAGCATCATGCTGAGAAAGCCAGTCCATCCCGAGGATGAGGTCAATGTCGAAATTGCCAAGAACCACCGGAGAGGCCAGAAATCGATAATCACCCATGCGAATAGATACATTCAGAGCAACTGAGTTGGAAGTCATTTGCAAACCCGGAGAAATAATCTTCAAAGGTCTAGGAATGCTCTCCAAAGCCAATTCATGCTTAGCAACAAAAGGTCTTGAAATGAAGGACAACGAAGCACCCGAATCAAACAAAACTTTTGTAGGAAAAGAGTTAACTGAGAGGTTACCCAAAATCACATCAAAGGAATTCTCCGCTTGAGCTGCATTCATCAGATTCATCCTTGCAGACTTTGGATTATGCTTGACAATAGCTGTACTGACAGGTGGAGGAGGCGGAAGGCGCCTTGGGTTCGGACATCTGTTAGCATAATGACCCTTCTGGCCACACTTGTTGCAGACCACTTCTGAGAGAGGACGGAAATGAGAACCACTTGACTTGGAACCTTGAGATTGATGCTTCGACTAGTTTCTTGGGTTGGGTGGGTGGGAGAAACCACGTCCACCCGAGTTCTTGTTGCTGTTGTAGGGAGCTCGGATCACAGGAGGAGGAGGAAGCCAAAATTTCTGTTGCTTCGCGACGACTTGAGAAGATGAGGAGGAGTGAACGGCATCTCGAATCCTCTTTTTGGAAGCCTCCATCTTGAGCTGGGCTACCTCTTGCTTAAGCGCCATGTTATAGAATTTGTCGAACTCCTCAGGCTCGAACAAGGTGAGAGCAAGTTGAAGTTCATCTTTGAGACCTCCACGGAACTGATAGATCTTGCTCTTGGCATCTGGTATGTCTTGCTTGGCATAGCGGGCGAGGTTTTGGAACTTGACATTATACTGGTAGACAGTCATTGAGCCTTGCTTCAGGTTGCGGAATTGCTCACGCATACCCTCGATGACACTAGTTGGAATGTGGTGAGAGCGAAAGTCCTTGCAGAAATCATCCCAAGTGATCACACGCCCTTCTCTGGAGTCTTTGTACTGCTGCCACCAGTCAGCTGCTTGATCTTTGAGTTGAAAGGCTGCAAATTTCACATAGTCCTCAGGCCTTACGTTGCTGCACTCAAAATGCTTCTTGATATCGGTCATCCAATCTTCCGCATCGAGAGGGTCGACACAGTAACTGAAAGCCTTTGGTTGATTGGCCAAGAACTGGTTGAGCGTAGCATGGTGCTGTTGCTTGAAGAAATTGCCTTGGTTCCCTGGAACACCCTGATTTGCTTGCATTTGCTGCATCATCTGCATCAACATCTGGGTGTTCTGATTTGTAGTCTGCATAATCGCTCTCCAAGCCTCAGACGGAGGAGGAGGGGAAGGAGGACGATCTGAAACCTCTTCACCCTCTGGGTTAGCGTTGGGAACCCTTTTCGGAGCCATCCTGAAAGAGATGACCACCAATCAGCAATTAATTGAAAGAAGGCATAAGCTGAAACAACGGATAGAAATGCAACATAGTCTTCAAAAGAATCATTCGAACAAGAGGAATGAATGAAATTCTCAGTTCAATGATAACAACAATCTTCACGAGAAGCCACTGGGAGACAAAAGGTAACTAAGAAAAAACACAAGGTACAGATGGAACAAACACAAGATAGGAGCTTCGTTCGACATCTTTGTGCTGAAAGCTTATGAACGCGTTACGAAAGGGTTTTGCAATCCCCGGATCAGCATAGCCAAGGATCCTTTAAGATGCAACTCCCGATCGGAACATCGGCCATAAAACCACTTCACTCAATGTAGAACCCCGAACTCGCTAACCTGCATTCGTTGGAAGAATGCCTACGATCTACTGGATAAACCCACCTATTAATTTCCGAAAGTTTCCAGTTATGCAATCAGGTGTTGGGGATACAGGGGAAGCACCGCGCACTCAACTCTAATCCTACATCCAGCTGTATCCATCCTTCAACACATAACCAGTCTTTCTCGGAAACCGTCTACCTCGGACCTTCGAAAAGCATCCACTATACAAAGCTATGGCAATACTCCCGAACTACCTCCCCAGTACTGGGTGATGTCAGGGTTATCTTGCCACTAACCGTATAGGAGAGTTTTCGATGTCGGCCGTCTTAAGTATTCTAGTACTGTCGCGATATGCTTGTGACGACAATACCCCGAAGCTCAACTCCCCGAGACACTGCCACAACCCCTAATGTCAGGAGGCATCGAGAACAATATTCTCGTCACAAAGACATCGAAACAATCCAACAATACTTGCGAGATTCCTAAAAAAAATTGGTGCAATTTTTGAAAGTAGAAGAGGCAAGAGTAGTCGTCAGGAGTCCTCACCAGAATGAAAGGGGATGAGGAGCAAAGAAATGCTACTCTCCAATATAAATATAGGACTCAAAACATTTTCAATGTGTGCCTAGACTCGACCGTCAACAATTCAATCAATCAGTGGGGGCTTCTAGGTCGGAGAAGGCTCTGATGCCAACTTGTCACGCCCCGGACACACCCGCCGGTGGTCGGTACTCCTGGCAGGATCTAGACTGGCCTCACATATCAATACTAGTCTTTTCTGCGCACTCTGTCCTCACTCGTGCGCACTCGGGAGCAACTTCCCGGTCGGTCACCCATCCTGAAACTACTCCAAGCTGAGCACGCTTAACTTTGGAGTTCTATCCGAATGGGCTCCCGGAAAAGAAGGAATTCCTTATTGATATGAGTAGTCTATCATCCCTAATAAGCCAGGCCATCACATACACCCTCACTCAGAGGAACTGACGTCCTCGTCGGGCCACAGGAATGTTCCCTCTTGGCACAACTGTCTGTGCTTCCAGGACAGCACATGTGCCATGCCGTGTGCCACGACGGGTCACAAACGTCATGCACAACATGACTGCAAACTGTCTGCAAACATCCGTGTAACCGCGAGGGTCGGCTCTGATACCAACTTGTAATGCCCAGGATGGGACTATATCTCCTACGTGTCGAGGCACGACTTAAAGATATAAGCCCATTCTGGAATGATCGCAAATTTGGTACCTTTGCACATCTCATGTAAAAATAGGGATGGAAAACTGAAAAGATAGTTGGCTTACACTCGCCACGTCATACAAATTCATTACATGTCCAATCATCATACATTTAAACATCACAGCCCATCTAAGGGTAAAGATCCAAATGACAAGATACCAAACATAACTTAAACCACAGGTCTAGATCGAATCCTAGTAGAAGCTCTACTGATCAGCCGGATAGATCACATAGTAACGGCTACGCTCCTCGTCGTATTCCCAGTCTAGCTCAGTGCCATCGCCTGTGTAGCTCACCATCGTACCTACATCTGGTGTGTTGAAGTAACTGTGAGCCACAGAGGACTCAGCAATCCCGTTCCCGGGTAACATGACTATTCAAGCCTTGGGTGTGGAACAAGGCTGAAGAAAGAACAAGAGGTTGCAGCAGCACTAGCCTAGCTTACGTAAAAGAGAGCGAGAAGAGAAGGTGCCTCGGTCGAGAGATGATCACGAAGTGATCCTAACTAAAGCAAGTCAAACATAACCCCACCGTGTTCACTTCTCGAATCCCTTTCGGAAAATGACCGTCACGGTACTCACGCTGGTAGTGTATTGGAACATTGTGTCAAGTTTTCTACAACCGGATATTAACAAGCTCCCAACTGCCACATAACCGCGGGCACGGCTTTCGAAAGTTCATAACCCTGCAAGGGTGTTCCAACTTGGCCCATGACAAGCACACGATCCGCGGAGTCGCAACTCCAAGGTGGGAAGGCCCGAGTATCCTCAGAATCCCGTGCTCAAGATACTCCGACTAAGGTAAGACTAATCCAGCAAATCCTCCCGGCGTGCCGACACCCTGATAGTAGCCGCGCGTATCTAATCTCAGGCCACGACCGAATGAGCGCTACGTACAGATACCGAAGATCCCAGCGAACTGGGTGGCACCGCAAGTGGCTCTAGTTTGGAGCAACACTCAAATCGAGCACTAGCCCAGAGGGGTTGAATTAATTAATCCTCAGGTTAATTACTCCCTCGGTAAGTTTTTAGTTGTTTAGGCAAATAGTACCAAAGTTGGGACTTGCTGGAAAAGACTTAGCACTTAGCGGTTTATCGAGGGGGTCCGATAACTCCAACCGTGTGAGGAACGCATAATCAAGGAACATAACACCGGTTTATACGGTTCCTAAGGCGGCATGAGTGGAACAAATCACCAAGCAAAAGGCTTAGCCTTCCACCCATTACCAATATATAGATGATTTCATTTAATAATTAATATAGTGTAATAATTAATATAGGCGGCATGAGTGGAAGCATAGGGTTTTCTGGACGCAAATTTTGGGGGAGATGGACGTTTATATAGGCACAAGGAGCTAGGGTTGTCCAAATGGAGTGAGGTTTTCAGCCACATGATCACAATTAGATGGCCTAGATGAAGGGTGGGGTTTGGGTTGGTTTGGTGGGCTGTTGGAGGGGTGTCTTGGGCCTCAAAGAGGAGGTACTTCAGCCCACGAGAATAACTATTGGGGCACCAAACGAACTACAAACGCGACGAGATTTGACAGGCGGGTTACACACACTGTCAGGACCCCGATCCTAAGTCACACCGATCTAGCTGTAACATGTCATATCACTTTGCGGCCTCACGCACGGTAACCCCACGGGTGCCACCTTACCTGGCCCGGGACCGTTTGCGCATTTTGGCACACATATATGACAGTGTCGCTAGCATCCATATGACAGAGAATCCGGGCCAACATGGCTAGTTATATGTGACGCCCGAGACCGACGTCCCAGAAGATTCCAGAAGATTCCCGAAGATTCCAGATGTTCTGGGTTGCCCGTGTGTTTCTTTGAGCTTGTGTTATTTATTTTTTTGCATTGCATCATGTCATCATGCCATCATGTCATTTTAATTTTTGCATCTCAACCTAAATAAATTGTGTGGACCTTCTGTCCATTTAAATCGAGGGAAGGTTGCCTTCTCTTTATAACATATAAAAGCCTCCTAATATTATGGAGCTATATTATAAATATTCCATTTGCTTCGGAATAACTCAACACACTTGCATTTATTCCCCATGCCTCTTTATTCAAGTTTCACCGTCAAAACCCTCCCTATAATTATTTTCCTATTTATCGAGGTTCCTCCAAAAATTTGAACATTTTCGGAGACTTCAATAATCAAGTCTTAGTTCAAAACTATTTGAATTAAATTCAAATATGTTTGAATTATTTTCCGATCTGGCCTTTTATATTTTTCTCCGGTCGTGCTCATTTTTACGAGCCCGAGAAAAATTAACCTTTGTCCTAAATCCATCCCTAACCTCTTTTTACTTTCTTCTCTTCTTTGTTTTTTTATAAGAAGAGAGCAGTCCAGCCGCAAGCCCAGCGCACCTTCTGGCCTCCGGCCCAACTCCCACCAGTTGGCCCATCCGGCCCAAGCCTCCGCTAACCCTAGCCTCGCCTGGCCCGACCGATCGCTCGTCCCTTCTCCCTCTACAGCGCCGCCAGCGACCCCCTCGCAACCCTCGTCCGCCCTTCGCTCCTCATCCCCCTCGCGTCCCTCCTCTCTACCCCGACCCTCGTTCCCTCGCGAGACCTCGAGCGCCTCGCCAGGGAGATGCTCCGCGGCGGCCACCGCGCCAGAGCTCCCCGAGCTCCGCCTCCCTCCGTCCTCAGCGCTGAGGCCAGCGCCTCGCCACCCCTCGCGACCTCCGCGCGATCCCCGCGTCGGCCAGAGGCCCGTGGCCTCCCTTCCTCGCCTGGCCCGAGCCGGGGCCCTCTTCCCTCGCCGCCCCGGATTCGCCAAGGCCGCGCCCCATCCAAGTCCTCCAGCGGCCCAGTACCCCGTCGGCTCTCTGGCTCCCTCCAGCCCTCCTGCCGCGGCCCTGCTCCGAGCTCCAGCAGCGTCCTGCGTCGTCCGCGCTAGGAGCTCCCCAGCGCCCTCTTCGATCCAGCAAGGCAGATCCCGCAGCGCCCAGGCCTCCTCAGGCCTCTGCCTCGCCCGCACCAAGCCTTTCGGCCGCCCCCGAGCACGACGCCCTCCGCCTCCAGTAGCCGGCCCTCAGGCCCTCCTCGCGTCCCTCGCAGCCGGCTGCCTCCTGCAGCTTCGCGCGCCCGAGGTGCTCGACCTCCCGACCAGCAGCGCCGGCGCCGTCTCACCATCTCCCTCGCCTTGCTGCCGTTTAGCTGTCCTTCGAGGCCCTTGGCCGTGCTTCGTTTTGGAACGCCTTGTACTGCTGCTGTGTTTTTCCGTCGGCTCGTGTTGTTGTGTTGGTCCAGCAGGTTTTTGGCGAGATCGGCAAGTCCGAAGAACCGTGTACGACTCGAGACCGAGACCCCAAGTTCCTCTACGAATATGTATACATCTACGTAACGAGAACGACTACCGTCGACAAGACCGAGACACCGAGTACCACGATGACCCGAACGACTACCGTTGCCGTGTACCCCTACCGTCGCCGAGACCCTCAAGTACCTCTACGAACGGAACGACTACTCGTTGGCGACCTCGTGTACAACTACTTCCTCTCCGATGAACGTGAACGACTACGTGGCGATGCGACAAGTACCCCTACGGAACGTGTACCACTACCGTCGCCCCGAAGATGTCCGACGCCGCAAGTACCACGACACGATATCGGAACGGCTACTTCCTCTCCGAACGTGAACGCCTTCTTCCTCTACGTCTCGAACCGCCCCGAAACGCACGCTTCAAAGGTATAACGAGACGACCCCGTGGACGACCCGTGGATGCTTGCTTGTGTTGTATGAAATGTTTCCCGTGTGTGCACCGCGTCCGTTTCGTCCCTTTTGTCATGTTCCTCGGTTGCCTCGTCGCCGACTCGTGGGAACCCGGTGACGGGATCACCCCACCTTCCATCTTGTTGACACGCTCTCCGTTATCTTTTGCACCGGACTCTCAACGAGTTACCGGTACCGAGATGTTGCGTTGCATCATTTTCGGATCGTTGCCGTGGCACCCTTTCGTTCCACCACGGTGACAAATGCTTCTTATCTTCTTCATGTTAACCTTTTAATAAAAATTGCATAAACTTGATCATGTCATCCGCATCATGTTAACAACATTAATATGTGTGAATTGTTGTTTGCTTATAATTGCTAAACATGCTCATGGGGATTTTCCGGATATGTTGTTGTTATTCTCCAGCCTCATTTAAATTGCTAGTTAGTGTAGTTTTATTATGCTTCACCTCTTGCCATGTTAAAAAACTTTTAATCTTGTCTTGTTAATAAACGAGAGTCAACTAAATAATTAAATTTGGTGTTTCGTCAATATGCAACTCGTTGCATATTGATCTCCACTTAATTTGTAGTTTTGTTGTGCTTTTGCCATGCCATGCATATTTAAACCGGACATGCATCATACTTGTTTGTGCATCTTATGCCATGTTTATGCTTGTGTGTTTACCGTGTTGTTTCCTTCTTTCCGGTTGCTTCTTTTGTTAGCTTCGGTTTCGTTCTGGAGTTGTGAGGTTTCTCTCGTCTGTGTTGCTCCGTCTACTTCATGGATCCGTTCTTCTCCCTTGTGGAATTCCAGGCAAGATGACCGAACCCCGATAACATTACTATCTTTGCCTATTGCTAGTAGTCTCGATCTATAGTTTTGACTCGATGCCCATGATCTTCTTGTCAGCCTCCTACTTGTAAACCATTGCCATGTTTAACCAACCTACCTATGCAAACCGTTGCTTGGCTAAGTACGCTTCGCTCAGCCCTTCTTATAGCATTGCTAGTTGCAGGTGAAGATTGAAGATGCTTGCTTCATGTTGAAGTTTGGTTGGGTTATATCACACTATATAAATGCTTAAAAATGAAATCATCTATATATTGGCAAGGGTGGAAGGCTAAGCCTTTTGGTTGGTGTTTTGTTCCACTCATGCCGTTAGGAACCGTATAAACCGGTGTTATGTTCCTTGATTATGCGTTCCTAACACGGTTGGGGTGTATGGGACCCCCTTGATAAACCGCTAAGTGCTAAGTCTTTTCCAGCAAGTCCCAACATTTGGTACTATTTGTCTCATAATAACAACTTAAATAATTAATTAATTGCATAGGGGGTCATGTCCCCGAGGATTCTTAATTCTACATAGCAGGGGGGGCCAGTGCCGATGGTGTTGGTCCCAAACGGGGAGCCTGCGGGAACCACCACGGGGCAACTCGAGGATTGGGTCCTGTAGCATCGCCCATCCGGTCGTGTCCTGAGACTTAGATACGCGCGGCTACTATCAGGGTGTCGACACGCCGGGAGGATTTGCTGGATTAGCCTTACCTTAGTTCGGTTTAACTTGAGCACGGGATTCCGAGAATACTCGGGTCTTCCCACCTTGGAGTTGCGACTCCGCGGATCGTGGGCTTGTAATGGGTCAAGTTGGAACACCCCTGCAGGGTTATGAACTTTCGAAAGCCATGCCCGCGGTTATGTGGCAGATGGGAGCTTGTTAATATCCGGTTGTAGATAACTTGACACAATGTTTCCAATACACTACCAGCGTGTGTACCGTGACTGTCAATTTCCGAACAGGGATTCGGGAGTTGAACACGGTGGGGATATGTTTGACCGGCTTTAGTTAGGATCACTTCGTGATCATCTCTCGACCGAGGCTTTCTCTTCTCGCTCTCTATCACGTAAGCTAGTTGCTAGTTGCTGCTGCAGACACTACTCTTTTCTTCAGCCTTATCCTCTCCCAAGGCTTAAATAGTCTTGTTACCCAGGAACGGGATTGCTGAGTCCTCTGTGGCTCACAGTTACTTCACCACACCAGTTGCAGGTTCAGCCGAGTTTGATGCAGAAGCTGGTTCAAGTACTTCACTTGGAGCTCGATGAAGAGTGTGGCCTTTTGCTTGTGACGTTTCCGACGATCAGTAGTGGTTTCTACTAGGATTCGATCCTGACCTGTGGCTTTATGTTGTTTTGGTATCTTTCTTTTGGATCTTCACCCGTAGTCGGGTTGTGATGTTTTGAATGATGATTTGCTTATGTAATGTATTGTGTGAAGTGGCGAGTGTAAGCCAACTATCTCCTTTTGCAATTTAATCCCTCTTTTACATGAGTCGTGCTAAGATACCAAACTTGAGATCATGCTAGGATGGGCTTATACCTTTAAGTCGTGCCTCGACACGTAGGAGGTATAGTCCCATCCTGGCCATTACAAGTTGGTATTCAGAGCCTTCTCCGACCTAGAAGCCCCCACTGATTGATCGAATCGTTGACGGTTGAGTCTAGGCACACACTTGAAAATGTTTTGAGTCCTATATATATATCGGAGAGTAGGATTTATTTTGCTTCTCATCCCCTTTCACTCTGGTGAGGACTCCTGATGACTACTCTTGCCTCTTCTACTTTCAAAAATTGCACCAAACTTTTTTTTAGGATCTCGCGAGTATTGTTTGGATTGTTTCGATGTCTTTGTGACGAGAACATTGTTCTCGATGCCTCCTGTCATTAGGGGTTGTGGCAGTGTCCCGGGGAGTTGAGCTCCGAGGTGTTGTCGTCACAAATCCATCGCGGCAGTACTAGAATACTTAAGACGGCCGACATCGAAAACTCTCCTATGCGGTTGGTGGCAAGATAACCCCGACATCACCCAGTACTGGGGAGGTAGTTCGGGAGTATTGCCATAGCTTGTATAGTGGATGCGTTTCGAAGGTCCGAGGTAAACAGTTTCCGAGAAAGACTGGTTATGTGTTGAAGGATGGATACACCTGGATGTAGGTTTAGAGTTGATTGCGCGGTGCTTCCCGTGTATCCCCAACACCTGATTGCATAATTGGAAACTTTCGGAAATCTATAGGTGGGTTCATCCAGTAGTTCTAGGCATTCTTCGAACGGATGCTCGATATGAAGTTTGGGGTTCTACATTGAGTGAATTGGTTTTATGGACTTGTTCTGATCGGGAGTTGCATCTTAAAGGGTCCTTGGCTATGCTGATCCGGGGATTGCAAAACCCTTTTGTAACACATTCCATGAGCTTTCAGCACGAAGATGTCGAACGAAGCTTCTATCTTGTATTTGTTCTATCTGTTCCTTGTTCCTTTTTATTTACCTTTTGTTCTCCAAGTGGCTTCTCGACTAGTTGATGTACCTACGGAATTCATCCGTTCAATTCTCTGTTCGGATGATATTGTGAAGTTCATGTTGCATATCTATCCTTTGTTGTTGTTTTGATTCCGGTATTCGAGTTGCTTCGATGTCAAATGTTGATTCCATACCTTTCCTAAGCAGTGTTCTCATATTTCTATGGGAGTGTTAATTCTTCTTGACCATCAAGATCTTCATGTTAAACCTTTCAACCGGTGTGCCTTCTCTTCAAATTATTCCATACGGACACCGTTGAGAAATCTGACGATTTGTCTGTTTCATTCATCTCAAGTTGTCTTTGTTTTCCCCGCCCTCCCACCCTTCTTCTTCTTGGAGCCAGCAATTCTCATTGAAATATCCATTTTATTCCTGTGAGGTTTCTTCATTCATTTCCTTCAATGTTCTTTTCCGGTGATTCTCGTGAAGATGCTCGAGAGCTCCAAGTTCATCATTCTTAATTCTAATATTCTGCCGGTGGATGTAATTCAAGATTTCAGTGTTGATCTTATCCTTTTTCCTCATTTCACAATGCTTTCTTATTCCGGTGCACCAATTAATCATTCTCCTCTTGCTATTCATATCCGGAGTGCTGAAGATTCATAATTCTATTCTTAATCCGTTCTAATTATTTTGAGGTTGCTATCTTATTCAAGCCATTTAATTCAACCGGTGCAATATCTCTTAAGCAATCTTTTTCAACGGTGATTTCTTTAGTGGGCCCTAACCCACAGGTCTTTTTCCAGGATCTTACCTGACTCTTCTATTTTCTGGAGTTATTCTCAAATTCTTTTCAAAGTGTGACGTAAGAATGATTTACATCAGTCACAGTCCTTCTCCAAGACCGCTTTCAATTTCTTTTTCATCATTGGTTCAACCTTTTTAATTCTTCATTCCGGAGTGCTCAACAATTCTTAAGGTGTTTCTCATTGTCATTCTCAACATTTGAAGATCGGAGAAGAGTTTTTCTTAATCTTGTCCCGCCTTCTTCAAGATTCGTCGTTCTAGCTTCATACCATCCTCATAAGTGTTCCGTTTGTGAGGAATTCTTCTCATACCCGTCCGAAGCATTTCATGAATTCTTCCATTGTGATCCTCCGAAGGCCATCATTTCAGAATATTTCTTCGTTCTCAGTTTTCAACTTCGTCCTCCAAATATTCTTCATTGATGCCTCTCGTTCGCCTCCCTATTCCTACGGAGGTTCATTCAAGATTACCCTTCCGTTGTTATCGTTTTAATTCACTTGTTCTTTTCACAATCCTACCGGTGGTTCGTTGAAGATTTACCCAAGCTTGTCCGAGATCTATCTTAATCCTTTCCAACGAGAATAAGTAGTATGCCAAATCCTTTGGTTGTCATCAAGTTAAATTGGTGAAGGAGATGCATAACATAATTCTTATTCTTATTCCTTCAAGGTTATTAAATTCTTTTGTCTGGAGCTTGTTCATCTTTTCATATTCTCGGTTCCAAGTTGTTCATCTTGTTTTACGGAGCTTCAAGTTATTTCAATTATATCATTTCAAAGTTCCATCTAATTCATCGCAGGCCTTGAATCTTATTCTTTTCATCTTTCACTTCTCATGCTTTCATTACCGGAGTTTTCATGGTGGTTCATCATGTTTTAGTTCATCCTCGTAGTTTTCATCAAGATTCTTGTTGGAGCTCAAGCATTCTTCTTCATGCATTTGAATTGCAATCCTTTCTACCTTATCTTTGAGATGGTGTTATGTCATTATTGACAATTCCTTCATGTTTCATGATTCACGAGTTATCAAGAATGAGATAATTAAAACCATCATTTCTTTCTCTTTAGGAGATCCTTCAACCCCTAATTTTATCTCTTGGAGTTATCTTGGGTTGTATTTCACCTAAAAGGTTTCCCTAAGGATTGTTGCTAATTATGGTGCTTATAAATGACCCAAGTTCTTCATTTATCATTCTGGTGAGATAAGTTTTTCATCTCCTTGTTGATCTCAATCCAATCAATTGTTTTCGTTAGTGGCTGGTTGTCACCTCTTAATTTTGAGATGTTTTCCATAAGCCCACATCAAGCTTATTCTTTCGTTGTTGAATTTCCAACAACTCCGTTCAACTCTTCTTCGTAAGGTCGCTCTTTCAAATTCAATTTTGAGAGAAGTTGTCATATTCTTCTCCATTCATTTTCTTTCGTTGATTTATATGCTATTCTTTCATTCCGGAGGCTTTGTGATGTTGCTATCTCCAAACCATAATCCCGTTTTGTCAAGATCATGTTCTTTTCCTTGTTTATCTATTTAACCGGAGTGTTGTATTCATCAATTCAAGTTCTGCCATCCTATCAAGTTTTGCCTATCTTTTAACCGGAGTTCTATCTGAATCTTTCTTACCCTTGTGCCATTCTTTTAATTGTTCCGGAGGCTGTGTGTTGTTGTTTTCATCAAGTATCATTCCATCTCCTCAAATTCTTGTTAATTCCTTCCATTTTCAGACGGAGTGCTGTCCAAATTTTGTCATTCTTATTCCTTGGCTATACCATTGCGGTTCCTTATTATTTTCGTCCGTGAGCTCTTGTTTCATGTCTTTCAACCTACAAGGTTCTCATAGTGCTCCTTGTTCCTCTTTTTCCAACGGAGTGTTTCATCTTCGTTCATCTCCGTTCTATTCTTCTTTTCAACTTGTCTAACCTCTCAAGGTTCCTTGGTTTCACTAGTTTGTCAAAGAAGCAACTTTGTTTTACCCATTTCTCTTCCGTTTTTACCCGGTGCTATCTCTAGGATCTCGGGTCGAGATCCTTTGTTAGTGTGGGAGAGTTGTGACGCCCGAGACGGATGTCCCAGAAGATTCCAGAAGATTCCCGAAGATTCCAGATGTTCTGGGTTGCCCGTGTGTTTCTTTGAGCTTGTGTTATTTATTTTTTTGCATTGCATCATGTCATCATGCCATCATGTCATTTTAATTTTTGCATCTCAACCTAAATAAATTGTGTGGACCTTCTGTCCATTTAAATCGAGGGAAGGTTGCCTTCTCTTTATAACATATAAAAGCCTCCTAATATTATGGAGCTATATTATAAATATTCCATTTGCTTCGGAATAACTCAACACACTTGCATTTATTCCCCATGCCTCTTTATTCAAGTTTCACCGTCAAAACCCTCCCTATAATTCTTTTCCTATTTATCGAGGTTCCTCCGAAAATTTGAACATTTTCGGAGACTTCAATAATCAAGTCTTAGTTCAAAACTATTTGAATTAAATTCAAATATGTTTGAATTATTTTCCGATCTGGCCTTTTATATTTTTCTCCGGTCGTGCTCATTTTTACGAGCCCGAGAAAAATTAACCTTTGTCCTAAATCCATCCCTAACCTCTTTTTACTTTCTTCTCTTCTTTGTTTTTTTATAAGAAGAGAGCAGTCCAGCCGCAAGCCCAGCGCACCTTCTGGCCTCCGGCCCAACTCCCTCCAGTTGGCCCATCCGGCCCAAGCCTCCGCTAACCCTAGCCTCGCCTGGCCCGACCGATCGCTCGTCCCTTCTCCCTCTACAGCGCCACCAGCGACCCCCTCGCAACCCTCGTCCGCCCTTCGCTCCTCATCCCCCTCGCGTCGCTCCTCTCTACCCCGACCCTCGTTCCCTCGCGAGACCTCGAGCGCCTCGCCAGGGAGATGCTCCGCGGCGGCCACCGCGCCAGAGCTCCCCGAGCTCCGCCTCCCTCCGTCCTCAGCGCTGAGGCCAGCGCCTCGCCACCCCTCGCGACCTCCGCGCGATCCCCGCGTCGGCCAGAGGCCCGTGGCCTCCCTTCCTCGCCTGGCCCGAGCCGGGGCCCTCTTCCCTCGCCGCCCCGGATTCGCCAAGGCCGCGCCCCATCCAAGTCCTCCAGCGGCCCAGTACCCCGCCGGCTCTCTGGCTCCCTCCAGCCCTCCTGCCGCGGCCCTGCTCCGAGCTCCAGCAGCGTCCTGCGTCGTCCGCGCTAGGAGCTCCCTAGCGCCCTCTTCGATCCAGCAAGGCAGATCCCGCAGCGCCCAGGCCTCCTCAGGCCTCTGCCTCGCCCGCACCAAGCCTTTCGGCCGCCCCCGAGCACGACGCACTCCGCCTCCAGTAGCCGGCCCTCAGGCCCTCCTCGCGTCCCTCGCAGCCGGCTGCCTCCTGCAGCTTCGCGCGCCCGAGGTGCTCGACATCCCGACCAGCAGCGCCGGCGCCGTCTCACCATCTCCCTCGCCTTGCTGCCGTTCAGCTGTCCTTCGAGGCCCTTGGCCGTGCTTCGTTTTGGAACGCCTTGTACTGCTTCTGTGTTTTTCCGTCGGCTCGTGTTGTTGTGTTGGTCCAGCAGGTTTTTAGCGAGATCGGCAAGTCCGAAGAACCGTGTACGACTCGAGACCGAGACCCCAAGTTCCTCTACGAATATGTATACATCTACGTAACGAGAACGTCTACCGTCGACAAGACCGAGACACCGAGTACCACGATGACCCGAACGACTACCGTTGCCGTGTACCCCTACCGTCGCCGAGACCCTCAAGTACCTCTACGAACGGAACGACTACTCGTTGGCGACCTCGTGTACAACTACTTCCTCTCCGATGAACGTGAACGACTACGTGGCGATGCGACAAGTACCCCTACAGAACGTGTA
Organism: Secale cereale; assembly: GCA_902687465.1. NCBI lineage: Eukaryota > Viridiplantae > Streptophyta > Magnoliopsida > Poales > Poaceae > Secale > Secale cereale. Next base: position 336,289,219 of record LR738710.1, read on the forward strand.
CCACTACCGTCGCCCCGAAGATGTCCGACGCCGCAAGTACCACGACACGATATCGGAATGGCTACTTCCTCTCCGAACGTGAACGCCTTCTTCCTCTACGTCTCGAACCGCCCCGAAACGCACGCTTCAAAGGTATAACGAGACGACCCCGTGGACGACCCGTGGATGCTTGCTTGTGTTGTATGAAATGTTTCCCGTGTGTGCACCGCGTCCGTTTCGTCCCTTTTGTCATGTTCCTCGGTTGCCTCGTCGCCGACTCGTGGGAACCCGGTGACAGGATCACCCCACCTTCCATCTTGTTGACACGCTCTCCGTTATCTTTTGCACCGGACTCTCAACGAGTTACCGGTACCGAGATGTTGCGTTGCATCATTTTCGGATCGTTGCCGTGGCACCCTTTCGTTCCACCACGGTGACAAATGCTTCTTATCTTCTTCATGTTAACCTTTTAATAAAAATTGCATAAACTTGATCATATCATCCGCATCATGTTAACAACATTAATATGTGTGAATTGTTGTTTGCTTATAATTGCTAAACATGCTCATGGGGATTTTCCGGATATGTTGTTGTTATTCTCCGGCCTCATTTAAATTGCTAGTTAGTGTAGTTTTATTATGCTTCACCTCTTGCCATGTTAAAAAACTTTTAATCTTGTCTTGTTAATAAACGAGAGTCAACTAAATAATTAAATGTGGTGTTTCGTCAATATGCAACTCGTTGCATATTGATCTCCACTTAATTTGTAGTTTTGTTGTGCTTTTGCCATGCCATGCATATTTAAACCGGACATGCATCATACTTGTTTGTGCATCTTATGCCATGTTTATGCTTGTGTGTTTACCGTGTTGTTTCCTTCTTTCCGGTTGCTTCTTTTGTTAGCTTCGGTTTCGTTCCGGAGTTGTCAGGTTTCTCTCGTCTGTGTTGCTCCGTCTACTTCATGGATCCGTTCTTCTCCCTTGTGGAATTCCAGGCAAGATGACCGAACCCCGATAACATTACTATCTTTGCCTATTGCTAGTAGTCTCGATCTATAGTTTTGCCTCGATGCCCATGATCTTCTTGTCAGCCTCCTACTTGTAAACCATTGCCATGTTTAACCAACCTACCTATGCAAACCGTTGCTTGGCTAAGTACGCTTCGCTCAGCCCTTCTTATAGCATTGCTAGTTGCAGGTGAAGATTGAAGATGCTTGCTTCATGTTGAAGTTTGGTTGGGTTATATCACACTATATAAATGCTTAAAAATGAAATCATCTATATATTGGCAAGGGTGGAAGGCTAAGCCTTTTGTTTGGTGTTTTGTTCCACTCATGCCGTTAGGAACCGTATAAACCGGTGTTATGTTCCTTGATTATGCGTTCCTAACACGGTTGGGGTGTATGGGACCCCCTTGATAAACCGCTAAGTGCTAAGTCTTTTCCAGCAAGTCCCAACATTTGGTACTATTTGCCTCATAATAACAACTTAAATAATTAATTAATTGCATAGGGGGTCATGTCCCCGAGGATTCTTAATTCTACATAGCAGGGGGGGCCAGTGCCGATGGTGTTGGTCCCAAACGGGGAGCCTGCGGGAACCACCACGGGGAAACCCGAGGATTGGGTCCTGTAGCATCGCCCATCCGGTCGTGTCCTGAGACTTAGATACGCGCGGCTACTATCAGGGTGTCGACACGCCGGGAGGATGTGCTGGATTAGCCTTACCTTAGTTCGGTTTAACTTGAGCACGGGATTCCGAGAATACTCGGGTCTTCCCACTTTGGAGTTGCGACTCCGCGGATCATGGGCTTGTAATGGGTCAAGTTGGAACACCCCTGCAGGGTTATGAACTTTCGAAAGCCGTGCCCGCGGTTATGTGGCAGATGGGAGCTTGTTAATATCCGGTTGTAGATAACTTGACACAATGTTTCCAATACACTACCAGCGTGTGTACCGTGACTGTCAATTTCCGAATAGGGATTCGGGAGTTGAACACGGTGGGGATATGTTTGACCGGCTTTAGTTAGGATCACTTCGTGATCATCTCTCGACCGAGGCTTTCTCTTCTCGCTCTCTATCACGTAAGCTAGTTGCTAGTTGCTGCTGCAGACACTACTCTTTTCTTCAGCCTTATCCTCTCCCAAGGCTTAAATAGTATTGTTACCCGGGAACGGGATTGCTGAGTCCTCTGTGGCTCACAGTTACTTCACCACACCAGTTGCAGGTTCAGCCGAGTTTGATGCAGAAGCTGGTTCAAGTACTTCACTGGGAGCTTGATGAAGAGTGTGGCCGTTTGCTTGTGACGTTTCCGACGATCAGTAGTGGTTTCTACTAGGATTCGATCCTGACCTGTGGCTTTATGTTGTTTTGGTATCTTTCTTTTGGATCTTCACCCGTAGTCGGGTTGTGATGTTTTGAATGATGATTTGCTTATGTAATGTATTGTGTGAAGTGGCGAGTGTAAGCCAACTATCTCCTTTTGCAATTTAATCCCTCTTTTACATGAGTCGTGCAAAGATACCAAACTTGAGATCATGCTAGGATGGGCTTATACCTTTAAGTCGTGCCTTGACACGTAGGAGGTATAGTCCCATCCTGGGCATTACATTATAAACCAAAAGTGGCACCAAATTACAGAGACAGGCATCCATGACCCAGCAATGAACGTGTCGGTCATCAACGTATGAACCCAAGTCGTAGCAAGCTACATGGACTTAAAGGAACAACGCGTGACATTTCCCCTAAGGGACAGACACAGGAACGAAGAAGGACACATGTCGGCCAGCCTACGTGTTCCGAGCAGTAGCAAGCTACCAAGGCTCATTGGAATCACTAGGAGGCATTTCCCTGTAAGATAGGCTACCAAAGGAAAACAACTAGGTGTCGGATCCCACACATACCAAGCATTTCAATCATACACGCAATATGCTCAATATGTGCAAATACAACATTGCATCACAACAGAACTCTATGACTCAAAGTACTATATTTAAAAGGCTCCAAGAGCCATACATAACATAGTCATACAGGTAGGGGTCACATGACCCAACACTCAAGTCATACAGTCATACAAGCACAAGCGGAAGCTACATGTCTGAGTACAGACAACTTAGAAAATAAAACAGGCTTGGTGTAGCCTGACTATCTACAAGGCCCTTCACAAGCTCCAGATCACCGTCTGGGTGTCAAGCTACTCGTCGACGTCAACGTCTATGTAGAACCCATCAGCAGGGGCAGGGTTCTCCTCTGCAACAGTTATTAAGCAAACATGAGTACAAAGGTACTCAGCAAGTCTTACCACAGAACCTATTATACATGCAAAATTATCAAAGGGGGATAGTGGAGTTTATAGCAGAATGCCAGCTTTGACCTTGGCTAACCTATACTACAACTCTCAACGGATTGCAAGATATTGTTACGAACACGAGTCCACTACTCTCCACATCAATACACTACCGAGGATCCTCTTCCGTCATCCTACGGAAGGGCCATCCACGGCACTCACGCTTATCTTGAGGCTTTTAGTAGTATCCATCAACTTGTCTATGAACTGTAAGAGTAACCAAGTAGTTCGTACCGCGAACAACGGCTATTCGAATAGTTTGATAACCCTGCAGGGGTGTACCTCTTCACACACGCTTTCACCACTTATCGCCGTATACTCGGCGTGTACTCGGCAACCTTCAAGCGGAAGCCCAGTGAGGGTGTCGGCCACGACCTGACTAACTACTCAAGTCTCTCGTCCAGGTTTATCGCCTATTTGGGTTCCATCCGTGGGGATATCCGGCCGGGGTGTCGCTCACGGCCCCAAACGATGTGTACAGGGTTCCCGAGTCACCAAACGGGCAACCGGTACACCGTGCCACGTACCTGTCGCATCACAACCCACCCCGAGGGTCAGCGTTGTGCACGACCTCCAGTAAGCTATAAACACCAGAAACTAGTTGCAACTCCTGGACAGAGATCATGGGTAATTAATAAGCCGAGAGGGTCCATTGGTTTCGGGCCCAATGCATGGTAGTAACTGCAACTTGAACCACACATACAGATCTCAGGTCCTATGTACGGTTCCAATGAAACAACCCACCACGTACTCCTACATGGCCTTTCATCGATACCTTTACCAAGCGTATTCCACACTTCCTTCTCTTTATCGAAAGATTGTTTCACTCTGATCCATCACCCAGATGAACCAGACCAGACACAACTCTAAGCATAGTAGGCAACATAAACAAATAGCATGGTGGATCACACATCACATGGCTCAATCAACTCCTACACATGCTAGTGGGTTTCAACTATTTACTGTGGCAATGACAGGTCATGCAAGGGAATAGGGTTCAACTACCGCAGCAAGTAGCAGTTCACGCGCTGTTGCCTTAATGCAGTAAAAGAGAGCAGGAGCGAGAAGATTGGGTTGTATCGGAATGATCAATGATTGCTTGCCTGACAAGGTAGTTGTCGGGTACTGCTCTTCAACTGGATACGCAGCAGTATCCTCGGGAGCAGGACCTAACACAGGAAATACCGACGATACAATCATTAACAAACAAATGCAACAATATGATGCATGTTTATGACATGGCAAGATGCATGTGTGTTGGCTAATGCAACTAAAACCAGAAGGGTTTGAACCTATTTGAATCAAGGATTCAAATTGAAGTTCAAACTATTATTTAAATAAGTGCATAATCATGTTTTTGATGTATACAGCAAGTTAACTTGTTCAAACATGCATGAAAACAGTGCCATTGGATAGATTGGATTTTTCTGATCATTTTTCATATATAAATCTTTTCCATCTGAGCTATGGTTGAATTTATATGATTTTTAGAAGTTTTTGGTATTTTCTGGAATTTCCTGAATTATTTAAAATCTAAAAATCCCAGAAAAACCTTTACTGCGTCAGCATGACGTCATGCTGATGTCAGCCAGTCAACAGGGCCAGTCCAGGTCAAACCTGACCAGTGGGTCCCTCATGTCAGTGTCACAGCTAATTAACTGAGTTAATTAGAGTTTAGTTAAAACTAATTAGCTGTCAGTGGGGCCAGGGCCCACGTGTCAGTGACTAAACTAATTATCTAATTAATATTAAATTAACACCTAAACTAAGTTTGACTTGCGGGCAGGGCCCACATGTCATTGACCCAGGGGGTCAAACCCGTGGTCAAAACAGGTCCAACTCGCCGGCGTTTAGCCGCCGGCGAGGCCAAACGCGGCGGCGTGCTTCGGAAAACGTCTACGGTGCACCGTTCGAGCTGCGGTTGGGTGCGTTGGAGAGCTCTTGCTCTTCCGCATCGGATGGAGGTGGTCGCCGGACCTGGGGTGGCCAGAGACGACGGCAACGAGCTCGACGGCGGCGACCGGCGTCGGGCGTGTGTGGAGATGCGGCTGCAGGTGCCTAGGCGATGCGTGCGTAGCACCGTTCGCATCTACGTGCTGTGGTGAGTGCGATGGACGGGTGCCGGTGACCAAATGGTCACCGGAGCATCACCGGCGACGAGCACGGCGGCGGTGCGTGCGGGCGAGCTACGTGCAGTGTGTTACAGGGCAAGAGAAAGCCAACGGAGAGGGGGAGGAGGTAGCTAGGCTCACAGCGGTTGCAGCAAGCACCGGAGCGAGCTCGGGGGTGGTCGGAGCTGAGCAGCACGGCGAGGGGGATCTCCGTGGCCGGAGTTGGGGAAGAAGAGCTCGGGGGCGTCTCCAGGGCGGGCGAGCACTCGGGGCTCGGCCTGTCGAAGCAGTCGAGGACGGCGGAGACGAGGGACAACACGGCGGAGCTCGGGGACGACGGTGGACGTGGTTTCTACGACGGTGCGATCACGGCGGCGTCGGCCATGGCGCGGGGAGAGCGGAGGAGAGGAGCTGGGGAGAGGCGGAGGTGTCTGGGGGGTCGAGGGAGACGTGGACGTTCGATCCATGCCTCCAGAACGGCGAGGGGGCGAAGCAGGGCGGCGGGCAGCTGCGTGGCGCGCCGTGCGGTCGCCGTCGAGCACCTGCCTGCCTGCCTGGCCGAGCCAAGCAGCTCGCTGGAGCGGCAGCTCGGCTGGGCCGGCAGGTGGGCCGGGTGGGCGCCAGGTAAGTGTTTTCCTATTTTCTTTCTGTTTCATTTCTTTTGCAGCTTTGTTTAATTAATAAAAATGCCTAAACATTTTTATAAATCATAACACTTGTCATACCTACTGTATATAATATGAACAGTAGGAAACATTATAGTTTACGATTATTTGAGCATTTAAAATATTTTATAGATTTTAAATGCCCAAATTCAAATACCATATGATTTAATCCAAAACCCTAGATTGTCCTAGAAAATTGTGCACCATTTTTGGCAGAGGTTTAAGACCAAGGCAGAAATGATGAACATTTTGAAGGGCATTTTGGGTACATTGGAAAATATTTTAGTAAACCCTAGTTGTTAGGGGAGGGGTGCTGGGGTTTCTGTTAATCCCATTTCAAGTTTCTTTGAAAGTAAACATGATGCACACTCTAGTCAGATCCTAATGCAAGAGCTAGCTAGGGATGTGACAACTCACCCCCACTTAAAAGAATCGTGTCCCGAGATTCGGGTTCCTCCGGAAAGAGGGTGGGGTACTCAAGTCGAAGACGATCCTCCCTTTCCCAAGTAGCTTCACTCTCGGAATGATGTGACCATTGAACCTTGAGAAACTTGATATTGTGGCGTCGAGTGGTGCGCTCAGTTTGATCAAGAATACGAACGGGGTATTCTCGATACGTGAGATTGTATTGGAGATCAAGCGTTTCATGGTCCACTCTGCGGATAGGATCCGAGAAGCAACGCCTGAGTTGAGAAACGTGGAAAACATCATGAACTCTGGAGAGGTGCGGAGGTAGTTCCAATTGGTAGGCAACTTCTCCTCGTTTGGCAAGAATGCGAAAAGGACCGATGTAACGAGGGGCCAATTTGCCTTTGATACCGAATCGATGGGTTCCCTTAAGAGGAGTAACCCGAAGGTAAGCCTTATCGCCGACTTCAAAAGTCACAGCCTTATGATGACTATCATATTGGCTCTTTTGGCGAGACTGGGCTGTTTTCAATCTCTCACGAACGATGCGAACTTGTTCTTCTGCTTCCTAAATCATATCCGGGCCAAAGAATTGTCTTTCCCCGGTCTCTGACCAGTTAAGAGGTGTTCGACACCTTCGTCCATATAGAACTTCGAAGGGAGCTTTACCCAAGCTGGCTTGATACACACCAAAACAACAACACACGACAAGTCTCACACCAAAACGAAAACGTTACACGGCCAAACACCAAAGTAGGCCTCGGGGATGCCATGGACACGTGAGGGAGCTCCGAAACTCGAATCGGACAACGGAAAGAAACTAGTGGGACCGGATGCAAACGACAACACAAATGCAATGCGATGCACATGACTACATGATATGGATGAATGCCACACACGCACACAACAAAACGACGAAAACCCGAAAGACGAAAAACTCGGAATGGAACTGATGGAGCCAAAGATATTATATATTGCCAAAAGGGAAAGTATTACATCCGGGGCATTACACTTCAACCTTGAGCTGGGCTGCCTCTTGCTTAAGTGCCATGTTATAGAATTGATCAAATTCATCCGGCTCAAACAAGGTGAGAGCTAGCTTGAGTTCATCCTTCAGACCACCACGGAACTGATAAATCTTGCTCTTGGAATCTGGGATGTCTTGCTTGGCATAGCGGGCAAGGTTCTGGAACTTGACATTGTATTGATAAACGGACATGGTGCAAAATAAGTTATTCTTCACACGAGGTAATCTTACGACCGTTCCCTTATAAATTACATTTGAAATACAAATATTTACACTCATATTGAATCACTACGTAAAATTTGGCACAAAAAAAAATCGGGGTCATAAGACCAAGAAAATTGCATTTTATGTATATTTCACACTATATTTTTACGTTTGTAATTTTACGTAACATAAAATATATTTTACGGCGATTATATATTTTCTTACATTCCCTTTTTACGTATGAAATGAGATAAAATTTACGAAACGTAAAATTACGGTGCATTGATGTAAATATAGAGGGGGGTGAAGAATAACTATTCCTCACCCAGGGTGATGAATAATATTCTCATAACACTTCCGAACTGCATTACAATACTGCATTGGAGAGCTATATGCACCGCACCACAGAGACCAGCGAACTTCATGTTTGAAAAAACTGTACGTGTAGTTTTTTCGGTACCTTTTTTGCTCTAGTTTTTTAACCGTTTATCGGAATTATGCGTGTAATATACCGTTGAAAATATATGGAATAGACGCAACTTTGCCATGTTGAACACTTTTCCAAATTCATCATAGTTTAAGAGCAGTTTCGAAAATCGTGCGGCTCACAACGAATGGCAGCGAGCGTTTTTTGGCGTTTTCTTCTAAACCGTTCGTCGGAACGAAACATATGATACACCATTGGAAAGGTATCGTCGCCACGCATCTTTTTCGTATCTTTTATTTTTTCTAATTCGCTACGGTTTAAGAGCAGTTTTGAATTTACTAAATCGCGGAATTGTGTTTTTCGAATTTTTTCAAATTTTCGGTATTGTTTTCACTCCAGTTTTCAAACCGTTTGTCGAAACAAGGCGTGTAATATACCGTTGGAAATCTACGAACGAGGCGCAACTTTCATATGTTGAAATGTTTTTGAGATTCCTTACGCTTTTTAGTTAAATTTGAAAATCGTGCGGCTGACTACGAACGGCAGCAGCCGTTTTTTCGTGAAATTTTTACAAAACGTTGGCCGAAATGATCCAAATGATACACCGTTGGAAAGATATCATCGAGACGCTACTTTCTCATGTAGAACACGCTCGCTAATTCATTACGGTTTAAGAGCAGTTTTGAAATTACAAAAACGCGAAAAGCGCACTGCTTCAGACTGAAGAACGTACTGCATCAGACAGTCAAACAAACCTCATGATTTATTTTGTTGGACGTAGATTTTTCTCAGAGAAGTTTTGTTGTCTTTTTTCCAACTTTTTTTTTCGAAGGAAAGTGGAGCGCAATACTTCCGAAAGTAAAGCGGAACACTACCAAAAGTGAACCTCATTAATTTTTTGCGCGCGTTGAGAAGTGTTTGAGAAGTGAGCTGCTTTCCGATGTGTGTTTTATTTTTTGATCACCAAGTGAACCGCATTACTTTTTTGTGTTGTTTTGGTAACAATTTATTTACACGGGCGATTTGTTGTTGTCTATTCTCGTACTAATTAATTTTTTACACGCGTTTGAGAAGTGTTTGAGAAGTGAGCTGCTTTCCGATGTGTTTTTGTTTTTGGATCACCAAGTGAACCACAACGGTTTTTTTATGACCAACTTTCGTGAGAGAACAAAGTGAGCTTCAAAGAGTCCTTTTGCAATGGACTTTTTTAGACCAAAGTGCACTGCATTTTTTGCTTTTCCAACATTTACAAAATAAACATTGCAAGTTTTACACAGCAAGCGATCAAACAGAAGTTAAAAAAATAAGGCTCGGTGAACAATATAAACCACACGGCCACAGTGAACGAACTGCGTCCTCGTACGCCATACTTGTTGAACTGCATCACCCGCGAGGCCAATCCGCACACATGGCTTCACCGCACTGCACATCCATACACAGTCGACGAGGACCAAATCACGACAACGAAGATGACCAACAGACTTATCCCTGCTACATGTAAATCCAATATCCATGAAATACTTGTCATGACTAAACTAGAAATCTGAATGATATAATTAGTACGTAGTCTCTGCTCCTATGTGAAAGAGCTCAACAAAACAACATTGACATGCTGGTAATAAAACATATATTCCCTCTGTACACTATTAATTATAAGACGTTTTTGCAGTTCAAATTGAAGTGCAAAAACATCTTACATTAGTGTAGAGAGGTCGTAACATATCGCACTACAAGTGTCTTCAGACCTGCTGCTACTACAAGTGTTGATTTCAGAATTTGTACCACATCACAAGCATCCATGCATCCAATTTGGGGGGGATTTGGCACCAACAGTATGTATACAAAATCATCCAACAATCAACAGTAATGGTTGTTTATGGGGTAGTCTGAGAAGATAATTACTGCGGTTTATGGGGACCTCCGGGATGCCCAAGCACCGCAGCAGCAACAAAGCAAATCGAAGGAACAACTGAATAAATCGATCCTCCTTGACTCACACCCGCAGGTAGCAGCACCTTGTTCCATGGTGATGGCCTACAAAAACCAACCGCGCGAATCAGATGAGCAAATTGAGAAGAAGAAGAAGAAGAAGAAGAAGAAGAAGAAGAAGAAGAAGAAGGTGATGCAGCCGGTCGCCGGCGTCGAGGCTCCCCACCGAGAGAGAGAGAGAGAAGACTCAAATCAAAACATTTTCAAGTGTGTGCCTAGACTCAACCGTCAATGATTCGATCAATTAGTGGGGGCTCCTAGGTCGGAGAAGGCTCTGATTACCAACTTGTAATGCCCAGTATGAGATTATACCTCCTACGTGTCGAGGCATGACTTAAAGGTATAAGCTCATACTAGAATGATCTCAAGTATGGTATCTTTGCACGACTCATGTAAAAGAGGGATGAAATTGCAAAAGATTAGTTGGCTTACACTCGCCACATCACACAATACATTACATAAGCAATCATCATCCAAATAACATCACAGTCCGACTACGGACGAAGATCCAAATGAAATATACCATAAATAAATAACACAAGGTCTGAATCGCCCTAGTAGAAGCCACTACTGATCCTCTGGGTAAGACACGTAGTATCGCCCACGTTCTTCGTCGAACTCCCAGTACAGCTCTGTCCCATCTCCTGTGTAGTTCACCATAGTACCTGCATCTGGTGTTGTGTAGAATCTGTGAGCCACGGAGAACTCAGCAATCCCGTTCCCGGGTAGCAAAACTATCTAAGCCTTAGGTGTGGAACAAGGCTGAAGAACAAAGGTTGCAGCTGCACTAGCACTAGCTTACGTGTTTAGAGCGAGAAGAGAAGTGCCACGAGCGTCAAAGTGATCACGAAGTGATCCTATCTAAGCACGTCAATGATAACCCCACCGTGTTCACTTCCCGAACCCCTTCGGAAAATGACCGTCACGGTTACTCACGCTGGTAGTGTATTCTGAACATGGTGTCAAGTTTTCTACAACCAGATATTAACAAATTCCCATCTGCCACATAACCGCGGGCACGGCTTTCAAAAGACCAAACCCTGCAGGGTTGTCCCAACTTAGCCCATCACAAGCGCACGATCTGCGGAGTCGCAACTCCAAGGTCGGAAGACCCGAGTATTCTCGGCATCCCGTGCTCAAGATATTCCGACTAAGGTAAAACTAATCCAGCAAGACCTCCCGGCGTGCCGACACCCTGACAGTAGCCGCGCATATCTAGTCTCAGGCCATGACCGGATGAGCACAGTGTACAGTGACCAAAACCCAAGTTGCCAAGGGGGGTACCGCACACGACTCTAGTTTGGACAAACACTCAAAACGAGCACTGGCCCAGGGGGGGTTGATTAATAAATCCTCGGGTTAATTACTCCCTCGCTGGAAAAGCTTTATCGCTAAGCGGGTTATCGAGGGGGTCCCAGAACCCCAACCGTGTTAGGAACGCATAATCATGGAACATAACACCGGTTTAAACGGTTCCTAGGGTGGCATGACTGGAACAAAACACCAAGCGAGAGGCTTAGCCTTCCACCCATTACCAATATATAGATGATTTAGTTTAACAGATTATATAGTGTGATACCCCAACAAAAACTTCAACATGAAGCAAGAATCTTCAAATCTTCTCGTGCAACTAGCAATGTTATAAGAGGGGCTGAGCGAAGCTTACGTAGCCAATCAAAGGTTTGCTGGGTTGGGTGGTTAAAGAGATTCATGGCTACAATAGGAGGCTGACAAACAAACATGGGCATCGAGGCAAAAAGATAAAGAGCGAGACATCTAGCAATAGGCAAAGATAGTAATGATATCTGGGTCAGGTCATCTTGCCTGTCGAGTCGTCGATGGGATCGTAAGACGGCTCGTCGTACTCAACCTCGGTAGGAACCTCGTTCTCGGTCTTGGCTCCCAGCTCTACTCAACACAAGAACACAACATGGCACAATATCAAACAAGGTACAATGCACAATCAACATGAGACAAGTATGATGATGCGTATGCATGTGGAAAACTTGAACCTAAGGAGAAGATGATGAAGAAGGCCTCATCTTGGAAAACCAAGTGTGCCATGGGATAGAGGGGAAGATTTCGGTTGAAATCGATATAAAGATCGCCGGAAACGGACACACGGTTTGCAAAAGGCAAGCAAAACAATATTCACACAAAGCTGCAGTTTACAGCCACATGGCATCTTTGGAGCAAGAAATAATTATGCTACAGCACTCAAACATGGAGACAACGGGCATGGACATGAAGTAGACATGTTACTTAACAAGTATGAACTTAGAACACACCCAAAAACCTACTGCAACACAATTAACCAAGCATGGCAAGTTGCAATAAAATTATCAAGACTTAGCCAAAATCTGGGAAGGCAAAAACATCATCACGATGCTGCCTTCGGAGGCACAAAACAACATGCATATCAACTCCACTAAGTATATAAAGATCATGGACATGTAGTAGACATAGCATACAGCAAACAACTCCATTGGAGCAACTCCATAGGAGGCATGGATCAATAGCAACAAGCTACACCAAATTGATCATGATGATAAAAACCTGACAGGTATAATTTATAGCAACTTGAGAGCAAGAAATAAATAAGCTACAGCAAGCCATATGTGCAAGTAAGGGCATGGATGGATAGAGAATAACATGGACAACAAGGAATGACCATTGGCCACTCCAAAACAAACATGGATTTGAGTGGGGCATCAAGCAAACATAGCATCAGGTTAAAACAGATTCCATACTTAGCAGTTTTTCACTAAGTATAAAATAGTAACATTGGCATGGCATGTTTACAAGCTTGTTTAAGTCACCTCAAGGCATATCATGGAAAGTGGTTTGCACCACAGCAAAGACCATATGATGGTGATTCTAAAACATATTGACATGTGACATGAGGACAAACACATCAACAGCAATGAGCACTTCAAATCAGCATCTCATAACAAGTTTCAGCACTTAACAGCCACATGCACTTTTGCAACAGAGATTAACATGGCAATATGACACCTAACATGAATGCTACAGCAACAATCATGTAGAGCATTTCACAATGAACATTTTGACATATCATGTGCTCCATTTGGATAAACATGCACCAAGTTATCATATCTCAAACATGGCAACAAATTAACAAGTAACAGTAGTTTTAAACAAGTAGCACTCTTGTCACGATGATTAGGTTATCAAGATGAACTCAAACAAGCATGCCACAGTGGAACAAAATGAAGAGCACATCACCACGATCATTTTGATATATTATTTGCATCATTCAGATAAGCACACAAAAAGTTACACCACTCACAAGATGTCAACAAATTAAGCAAAACTGGGACTTAGTAAAAAACAACCTCAAGGGGGGGGGGTTCGGGCGGACACGTCCGGATGACGTGGACTTGTCTGAAGCGGCGGATCGGGGCGGAGCAGAGCGGGTCGGGCGACGGGGCCCGGATCCGCCCGGCCCGGCGAAGTTTGCGGCCGGCGGCGAGCTTGGCCGGCGAGGAGGGTCGGCAGCGGTGGGATCCGGACAAGGGGACGCCGATCCAGCGGCGGCAGGGATCCCGGCGGCGGGGCGCGGCCTCCGGCGGTGGCGCGGGGTCGCCGGAGGTGGAGGGCGGCGGCGATCGTCTTGGTGGCCGGCGGCGGCATCGCGGCGTCGGAGGGGCGCCGGCGGGAGGCGGACGTCAGCCGGGGCGGCTCGCCGGCGGGAGCGAGGCGGCGTTGCGGGAGCTCGTCGGCGGGTCGGGGGCGCGGGCGTCAGTTGTGCGGAGCGGCTGGGCCTCGGGGGCCGGCGCCGGGCCTGGCGGGCCCGCAGCGGCGCGGTGGGCGGCGGGTGGCGGAGCGCCACGTGGCGGGCGGCGAGTGGTTGGGGCGCGGCGGACGTGTCCGGCGCCGGGCGGACGTGCCCGGCGCGGCGCGGAGGAGGAGTCTGGCTAGGGTTTGCCCGAAAATTTCGGGGGAGGGGCTAATTTATAGATTCTGGGAGCTAGGAAGGTCCAAATGGGGAGCGGTTGTCGGCCACACGTTCGTGATCCGACGACCGAGATGATGGAAGGGGTTGTGCTGGGTTAGTGGGCTGTTGTGGAGGGGGTCTTGTGCCAAAAGCAATAGGTGCTTTTAGCCCACTAGGCGGCCTACACGTACCAAAACAACAACGCACGACAAGTCTCACCTCATTCCGGGAACGTTACACGGCCACACATGCAAGAAGTACTCGGGGGTGCCACGGGCACGTGTGTGAGTGTCGGAACTCGAAACGGACAATGGGAAGAGGCTAGTGGGACCGGGTGCAAGTGACAACACGAATGCAATGCAATGCACATGATAACATGACATGGGTGAAATGCACACACGCACACGACAAAATGAAGAAACCCGAAATGAAAGAAGAGCCCAGAATGGAATTGATGAAGTCAAAGTTTCATATATTGCCATAAATGGAAAGTGTTACATTTGGGGCATTACACCCTCCCTCGCTAGATCGAAACCGCCTTTGTATCACTCGCTGTTGCCGATGAAAGCGGAGCAGATGCAGCACTGGGTCAAGTGGGCGGCACTGGAAGAAGCACGGTTGGGCGCTGGACTCGGCCGGTGCGGGCGCCGCCGCTCATGCATACCAAGTTGTGGGCGACGACGCGGGCTCGGATGCCGCTGCCGACGATGATGGATCCACCGCCACTAGCCATTTCAAGTGTGATGCTGTTTTAATTTTCTGGTCCTAGCGATTTTACAAGCAGGTGTTTGTCGTCTCTGCCGATTTTCGTCGGATGCTTGGGTTTCAAAGGACCCAATGCGTTGATTTACAATAATTCCTCTTTTTATGCTTCTACTTGCAGGGATCCCAATGCATGGAAGGCGCAGTCAATGGAGTTGCGTGCGGCCACGACAACAACATGCATAGAGCTGCTCCCAATATGGTCGTGTATCCATTTTACATGTTAATTACGTGTTCCCTGGCTAGGTGTCTTGTGCAGTCCTAACATAGGTTATGCTGGACACTAGCAAGTGTTCACCGTCATACCTAAAGAAAATCAAGTTTGATGTATGAAAGGTTTTGCCCTTTCAAAATAAATGCATTTGTAAGTACCGAGCTTAATAAGGTTTTTAGGGATCTGAAAGTACTAAAAGGATCTGAACTTCAAAGTCTATTTTTTCTGTGCTTGCTTGGCAGTACAGACTGCAGTATATAAAAAATCTTCTCATTTCTTCAGTTATAGTTACATCTTTTGAGAAATCTTGTTAGAGGAAGGCGATGGGCTTTAGAGAACTCAAATCACAGGATAGTGGTAAATAGAGGGATAATTGATCTTCGTAGTAAGGGCTGGTTTATAAAAGCTTGGTACCAAATTTACCCAATTAGAAATAACAGTTCATGGAGCTCGTATGTTAATCTGATGGCCCCGGCCTAAAATATGTTCTTCTTTTGTCGTGTATATCTACATTTACCTCCTTGCAATTGTAACATGTTGGTCACTTCTTATTCAACATTTTATTTAGAGAAAAAAAGCTATCCAAGGAGGTTTTATTAGGAAAGTTTGGTTTATGTGACCTTTTATTTGGATAAGCATATGCATCTCCGTTTCTTTTTGGTCATTTTTAGTTTTTTTTCGTATAGTTGAAACATTAGTTTGTTGTGAGTTTCAGATAAAATGTTTTGAATTAGTCCCAAACTGCGACCAATTTCATCTCTAACGCATCCTTGTGAGGAGACGGGGCAGCCTGGTGAAGCATTCCACACGATAGGCAACAAAGACTCCACCACGCTGCGATCATATAGAAGCTCCAGCCTTAGCACGTGTCATTCATCTGCACCGCCCATGGAACAGTTCATGCACACGGCGCAGTCAATTCGATGGTATGCATGTAAGTACTACTTTGCTCAGTCTCAGCAGTTATTTTCGTGTGAAACTACAACGAGTTTCTTATTTCCTCTAATTTGCAGGTCTCGAGTTTCGTAAGAACTGCATGTGTACATGTATATTGGTTAGTGATCTTAAGATGCTTTACTGTACTACATGGAAGCAAGTAATTATGCAAATCATAATTACATTGGTATAAAGGTTGGACTACTACTACTACATGAAAGAAAGAAATATTTTATGAAGTTCCTGAGAACATTAAATCTATTTCACTCTGTATTGTTGCAGCTTCATTACCAGTTCATATTACATATGGAAACCAGCATTGGTTGAGACTACCCAGATTTATTACATCTTACTGTTGATAAAAAATATATTATCAAACTCAGGTAAAAGGTAAGTGAAATTTTTAAGGAGTCATGCATGCTTCAACAAATATGTTCGTCGGAGCGTAGAACAAGCATGTACATCAGCATTAATGTTTTATTTACTTCCAGCTGTAACACTTCAGCTCATACTTGTCGTATTTGTTATCCTTCTTATAATGGTCTATGCGGAAAATAACAGACGCACACTTGAAAGTGTAAATGGTAGTAAAATCAGTGATCGACTTTGTACATCTAATTTTTTTGTGAACAGAAACGTGAGGTAAGAGTTTGCCTCATTGTGAAATGCATGCTCATGTATCATTTTTATGTGTCTTTTCTATATAGAAACATAAGGTCATCTTAGTATAACAACTTTTTTGTGTGCTCACGGTGCACATGATTCCTGTTTATATGAGAATGAGGCTATTTTTAAATAATACATTTTTTAAATTAATTTTCAGAAATAATACCCTGTTTTGATATTTTTTGAGAATAGTACGGCCTCGTCTTCCTGGAGGACGACTGGACCTAATCGTCCTCCGGGAAGATGATTAAGCTCCAGTCGTCCTCCAGGAAGATGATTAGCTCGAGTTGTCTTCCAGGAAGATGATTAGTTTCAGTCGTCCTTCAGGAAGATGATTAGCTCCAGTCGTCCTCCATGTAGATGATTAGTTCCTGGCTTAGTCCACAAAACTTTATCATAACCGTGTTCCCAGGAACCCTTTGCCGCCATCTTCTTTTCCGCCCAACTTGCCTTTCCCACCATCTTCTTTCGAGGCCAACTTGCATTTCACGTCATCTTATTTCCCACAAACCCTGCAGTTCCTGCCATCTTCTTTCTTTTCCGCCATCGTCTTTCCCGCCAACTTATTTCCCGCCACACCTTATGTTCCCGCCATATTTCTCTTCTCAACTTATAAACCCCCCTCCCATACATAAAGGGTTGGTAAGCAGTGCATTGTAGTCTCGTCAAGATGTCCCATCCTCCTCATCCTTTTGATCGTAGTTTCCACCTGAGTATGTCGAAATGTCTTCTGAGGTTAGCCAGCAATTTCGAGGAGGAAGCTCAGACATTACGGGGGGTTCCCGCTCAGACCATTCCGGGTCATATTGTGTTTCCTGTGTGCGAGGTGATGCCGGAGTCGAATACATGTCCACCCACTTGTTTTTCTGTGACAACTAATCATCTTTCTGGAGGACGACTCGAGCTAATCATCTTCCTAGAGGACGACTGGAGCTAATCATCTTCCTAGAGGACGATAAGGTCGAGTCTTCCTCCAGGAAGACGAGGCCATATTATTTTCAGAAAAATATCAAAACCATGTATTATTTCTGAAAATTAATAAAGAAAATGTATTATTTAAAAAAATAGCAAGAATGAGATACATCTTTTTTTTGAAGGCTAGAGCAGCAGAGCTCTAGGATTGGACATATTCAGACAACATAAGTTGATTCAGTCTATGTGGGACTTTCGCCATGAACGTATGATCTCCACGCACTCTGGCTTCAACTGCTAATTCATGTATGAAATTCCAGACTAGGCATTAGTAAATGGATAGATATACAAGGAGTAGTCTTCCAGTAAGATCAGTACAAGGCGATCATAGCATTAGATTGTCTTAACTTGGTGCAAAATTTTGGTCATCATGCATGGGCACATCTCTTCGAGGACCAAATCCAAGACATAGGTCAATGGTGGCTAAGCTTTTGGCGTATTTATTTGTTTTTTGTTAGTCCATGGTGTAATAGTCATTTATTGGCTACATCAGCTATCCAATTTGTATCGACTTTGTTGTATGAGGCTTGATACGTCTCCGTCGTATCTATAAATTTTTATTGTTCCATGCAATATTATACAACTTTCATATACTTTTGGCAGCTTTTTATATTATTTTTGGGACTAACATATTAATCCAGTGCCCAGCGTTAGTTCCTGTTTGTTACATGTTTTTTGTGTCGCAGAATATCCATATCAAACGGAGTCCAAATGGGATAAAAATGGACGGAGATTTTTTTGGAATATTTATGAATTTTGGGAAGAAGAATCAACGCGAGACGACGCCCGAGGGGGCCACGAGGCTGGGGGCGCTCCCTGGGCCCTCGTGGCCACCCCGTAAGGCGGTTGGTGCCGTTATTTCGCCGCAAGGAATCTAATATCCGGATAAAAATCGTTTCAAAAATTCAGCCCAATCGGAGTTACGGATCTCCGGGAATATAAGAAACGGTGAAAGGCCAGAATCTGGAAACGTGGAAACAGAGAGAGACAGAGAGACAGATCCAATCTCGGAGGGGCTCTCGCCCCTCCCATGCCATGGAGACTAAGGACCAGAGGGAGAACCCTTCTCCCACCTAGGGAGAAGGCCAAGGAAGAAGGAGAAGGAGGGGGGCTCTCCCCCCCCCTCTCTCCCGGTGGCGCCGGAACGCCGCCGGGGCCATCATCGTGTGACGGCGATCTACACCAACACCTCTGTCATCTTCACCAACATCTTCATCACCTTCCCCCATCTATCTATAGCAGTCCACTCTCATGTTACCCGTTGTACCCTCTACTTGAACATGGTGCTTTATGCTTCATATTATTATCCAATGATGCGTTGCCATCCTATGATGTCTGAGTAGATTTTCGTTGCCCTATCAGTAATTGGTGAATTGCTATGATTGGTTCAATTTGCTTGTGGATATGTTGTCGTCCTTTCGTGCCCATCATATGAGCGCGTGCGTGGATCACACCATAGGGTTAGCTGTATGTTGATAGGACTACGTATTGGAGGGCAAGAGTGACAGAAGCTTCAACCTAGCGTAGAAATTGATGCATACGGGATTGAAGGGGGACCAATATATCTTAATTATATGGTTGGGTTTTACCTTAATGAACGTTAGTAGTTGCGGATGCTTGCTAATAGTTCCAATCATAAGTGCATAGAATTCCAAGTCAGGGATGACATGCTAGCAGTGGCCTCTCCCACATTAAACTTGCTATCGGTCTAGTAACGTAGTCAATTTCTTAGGGACAATTTCACAACTTCTACCACCACTTTTCCGCACTCACTATACTAAATTTATTGCTTCTTTACCTAAATAGCCCATAGCTTTTATTTACATGCTCTTTATATTCTTGCAAACCTATTATGTTACACCTACAAAGTACTTCTAGGTTCATACTTGTTCTAGATAAAGCGAACATCAAGCATGCATAGAGTTGTATCGGTGGTCGATAGAACTTGAGGGAATATTTGTTCTACCTTTAGCTCCTCCTTGGGTTCGACACTCTTACTTATCGAAAGAGGCTACAATTGATCCCCTATACTTGTGGGTTATCAAGGCTCAAGGTCAATTTTGAAACACAATAAGCAAGACCATGCCCTTTTGGCCGTCGAAAGAAAAAACCCACTTGGTCCTTTTTTTGCACCAATCCATGCGTTTTGCACCAATCCTTGTGTAACCACGATGACATAACACTTGAGTTTCAAGATGAAAATAATAAATCAATTTAAGTTGTACTAGAGTATTGCAGATGATGCTGTTTATGATCATTTAGCGACAACACACAACATGCTATCTGGTTTGGAAAGGTTGTTCAGAAACCAACTTTCTCTAAAAGTAAGACGAGATGATATTACCACTTGTAAGTACTGGACTTTCTAGAATTTATCCTTAGCCTTAGATGTCCTTGATGTCATGTATGAATTTTATGCTCTAAAGTTCTTAGGGTTTTAATACTTCCAATTTTGCTCTATTAGTAAACACGTGCATTGCACGTGCACAATTACTAGTTAGGAGTAGAGGGAAGAGAGATACATGTGACTAACCCTCCTTATCCAAACAACCACTTAGAAAAGGAAAAGATCGATGCATTACGAAAATTAGGATTTGGAATTGATTATCATGAAACTAAATTATATTGATTGGTAATGTGCTATCAGTTCCTGCCCGTTTATAACCTGTCTAGTCAGGAAACTTTAGAAAGGTTAGGAAAGTTTTTATTGTGAGGGTAAAAAAATCAACGTGAGGAGATATGGTGGTGGGATGTGAGACAAAAATAAATCTGACGAAAATAAACCGTGGATACTATTCAATGAACCCCGTCATTACGAGTAGAGATCATGCATGGAAACGAATTATCAAGAAAAAATACTTCCTATTACTACGCTCATAGGAAGCTTCCTAATCTCTGCTACCAAACAGTTTTCACCCAGACAAGGAAGGAAAGTTATGGACGTGATGCGGAAGGAAGCAAACATTATGAAGATATGTTTAGAGATTGACTATGAATGATTCTTTTAAATAAAGACATTACTAAATAACTTGCATCAGCATGGAAAGTTCTGATTTGTTCATTTTTTCGTTGTGTGAGAGGGTGACACGAAACTAAGCCGGTGGGGTGGGAAGAGGGGACGAAAAGAAACCGGACGAAAATAAACCAGTTGAAAGTGGTGGGACAAAAAAAGTCGCGGATGCAATCCTACCGACTCAAATATTAGGAGTAGAATAAAAATAAAACAGAGACATGGAGCAATCACCATCGACCATCCAAGAAAATGTCGATCGCCTTGGTCCCGGAGTTGGCTACGGAGATGGTCCCCTTGCGCCGTGCTTCAGCGCCTCGCAAAACTTCCCGTCCCTAATCTAGTTGTGGACGCCGAAGTGTACAATACAAACTGTTAGCAGTGGCAAAGGTCCATTGAAGTGTCTATGAGCCAGAGATAGCCGACATGTAAAACTAACACAAACTTATCAAATCAGAATGGCACTATATATTGAGAATTGCTGGTGTGTGAGAGATGATTGCTAGTGTCATTCAGCCTCGAACAGCTTGCAAATTGTGTGAAGAATCAGACAAGTCCCACTACAGCATGTGGTCGATTGTTCTAGCCCTATGTAAACTGACACAAACTTTACCTCGCTCGTTGGCCATCCTGCCCGGAATGGCCAAGACCTCCGAATCCCCCGGACGATCGCCCTGCCAGGCCTGGGCCGCCGAGCATCGGCCGCCCTCCACGGCCCCCAGCTCTGGCCCGACCTCCTCCGGCCAGGCCTGCACCCTGACGCCCCATCCAATATCTCGCCATGCCGCCACTTGACCGCACTTGCAATCCTGATGCCTGGGACATCCTCCTTCGACGCCTCGCCGGCTGGCCACCATATCCCAGTCGCTCAGCCTGACCTCCACTAGCCGTGGGCCACCTTGCCATGGATGTCGAAGTTGACATGGCCGAGGTGCATGGGTACCGTAGTGGCTGCTCGGCCTTTTGATGTGGGCAACGAGGGATACGTCGCAGTGACGAGGGTAGCAGACGGCGAGTGGGGCGGCCAACGTTGGTGTGAGCAAGCAAGCGTGTTGCGCGTCGGGGCTGGGTGGCGGCGGCATGGTGAGAGGAGAGAAAGATTGGATCGAGATGGAAGAGGAGGGGGGTGGGGTGCAGCTGCGGGGTGGAGGGAGATGTGCAGGGGCTAGGTAGGGATCAGAAGTTTATTTCTTCACCCATTTTTTATCGTGGGATGGAAAAAATCAGTTAACCAGATCGGCGGTAAGTATCGATCGATGGGTAGCGAAGCGAAACGAGACGGATCGACAATGGACAGTACCATCACGGCGGCGGACTCCCGTAGAATATACCAGTGGCTTATGATGAGGTTACAGACCTAGGGTAGGGTCACAGGTCTGACCAAGGTACCCCATCCAAGGTCACTACCCAGAAGATCAAAAGACAAAACCGATGATGATAAAGACAGTCGACTGAGATGGCCCAAGAGGACATCCCACTCGACTGAATACCACATACCAGATGACTCAACTTCACTCGACCCATCCAAGGCACTCGACCCCCGAAGGTCAAAGGTCCCTTAGGACAGCAACGGTCTGGAATTTACTCGCTGCAGTGAATGCCTTTATTACTCTTTACTGCGAATGTTATCAGTAACGTTCGCCTTTATGTACATTGAACCCTTAGTAACGTGGAGCATGGTTGGGGTCCTAGCGCACTATATAAGCCACCCCCTCCTCCAGTACAAGGGTTCGCATCCCTGTAACACACACCTATACATACTTCAGTCGATCGCCTCCGGGCACCGATACGTAGGGTTGTTACTTCCTCCGAGAAGGGCCTGAACTCGTAAAACACCTTGTGTACAACTTCACCATAGCTAGGGCCTTGCCTCCTCATACGTACCCCCTACTCGTACTGTCAGACTTAGAACCATGACAGTTGGCGCCCACCGTGGGGCAAGGCGTCTTAGAGACTTCTGGTGAGGTTGCAAACTTTTCTCTGACCTCCTTCGTCATGGTTTCCGGTGGTGGTCTGGCGCTAGGCCGCGAAATCCAACTCGGCGAGCTCGTCTTCGTCGTCGACGACTCCGCTTGGCTCCAGGAGGCTCCTCTCGACGTTAAGGCACTGCCCGTCCGCGAGGCTGCGCACTTCCGCGCCAGCGCCTGCGGCGTCCTTCTTCGGCAGCCGTCGACTCAGTACCTGTCGATCCCTACATCGTCCTCCATCCCCGCCGTACGCCGTCGCAAGCAATCCGGTCGCTCACGGCTACAGCGATGGGTAAAACACGCAGTGACCCACCAGGCGGCAACCCCTCAGGTCGCGGCCATCGAGCCCGACGGTTACCTCTACGGGCCGGTCGATCCGTCGGTCGAGCTCGTGGATTCAGTTTCCAAGTGCAGGAGCAATGATCCCGCAGTGGAAGTCCTCATGGTCGACTCGCACCGCAGCCCGCCGGGTTTTCCTCGCGGTGGCGACAGTGGCAGCGGTGGCGGCCATTCATACGACGACGACGGATACATTCCTCAACCCCTCACTGCCGAGCAGAGGGACGATCTCTGCCGCCGCAATGAGGACGCGCTCTTCACCCCCATCGTGGGGGATACTCCGGAGGCTCTGGCCCTGGAGGCCACGCGCTTGGCCACCGTGGCTGAGCGCGCGTGCTTGGAGAATATCCAGCGTGCATTCGACGAACGGGCCCGCCGACTGGTCCCCGAGTCCAGTCGACGACCGCGACAATCGCACCCGTGCGAGACTCAGGTGTTCCGTACACCAGTCCAGAACCTCGAAGCCGCGACTCGCATCGTGGAGTCTATTCAACCATCTCAATCAGAGGCTGGGAGAGGCCTTCAGCAAATCCGGGCGTTGCTGCGAATGGTTGAGGAGCAAAACGCGGCTATTTCTCAGTCGCGCAACAAGATTCACAGCAGATCTGTGGCAGCGGACACCGTTTGGCCAGCCCACAGTCCAAGATCGCCCCCAAGGCGTGAGGATCGTGGCCCACAGCAACACCGGCATCTGGGCCGGAATGACGAGCAATATGACCGTCGACCCGGTCATCACGACCGTCGTCGAGTGCCTACGCCTCTTTCGGGAAGCGGATCGTTCTCGCCTAGGCGGCATGAAGGCAGGCACTTATGTGACGACGAGCGGAGAATTCCCACAGATCCCCGGAGGCCCGGCTTCGATGCAAGGTCCATCCTTGTGCAGGGGCTGGTCGACCGGAACAGGGCGTTCTGAGAAGAGCAAGGCAGAGATCGTCCGAGTGGAAGCCGAGCATTCATCTCTGGGCCCGAGTGTTTTAGCAGTGCCATCACGGCCGCTGAGACCCCCCCCCCGAACTTCAGGTTGGCGGCGGGGGTAAACAAGTTCACCGGTGAGTCAAAACCAGACACCTGGCTTGAGGACTACCGAGTGGCTATGCAGATTGGAGGCGGCAACGATGACGTAGCCATGAAACACCTTCCTCTGATGCTAGGCGGTTCAGCCCGGGGGTGGCTTAATCAGTTGGCCCCTGGGAGCATTTACAGTTGGGAAGAGCTGGCCCGAGTGTTTATTCAGACCTTCGAAGGCACCTGCAAACGGCCCGCAGGTCTCGTGGAGCTTCAGCATTGCGTGCAGAAGTCGAATGAAACCTTGAGGGATTACATACAGCGGTGGACCACCTTGCATCACACGGTGGAAAATGTGTCTGAGCACCAAGCAGTTTGCGCCTTCAAGGAGGGCGAACGATACCGAGAGCTTAATTTGAAGTCTGGTCGAACGGGCAACATGTCCCTATCTCGGATGATGGAGATTGCCAGTCGGTACGCTAACGACGAAGCGGCCGATCGACTCCGCAGTGGCAAGAAACCAGTCGAACAAGATGATCAGAACTCCAATCGGAAGCCCAAGCGCAAGGCCGAGCCAGCCGCTCAGGGCAAAGCTGCAGTGGTCAACCAAGGGAAAGGCAAAGGAAAGCCCAAGGGGCCCTGGGTCCCCAAGAAAGTAAAGGATCAAACTGGGAGTGATGTACTCGACCAGTCGTGTCCTATTCACACGAAGAAAGATGAAGAGGGAAACTTGGTATATCCCAAGCACACCACTCGACAGTGCCGGCTCCTGGTCCGGAACTTCCAGAAAGATCAGTCGACTGAGAAGGAAAAGGAATCGGAGGAGACCGAGGACAAAGAAGGGGATGGAGGTTACCCCCAAATCAAGTCCACATTGGTGATCTTCGCAGACGTCGAAAGCAAAAGTCGACTAAAAGTCATCAACAAAGAAGTCAACATGGTTGCCCCGGCAACAACCACGTTTCTGAAGTGGTTGAAGACCCCCATCACATTTGACCAGTCTGATCACCCTGCGCACATTGCTACCCCTGGACTGCGAGCACTGGTGGTCGACCCAGTGGTCGAGGGCACACGTCTGACCAGGGTCCTGATGGATGGAGGAATTGGCTTGAATATTCTGTATGCAGCAACCCTCCGGGATATGGGCATCCCGATGTCCAAGCTGAGCGAAAGCAACATGAGGTTCCATGGGGTCATCCTCGGGAAGAAGGCCGACTCACTTGGCCAAATCACACTCAACGTAGTCTTTGGCGACTCGAAGAATTTTCGCAAAGAGAAGCTGACGTTTGAAGTAGTGGACTTCAACAACGCTTATCATGCCATTCTGGGTAGGCCCGCCTACGCCAGGTTCATGGCTCGACCGTGTTATGTATACATCAAGCTGAAGATGCCGGGACCCAACGGCGTTATAACCGTCACTGGGAACCGCCAGAAAGCGGAAGAATGCTTCCAGAAAGGCTCGAAGATCGCTGATGAGTAGATGGCAGCAGTAGAGATGGAGAAGTACCAGAAAAACGTGGATCCGAGTGACTTGTTGTGGGCCAAGAAGTCGGCTTCCGAGTCAGCTTTCCAGTCGACTGGGGAGACGAAGCCCGTACACATCCACCCCACCGACCCCAATGCAGCACCGACCCACATTTCCACTACACTCGACAGCAAATAGGAAGAAGCGCTCATCCAGTTCCTCCGTGAGAACTGGGACATCTTCGCATGGAAACCATCAGACATGCCAGGTGTACCTAGGGGACTGGCTGAGCACCATTTGCGAGTCGACCCAAAAGTGAAGCCTGTGAAGGAACATCTCCGTCGGTCCGCTGCGTAGAAGAGAAAGGCAATTAGCGAGGAAGTGGCTCGGCTTCTGGCAGCTGAGTTTATCCGTGAGATCTACCACTCTGAGTGGCTCGCCAATGTCGTCATGGTCCCCAAGAAGGACAAGTCTCTCCGCATGTGCATCGATTTCAAGCATATCAATCGGGCATGCCCGAAGGATCATTTTCTTCTCCCCCTCATCGATCAGATAGTCGATTCGACTGTGGGATGCGAGCGTTTGTCCTTTCTGTACGCGTATTCCGGGTACCATCAGATCCGACTGTTTGGACCCGATGAAATCAAGACAGCTTTCATCACCCCGTTCGGGTGTTTCTGTTATGTCACCATGCCTTTCGGTCTCAAGAATGTCGGCGCTACCTTCATGTGCATGATCCAGAAGTGCCTGCTGAAGTGTCAGGACCCCGATCCTAAGTCACACAGGTCTAGCATGTAACACATCATATCACTGCGGCCTCACGCACGGTATCCCCATGGGTCCCACCTTACCTGGCCCGGGACCGTTTGCGCATTTTGGCACACGTATATGATAGTGTCGCTAGCATCCATATGACAGAGAACCCGGGCCGACATGACTAGTTATAAACCAAAAGTGGCACTAAATTACAGAGACACGCATACATGACCCAGCAACGAACGTGTCGGTCATCAACGTATGAACCCAAGTCATAGCAAGCTACAAGGACTTAAAGGAACAACGCGTGACATTTCCCCTAAAGGACAGACACAAGAACGAAGAAGGACACATGCCGGCCAGCCTAAGTGTTCCGGAGCAGTAGCAAGCTACCAAGGCTTAGTGGAAGCACTAGGAGGCATTTCCCTGTAAGTTAGGCTACCAAGGGTAAACAACTAGGTGTCGGATCCCACACATAGGAATACACATTACACGTACGCATAACATGCAAGTATGTGTTGTACAACATGTCATCACAACATAACTCAACAACTCATATAGATAAAGGCCCAGAAGAGCCATCATAACATTAATTACAAACAAAGGTCACATGACCCAACATACAGAGCATACAGGAAACGGAAGCATAACATGTCTGAGTACAGACAACTACAAATGAAAAAGGCTGAGGAGCCTGACTATACAAGACCCTCCCAAGGGTACAAGATCGTAGCTGAGGTAACAAGCTAAACGTCGAAGTCCACGCGGAACCACTAGTGATACTGAAGTCTCTCTGCAAAACATAAATTAAGCAAACGTGAGTACAAAGGTACTCGGCAAGACTTACATCAGAACTAGCTACATATGCATCAGTATCAGCAAAGGGAGTGGTGGAGTTTGACTGCAGCAAGCCAGCTTTGACTCGGTGGCTATCCTGAACTACGACTACAAGTAACTCTTTGAGGTGGCGCACACGAGTCCACATATTCACCAATCAATACACCACTATGGATCCGGTCCCGTCTCCCTACGAGAAGGCCATCCATAGCACTCACGCTTATCTTGCGTGTTTTAGAGTATCCACTTTCACTTGTCTATGAACTGTACAGGTAACCCAGAAGTCCTTCACCGCGGACACGGCTATTCGAATAGACCATATATAACCCTTCAGGGGTGTACTTCTTCACACACGCTCTCACCACTTACCGCCGTTTACACGACATGTACTCGGCAACCTTCAAGCGGAAGCCCAGCGAGGGTGTCGGCCACGACCTGACTAACCACACAAGTCCCTAGTCCAGGTTTATCGCCTATTTGGGTTCCATCCGTGGGGAGATCCGGCCGGGGTGTCGCTCATAGCCCCAAACGATGTGTACAGGGTTCCCGAGCCACCAAACGGGTGACTGGTACACCGTGCCACATACCTGCCGCGTCACAGCCCACCCCTAGGGTCAGCGCTATGCACGACCTCCAGTAAACTACAAACACCAAAAACTAGTTGCAACTCTTGGACAGAGGACAAGGGCAGTTAATAAGTCGAGAGGGTCCATTGGTTTCGGGCCCACTTTATGGTAGTAACTAGTCATGGATCACAAACACAGAACTCAGTTCCTGAGGACGGCTGCAATGAGACAACCCACCATGTACTCCTACATGGCCTCTCATCGCTACCTTTACCAAATCATGTTCACACACTTAGCTCTCAACAGTAGGACATGTTCACCACATTCCAATTCATCCCCGATGAATCAGACCTGACACAACTCTAAGCAATAGCAGGCATAACCAGAAAGCATGAATGAGTAGGCACAACATGGCTCAAACAACTCCTACTCATGCTAGTGGGTTTCAACTATTTACTGTGGCAATGACAGGTCATGCAGAGGAAAGGGGTTCAACTACCGCAGCAGGTAACGGTTGAAGCATTGTTGTCCTAATGCAGTAAAAGAGAGCAAGAGTGAGAGAGTGGGATTGTATCGGAATGCTCAAAGAGGTTTTGCTTGCCTGGCAGTTCTGAAGATGGTACTATGTCTTCATCAGTGTCATCGGTCGCATCGTCGGAACACGTCTACTGAGAGGGGACAAACACTGGCAAACAAGAGGGAACACAATCAATGCAATGTGACAATATGATGCATGATCATGACATGGCAATATGCTGGTGATTGAGCTAATGCAACTAGCAACCATATTAAATGAAGTTGGTTTGAACCAAAGGTTCAAATTCAAACTCCATATGTGATTATTCAAATGCCATTTATTCAAATTGTCCTAAACAGTGGCTGTAAGTTGTTCAAACATGCATGAAAATGCCGTAAGCATATTCTTTGGATTTTTCTGATAATTTTTCATATATAAATTATTTCATTCTGAGTTATAGATTATTTTCTATGATTTTTAGAAGTTTTAGCTATTTTCTGAAATAAATAAATCATTTCTGGTTTATTTAAAATCCCGGAAAATAGATACTGCGTCAGCATGAAGTCACTATGATGTCAGCAGGTCAAAGGGTCAGTACAGGTCAAACCTGACGGCTGGGACCCACATGTCAGTGGCACAGCCAGTTAACAGAGGCTGTTAGTGCTAATTACCTAATTAACTTGACTAACCCAGAGGTTGGGCCCACAAGTCA
Organism: Secale cereale; assembly: GCA_902687465.1. Taxonomy (NCBI): domain Eukaryota; kingdom Viridiplantae; phylum Streptophyta; class Magnoliopsida; order Poales; family Poaceae; genus Secale; species Secale cereale. The sequence continues at coordinate 336,318,055 of LR738710.1, forward strand.
ATGAGCCATAGGTTACCTAAGGGCGTGGGGCCCATATGTCAGTGACCCGGGGTGGTCAACCCCCGGTCAAACAAGTCAAAAGGCGCCGGCGGCTCGTCGCCGGCAGCGACCAACGCGGCGGAGGGGCTCGGAAAACGCCCTCCGGCGACCAAAACAACGGCGGAGAGCATCTACGTGCTCCTGGGACTCTCGCGCATCTAGGGGTGCAGCCGGAATCGCCGGAGATGGCCGGAGTCGACGGCAACGACTGCAGCAGCGGCGGCCGGAGTACGATGGTGACACGCGCGACCACTAGGGGGCATGGGAAGGCAAGGTGAGGTGCGCTACGTGCTCGTGAGGCCATTAGGAGCACGGTGGTGCACTTAGGTGGAAGCTCCAATGGCTATAGCCACGGCGGCAACATGGCCGGCAACGATGAGCTCTCGGGTCCGGCGGGCAGCTAGCTAGGGGGAGAAATCGAGGGCAAGGAGTGAGTGGAAGAGAAGAGGAGCTCACGGCTGGTGCAGCGGTGGCCTCGGAGAGCTCGGGGAGGGGCTGGTGAGGACGTGCGGTCGCCGGCGATCTCGGTCGGCCGTGGTTGAAGAAGACGGCGAGGAGAGCGCTCGGGGCGTCCGGCGGCATGTGGGTCATCGGGGAGACGTAGGAGACGGTGGTGGAGCTTCCTGGCGCTTCGGCGAGGCTTGTGGTGGCCGGTGGCCGTGATGGTTCAGGGCGGCGGCGACGGCTAGCTCTCGGGTGGCTGTGGGAAGACGAAGGGAAGGGGGAAGAACAACCAGAGGGAGAGAGGAGAGGATCGGGACGCCCAGGGCGTCGCGCTGGCAAGGTGAGAAGGGCCGAGGCCTTGCCACCGCGAAGCAGGAGGTGGCCGCGGCTCAGCTGTGCGTGCGCCACGCGCAGAGCCAGTAGGCGCGAGGAAGATGACGCGCGAGGGGGCTAGGCTGGGCCTAGCAGGCCGGCTGTCTTGTCAGGCCCAAGATGCGATTCTATCCCGATCACGTGACACTTACGTGATTGGGGCACAACCGCATTTCAGGTGCTTAGCAAGATGGATATCATTACATCGTACCATTACATACATACATGGGGGATACAACAATACATACAAGTCACGTGAATACAACAACATCAATACAAAGTATCTGACTACAGATACAAACATGAAAAGAGCAACACGACATCCATCTGCTATCCCAGGCTGCCGACCCGGAACCTAACCCAAGACTAAAGAAGAAGAAGAAAGAAAGAACTCCAACACAACGATCATCGCTCTCACGTCAAGACACCGAAAACCTGCACCTGCAACTGTTGTTGTAGTATCTATGAGCCACGAGGACTCAGCAATCCCATAACCATGGATAACAAGACTATCAAAGCTTAATGGGTAAGGAGAGGATAAAGTGGTGAGGTTGCAGCAGCGGCTAAGCAAATATATATGGTGGCTAACTTACGAGTACAAGAATAAGATGAGCATCTACGCAAACGGTCGCAAAGTAGTAGTGATCGCTAAAGATCCTGAACTACCTACGAGTCAAACATAACCCCACCGTTTTCTCTTCTCAAAATGAAAAGAGACAGTCGCGGTTACTCACACAGTTGTGTGTTTTACTTCGGATCCGTTGTCAAGTTTTCTACAACCGGACATTAACAAATTCCAATCTGCCACATAACCACGGGCACGGCTTTCGAAAGTTCATGCCCTGCAGGGGTGTCCCAACTTAGCCCATCACAAGCTCTCACGATCAGCTGGAGTGATAAATATAATATTATCACCCCTTATCTTAGGGAAATCCGATCAGGCTCGGTATCCCGGTGCACAAGACATTTCGACAATGGTAAAACAAGTCCAGCAAGACCTCCCGGTGTGCCGACACCCTGATAGTAGCCACGCGTATATCGTCTCAGGCCACGTCCGGATGAGCGAAGCATACAGGAGCCAGATACCCCAAGTTGCCAAGGGGCCGTCCCGCACAGTGCTCTATTTGGGACCAACACCATCGGCACTGGCCCCCCTGCTATGTAGAAGAAACCTCGGGTAGCGCTAACTCCCTATGCAATTTAATTAATTAATTAAGTTGTTATTATGAGCAAATTAAAACCAATATTGGGCCTTGTTGGAGGAGTTTTATTCAAAGACGAAGTGTCAAGGGGTCCCCATATACCCAACCGTGTAAGGAACGCAAAATCAAGGAGCATAATGTCGGTTTATCGGCGCCTAAGGTGGCATGAGTGGAACAAAACACTGATCAAAAGGCCAAGCCTTCCACCCATGCCCAGTATATAGGTGTGTTATTATACATATAACATATTGTGATATTCCAACAACAAGTTCCCTCCTGGAACGATCTTCATCTTCACCTGCAACTAACAACGCTATAAGAGGGGCTGAGCAAGCGGGTAACATAGCCAAACAATGGTTTTGCTAGGAAGGTTTCAAAGGTTAGAGGTTTCATGGCAACAAGGAGAGGGGCTGATGATAAGATGGGTAGCGCGACATATAACGATAGCATCGAGACAACTAAGCAAAGGCAATGATAGTAAAGGTATCCAAGGGTATGGTCATCTTGCCTGAGATCCCGCAAGGAAGAAGAACGGATCCATGAAGAAGACGAAGAAGAAGCCTTGAAGACGAACCACGAGTAGACGAACAAACCCTCACGATTGCAACGGAACAAGCACTAATGAGAAGAAGCAAGCAACACGGTAAACACACCACACGAGACATGACAATATGCTCAACCAAGTATGATGCAAGACAGTCTACATATGATGCACAGCAAGTCTATACATGAAGCAAAACATGGCAAGGTAGGAAGCACAGAAAACAACACAAGTTTATATATGATGCAATACATGGCAAGGTATGATGCAAGACAAATCTATACAGGAAGCAAAACATGGCAAGGTAGGAAGCACAGAAAAACAACACAAGAACATGACAATATGCTCAAGCAAGTAGGATGCAAGACAAGTCTACATATGATGCACAGCATGTCTATACAGGAAGCAAAACATGGCAAGGTAGGAAGCACAGAAAAACAACACAAGTTTATATATGATGCAATACATGGCAAGGTATGATGCAAGACAAGTCTATACAGGAAGCAATACATGGCAAGGTAGGAAGCACAGAAAAACAACACAAGAACATGTCAATATGCTCAAGCAAGTATGATGCAAGACAAGTCTATATATGATGCAATACATGGCAAGGTAGGAAGCACAGAAATACAACACAAGTCAACAAGTTTAAAAGAGGCCGGAAACTACATATAAATAAAACTGGTAAGCCCTCATATGCATAATTTGAAATTAGTCCAGATCTGAACAAACCTTAAGTTAAAGTTGTTAAACAGCAGGTTAACATGCACCAAGATGATATACACGAAATTCTAGTCAAGTTTCATATAAAGTTTGTTTAATTCGGAGCTACGGCCTAGAAGATACGAGCAAAACAAGACAAACATGGCAACGGTGCAAGATGCACCCAAACATCAAGCAAACTCACTCCAAACATGAAAACAATATGATATTATGATTCTACTTGCAAAATCACACAAGTTTCATATAAGGCACACTCAAAACGGAGCAACTGGCTAAAAGATACACCCGAAACAAGAAACAATGCAAAGCTGTAATTAACAGCCACATAGCAACTTTGGAGCAAGAAATATATACTCTACAGCACTCAAACATGGTGACAAGAAGCATGGACATGAAGTAGACATATCCTACAGCAAACAACTCCATTTGAGCAACTCCATAGGAGGCATGGATCAATAGCAACAAGCTACAACATTTTGATCATGACATTAAAAACCTGACAATAATATTTTATAGCAACTTGGGAGCAAGAATTAAATAAGCTACAACAAGCCAAATGAGCAAGTAAGGATATGGATGGATAGAAAACAATATATACAACAAGGAATGATCAATGGCCACCCCAAAACTAACATGGATTTGTCTAGGGCATCAAGCAAACATAGCATCAGGATATGACAGATTCCAGACTTAGTGAAATTTCACTAAGTGTTAAAACAGTAACATTATCATGGCATGTTTGCGAGCATGTTTAAGTCAACACAAGACATATCATGGAAATTTAAATGCACCACAGCAAAGACCATATAATGGTGCTTCTAAAACATCTAGACATGGGGACAAACACATCAATAGCAACGAGCAATTGAAATCAGCATCTCATAACAAGTTTCAGCACCTAACAGCCAAATGCACTTTTGCAACAGAGTTTAACATGGCAATATGGACTCAAACAAGCATGCTACAGCAACCATCATGTAGTACACTTCATGATGAACATTTTGACATATCATATGCATCATTTGGATAAACATGCACCAAGTTATCATATCTCAAACATGGCAACAAAATAACAAGTAACCGCAGTTTATAACAAGTAGCACTCTTGCAACAGATATTAGAGCATCTAGATGAACTCAAATGAGCATGACACAATGGAACAAACTGTAGAGCATATCACCACGATCATTTTGACATATCATTCACTCAATTTGGATAAGTACACACAAAGTTATCACTATGCAAACATAGCAACATATAATGCAAATCTGAGGACTTAGCAGTTTTAGCAGACAAAACAAGCGAGCATCTAATAACTAAGTTGTGCACGAGCGAGGAATAGGTGACTCTCACCGAAGCGGGCCGAGCCCATGACGAGAGGAGGCAGGCCGGCCTGGAGAGGGAGGCGGCGGGCCGAAGGAGATGGGCCAGGGAGTTGGCGCTGGCGCTAGGCGCTCGGCCGAACCGGCCTTGGGCCGGATTTGGAGGCCACGCGGGGCGGAGCTTCGGGCCGGCTGGCGGCCTGGCCATGCGCTCGAGCGGAGCGAGCTCCCGACGGTCGATGTCATGGCGGCGGCGGCGGCCATGGCCGGCACCACGACGGGGAGGGCCGGGGAGGTCGGGGCCGGCTGGATCCGGCCTTGGGGCCGCCGGATCTAGCAAGGGGCGAGGCGGCAGAGGTCAACAGGCGCGGCGGCGATGGAGATCGTGGCGGCGGGGCACGAGGTCCGGCGCCGAGGTCGCCGGAGGCGGCGGGGGCGCGGCCCGGCGGCGCAGAGGCGGGGGCGCGGCCCGGCGGCGCGGAGGCGGTGACACGCGCCGGCGGCCGGGGCTGGAGGCGGGCGGCGGAGACCTGCGGGCAGACGGCGGCGGTGATGTTCGGGCCCGAAGGGCCGGCGGTGGGCTCACGGGCCCGCGCGGTGGTGGGTTGGCGGCGGGGACAGGTGGCGCCGCGGGAGTGGTTGTGGGCGGCGGCGGACATGTCCGTTGTGGGGAAGAAGTGTCCGGCGGCGCGAGGGAAGAGGCTAGGGTTTTATCTGCGCGAAAAATGGAGGGGAAGGCACATATTTATAGGTAGAGGGAGCTAGGAGTGTCCAAATGAGGAGCCGTTCGCGGCCACGCGATCGTGATCGAACAACCAAGAGCATGGAGGGGTTAGAATGGGCTAGGTGGGCTGTGTGAAAGGGGTGATGGGCCAAAAGAGAAGAGGCTTCCAGTGGTTAACACGGTTAACCGTTGGGCTATCAAACGAACTCCGAACGCGACGAAACTTGACAGGCGGTCTACCTGTGCTATAATAAGACCACACGCCAAGTTTCAACCCATTCCGAGAACGTTTTTCGGCCACTCACAAAATAAATATTCGGAGATGCCGCGGGCGCGTGTGAGTGTGTCTGGGCTCAGAACGGATAACGGAGAGGACGAGGGAACTCGGGCGGATGCAAGTTTTTAAAACATGCTGATGCAACACACATGATGACATGGCAAGATGCACACGCAAGCAGATGACATGGCAAAGGCAACGAATAACTGGCTGACACCTGGCGCACCGGTCTCGGGGTGTCACATGTCTACTGGGCTTCTAGTGGGGTGCTCGGTAAGCCACGTAAGTTAGCCCAGGTGAGCTCTTCTCTCTCTCTCCCTCTTTTTCTAATTCTTTCTGTTTTCTATTTTCTGTAAAAATTTTGGCTTTATTAAAAATACTTAGGCACACTCAAAAATCACCAAACTTCTCATGGCCACTGTTTGGAATATATCCAACATGGAACATTTCAGTTTAGGATTATTTGGACATTTTAATATTTTATAGTATTTAAATGCCCAAATTCAAATAGAGTATGATTTAATTCAGAGCCCAAATATGTCATGGAAAAATGTGCATCACCTCTGGTTACTGTTTACATCATTTTCCATAAATGATGAACATTTTTGAAAGCCATTTGGATTTACTGAAAATATCTTAGTTGAACTTAGTGAATTCCTTTTATGCTAGGGGTTTAGGCAATCACCATTTCAAGTTTCTTTCAAGATTAAACATGATGCACACATGAGGCTAGCCTAGTGCATTACCAGAAGCTAGGGATGTGACAACTCACCCCTACTAAACAAGAATCTCGTCCCGAGATTCAAGTCGTGAGGTAAGAAGACAGAGGGACACAAGCTAACACAATCTTCATGATCCAACTATCCTTCATATGAATGTTGATTGCTTGCCTCATGTTGATCCTGGCATCCTTGCTTTCAAGATCTTTGTCCAACACAGTGACGGCGAAAGAAACTCTACAAAATTGATCTTCTGAAAGATTGAGCAACTCCAGATCAACTCATGGAGTGAGATGTTGAAACATCTCTTGAGCTGAGACACGGAACACACATCCAGAGGGATGGAGTGAAATATACGATGAAGGTTCACTTGGTAGGAAATAAATCCACACTTAAAGAAGATGGTGATCGATGTCACCCGACGGGGCACCTTAGAGAAGGTGACTCGTAGAATTATCCCTTAAGTGGCAAAAAGAATTACTTTCGATACATAGATCATTGAAACTCTTTTATACCAGCCTAAGGCAAATCTCAATCGATCATTTGAAGGGGTCCGAAAGAATGACATTCTCGGGCCAGAATGGATGATGTGGACTACCTTGTTGAAGAAAACACAAGGGATGATTTTTCTTATCATCGGAAATGGAGGGGACCCATGGTAGGACCACTTCTGAAGATGATCATGAGCAGCAAGTGCTGAGAAGGGCATCCATGGTAATGGCACAATGGTGGGTGCAAGATAGGAACAAAATGCAAATGCTGGGAATGATTCTGGTAACTGGGAAGAAACCCAACAGTAGAGAGTGAATCTACTATTTGAGAGGTTATAGCATAGCTAGCAACACTAGGAGCAATCCCGGTTAGTGCCAGTGATAACACCTAGTGCTTGTGCGTGCTCTCAAGAACTTGAGCATTTCCATAATCATCAAGGTTTTACCATTATCCGTGCCAATGGTGCTGACAACACAACATACAACCATGATGAAAAGTGATGGACGATGTAGATGCAAAGGAAGATAACACTTTCCCAGATTTCACCTTAGCGGAGTCAAGGGGCAAAATCTGGATGATCGACCGAGAGACATTTAGCACTCCACTTCTAATGTTCTCCTTGATGTGCTAGCGCAACCCATTTATTAAAATGGTTTGGTACCTAGAACGTCAAGTAAAAGGTCAGACTTCGGGAGCACAAAAATCCATAAGGAACAACTAGGGAGTAAATCCTACGAAATCCTTATGGGGAGGTGGCCAACTTCTTCAATCAAGATACCACAACAATAGGTCTTCCGGCTGGGTGTGTTGGCCACGACATCCACTTTACCGGTATTATAGTTCTTGGAAAATGCTCCAACCATCATATCTGCCTGAGATTCAGTTCTGGTTGGTGTCAGCATATTCCAGACTCATCGAGTCTAGAAAGAAAAATGAAAGTTTGCAACCCAAATCGATGAGATGACGTAGCGAGATTCTCGGGATATGAACTACGATAGCAAGCTCTAAAACATGAGCTGGTTCTGCTACATACATATGAACACGCTGTCACAGACAAGCGTGACCACGTAGTAGTCTTATAAGAGTTCAGGTTGGGAACCATCATTGAGATAACGAAGTCTTGTGCATGTCCGTCTGGGCCCTTCGGGAATAGCATTTGAACTTCTTATCCTTGAACAAATCAATCAGTGGCTTGGTGTGCTAGGAATACATATGGAGTGGAGGTAATTAATCTACCAAACCATAGAATACTTCGCACGTATGCATGACTGATTTGGGATGATTCCAGGGGAAACAAAACAAACCTTTCTCAAATTCATGGCGGCAACTTACACCTAATGCACGTGAACTTGGAGAAAGTCACTTCTTTCACCAAAACATATACCGCAAGAGCGGAACACGAAGGCAATGCTTACAAAGTTTCCAACACTAGCTCAATGTTCAACATGAATCATGGAGGAGACAAGATCCTGCTGATGGGCTCAACGGCAACTCATCGAAATTTCCATATCACTGGAATTCCACCATTATGTGAACAATGTGATAGTATTGGTCAGACCCAAAGATGTAATGGTGTATGCTCGAGGAAACAACCACGAGTAAGACAACATTACAAACATCATTGGTTCTGATTTGATTTGACGATAGCCCGTTCTCAAATCAAAGACTGGATAGGACAATAGCTCCAACAATTTGACCACGAGGAGTAATTGATGAGGATATTATCTTTCTACAACACATACACACAAGATATCCCTTGAAATGAACTAAGTCAGGCAAGCTTTATCTTCCAACTCTCCAAGTTGTTGTTTAGCTTAACCAACTAGTTCAGAGTATCCAACACAGATTCTTGGAGAAGGGGTGGCTTATAAGAAACCCAACTTGATCACGAGCTCAACATAACGGTTAGGAACAACCTGGTAATACTTCCGAGAAGATATTCAGAAATCATGAACCACCGATATGTTGCTAGGCCCGAGAAAAATCTTGCTTTTCAGGGCAAGACGATATGATCAAAAGAGCGAGAGATTGACACAATCCTAACTCATTGATCGGAGAGTGCACCAGAAATAAGGACTAGGTAGCACGATCATTCTTAGAATGATGATTCCATATCCAACATACTAAGAATGAGATTATCATCCATTAAATACCAGGAAACGGAGTTGCTAGGAGTATTGATTACACACATCATGATTCACTTGTCAGTATTCCGGTTACAACAACACGGAGACCGAGGAATGAACGATGATGGTGAGAAGTATCACTGTGTCAATAGTTCATAGGAGGTGGTGCAATTCCCATGACATTCTTGACATAAGGATGGTAATACTCCAGGATAGAACAAATTAGAAGCTGGATTAGCATTCTTCATCTGCGAAGTACAACTTCTTTGACCCAATCCTGGATATGGATAAGGTGCTGGAATTTATTTCTCCTAGTCATTCCAGAATAGAATGGCTTGACGGACCACAAGAGTATAAGGCGTCGATGAACATGAGTGCACAACTACTACTGACTATCAACTGATAGACGAGGGTCATAATACAACTAAAAAGGGACAACTCAAAGGAACATATAACTTTCTGAGTAGTGGGTGCATAGATTAGTATGTCGAACTAGTTCAACATATATCTTCCAGATAACCCATGCAGAAAGGTAGGACTGACAGAGTCACAATATAGAATCAAGAACTCCTCAAGAGTACTCTTATTGTGATATTTTGGTTCGGGAGAACCTCTGCCAAGGATGGTTCATGGTATGGGAAGAAGGATATACCACGAACCTCGAGGACTGTCACAAGGTTACGAATAACCTAAAGGAACGAGCAAATACTATCAACAGGAGGTAAGTGGAGTGAATCTTGGGTTCAAGAACCCAGGAGTAGAATGCCTACTAACTAAATGGCATCACGGGATGCTTTCGAGAATAATGACCAGAATTCATCACGCTGGGAATACAAAACATGGCTAGATTACTAGGTGACTCCCTAAAACACCTAGGGTCATAATAATAGCTCCAGCATATATGTCGAGGCAACGGAGTACCTCCACACACTGGCTAGTGTGGTTAATCTGGCCCAAAAGGACATCGGAAACAGGGAGGAAAGGTTTGCAAATGCATCAGACTATTTTGAAACATGGGATGACTCGGACAACATAACGGCTGTAAATGCTCGAAAAGACTTTTGAAACCCATGCACAAAGATAGCATAACCACTCAACATCATAATGTCAAGGTTCTGAGACCAACAGTTTAACAAACAGAAGTAATAGAAACTGAACTGAGAGTTGAATCCACCATTAACGTGATCCTGATAAATAGAATGAGAATCCTAGTTCTTAATCCCCGTAGAAAGAAGAAGGTGACTCAGATCAGAAGGTCATAGGGTAAAGATGTAAAAAGAGCTTTACGTTCCCTTCCACAATCAATTCCCTTATTATAATTAAAGAGTTTCTAGACACGACTTCGACCAGTTTGGCTTGATAATCCTACAGGCAGTTAGGCTCTGATACCAAAGCTGTCAGGACCCCGATCCTTGCTGAAGCAAATCAGTCGGAACGTCGAAGCATACATGGATGACATTGTGGTCAAGTCGCATAAAGGTTCCGACCTGTTGACTGTCCTCGTTGAGACATTCGCAAATTTGAGAAGCTATGATATCAAGCTCAATCGAAGTGTACGTTTGGAGTTCCGGGCGGCAAGTTACTCGGTTTTCTCGTTTCCGAACGAGGAATCGACGCCAACCCAGAAAAGGTCGACACCATCCTCCGAATGAAACGCCCCGAGCGTGTACACGACGTCCAGAAGCTTACTGGTTGCTTGGCTGCATTGAGTCGATTCATTTCTCGTCTCGGTGAGAAGGCATTACCCCTCTACCGATCGATGAAGAAATCAGAAAAGTTCGAGTGGAATTCCGAAGCCGAAGCAGCGTTTGAAGATCTCAAAGCCCTGCTATCCACCCAACCAGTGCTTGCTGCCCCGGTCAGCAAAGAGCCTCTCTTACTATACATTGCGTCCACCGGACAAGTTGTCAGCACTTTACTCACGGTCGAGCGGGAAGAAGAAGGAAAGGCCTACAAAGATCAACGCCCAATCTATTACATATCCGAAGTTTTGACTCCCTCCAAGCAAAGGTACCCGCATTACCAGAAGCTTGTGTACGGGATTTACTTGGCTGCAAAGAAGGTTGCCCACTACCTCTTGGATCATACAATCTCAGTCATCAGCGACGCCCCACTGTCAGAAATCGTGAGCAAACCGAGACGCAACCGGTCGAGTGGCAAAATGGGCGATTGAACTTCTTCCGTTAGATATCAAGTTTGAAGCGAAGAAAGCCATCAAGTCTCAGGCAATAGCAGATTTTGTGCCTGAGTGGATAGAACAAGAGCTGCCGACTCAGGTTCAGTCGTATCACTGGACTATGTTCTTTGATGGATCCAAGATGTTGAACGGATCCGGCGCAGGCGTGGTCCTGGTATCTCCCAGGGGCGACAAGCTCAGTTACGTCCTTCAAATCCACTTTAACTCATCGAACAACGAGGCTGAGTACGAAGCACTTTTGTACGGATTGCGCATGGCCATCTCACTCGGCGTCCGTCGCCTGATGGTCTACGACGACTCAAACTTAGTCGTGAACCAGGTGATGAAGGAATGGGACATCAGAAGCCCGGCAATGACCAATTATTGCAGTGCAATACGGAAGCTTGAAAAGAAGTTAGAAGGTTTAGAGCTCCATCACGTGCCCAGAGCCAAGAATCAGCTTGCTGATGACCTCGCGAAAATTGCGTCGACTCGGAAGCCTATACCCAAGAATGTATTTCTGGAACATCTGCACACCCCCTCAGTCAAAGAAGACCCCTTCACGGAGGAACTCCCACAGCCAGTCAGTGCGTCAGATCCGACTGAAGTCGAAGTGCCTGCAGTGGTCTACCTGATCATGGAGGTTTTAGTGATTACGCCCGACTGGACTGTGCCATACATAGCATATCTTCTCAGGCAAGAACTCCCAGAAGATGAAGAAGAAGCGCGCTAGATCGTCCGTCGATCCAAGGCGTTCACCATCATTCAGGGTCAACTCTACAGAGAGAGTGTCACCGGAGTCGCTCAGCGCTGCATTACCCCAGAGGAGGGTCGACTGATTTTGAATGAGATTCACTTGGGGACTTGTGGCCACCACGCTTCCTCTCGGACTTTAGTGGCCAAGGCGTACCGAGTCGGGTTTTATTGGCCCCGGGCCAATGAGATGGCTAAAGATATAGTGGATAAGTGTGAAGGCTGCCAGTTCTACTCCAGCATGTCCCACAAGCCAGCGTCTGCTCTGAAAACCATTCCACTAGTTTGGCCCTTTGCCGTTTGGGGCTTAGACATGGTCGGCCCCTTCAAAACTGGCAGAAGCGGACTCACTCACCTGCTCGTGGCAGTCGACAAGTTCACCAAATGGATTGAGGCCAAGCCCATCAAGAACCTCGAGTCGAGCACCGCCATCAGCTTCATTAGGGAATTGATATTCAGATATGGAGTCCCCCACAGCATCATCATGGACAACGGCTCCAACTTTGACTCGGATGAATTCAGAGCTTTCTGTTCCTCCCAAGGAACACGAGTCGACTATGCCTCCGTAGCACATCCGCAGTCGAATGGACAAGCAGAAAGAGCAAACGGTTTGATTCTCCAAGGCATGAAGCCATGGCTCATGCCTGACCTTAAGCATGCCACCGGGGCTTGGGTAACTGAACTACCGTCTGTCTTATGGGGTCTGAGGACAACTCCAAACCGGTCAACTGGCCGTACCCCTTTCTTCATGGTCTATGGAGCTAAAGTCGTGCTGCCAAGTGATTTGTTACATAATGCCCCCCGGGTGGAACTTTTCTCCGAAGCCGAAGCAGAGCAAGCTCGTCAGGATGCAGTCGACCTCTTCGAGGAGGAACGTGAGATGGCCTTGATCCGGTCGACCATCTATCAACAAGACCTGCATCGATTCCATGCTCGCAACGTCCGAAGCCGAGCATTTCAGGAAGGAGACCTGGTTCTTCGAGTGCATCAAAAACGACCACACAAGCTCGCCCCAGCCTGGGAAGGCCCCTTCATCATCACCAAGGTGCTGCACAATGGAGCGTATCACCTCTACAACGTCGCTAAGAAGAAGGATGAACCTCGTTCGTGGAACGCGGACCTGCTCTGCCGCTTCTACACTTGAAATACTCGAACAGTCGAGTTGTAATAAAGTTTTTCCAGTTTATTTCAAAGACAAGTTTGCAACAATCCCTTAATGATTGTTGGTTTCTAAGATGTTGGTCTTCAAAATCCCCCAGTGGGTGCTTAGCCGCGAACCCGATTCGCCTAAGTTACAAAAACTACTACGAGTGAAGAGCAACCCTCTCACTCGGGGGCTTACCCGCAAACCCGATTCGCCTAAGTTGCAAAAACTACTCCGAGTGAAGAGCAACTGATGTAGGGTGGAACCCTAGTCAGCAGATCTTTCACGAAAGGAGGTTTATCCCACAATGAACACGGAGAACACAAGGAGGAGATGGAGGAAAACACGAGGGGAAACACTCAAATCAACACAATTACGGTCACACAGGTGCTAGATCCACGATACACATCAAGATACACGATCCATAGTCAACAACGGTGGTACAAAAGATAGTCTTCTCCCGGAGGAGGTCTTGGGTATCCCTTGGGATCTTCTCCGATGTGGAGGCCTTGAATCCGAGGTGGATCTTCTCCGAAGAGGCCGCGGTCTCGTAGGAGAGGAACCACAAAGGTCTATGATGAGCTATCCAAAAGCTCCTCCCAAAGGATGGAAGTCAACAAGAATATATTACATGAGATGACGCCGTCGGGGCGGATGTCCGCTGGTCACTGGACGTCCGGTGGTTCCGGAGGGACCGGACGTCCGGTAATCCTCGGATTTCCGCTATTTAGCTTCTGTGGTCAGTGTCACGGACGTCCGGTGGCTTCCGGTCGTCCGGTGGTCTGGGAGTCGCCGGTCATCCGGTGAACGCCGGTCGTCCGGTGCCTGGAAGTCGCCGGTCGTCCGGTGTGGGCCGGACGTCCGGTGCATGTAGCATCTTCAGCCTTCCTTCTTCTTGTTCCAAGCACTTGTCGATCTCGCCGTCTTGACCGCTGTGCAGAGCTGTTCCGTGGCCTTCATCCAAGTACCTGAGTATGCACAAAGTTTCTGATGAGGGTAGAAGCCATGTCTCATGTGAATCGGAAAGATGTCTAGAGAGGAGCGAGGTCACCTCGGTCTCGAGAGCTCTTGCACGGGCTCGAGTCATTGGTCCTTTGGGCACTTGGTGAGGCGATGAAGGGTCCATGGGGATGACCTTTGGATGCTCCGCATCATCTCCCCTCCCTTGGGAAAGATCCGACCTCGGATTGAAATCTTCATCACCATGGAAAGGAGATAGGTCCTTGATGTTGAAAGTATCGCTCACGGAGTACTTGTCTCGTGGGATGTCGATCTTGTAGGCGTTGTTGTTGTAGCATGCTAGCACCTTGAAGGGTCCGTCGGCGTGAGGTAGTAGCTTGGACTTGCGCTCGTGTGGGAAACGGTCCTTGCGAAGATGAATCCAAACAAGATCTCCCGGTTGGAACACCATTGGTGCCTTATTGACGTTGAGCTTGGGGGTGAGACGATGGATTTGTCGCTCGATCATTGCCCTTGTATCTTCGTGCACCTTCTTGAGATAGCTTGCTCGTGCACTTGCGTCCATGTTCGTGCGCTCTTGTAGAGGTAGAGGTAGGATGTCCAATTGGGACAACGGGTTGAAGCCATAGACGACCTCGAAAGGGGACTTGCCGGTAGTCGAATGTCTTGCGCGGTTATAGGCGTACTCAGCGATGGGCAAGCATTGCTCCCATTCCTTGATTTTCTTCTTGATCAACACGCGAAGAAGTGTCAAAAGCGTGCGGTTCGTCACCTCCGTTTGGCCGTCGGTTTGTGGATGGTACGCCGAAGAGAAGAGTAGCTTGATTCCGAGTTTGGCGCATAGGGTTTTCCAAAAGTAGCTCAAGAACTTGACGTCCCGGTCCGACACGATCATCTTGGGCATGCCGTGTAGATGAATGACCTCCCTACAAAAGAGATTTGCAACATGTGAAGCATCGTTGATCTTGTTACAAGGGGTGAAATGAGCCATTTTAGAGAATCTATCCATGACAACTAGCACGAAATCTTTGCCATTTTGAGTCCTAGGCAATCCAAGTACAAAATCCATGCTTATGTCTTCCCATGGATGGTATGGAATAGGAAGAGGCATGTAAAGACCATGAGATTGAGCTTTGGACTTAGCTTTGCGGCATGTAGAACATCGGTTGGTGAGGTGTGAGACGCCACGGAGCATCTTGGGCCAAAAGTAGTTCTTGGAGAGCGTAGCGAATGTCTTGTCGCGTCCAAAGTGTCCCATGAGTCCTCCTCCATGCGATTCCTGCAAAAGGAGCAAACGAAGCGAAGACTCGGGAATGCAAAGTTTGTTAGCTCTCATAAGATATCCCTCCTTTATGTAGTAACGTTCCCAAGAAGTGTGAGTCAGACACTTAGCATAAGGATTTGCAAAGAAAGGATCATGTTCATATAAATCTTTTAGGTGCTCAAAGCCAATCACATTCAACTCAAGTTGAGTAACAAGCATGCATTTGCGGGAAAGCGCGTCCGCCACAACATTCTCTTTGCCTTTGATATATTTGATGACATAGGGAAAAGACTCAATGAACTCACTCCATTTAGCATGACGCTTGTTCAATTTAGTTTGACCTTTGAGATACTTGATAGTCTCGTGGTCCGTATGAAGAATGAATTCATGAGGTCTAAGATAATGTTCCCAAACACGTAAAACTCTCACCAAGGCATAAAGCTCTTTGTCATAAATGGGGTAGTTAAGTTGCGCTCCGGAAAGATTCTCGCTAAAGTAAGCAATTGGGCGCTTTTCTTGCATGAGCACGCCACCTATGCCGGTACCACTAGTGTCACAATGAATCTCAAACGGTTTATCAAAGTTTGGTAGGGCTAGAAGTGGTCCGTGGGTAAGCAAGCTTTTTAGCTCATTGAACGCGGTGTCTTGCGAAGGACCCCAAATGAAGGGTGCGTTCTTCTTGCTCAAAGCGTGTAGAGGCATAGCAATAGTGCTAAAGTCCTTCACAAAACATCGGTAGAAACCGGCTAGACCAAGGAAACTACGCACTTGCATGAGATTCGTTGGTTGAGGCCAAGTTTTAATTGCTTCAATTTTAGTTTCATCAACGTGAACACCTTGTGAAGAAACGACAAATCCTAGGAAGACGACCTTGTCAACGCCAAAGGTGCATTTCTCCATATTAGCATATAAGCGCTCTTTCCGAAGGGTTTGTAAAACCAAACGGATGTGTGTCACATGGTCCTCTAGCGTCTTGCTAAAAACGAGGATGTCATCAAAGTAAACCACTACAAAGACACCTATGTAGGGTCATAGACAAAAATGCATAAGACGCATAAATGAATCGGGTGCTTCCGATAAACCCATTGGCATAACAAGCCACTCATATAACCCAAACTTGTTTTTTTCCACTCATCACCCTCTTGAATGCGGATTTGGTAGTAACCACTTTTAAGATCTATTTTCAAAAAGATGGTGGCACCACATAATTCATCAAGCATGTCGTCTAAGCGTGGGATAGGATAACGGTATCTAACGGTGATAGCATTTATAGGACGACAATCGGAGCACATGCGAAAACTTCCATCTTTCTTAGGCACGAGAATAACCAGAACGGCACAAGGGCTTAAGCTTTCACGTACATGACCTTTGTCGATGAGTTGTTGTACTTGCCGTTGTATCTCCTTTGTTTCCTCGGGGTTGACGCGGTACGGAGCCTTGTTTGGAAGTGGTGCGCCGGGTATGAGGTCGATGCGGTGTTTGATTCCGCGAAGTGGAGGTAGACCCGGAGGTAGTTCATCGGGAAAGACGTCCGAGAATTCCTGCAACAATTTAGATAACACTAAAGGTAGAGGTGGTGAAGTGTTAGTAGGTTTTGCTTCCCCTTTGCATAAAAGCACAAGGTGAAAGACACTCGATGGGTTCTCACACACTTCTCTCATCTCACTTTTGGTGGCAAATAGCACTAGTTGCTTCTTGTTGCTCATCGTGGAGTCGCTCATATTTGGCTTGTGGCTCTCACTCTCCTTTTGGTGGCTCACTCTCTCACCATTCTCTCCACGATGGTTGGTAGGTAAGTGTTTGTCGGCGGCTACTTGACTTGGAGACATTGGTCGTAGCACGAATTCCTTGCCCTTCATCTTGAAGCTATAGTTATTTGTCCTTCCATTGTGTGTGACTCCACGATCATATTGCCATGGACATCCAAGAATAAGTTGGCACACGGACATGGGGATCACATCGCATTCAAGGGTGTCCTCGTAGGCGCCTATCTTGAAAGAGATTTGCACGGTGTGCTCGACTCAAAGAATTCTGGCGTCGTTGAGCCATTGGACCTTGTAGGGGTGAGGATGCTTCGTCTTGGCCAATTGAAGCTTGTCGCATAGCTCTTCGCTTGCCAAGTTGTGACAACTTCCTCCATCGATGATAACCTTGACGGAACGTCCATTGATGTCGGCCTTGGTATGGAAAATGTGACATCGTTGGTCATCATCTTGTTGGTGTTGGAGTGTCAAGACCTTGGAGACAACAAGATTGGGGCTTGAGTCATTGTCGCAAAACACTTGGTGGTCTTCTTCTTCGTTCACTTGGCGATGCATATCTACATGCTCAAGTGCTTCCATCTCATCGTTGCTCATTGAATCATAAGAACCGTCATCATTGATGATCAAGGTGCGAACGGTCTTGCACTCAAATGACTTGTGGCCTCGACCTTGGCACTTGAAGCATTTGATGGATCTCGTCTTGGAGTTGTCTTCGGTTGGAGTTGTAGATGATGAAGCTCTAGGCTTGAAGTTGTTGGTAGAAGGTGGACAACTCGATGTAGTCGCATTCTTGTAGCTTGACTTGTCACCGAAGTTTGTAGATGGCTTGGTAGAGGTAGGAGGAGTAGCATGTAACGCCCCGGACACACCCGCCGGTGGTCGTTACTCCTGGCGGGATCTAGACTGGCCTCACATATCAATACTAGTCTTTTCTGTGCACTTTGTCCTCACTCGTGCGCACCCGGGAGCAACTTCCCGGTCGGTCACCCATCCTGAAACTACTCCAAGCTGAGCACGCTTAACTTTGGAGTTCTATCCGAATGGGCTCCCAGAAAAGAAGGAATTCCTTATTGATATGAGTAGTCTATCATCCCTAATAAGCCAGGCCATCACATACACCCTCACTCAGAGGAACTGACGTCCTCGTCGGGCCACAGGAACGTTCCCTCTTGGCACAACCGTCTGTGCTTCCAGGACAGCACATGTGCCATGCCGTGTGCCACGACGGGTCACAAACATCATGCACAACATGACTGCAAACTGTCCGCAAACAGCCGTGTAACCGCGAGGGTCGGCTCTGATACCAACTTGTAACGCCCCGGACACACCCGCCGGTGGTCGTTACTCCTGGCGGGATCTAGACTGGCCTCACATATTAATACTAGTCTTTTCTGTGCACTTTGTCCTCACTCGTGCGCACCCGGGAGCAACTTCCCGGTCGGTCACCCATCCTGAAACTACTCCAAGCTGAGCACGCTTAACTTTGGAGTTCTATCCGAATGGGCTCCCGGAAAAGAAGGAATTCCTTATTGATATGAGTAGTCTATCATCCCTAATAAGCCAGGCCATCACATAGCCGAAGTCGTTGAAGCTTGGTTATAGGATCCGAAGTTCTTGGAGTTGAACTTTGAGTACTTGTAGTCCTCTTGAACTTGTCGCTCCGCTTTAGTTGCTTGATGTACTAGCTCGAGGAGATTGTTGTATGGTTGGAAGTCCGCAATCTTCTTGATAGGATGGTTGAGTCCATTCAAGAATCTTGCCATTGTTTGCTCTTCATCTTCCGTGATGTTGGCTCTTATCATGGCAATCTCCATCTCCTTGTAGTACTCTTCAATAGACTTGGTACCTTGCTTGAGGAGTTGTAGCTTCTTGAACAAGTCACGGTTGTAGTGTGTAGGCACAAAGCATGCTCTCATGACTTCCTTCATTTGAGCCCAAGTGGTGATAGGAGGTTCGCGTTTTGCTTCTCTTCTCTCTATGATTTGCTCCCACCATATGAGAACATAGTCTTGGAACTCAAGGGATGCCATTGCGATCTTCTTCTCTTCATCGAAGTTGTGAAGGCGAAAGATCTTGTCAACCTTCAATGCCCATGAGAGGTAGTCTTCGGGATCAATGCTTCCGGAAAACTTTGGCATAGTGAACTTGAGCTTGCCATAGCGATGCTCTTCATTGATTCCTTGCCTATTGGGAGGGCGGTCTTGATTGGGTCGATTGGCAATGTCATGTTACTCTTGTCGAAGTAGATGTCCATTGTCATGGTGTGCTTGTCGAGCTTGTGGTTCTTGTTGGGCTTGTTGCTCTTGTCGCGCCTGAGGAGGAGCTTCTTCTTGCATTCTTGCTTGGTGGCGTCTCTCTTGCATCTCATCGCGGAGGAAATCCTCTTCTTGACGAGTGTGTCGAGTGCGGGATGCCACATTGCGATGTGCATCACGTAATGCTCGTTGCGCCTTAAGAGCTTGAGATTCTCGATGTTGTTGTGCTTGGCGATTAGCCTCGGCATCTTGTTCTTCTTGGTGTTGACGTGCTCGCTCTTGTTGTTGTTGGCGTAGTCGTTGCCGGTCTTGTGCTTGCTCCAGTGTAGCTTGGTTTTGACGATGTCGACTTTCTTGCTCTTCCGATAGCTCTTGTGAACTCTTGTCATGAAGTGGATTCCGGTTGTCATGTCTAGCTTGACGTGTGGCTTGACGAAGAGTGTTTGATGTAGGGGTACTTGGGCCATCCGTGGAGTCGTTATGTCAACTTGAGCGGCTTCGTCGTTGAGATGATGTGGAAGAAGAACGTCGATTGACTATCAAAGTCCGTAGCTCGTCAAATTGTGTAGACATGTTGGTGTTGATGATGTCGAATTGTTCTTTTGTTCTTGCTTCGAATTGGCGCGCGTCCTCGGCGACTTGACCAATGTACTCGCGCATAGCTTCACTTTCTTGATGGAGAGATCGTTGGACACCGAAGAGATGTAGTTTGGTGACGTAGTTGTTCGCTTCATGTGGATCGTCGAAAGGCGGGTTTGAAGATGTACTTGGCCTATCCATCATCACAAGCAAGTATGTGAGAGGGAGAAAGGATAAGACAATACCTAATGTACCTTAACCGAAGTTGAAAATGGATCAATGATCACTCAATAATGTAACCCGGAAATAGCACTATTGGTACCACTTCGTGTCGATTCTCACACCTACACAAGTAAAGCTTTGAGAGGAGCTTGGTTAGGATGGTGGCACAAATTCAATGCAATCGTCAAAGTGACTCAAAGATGTTGAAGATGGTTCACAATTTGCTCATGCAACAAGTAGATCACTAGCAAAGTGACACACGGAGCACACGCACGGATAGATAAATGTGGTTGTGCAACCAAGGGTGAGCGAAAATGTGGAATCCACGGAAAATGCTCGTGTTGCACAACACTAGAGAGACGCTAACCGATTGCTTAATAGGCGGATACGCACTTGTGCACGACCTATAAGAGGCAAAACGTAACGACTATCTATCACAAGTATGCTATGAGTGTATGATGTGTCGATGCTTGAGCACAAGATGTTATTGCTATGACATATGATCTCCTTTGATGCAAGGCGTATGATGCTATTGTCCTTTTTGCTTATAAGCTTTGGTTGGCTCTGTTTCTTAAAAGCTTGTGAGCTCTTTCTTTGGATACTTATGCATGCTTCTCGTATCAAGGTAGCTATTGTGTATGCGGAACACTCTTGTGGCACACAGAGATATGATGATACGATATGCAATATCTATGACTATCACTAATGTGCACAAGTGTCGTGGCCCGACAATACTCAAATGGCTAGTCTCAATGGGAAAGCTACGCAAAGATGGTTCTGTAATGCCCCGGATGTAATACTTTCCCTTTTTGGGCAATATATAACTTTGGCTTCATCAATTCCATTCCGGGTTCTTCGTCTTTTCGGGTTTTCGTCGTTTTTGTCGTGTGCGTGTGTGCATTCATCCATGTCATGTTGTCATGTGCATTGCATTGCATTTGTGTTGTCGTTTGCATCCGGTCCCACTCGATCCTTCCCGTTGTCCGTTTCGAGTTCCGACGCTCTCACACATGTCCGTGGCATCCCCGAGTCCTTCTTTTGTGTTTGGCCGTGTAACGTTTCCGGTTTGGCGTGAGACTTGTCGTGCGATGTTGTTTTGATACGTGTGACCCGCCTGTCAAGTTGCGTCGCGTTTGGAGTTCGTTTGTTGCTCCAACAGTTATCCTCGTGGGCTAAAAGTACCTCCTCTTTGAGGCCCGAGATCCCCCTCCAACAGCCCACCAACCCAACTCAAACTCTTCCCTTCATCTAGGCCGTTCATTTGTGATCTCATGGCTGAAAACCTCTCCTCATTTGGACTACCCTAGCTCCTTGTGCCTATATAAACGTCCACCCCCTCCAATTTTGCGTCCGAAACCCTAGTGTTTTCACCTCCGCCGCGCAGTGTTTCCACCGACCGTCGTCCGTGCTTCCACCATTGCCGCGCCGTGCTTCCACCGTTGCCGCGCCGTGCTTCCACCGTTGCCGCGCCGCGCTTCCACCGACCGCCGCCAGTGCTTCCGCCCCCGCCGCGCGGGCCCGCGAAGCCCAGCGCCGGCCCGCTCCTCCGCCAGATCTGGACCGAGCCGCGCCTTCGTCTTCCAGCTTCGGATCCGCCTCGCCGCCGGAGCACCTCGCCCGCCGCTGCCTTCCGACCTCGCCGCCGGCCTCCTCCACCTCGTCGCCGCCTCCGCCGCACTCAGGCCGCGCCGCCGCCTCGGCCGGAGCGCCTTGCCGCCGCCACCCCGGCCTCCCCTCTCGCCGCGTCGCCCCGGCTTCGCCGACCCTCGCCGCCGGGCCAGGCCGGCCGATCGCCGCGCCGTGGTGATCTTCCGCCCTCCCGCCGTTGACCGCCGCGAGGCGCCGCCGCGCTCGGGAGGATCCCCGATCCATATCGGCCTGGGCGGGTGGAACCCTAACGGGCCGGTGGATCTGCCCGCGGACCCGCTTCGCGTCCGATCCGGTGGACCCGCTCCGCCGCCCGTTTGACCGCCCCGTTGACCAGGAGGTTGACCTCGTTTTCCTTCTAAGTGCTCAGTTTTTCAATGTCTGATGCATATTTGTGATGAGGATAACTTTTGCTGTGATTGTCCGTTTTGTGTGTATGATATGTCAAAATGATCGTGGTGACATGTACTATGTTTTGTTCCATTGTGCCATGCAGTTTGAGGTCATCTAGATGTCTTAATCTTCATGAGAAGAGTGCTACTTGTTATAAACTGCTGCTATTAGTTGTTTTCATGCCATGTTTGCAATGTGATAACTTGGTGCGTGTTTATCCAAATGAAGCAAATGATATGTCCACATGTTCATCATGAGATGCTCTACTTGTTGGTTGCTATAGGATGCATGATAGATTTCACATTGTCATTTTTATCTCCTTTGCAAAAGTGCTTGTGGCTGTTAGGTTGTTGAACTTGTTACGAGATGCCTAGTTGAGGAGCTCGTTGCTATTGATGTGGTTGTCCCCTTGTTGCATGCTTATATGCTTTGGACTCCCCATCATGTGTACTTTGCTGTGGTGCAAACCACTTGCCATGTTATGCTTTGAGGTGACTTAAAATTGCTCACAAACATGCCATGATGTTACTGATGTTTTAACACTTAGTGAAATTTCACTAAGTCTGGGATCTGTAATATCCAGATGCCATGTTTGCTTGTTGTTCTAGGCAAATCCATGATAGTTTTGGGGTGACTATTGATGTTTCCTTGTTGTATATGTTGTTGGCTATCCATTCATGCCCTCACATGCTCTTTTGGGTGGTTGTAGCATATTTAACTTTTGCTTCCAAGTTGCTATAAATTACTATTGTCAGGGTTTTTGTTGTCATGTTCAAAATGTTATAGCTTGTTGCTATTGATCCATGCCTCCTATGGAGATGCTCCAATGGAATTGTTTGCTGTAGGATATGTCTACTTTATGTCCATGCTTCTTGTCATGATGTTTGAGTGATGTAGAGTATATTTTTCTTGCTCCGAAGTTGCTATGTGGCTGTTAGTTTCAGCTTTTGCATGTTTATTGTTTCGGGTGTATCTTTTAGCCCGTTGCTCCGTTTTGAGCAAGTCCTATATGAAACTTGTGTGATTTTGCATGTAGATTCATAGTATCCTCTTGTTAACATGTTTTGAAGTTTCTTGCTTGATGCATATTGTCATGTTCCTTGTGATGTATCTCTGTGTTTCCTATGTTGCCTTTCTGTGCTTTCTTAGTGCATCTTCAGTGCTTCCTTAGTGCATCAGTCATGCATCCTGTAGTTTTGCGCATTGCATCTTGTTGATTTCGTGTCTCGTGTGTTTTGTGTTGAGTAGAGCCGGAAGCCGAGAACGAGTACGAGAACGAGGTTACTACCGAGGTTGAGAACGAGGAGCCCCCTTACGATCCCATCGACGACCCGACAGGCAAGATGACATGACCCGGATATCATTACTATCTTTGCCTATTGCTAGAAGTCTCGCTCTATAGCTTTTGCCTCGATGCCCATGTTTTCCTGTCAGCCTCCTATTGTAACCATGAATCTGTCTAACCACCCTACCTATGCAAACCCATGTTTGGCTAAGTAAGCTTCGCTCAGCCCCTCTTATAGCATTGCTAGTTGCAGGTGAAGATTTGAAGATTCTTGCTTCTTGTTGAAGCTTGTTGGGATATCACACTATATAAATTCTTTAATGAAATCATCTATATGTTGGTAATGGGTGGAAGGCTAAGCCTTTTGCTTGGTGTTTTGTTCCACTCATGCCGCCTTAGGAACCGTATAAACCGGTGTTATGTTCCTTGATTTTGCGTTCCTCACACGGTTGGGGTTATGGGACCCCCTCGATAAACCGCTTAGCGCTAAGGCTTTTCTAGCAAGTCCCAATATTGGTACTCCATTTGCCTAATAACTAAAAACTTGCATAGGGACTAGCTATCCCTTTTTATTAATCAACAACCCCCGGGCCAGTGCTCCACATGAGTGTTGGTCCGAACCGAGCAGACTGCGGGGCCGCCTCGGGGAAACCCGAGGTATTTGGTATTCACCTGTAGGATGACTCATCCGGTCGTGGCCTGAGACTATATACGCGTGGCTACTGTCAGGGTGTCGGCACGCCGGGAGGATTTGCTGGATTAGCCTTACCTTAGTCGGAGTATCTTGAGCACGGGATTCCGAGGATACTCGGGCCTTCCCACCTTGGAGTTGCGACTCCGCGGATCGTGGGCTTGTCATGGGCCAAGTTGGAACACCCCTGCAGGGTTATGAACTTTCGAAAGCCGTGCCCGCGGTTATGTGGCAGATGGGAATTTGTTAATATCTGGTTGTAGAAAACTTGACACCATGTTCAGAACACACTACCAGCGTGAGTACCGTGACGGTCATTTTCCGAAAGGGGTTCGGGAAGTGAACACGGTGGGGTTATGTTTGACATGATTAGTTAGGATCACTTCGTGATCATCTTATCCTCCGAGGCACTTCTCTTCTCGCTCTCTTTTACGTAAGCTAGGCTAGTGCTGCTGCAACCTCTTTCTTTCTTCAGCCTTGTTCCACACCCAAGGCTTGGATAGTTGTGTTACCCGGGAACGGGATTGCTGAATCCTCTGTGGCTCACAGATTCTACACCACACCAGATGCAGGTACTCAGGCGATCTATTCAAGTGACGACACCGAGCTAATCTGGGAGTACGACGAGGACCGTAGTCGTTACTATGTGCACTATCCCGACGATCAGTAGAGGTTTCTACTAGGGGCGATTCAGACCTGTGGTTTTATGTATGTTTGGTATCTTTCATTTGGATCTTCACCCGTAGACGGGTTGTGATGTTATTTGAATGATGTTTTGCTATGTAATGAATTGTGTGACGTGGCGAGTGTAAGCCAACTATTTTTTCCTTTCATCCCTATTTTTACATGAGATGTGCAAAGATACCGAACTTGCGATCATTCCAGAATGGGCTTATACCTTTAAGTCGTGCCTCGACACGTAGGAGGTATAGTCCCATCCTGGGCATTACAGGTTCATAGGGTGAAAATGCAATTGCAAGGTAGAATGAACAAAGTGTCGTCGATGTTACCGTCCTTGCCGAAGTTGAGCGGTGGTGTTGTCAAAGTCTTGATGTTCCAAGGTAGCCTAAACGTCCAAGGAAACGGTGAAACCACAACTCAAGTATCCAAGGCAAAGGGAGACAAGATGTTCCAAATCGTAGCGGTTAAGCGAAAGGTGGTTGCGGAAAGTGGAACGAAAGGTAGGTGTTAGCGGAAGGTGGAACAAAACTGAGAAAATTCAGTGTTGTCAGGGTTTGTCGGACGTCCGGTAGGCGCCGGTCGTCCGGTCGGTCGGAAGGGGTCGGACGTCCGGTAAGTTCCGGAAATCCGGTAATAGTTTCTGTAGCGGGGGTTCCGGTCGTCCGGTGTTTTGCGGACGTCCGGATTCTCATGGGGTGCGGGACGTCCGGTAAACGTCGGTCGTCCGGTAGGTCTGGGCTGGAGCTGGTGGATCCATGGAAAAATTGGTCAAACTTGCCCGAATTCGAGGAAGAAAATCAGAGAAAAGGTGGGGAAAAGCTAAATCCACTTGTGGCACAACAAATCCATGGAACAAAGTCAACAAAATCTTGCCAAATCAACCGATCACAAAAAAAAATTGGGGGTTATTTTTGTGGGGAATTTTCGAAACTGGGAAGAACACAACAAAAACAACTAGAAAACAGGGTGTGGGCTCCAAATTCGTGATCAACCTATGCTCATGATACCATTATATGATGTAGGGTGGAACCCTAGTCAGCAGATCTTTCACGAAAGGAGGTTTATCCCACAACGAACACGGAGAACACAAGGAGGAGACGGAGGAAAACACGAGGGGAAACACTCAAATCAACACAAATACGGTCACACATGTGCTAGATCCACGATACACATCAAGATACACGATCCATAGTCAACAACGGTGGTACAAAAGATAGTCTTCTCCCGGAGGAGGTCTTGGGTATCCCTTGGGATCTTCTCCGATGTGGAGGCCTTGAATCCGAGGTGGATCTTCTCCGAAGAGGTCGCGGTCTCGTAGGAGAGGAACCACAAAGGTCTATGATGAGCTATCCAAAAGCTCCTCCCAAAGGATGGAAGTCAACGAGAATATATTACATGAGATGACGCCGTCGGGGCGGACGTCCGCTGGTCACCGGACATCCGGTGGTTCCGGAGGGACCGGACGTCCGGTAATCCTCGGATTTCCGCTATTTAGCTTCTGTGGTCGGTGTCATGGACGTCCGGTGGCTTACGGTCGTCCGGTCGTTTGGGAGTCGCCGGTCATCCGGTGAACGCCGGTCGTCCGGTGCCTGGAAGTCGCCGGTCGTCCGCTGTGGGCCGGACGTCCGGTGCCTGTAGCATCTTCAGCCTTCCTTCTTCTTGTTCCAAGCACTTGTCGATCTCGCCGTCTTGACCGCTGTGCAGAGCTGTTCCGTGGCCTTCATCCAAGTACCTGAGTATGCACAGAGTTTCTGATTAGGGTAGAAGCCATGTCTCATGTGAATCGAAAAGATGTCTATAGAGGAGCGAGGTCACCTCGGTCTCGAGAGCTCTTGCACGGGCTCGAGTCATTGGTCCTTTGGGCACTTGGTGAGGCGATGAAGGGTCCATGTGGATGACCTTTGGATGCTCCGCATTAGCAACCCTCTCACTCGGGGGCTTAGCTGCGACCTCGTAATCGCCTAAGTTACGAAAACCACTCCGAGTGAAGAGCAACCCTCTCACTCGGGGGCTTAGCTGCGGTCCTCCGAGCTGCGTCATAAGTACGACGTGGCTCTGTCCTACGAGCTCCGCCACAAGTACAACGTAGCTTGGAATCGCCTAAGTTACGAAAACCACTCCGAGTAAAGAGCAACCCTCTCACTCGGGGGCTTAGATGCGGTCCTCCAAGCTGCGTCATAAGTACAACGTGGCTCTGTCCTCCGAGCTCCGCCA